>OX155961.1:21783056-22530056 GCA_944548615.1 Micropterix aruncella
ACCTACATTGCACTGTCGAAAGTGGTGCTCATCCAGGAATACATCTCATTTAAAATAAGCATTTCCCAATCCAGTCCAGGAAAACCTTCCAGCTATGTAAGTGGCTTTTATTATTTTTATTTTTTCATCAAAGTGTCATCCTTTAAACGAATTCTTAAAAAAAGAAATTTTACAAAAAACCAATCAAATATAAACTATATATATATATATATATATATATATATATATATATATATATATATATATATATATATATATATATATATATATATATATATATATATATATATATATATATATATATATATATATATATATATATATATATATATATATATATATATATATATATATATATATATATATATATATATATATATACATATATATATATATATATATATTACCTGCAAATGGTCGAATTGTCTAATAAACCGATCTTGAGATCCCGTACACCTTATGGTCGCGATGCCATTCAAAGTAGTGCTCAAGTGGGAGAAGACAGGACTTTTAGCTGAATTACGAAAAGAAGAGCTATATTATTTTAGTAAGCTTCTAACTATTCCTGAAATTGTCGCGTTCCAACTTACTGATTCCTTCTATCCTTTTGATGGGCTGAGATGTCCTGAGGTATACTTTGGTGATAGCGACCGTGAAGAGGACAATGAAGAACGCCGGGGCGATGGTCCACGGCGACGACAGCGATATCAGGATTGCGCCACCCGCATACAATAGTAAAATCTGAACGGTATCCATGAGCGCTACGGGCAACAGTTCGTCGATTTGGCCGATATCTTTAGAGAATCGGTTCAAAATTCGACCTAAAATGCAGGAAACAGTACAGTTCAGCGCAGGCGCCTGAAAGGAAGGCGGTTGCAGTGGGGGTTCGCTCACCGGACGGATTGTCCTCAAAAAATCTGGGCGAAGCGTAAAGGACGCTGTGGAACATGTTGTCGTGCAGCTGCCTCGACGACTTAAGGCACATCACAAAGAGGAAGCAGCCGCGCAAAAGGACGAATACCACACAGCCGACGACTAACGCGGTATAAACGTATAGGTACTCCGACGTCGATATCCACGATCCTCGAAATTTTAAAAAGTAACAATAAGGCCATAACATTACAATCGAATGCAAATTACTATTGAATATTGGTATAAAGTACCGGATGATAAATGAGCGGAGGAATCGCTGGTCCTAAAACAAACATATAAATTATTAGTGTAGAAGAAACAGTACGCGACCGAGAGAGAGACCGCAATATTGTTTGAAACCATAAAGAGAGTTAGGTACCACGCACAAATCCAGTAGTCCGTTCCGTTAGCGAGCGTCTGCCCGAAAACAAAAAGAAACAATACAAGAAATAAAAAGATGGGTCTGTTCCCAACGTGAATGTATCGAAAAAATACGTAATTTCCCTCATCGTTCGTTCCTTTTGTTTCAGCTTTCTGAACTTGTTCATCTGAAAACCAACAAATTCTCATTTATGTCATATTTGTACTTACATTTTTAAAGCTAAACCTAGGTATTTTTCGCCTACGTTTTAAAATGTATAGATTTTACCTACCTTTAGCGGGTTGTATAATTTTACCAATGTTGTTGATGTTTTTCTGGAAAATTATATATTTTTAGTTGGTCTCTACAACATTTTCTCATTAGGTACTGCTGCTTATTATAGCAAACTATCTCGTAATAATATTTTACCTTAAATTCTTTATCGGTTTTCGATCCCTCGTTCTGCTCTTTAAGATTAGCGGACAGAAACCCACAGGAGAAGAGTTCTTCATAGGTGCTCATCTTTTCGATTGCACCCTGAAAGAAAAATGTGTTATTGGTAAAAAATATGAAAGAGGCGTCGGTTTTGGCGCGCAGAACTTACATCGTTGAGGACGATGATGAGGTCGGCGAATCGCAGGTGATGGAGTTGGTGGGTGACGAGGATCCTGGTGGTTCCCTCGAGGAAGCCGCGGATGCAGACGTCGTAAAGATGGCGTCCGACGGCCGCGTCCACCGCCGACAGGGGGTCATCCAGCAGGTAGACGTCCGCCTTGGAAGGAAATAGATCAATCGTGGGGCGACGGGTAAGCCAGGTACGAGACAAGAAGGCGTGTGCGAGTACCTTTCTGTAGACGGCCCGGGCGAGGTTGATCCTAGCGCGCTGACCGCCCGACAGCGAGACGCCCCTCTCGCCGACCAGCGCCAAGTCGCCGTGCGCGATCTGCGCCAAGTCGGCGTCCAGGGCGCACGCGGCCACCGCTCGCGCGTACCTCCCCGCCTCGAACGGCAGCCCGAACAGGACGTTCTCCCGGATCGAACCCGCGAACAGCCACGGCTCTTGGCTCGCGAACGACACTTCGCCAGACACGCGCATCCCGCCAGACCGCAGAGCCATCTCGCCCAGCAACAGCTGCAGCAGCGAACTCTGAAACGCCCCATCGATTAACTCCGGCTGTGCGACGCCCCCAGCCGCCGACCCGCTCTCACCTTGCCGGAGCCCACGTTCCCCACCACCATGCACAGCTGGCCCCTCCTCACTCTCAAACTGATGTTCTTCAACGTCGGCGCCGACCCCTTCTCCTTCCACGACGAGCTCGCCTCGCGTACCTCAACAGCGGCTTCTTCCAATTCTTCCACTTCTTCTTTGTCTCCAACGGCACTATAACCTGTAGAATCACAACATCCACTCGTTAATTGGGACTATCTAGTTAAAGCACTTTGAGGACTTACCCGGATTACTAAATCCGTTATTGTCATATTTAATTTTGACATAAGAATTCTGTTCCGAGTTAGCTCTTCGCCGTCTATACAATTCTCTAGTTTTTATGGCAAGGTCCTCTCGTTCATCTGATTGAAAGAACAAGTAGATTTAAGAATATACGAACGGGAAATATTCATTATTAATATAAACGTAACTTGCCCATATGCATAAACTCCTGTATTCGTTTTATTGAAACCAACACTTCGGATAAATATGTAATGGCTTGACTTAGGTAGATCGCGATGACCAAGTTGAGGATCGAGAAGTATTGAGTTAAGCTGAAAACCTATTTTAAATTGTAATTACATCAATGTGAGGCTATCTAGGTTTGTTGGCTGTGTTCTTACCACGGATGCGGTGACGGGGTTTCCCGAGAGGCTGTAGGCGAGAAGCGTGCAGCAGAGGGCGGACCTATCGCCGAATATCCTGTAGCTCATTAGGACTGCTCTTATGAAAGACGTTTTACGGATGTTAGAGATCTCTCGCCGGCGCGCGTCGCCAACCACGGCCTCAAGAGGCTTCTCCCACGCGTACATCTTAATCAGCTGCAGGCCAACCGAATGTTCCATTATTATATACTTAATATAATTAGCTGCCCAGTAGGTAGCTGCCCATTAGGTATTTTAGATGGCCACTAAAGTATGTTCGCTACTCACCTTTATGCCGCTGAAGATTTCGCTCATCTTTTTTATCCTTTCGTCGATAATTAAAGCGGTAACTGAGCGAAATTTGGTAATCAGCTTGCCTAAAATTGCTGAAAATACTTCTCTTTGAATAACCAGACTGAAATCAAATCAGTAGTTTAGACTTCAGATAGGATATGATCCTGTAGACTGTCATTCAGTTTATCATTGAAACCGGTCAAGTGCGAGTTCCGTAGCTTGCGACAGATGTTCTTGCAATTAAGCATTTTCATACAAATTTACTAGAAAAGGATTTTTAGCAATTCGTTGATACTGATATTTTTGATTCCATACGAGTTAAATGTGAAATCGCATATGAGTTTGTATAATACATTGTTATATAAGTTTGGGAATAAATTTAGGTCTTTTTTTTGCTGAAAATATTACAATATTTGAAGTGTTTCATAGAATGTAAAGACGAATACAATATTTTTTTTAGAAGTTCTTTCCATTATTGTGAAATCAATTGAAATTTCGTTAGTAACAGGGTTTATTTTACTTTTTCTAGTTATTAAAAGTGAATCATCAAAGAATAGGTAGATGGACAGTGGAGATACTTCTTGACCAGCGATTTTGATGATTTCTCTGTCACTGAGGTAAGCTAAAATATGTCGATAGTGTTTTAAATTTAGCAATATGAGTTCTTTCAAATGAAACCACTTATATTACCTACCATCTCTAATCTTGCAGACGAATATGCGTCCAAAGATTTAATTCCTTAACAGGACATTAAAACTTCAAAATGGAAAATCTTCAGTGCCTTAAATGAATAGATGTGTCATATGGTTTAACCGCCTTAACAATCGCCGACGGCTCTCGATGAGTGCTCATCGCGAGAGTCTGAAATGACCATCCGACATATCTATGCTTCCTTTACCTCGCTAGGCGTGTGCCACCGAACAAAGGCCCTAACGAAACCTAGCTGGAAGAGCTAGGAATGCAGTTTCATGAATGTTTCCTAATGCGAAAAATGTCCCAGCTATAAACGACACACTGAAATGCCGTATTGTTGGACGATCCTTAAATGTCCCTGTGGTTATGAATATTTAAATGACATTTTAAAAGATTAAACGCGCGTCTTAGGTTCATAGTAGCTGAGTACGATATGACATTTACCTTGAGCCGGTAATGACTGCAGCAGCATGACTCCGAGGCCGACGAAAGCGTACCAGCCGATCCAGTAGTAGAGCAATGCAGCCATGATGAGGACGTGGAGAGGCGCGATGACCACGAAAGGGATGTAGGTGAGAAGGGTGTCGAAGCGACTGACGTCGTTGGAGAGGACGTTCACCATCTTACCGGCCGACACTTCGCCCAACTTGCCGAAGTTTACTCGTAAGATCTTCCTGTAAAGCAACGCGCTGCACGCGATGCGGACGCTCATCCCGAACTGCATTCCGATCCTCGAGGAGTGGCGGATGAGGCCGAGGGCTAGAGACGTCAACAGCGCCAAGAGCGCGCCCATCGCCAGCGCTTCTCCTCTCCCGACGTCCGATGGCCCCTCCAAATACCGAAGATACCTTTCGAGTAAAAATGGTATCGACGGACTGACCGACGATATTACAGCTAAATATTATTGCGCCGAACGCAATTTCATTTATTTTTGCAATAAAAATACTACGAGGCAAAACTTACCGAATGACCAATATGGCTATTGAATAATACGAAAGATACAACGCAGAATCTGGAGCAAACGTTTTGATCAACGCCCGCCAAAGGGACGCCTTTCCGCCCCTTCCGTCCGCTTTGGATTCTTCTTCGAACCACGCTCTAAAAGAAAAGCACACTGACCACTTTTACAAACTGTATTGATCTAATTGTTATGTATCTTTTACAGAAAATTTAAATTCACGTCAATCGCTCAACTACCGACTTACGAAATACCTAGGGATCGAGAGTTTCACGAAATCCAAGGGTGTCGGAGGTGTATTTTAAAGGCCGCCTTACCTTACCTTAAACATAATATGACATACTGAGATTATGATTAAATTGAAAAATCGGACCTTTTAATGAACTTAAATATCGAAATTCGGGAAATAATAGGCTATTTTTTATATTTCTCAGTAATTAACCCCTAATAGTGGGTAAAGAAATTGAAAAATTAATCATTCGTATCAACATTTTTAATTTGGATGAATATTCAAAGGAAATATGGAAATAAACTTTCACGGCTTTTGTAAAATCCTGCCCTCAAATAAAAATTGTAAGTAACAGAACTAGAAATTTTTCGATGACTCAATTTTATTTTAAAATTAATTAAAATGAAAACTGACCTGCTCAACTAATTAATATCGACATGTGTAAGTATATGTGCCACTATCCGGGGGGGAAGTAATTGAACATTTTAAACAGTTGTGTCGTTGTCGATAGACGACGCGATCCGGGCTGTCTTCCAGACATATTTTGACGTGAACGTCTTTCATATCGGTCAGTAGGGGGTCACTTGCCAAAACCGTATGTATCGTAATATGTTATGACAATATCGCGTATTACTTTGGAAGTATAGCAACTACCGGCATTATTTTACTACTATTATTTCGAGGATAGAAGCCGTTACTCGGTAGTGTATATGTCCCTGGCGTAAACGGCGCTGTCATGGCTCGCAACATAACGCATTCGGAACTAAATCTACCATCGCGCACTGTGTTTATTTAGTGATTACTCAGCAGTGTAAATTGATAGATTCAAGTGGCAGTGGTCGCGTTTGACCATGTTATAGTAGGTGTGATAAAAAGTCATACTTGTGACCATTAGCAGTTGTAGAGTTTAAAAAAGACAGAGCAGTTTAGAGTTTAGCAGTGGTTGTTTGCAGAAATTTGACGACTGCTCCACTATGGCGCCACCGCGTACAATACGTAACGTACAAAACTGGCGTGCAAGAGCTCGAGTAGCAAGAGAGAGAGATTCCGGCTCTCCAGTCAAGCATAAGGCTTATCTGCTGGAGATTATGATAGGGTGGCTTTCAGTGCGACTTTAGTGGCCGTCATACGTGAATGCGTATGAATCTGTGAAGGACCACCCCTCACTACGAGTAAACTCCAAATTATTCGATGTGAGGCGGTGGTGTCAACTTGCGGGTTATCTCCGTATTAAAAATCGATTTTAAGTATATCAGAAGGTATTTAATGAAAGTTCGATATTGCCAGTTTGTAACGCTTCTCGAATAGGTTATATTGACGCGAATATATTTGCTATCTGCCTGAAGTTACGAGGGTGTATGGATAAGGATTGTATTTGTGCTCCTAGTATCTCGTACTGGGCACGGCTCGAGTCTGTGGGAATGCAAACTGATGCGTCTCGCCTCGATAAGGAAAGGAAGGAAAAGGTAACCAAGAAGCCGGGGTACCGAGGTAGGTATGCCGTCGCTGTCTTGGGGGAATGATCTTTTGGTCAATCAATCAAATATCTGTCGACGGGCCTTGCTAGAGGCCCGTGACATCTTCCACTAGGCATTTTGCCTTATCGTGGGGTTTCACGTGAGCCGGGCCCATTGGCCCGGCTTTCTGGATATGGCGTCGCAGGGCTTTGTGCCCTGTGGCAAGACTCATTGTTAGGTGCTTAGGCACCTTATCGTGATGGATTGTAACGGGAGTGGGTAATGGCATCTTCTGTGGCAAGGCTGCTGTGCTGTCTTTTGGGTGCTTTCTCGCCGGTTTATATAGGCCGAAAAATGATGCAATCCAAAATATTCCGATTGTAAAAGTATTGTTTCATCGTGCTGATTCATCGCTCACGAGGTAGAATAATAGCTGAATTTGTGTCAGTGTATTTTACTGGAAATCAATGCATTTGTTGATTGCATGTAACGATACTTAAGGGCCGTTACAAATCTTATTCGTATCATTTACACGTAAGTAGGTATGTTTCACTTTCACTTATTTTAAAACTAACTATTTTTAATCTTTTTTCTTTTGTACAGATTTTATTAGTTTTTAAATTTAGAGGAATTTTATTGAATATATGAGGGATTAGCTAATTCAATCCATAAAGGTTGCGAAAAGGAGGGACGAGTAGCCGTTGACTTTGTATCTGTCTAGTGCTGTGTTTATGTTGGATACATTAACATATAACTACTAGACCCCGTGACCAGTCTGAGAATGCGTCAGCCGAATAGAAAGAGACAGCAGCATATAGTACCCCCTCCGTCCTTGTGTAGTCGCGCATACACGGAGACACGTACATATTTCTTTATTTATTTCCCAAAACATAATTAACCTCACAGATGATTCCAAATCGTTAATTATTTTTCTAGGCTATTATTCTAGATTATAATAAATATTATTCTACTATAGACTATTATTATAATTCTACTGTTAATAATATTATTATTACTGTACTCCATTAATATTACTATCATTGTTATTATAATATATAGACTATTATTCTAGACTATAGCAAACGAGACTGAGAAATACTTTAGAGCGTAATATTAAACGATGATACTTACATATATCTAATGATTATCTAACCTTTCTTATTATACTAGTTACTACTTTTTAACAATTTTAATACTACATACTACATATTTATCCAATTACTTGATTGCTAAGAAATGCAATTAGCGTACTTTGCAGTTGGGCTAAGTTCACCGTCTAAATATCCAATTCTGGCTCAGCCGAACATTTAGGGTACGAAGCGTCCGCACCGTGAAGCAGTGCTGAACGATGTTAGTTCTAGCTCGCGGTAACGCGAACAATACGTGAGTCCTAGCACGGTAGTAATTGGTGGGTACAAACAGACCGATTTTTCTAAGGATGGTCGAATTATTAACGAACCCCCCTAAGCAGTTTATATATGTGGCAGATTGACAGCCAATCTCTTCTTACGCTTAGTGAGTTGTACCCAACCATACCCAGAATAAATGCCGTAGGATATAGAAATGGATAATATCCATGCTGTTTAAAATACAGGAACCTCAGAAGGCGTTTCTGCATACTCTCCAGCCTGGATATGTAGCTATTTTCGTAAGGACTCCATATTGCCGCGTTGACTTGTAATCTGCTCCGAATTAGGGAATTGAATAGGAGGCGCATGACAAATGTGTTGTTGAACTGTCTCATGCTCCTCCATTACAAAACCTAGCAATTTGTAAAAATTATCAACTATGTCAACCGTGAGTCAAATGTCACTCCTAGGTCCCTTGTTTGATTTACTCGTGATAGTGCCTTGCCATTTGCCATCAATGTCGTTACTTTGTACAAGCGGGGCGTCACCTCGCGAGTACGTCATGATAAAACATTTGCCGGTATTGAAGTACCTACCTATAGCTTGTGGTTTATGCTCCAAAGATACACGGCGTCTATGTCATCCCGTAGTAATGTACAGGATTCTTTACTGCCCGTTCTTGCGAATAATTTTAGGTCATCCGCGAAAATCAGGCAGTTGGTTTTTGTAACCACGTCTGGCAATGTATTCACGAGCAAATTAAACGGTAATGGGCCCAGATTTGATCCCTGGCTCACCCCAGAGTGTGTAAAGTACAAATCTGATGTTGATGTCCCATATTTAACGAATTGCTGGCGGTCTCTCAGGTAACTGGCGAAAAACTACAGGAGCGTATGTAAGCACCCCACTGTTGCCAGTTCCCTGAGCAATATGTCATTATCGACTCGGTCGAATGCTTTTCGAAAGTCCAAATAGGCTACGTCGACCTGACAACCCCTCTGAAAGTCAAATTGTTCCGCTAAGTATTCAGTGAACACTGAGAGGTTTGTAGTCGTGGAACGTCCTGGCCGTGTATCACTATGGCAACGGGTATATTCACTATGGCAACGCTTCAATGCCATAAGTCTGCTATGCTATGGATAAACGCGCATGCGCGACTAGACAAGGATAGAGGAGGGCCCCACATGCCCCTATCTCTTTCTATTCGGTGAGCGCATTCACTCACAGCCCGCCTTCGCACTCCAGTTCTCTGTTTTGTTACCCTGGGCATTGGGGTTGGACATAAATTCGGAATTCGTCAGTTTCGAAATATTGAACTGTCAATCTATAAATAAATAGTAGGTACATTAGCTGGTAATATGCCACAATAATTGAAAAGTCCTATCTGGTCGTTTCTAAATTTATCTCGAATCTTGTTTGCAACTATCATTTTAAAATACGGTATTATAGAGATGTGATGCGCGATATGTAAGATTTAAAAGTGTTGCCGTAGGTTGTAATTCCGTAAGCAATAATAGATTCGACCAGGGCAAAATACGGGGTCCCATCAAACTTGCAGAAGGCAAATTTGCAGACGGCAATCTTGCAGACGGCATTCTTGCAGGCGGCAGTTTTGCAGAAGGCAATCTTGCAGAAGGCAGTTTTGCAAATGTCAAAATGACCTAACCTAACCTAACAGAAAAACTTAAAACATTTTTTTTAATGTTTAGTTTGATGTATAAAAGTCATCCACTACAAGGATGCCGGTAATTAATGTCACTTCGATTTTAGGGAAAGAAAAACCTAACCTAACCTAACCTAACAGAAAAACTTAAAAACTGTACTGAAGGTTGCCGCCTACAAGGTTGCCGCCTGCAAGGTTGCCTCCTGCAAATCTGCCCTCAACAAATTTGGAGCTGTCAAAAGTGACATTTGTGCAAGTTTGCCGTATACAAAACTGGCGCCCCCCAAAATACGGACTTCTCGGCTGATTGTATTTGAGAATGTATTTTAAGTGGTAGATTTTTATAATTATTTGTCTAATTATTTTTTGCTTATTTTATTAATGTGCACTTCCCAGTTGAATTTTTTATCATTCCTTAGTCCAAGCATTGATTAAGGGGCGAACACACTATCGGACGCGTCCGCTGCCGCGGCTTATGGACGCGACTGAACAGTATGCACAGTCGTTTGGGACGTGGCTTGCCAGATCTCTATCGGACGTCCGAAGCCTCAAGGTCGCGTCCGCGACTGACGTCCGATAATGTGCACGGCTCAATAAAAATTCATTACACAGATCAGTCCCTAATAAGTCTGTGCACAGATCGCGCCCATAAGCTGCGGCTGACGGACGCGTGTGATAGTGTGTTTGCCCCTTTATATTACCTCGTAGCGCCAAAATCAAGTAGCGCCATCTGTTAATTGAAATGCAATAGCGCAATCTACTGAATAAAGGGGCGAACACACTCACACCCCCGATAGTATTCTTATTATCGGGGGCAGTATACACGTTAAATATTTTGGAAAATACTTTTATTATTTATGGAAATTACCGTTTTCAACTACCGTAATACCCCCCCCCCCCCCCTGCCCAACTCCACTCCTTCACACCCCCCTCCCCCCCAACCTTTAAATTTAAATGACCCTTTTTGTATCCAAGTCAGAGGTTGTCAACATAAGATGTCGCCAAATATTTTTTGTAATAATATTCTATTGAATATTTTCTCAAATATATTTTTATTGAATGTAATATATCAATCAACCTAATCTCTGCGTTAGCTTTGGCTGACCTGTAAATACTAAACAAGATGATGTACTTTAAAAACTTGGGAACAATTTGGCTTACTACATACGCTTCGTGGGTTTGTTTTTTTATCTAGTACCTGAACGTACGGGATACGTTTTGTTGCGTTCGGGCGATAATATAGCGACCGTATCACGTACGTTCGTATGGGTAGGGCGGTTAGACAGCTGTCCTAAACCTACCAGTCAATCGTTAGTCCGGAATACACCCTCACCCCCCAGATGTGTAATAATAGTATTATGATGGGCCTGACTTCGGTCGGTGAATTCCATGGCAGCTCTGTTTATATTTTATTGCATTTTATTTATTTATAGATGACATTCTATCTCTCTGTATTATTTCTTCAGCCTATATAAAAATAAGATAGATGGCACTAATAATTGAATGTTATTGTTATCATTATAAATGTTATTGTTATCATTTTATTATTAGGTTTTTATACTCAATCGGTCCTTCATAAAAAACATTCATTATCAATGTTATTGTAGATAGCCAAGTGAATTATTAATAGTTTGGCCATCAATGCTACCAGCGCCACCTGCATTTTGCCGTTTCAGTAGCATCCCAAACCGTTCTCTGGAGTTGAGCAATCTAATAGCATATATAATCAATGCTAGTATCTAGGTGGCTATTAGAGCAAGAAAGGTCAAGGATCAAATGGTCATCAAATGATGGAAGAATTAACTAATTAAATAATCAAATTTTTCCATTTTACGTCTATTTCAAAACTGCGATTTGCGCATCTCAAATTCTATGGCTTCGAAGGGGGAGTGAATGGGTGGTAAGGTGAACGCTCACATGTGGCAAGACAGCTGTCCTAAACCTACCACAGCCGGTTCGTAAGTCCGGAATCCACTGCTCACCCCCCAGAAGTGTAAAAAAAATAGTATTATGATGGGCCCGACTCCGGTCGGTGAATTCCATGGCAGCTCCGTTTGTATTTATTATTTACTGACAACTTTGAAAATTTTGTTAGAATTTTGATATTTTTATGATTATTTTAGTATTTATACAACTATTTTATATTTTTATGTCAATTTCAATATACATGTGACTATTTATTTATTTATTTGCATCAAAACCAATTACAACTACAATTTATCATTCAAATATTTCGATTATAAGATGCAAAACAAAACCAAAAAGACACTAAAGTAGCAAACACATTTCAACCTAAATAAACAAATGCTTGTGCTTAGACAGATATAAACTTGTGGTCGATATAAACTTGTGGAGGACAACACTGTGAAAAATTTTCAAAATTGGTTGAGGGATTGGTGAGATATTTTGATTCAAAAAATTCAGAAACTGCTAATTCAATTATTCATTTACGCATATCCACAAAAACGGTCACTCCCGACCGCTACCGACGAACGATCAGCAGCGGCCACTGTCAGCGGTCATTTGATTGGATGACGCAAATCGGCCGTATCACTGACAGCTAGGGTTGTTCACTGTACGATTATCTAAGAAGCGCCATCGATAAATAAACAAACTATCGTATCTGCCATCCTTCATACTTAATAAAGGGTAATTTTAAAATGGCGATCTTCTGTAAGGCCTGCAATGAGGAGCTAGACAGAGAGGAAGCATTAATATGCTCATCTTGCAAAAAAGAATATCACTACGCTTGTGCTGGGAAAAGCCATGAAAATTTCAAAAAAATGGCATCTGAAACTAAACTATCCTGGAAATGTTGTAAAGCCAAGAAGAACTCGTCGTCTTCGTCTTCAACGGATGATCAAATTATGGCTCTGGACCAACTCCGAAAGGATCTATGCACACAGTTTCAGAAGTCGCATAATGACGTTATGCAAAAACTGGACGCCCTTGTAAATAAGGTCAATCAGGTAAATAACGACCACGAAGAAATCATGAAAAGCATTAAATTTCTAAATGAAAACTATGATGACATGAGGACTAGAATCAAGGTGTGTGAATCGTTAACACCCAAGATAGGAATCCTGGAAAAACAAAATGCCGATCTACGTCATAAACAGGAATTCCTCGAATACAAGATGGATGAGAAAGACCAGAAGATAAATGAAACAAAAGTGGAAATTAGAGGAATACCTGCTCTTCAACAACACAATCATCGTTTGATCGTAACGCAAATTGCGTCAAAAATCGGATTAGAAATACAAGAAGACGATTTAATTTCGACATCACTGCTGGAGGCCCGTGGATCGGGAATAGAGAGTGGCACTAATAGCGGCGCACATTCAACAAATCAAACGTTAATCGCTTCATTCAAGTCATCCCGTATAAGAAATGATTTTTTAGATGCATCTAAGAAATATAACAAGGCGAAACGATCAAATGATCAAAAAATAAACACCCACGATATTGGTATGTCCGTTAAGCATCCTATATACATTCAAGAAGCTCTTACTCCTCTACGGCGCTATTTACATCTACAGGCGAGGAAATTAAGTAGAAATAAAAATTACAAATATATTTGGCTAAAGAATGGAATCACTATGGTAAAGAAAGACGAAGATAGCCGCGTACTGATGATCAAATATTTAACTTCTCTTGAAAATATTTTGTGAAGGGGGTATGCCCGTACTACAGGTAGTTTTAGTTCTTTATTTTTAGCTACTATTGATACACTTATATTATGTCTATGGCGTTCACTAATTTTATTTTTATTTTTATTATTAATTAGTAACTTCCTATACTGCAACCAAGTAATTTTAACGATCAATTATTTTAATATCATATTTTTGTATATTTGCTATTACTTCACCAAGAAAATCAACTCCATTTGTATCGCTAGCTTATACTACAATTATAAAATATTTATATTATTTCATCTCTCTGTAATTGTCACCATTAATTTGGCTACATTATTATGCTGTTTAACTGTGATAAGTTTAATTATAACTACACACTACCTTTATATATATATATTTATTATAATGTCGGACGTTTTCACATTTTTATTTATATTGGGATATTTTACAAACTTTTTAATATTGAATTATTATAAAACTATTTATTTAAACGCGATTTGCGATAATTCCGGTAGTATTTACATCTGCTTAATTTGTAATAACATATCATACTTTTACGACAATTATAAAATAAGTTATGGTATTTTAACTATATTCATAATCATTATGTCTGTATATTTATTACTTTTAATTTTTTTAATTTTGAATATGATTTGCCAATATTATAACCTACCTGTATGTTTATTATATTTATTAATTTTAATGTTTACTAATTTTTGCCCTTATGGCAAACTATGTGTATGTTTATTATTCTTAGTATATTTAGTAAACATAATGTTGACGATTATCTGCCGAAATGGCGACTTCGTTGTATTCTTATTGTGTTTATCCTATTCAGGAACTTTAATGCTGACTATTATTTGCAATTATTATAACCTCTATGTATGTTTATTATTTTTAGTAATAGTGACTATTATTTTCCAGTACTGTACTCTGTTTATTTTCAAATCCGATAATTTTACAATGATATACGCTACCAATATTGCGGATAAAGTCTTGCAAAGTCTCACAAGACAGACAAAACTCGCTCTAACTAACAACGCTTATTGCTGCTACAGGCGCGGCTAACCTCGATGAATACCTAATACCTTACTCCCCGGCGACGCTGCAGTTACCCACCTGGGAATGCCAAAAGGTGTTGCAAGACCAAGGTATTAAAATACTTAACCTTAATATTAGAAGTATCAACAAAAATTTTGATAAACTAATCATACTACTAACTTTGCTTGATACCGAGTTTGATTTAATCATCCTGACAGAATGCTGGATAAAGAAAAATATTCCCACTCAACAACTTGATAATTATGATATGCATTACACTCTACATAATCAAAATCAAAACGATGGCGTCGTCATTTTTTCGAATAAGAAAAACAATGTTAAAATTGAAGAAATAAAAATAACCACAGCAAATTGTCTGAAGGCTACTTTAAATGATAAAAATACAGTATTTGCCATTTATAGATCCCCTACAAATCCTATAAAACCATTTATTGCGTCCCTTGCGGATGCTCTAGAAACCTACAAAGGCCTTGAATATATTCTTGGAGGAGATATAAATATTAATATTCTCGATCAAAATAATCTAGTCAATGAATATCTCTGTATGCTTGCAGAATTTGGAATGATATCCTTAATTAACATGCCTACACGACAGCGGTCATGTCTCGACCACTTTTTTACTGCGATTAAAAATAATACATTAGGCATAATATGTCTCAGTGAGCTAACTGACCACTTTCCAACTATTTTGTTAACTAAAACAGATCTTCAAAGTCAAAACATAATTAATAGTCAGATTTTAGTTACAAATTATGACAGTTTATACGCAGATATTACAGACATTGACTGGAATCCTTTATTTAGAATATCTGATTCAAATGAAGCAACTGAATTTTTCGTAAATACAATAAAAAAATTGGTCAACAAAAATACAAAAGAAAAACTCGTGCCCCATTGTCAGAGAAAACTTAAACCATGGATTACCCCAGGACTCCTAAGAAGTATTAAACGCAGAGACAAACTTCATAACAAAGTCAAATTAAATCTCGGCAATAGCATATTGAAGCATGAATATCTGAAATATAGAAATCTTTGCAAAAACATAATAAATAGAACTAAAGAAATGTACTACAAAAAGGAATTTGAGGAAAATGCTGGTAACTCAAAAAAAACATGGCAGTTAATAAATGATTTGACTTATAGGAAAAAGTCCAAACCATCAGAGCTGCAAGAAGTCAATATTAATGGACAGAAAGTGACAATAAATAAGCATAACAAAAAACATATTGCGGATTACTTTAATGATTATTTCTCCAATATAGGACCGAAAATGGCAGAAAAAACTCTAGAATTGTTAAATACGACTGAAATTAAACTTTCTCTTGAAGCATGTGTTGCAAATACGCCAACAGAAACCCTTTTTCTAAAACCAACGGACCCCGAAGAAATAAAAAGTATAATAAAAAACCTAAAAGATAAAAAATCAACCGGCAATGACGGAATTTCTTCTAAAATTTTCAAAGAGTGCAGCGAGACTTTATTGTTACCTCTAACTTTTATTACAAATCTAAGTATATCTACTGGGGTTTTTCCTCAGTGTCTAAAGAAAGCGGTGGTTAACCCTATCTTTAAAGGTGGGGAGATTAATGAAGTAAATTGTTATAGACCAATTAGTTTGCTAAATACACTATCAAAAATACTCGAACTTACGATCAAATCCCGTTTAATGAGCTTCTTAAACAAGCACAACTTATTAGCTTCCACTCAATATGGTTTCCGGTCGGGTAAATCCACCCAAGACGCCATTGCTTTTCTGACCCAGAATATAGTGAAGACTCTTGATGAGGGAGATAAATGTCTTGTCGTTTTTCTAGACCTTTGTAAAGCATTTGACACGGTATCGCATGCTATATTACTAAAAAAGTTACAAAAATGTGGGGTCTGTGGTATTGCCCTGAAATGGTTTACAGACTACCTTTGTGAAAGAACGCAAGTTACAAAGCTTAACGGGATTGTTAGCGATGACAGGATTATCAGATATGGGGTACCTCAAGGGAGTGTCCTAGGCCCAATTTTATTTATAATCTATATTAACGATCTAACAAATGTGGCATTAGATGGAGGGAAAGCAATCTTGTATGCTGATGATACCGCATTAATCTTCCAGAATAACACATGGCCAAGTGTATATAAAAATGCTGAAAAGGGTCTCGCAAATATAAATCTTTGGCTAAAGAACAATCTTCTAACACTAAATAGTGATAAAACAAATTATATGACCTTTACGATCACTGACAAAAAGGATTTCGCACACACAGGAATCAAGAGTCATATATGCAAATCATTTCAGAACACTCCTTTAACAAGCACACGCTGTAACTGCCAAATTATTAAACACAAATACCAGGTGAAATACCTAGGCATAACCTTTGACAATAACCTAAAGTGGGATCCTCACGTACTTATTACTGCGGGTAAAATCAGGAAGCTGATTTTTGCTTTTAAGGCCCTTAGAAATGTTCTACCGTTAAGAAGCCTCATTAAAGTCTACTACGCGCTAGCCCATAGCACGATTACATATGGAATATTAGGATGGGGGGGTTCTACAGATTCGGCGTTAGATCCGCTTGTTAAAGCGCAAAAAGCTCTCCTGAGGGTCATGTCCAGAAAGCCACATCGATATCCAACAAACGAACTACTAAAAGAGCTGAGACTTTTGGACGTTAAGACAGATTTATGCAAAAGTAACCCTACTTTATTATCTCAACAATCCGCACACACACAACATCACTGACCACAAGATTCTAACTAGAGGTTGCGCGTCAGAAAAACATTTAATTAAAAAAACCAAAACTAAATTTGCGCAAAGGCACTTTAGTTGTGTAGCTCCTAAACTCCACAATTACTTTCAGGATAAGTTAAAACAATGCAAAAGCTTACATATGAAAAAGGGAAAACTTACTTTGTGGCTGTTTGAGACCGGCAGGGAAAAGGTAGCTGAAATTATTACACATATCCTCGTTTAAAACGACGTTATCAATTTAATTTAATATTACAATTATATATTACTAATAAATACGTGTATATAAATGAAAATGTATGTAAATAATAATAGTATGTAAATAATACAAGTAGGTAAATGTATATATTTATATATAAATAAGAATAATATATGTATAATGTTTAATATTATATAAACATGTAAATATCACCATAGTTCTAAATTACGTGCGCATCTTAATTTAAAAGAAAAGAATCTACCCTAGTACGGGCATTAACCTAGTTGGGTAGTTTTTAAGAAATAATTTTTGTACTACTTTCTCTTAAATAAAGCATTATTATTATTAAAAAAAAAAAAAAAAAAAAAAGATGTATCGCCACAATGATCAGACTGTTTGTGTGTATTTGTATGGACAAAAAAAGAAATTTTAGTGTACCTAGGTATTGTAATGAAAACACATCTAATTTATTGGTATGTAAATAAAAAACAAAATATAAAACATATAAAATAAGAGCTATATAAACTACCTACATACAGGTGAGTTTTTGATTAGTGACATCCTTGAAGTGGGTGAATCAGTACGAGTAAATAAGCAACTTTTGAATAACAAATTGTTAAAAAAAAACAATATAAGAATATTACTTTAAAATTACATTTTATTCCAAATGGTTTAGAAAACTTTGAGGGTTGATCAGCTGTTATTTGACATTGTCATTGGCGCGAGGTCGTTCAGGTAGGCGGCCTTGAAGGGCGTTCAACTACACAATAGTCGCGAGGCGAAGGCTACAGATGGCGCTGCGCTGGTATATCTGAATAGATTTATTTGGAACATTTGAGACATTTACCACCATTTATTGAACCATTTTTAAAACGGAATAGACATTACAAACAAAACAGGGCCTAAAATGTACCTAATAGTTAAAAAGCAGTTATTTAGAAAAAAATCAATAATGAATAAAATCACAGATTGCCATCTAGCGGGTCGAACTTTTAGTAAGCTTTCAATTACAGAAGTGCAAAAAAAAATAAAAAATAGTTTTATGATGGGCCTGACTTTGGTCGGTGAATTCCATGGCAGCTCCGTTTGTATTTTATTTAGTGATTGGTCAAAAGGTGGCGAAGTCTATGAAGTTCAAACAGATGTCCAACATCCATTTATATATATATATAGATATGTTACTCACCGTTCCAATCTCTCAGCAACATTGCGCGATAGATAAACTTGGGGCGCCGAACTCAAATCGTTCAACTCTAATTCCTTTTTAAATCCTCTATAAAACAGCGGCCAACTCCACAGAAACAACATTTTTTTAATAAAATTAGATCTCTCGTAACTATTTTGTTTTCTGTCCTCCGATTCTCCCGTTGAAGCCATTGTTCGTGCTCACCAATTCACAATAAATGAATAATTAATCAACTGTAAAAGTATGAAAATTAACAAAAGCATCAATAGAACCACGTTATTAATATAACACCTGATAATATCTACTATTTCTTCCTAAGCGGACTGATATGATTACTGACAGATATTTTGAACAAGGTCTAGCATGCTAATTATGGCAGGCTCTTGACATTCTTTATGTCGGCCAACTAAAAACTAGTTTGGTTTTGTAATAAAATCTGATGAATCATTTTATTAGGTATCAGAAAGTGGCACGTCATTTCTATTATAATTAAATCGATGGCTGACTCATCTTGGCTACAAATATATTATCAAGGACACGAATTAAAATCCCCGCACAAAATAAAAAAAATATTAAAATTTAGCACAAAATAGAGCTGCAATTTTTAGACCGATATTTGAAAAAATACTTTTACAAGCTTTAACCAGTTGAGTCAACGAAATCTGGTCGCGAAACAATTATCCGTTGAGTACGAGTCGACCAAATCTGGTCGCGCGTTTTTTTCACTTCTTTGACGTTCTCATATTTATTCATAATTATCTAATTGTTTTACAAAATGATATTTCAATATTCTATATTCGAAATTTCAATGCAATCATTGTGCAGTTGTTCTTTCTATGATTGGTGTAGTAGTTTCGTAGTTATAGTACTTTAAGGTCGATGTCGCCGAAAATCCTGCAAAAGAGACAGATGCATCCATGAAAATACCCATTTACTCCAAGGGTTAAGATATAGCAAAAATAAAAACAATAAAAAATATTTCAATGATTTTATTAACTTTCAAATGGTTTCACTGGATTTTGTTACAGATTTATAATTAAACGATAAAATCTACTAATCAGATTATTTGACTCGAGCGGTTATTTGAAAGCCTAAAAATATAATATTGGATTAAATATAAATGTGAGAAACAATATGTATTTGCAAGTAATTTCCTGTATAAATATACACTTTATATAACGTTAAGGCAAAATGACAGCAGGGCCCGGGAGCGCTGCAACGGTAAAACATAATGTGTGATGAACGACGTAGGATAACGCGCAACGGATAAAACTTACAACATAACCCTGCTTCCTGAACCGATAAATAAATAGGCAAAGCGAAACTTAAAACGCTAACATAATTAATAAAAATAATATAATAAATAATAGAAAAATATGACACATAATAATGTATAGCCGCGATTGAATCTCATTTATAAAAAGATTTTGTGTGCCATATTCACGAGAGCCGTTAACACTACGCTACCTGCAACAACTTAAATACGTTTCGTATTGAGAAGGCTTCTTGTGGTCATTCGCGCCCCGACAAACATGCTCTTTAACCTAGTCATTTATATTATTATCTCTGCTTACGAAACTATCAATTTATACAAAGAGGCGCATATGGCCCTCTTTTACTTATAGTACCAATATGTACAGGAAATAATTCAACAAGGCATCCTTCGAAATGTACATACATAGAAATGTGCAAATTCACTAACTATTAACAGGTACTGCTACTCGTATAATATAGATATATAATATATATATACACAAAATAAGAACAATATATTCAGATCTGAGCTGTAAATAATTTAATTTGTAATAAATATTCCTACCCTAAGATTGTTCCCTAAGCGCTCCTATTCGAGGCTCTATATTGCCTAGCGTAAGTACGGGTTTCGTACGTATCAGTAGAGCTTGTAAAGTCAATGCGATAGTCAGGAGGATTGCATTTTCTTGCGCTGTCGGCGGCCGTCCAACAAATACGACACGTCCAGCGGCCGTTTCGTCGGCAGGCGACCCAATAGCCTCAGTAGGATGCCATTCAAACGACTCTTCTGCATGTCACGATTCTGCAATGAAATCAAATTAACCTCGGTTATAGGCGAAGGTGCGGTATCCTGGTATTGAGTGTGGCTCTAAATAATACCTGGGAAAGCATTTGCGGCGAAGTGAGTATCCGCACGGCAGGATGCCGGTCGGGTTCGCGGCGAGTTGTCTTTCCGGCATCCGACTCGGGTGCCCGTGATTTGTTCTCCTTTTCTTTCTTCGGTTTATCCTTGTCGGCGACGCGGCCGCGGCCTTTCAGGAATTCGGGGGAAACCTCGTGCGGCTGCAGAACAAAATAATCAAACTTTCATCTCGGACAACTGAATAATAGTAAAATGAAACCGGTAATAATGATAATAAAAATGAAACTCACAGCATACGTGCGTGATATTTTGAGCCTCTGCGGGAAAGTATCGAAGGCGTAAGATTTGGTGCAGACGGGGTACTTTGGGCGAGAGATCTTGGTGAAGAGGCGAGCGCCTCGATCCACGCGAAGTTCGCTTATGTAAACGTGCTCCTCGACTGCTCCCACGGGGCGGCCCTGCAAACACCAACAATGTAACAAAACCTCCTATTAAAGCTACGAATCCTAGAGGAAACAAGAGAGAAGCTAACCTTGCAGTAAGTGTTGACATCCAGCACCCAGCATTGAGACATCACCAAATCGATTGGAACGGCTTCGTACAGAGGCACCCGCATTACTTCATTCGGGAAGAACCTGCCACATGCAAATAAATATCCAGTTAGAAATTTATTACAAATTGACCAGTCGTAGGCTTTCCATAATATGGGAACAGATAAGCATCGGCTCACCAGATTTTCAAAGAGACAAACTGAGCTCTACCTCTACTGAAACCTTCGGAAGACATTGAATCGCTTTCTCAAAAATAATAATTGACTATATTGTTTAAGCTGTGACTTGTGATGGCTCTTGGCCAAACATAGGCACTAGCCACGGCGCAACACAGCGCACGGTGTGAGCCAGTGCTTTTATTTAAGAACTAGCTGATCCGTGCCCACTTCGTTGGGCGGTAAAACTTTTTACTTGTGATGAAATTATGAGTGTGGTTCGGTTAGTACTGAATGCTATGATTTATTTCCTGACTGCCAAAAGAAGGGTTATATTTTTACTGCATATGTAGGTATGTAATTGCATGCCAATTTGACTATAATACCGTTATTTGTGAGTGTCTTCTTGTGAGTGTCTTTTTTGTGAGCGTATTATCTCTTTTACTATTTATGCAGTAAAAGGGAAATTATATGCAGTAAAGGGGAAAAGTCTGTTGTTTTAAACACTTGAGATGATAAATTTACTTATTTTGATAAGAATTCATAATTGTTGATAATATGACCAATAAACATGACCCAATGATTTAACCCTTAAGGCCCCGCGATTTTTTTCGGAATAATATATATATATATATAGCCTTAATATATAATATATAGCCTATGACACTCACAAATAACGTGGCTTTCTATTGGTAAAAGAATTTTCAAAATCGGTTCAGTAGATCCAGAGATTACTTCCTACAACGTCACAAACTTGACCTCTTTATAATATTACTATAGATTAGTAATATCATTCATATTGACAAGGTGTTCTACGTGACGGATTGACACATTTTTTCATGAAAAGCTATTAAAATGTTTAATTTATCTCGGCAAGTAGTTTCACGCTCAATCACAGATTGAGAGCAAATCTGATTGGGGTCATTTTGAAGGAAAGCAGATCGCCACTTTCTGTGGCGGTGGCCAGATATAGTGGCCTGTAATATAACAACGATATTCAAGTTTTATTGTATTTTTATTGCCCTGCAGCACATCTGCCATATCATCTCTAATTCTTTAATAAATTACTGATCTCAAATAATAACACAAGTTACTAACTTCCTCGTGGGCTCATGGTATGTTTCGTGCGGCCTCAAATAATGATGTCCATAGACAAATCTCTCCCCGGTGTCCTTGTGCTTCCAGAGTCTCTCCACGCGGAATATGTCCAGCTCCGACACGGCAATATCTCCAATCGTCTTATACGTATGTTTTGGTATATTCTCTGCACTTTCTTCCTTCTTAGAAGTGTCCGTTTCCTGAAAGAAAGATAAACACCAATAGATAAATATGAATGATGGCGAGAGCCAAAGAATGAGAATATACTACCATTGTGGCAATTTTCTTATCCGATTTGGCGCCTTTATTTTTGGCGCTCGTTTCCTTAGAAGCGTCCTTGTTGTGGGGAGGGCGTTTCTTGGCGTCGGACCGTCTGCCTGAGCCTGACGAGGTGTGAGTGTCGGCGTTGGTTCGCTTCGATACGTCCGGACGCTTCTCGTCGATTGGAATGTCGCGAAGCACGTATACTGTATCACCCTGACGTACTTGCAAATCGCCTCGCATGAGCGACAGGTAGAATCGGTGGCCCTCTTCTGCATATTCGTCCAGAGGTATCTCCAGATTTACCTAAAGCAAAAAACAAGTTTTGGTTAAAATCTGCAGTCAGGTCTGATTTTTAGTTTTTTATTGAAAGCAAGTGGGAGAATGAAAATGTGATGTTTTAATTACATACAGTCATAGCTTTTGTAAGAAATGGCCAATTTAAAATGAAATTGCCACCGCGGGCAGCGTCTACTTTCCGCAACATTAGTAGCCGCCACCGACGCCGCCGCCGCCTATAGTCTGTTCGAGGTTTCCACAACTAGGGTTGTCGACTACAGCGGGCGAGCCTGTCACCTCAGGAAGTTTTAACGATTAGTGGTTCTATCTCCCTGGAGTGAGCGCAGAAGACTTGGACAAAACAGTCCACCGTCTAGCTCCGCCACAAACCCGTAAGAGGCCAACGCCTTAACCGCGAGATAGCCAGGAGTGTTACCCGGCGGGCTTACACTCACGCCCTTACTCACCAACTGTGACCAGATTACTCCGGTCTCTCGATTGGTTACGAGTTCGAGGTCGTGAAACGGTGTATACCGAATCTATCGCGGACCACAGCGTCCTTTGCCCGGCTGTTCACCCCCGCTCTATAGGAAACAGTACTGCTTCCAGACTCCCCCGACTATTAGTCAGAGTGCACAGTCGATTGGCTTACGCCTTACGGTGCGCACACCGTCCAGGAGCGCCAGAAGGTTGATTCCCAGGGGAAACTAACCATAAGGCCAGAGTCCTACCCAAGCTCGCACTTCATACGTGGAGTCCGTCGGATAGGTGTTGACCCGTGAGTGTGACCAACCCTGAACAGAATGGGTCTTCGTGGCCAACTCAGCAAGGACCCATTAACTCCCCCGAGGTTTCCACATAGTAGTACTAGACTTCCGTGATATTCATTATCTCTTTAAATCTAGCAGTTGAAAGACAAGGTAATGATATGACTCATAAATCCTGCTGAGCATTTTCCCGAGAATATCTCATTTTCAATGAGATATTTTCTTTACAAAACGTCGCCTCACTAGTGAAAACCAGCTGGTCTATATACGCTTCATTTCAAATGCAGCTCTACTAACAAAAATAGATTTTTTTCAGTGTGGACTCTGACAGATACGAGGCGTATTTGTAAAGTAAGGACCGTTTAGTTGTTAACCCTTCAAGCCCCGCGACTTCGATATCGAAGTCAACTGAAAGCGTCCAGGAAAAGTGATTTGATTGGGTGTTTCGTGTCATTCCGTATGCAGTTGTATTTTACGTAAATGCACAATGATATTTGTATCATCGTGCATTTAAATAAAATACAACTGCATACGGAATGACACGAAAAACCCAATCAAATCACTTTTCCTGGACGCTTTCAGTTGACTTCAATATCGAAGTCGCGGGGCTTGAAGGGTTAATAGAAATTAACTCTTGAGAAAAGATTTTTAATTACAGTTTTCGTTTACTACATTTCTACTTCACTTTTCCACATGTGAGGGACCACCCCTCACAAGACTCCAGGTTGTTCGGTGTGAGATGGTGGTATCAACTTACGAGTTATCTTCGTAATGAAAGGCGGTTTTGATGTGAAGTAGAAGGAATTTATTGATCGAAGGTTTGAATATTGCCAGTTATAACGCTTGCCGAAGTATTGAGTGCCTGGATTACTTTATCGAGACGCGAGGATTATGTGGGAATAGTGGATGAGGATTGCGCGTGTGCTCCTAGTATCTTGTACTGGGCACGGCTCGAGTCTGTGGGATTACAGACCGATGCTTCGAGACTCAGGGAGAATGAGGAAAGGAAACCAAAGAGCCGGATTCGTTGACCTAACTCGTGAGAGAGAGTGCCGAATGCCGTCGCAACCTTGGGGGAAAGTGATCACTCGTGGAATGACATCTGATCGAGAAGCCGGGACACCGAAGTGTGCCGTCGCTATCTGGAGACATGACCACTCGAGGAATGATAATTTGGTTGCTTTTTCGCCGGTTTATATAGGCCGTGAAATGATGCAATCCAAAATATTCCGAGTAAAAGTATTGTTTCATCGTGCTGATTCATAGCTGCACGAGTCAAAATAATAGCTGAATTGTGTCTGTGGATTTCACTGGAAATCGATGCATTTGTTGATCGCATGTAATGGACTTACAATACAATACAATACAATACAATACAATCAACTACTCCAGTAGATAGGCATTCCTACACTTGGATGCGTCACAAAATTAAATGCTAAAAATTTAATTATTAAAAACATAACTATCGTGATAGTTGTCATCGCTGTAATATTATGTTCAATATTACCTATATACAAATAATCAAAATATACTAATGTGATTTAAGAGTCAAGGAGAATAATATATTAAAATATAAATGCAAATTCTATGTAGAATAATCAAAAAATATATATTTTATTGTCAATCCAGCAATAATGCTTTCGTATTTTTTTTAAAAATGAATAGATGTTTAATAAATTATATGAAAATTAGAATGTCAGCTATCATAATACCGTTATGTTTAAAACTTTACGCATTTCATTAATCATCAACATGGAAAATAGACTCAGAATTTTCAAACTCCCTTATACCATAAATTGGGTTTCTTACCAAATTATTTATGATTATCTTTTTAAATTGGACCTCTCCGAGGCTTTTCATTTGCTCTGGAATCTTATTATAGAACGACAAATTTTGATGAATAAAACTGTATCGCACTTTGCTAAGTCGCTGTCGATTTATGTGGAGATTGGATTTATTCCTCGTATCGTGATGATGAAAATCACTATTCACCGGAGCTTCTGTTAGGTGTCTACGAGCGTACATAATATTTTGGTAGATGTAAGAAGAAAATAGAGTCATTATTCCTGATTTTACAAATAGCGGCTTACAAGAACTTCTCGGTGAGACTCTATATAAACTGCGTACCGCTCTTTTCTGGAGGAGAAAAATTCTTTTTGAGTTTGGTGCCATTCCCCAAAACAGTAGGCCATACGTTATTAGAGAGTGGAAATATGTAAAATAGACGGATTTAGCTGCTTCAAAACCGCATAAACTTCTTATCTTTCTAATGGCGAATATGGCACTGCACAATTTTTTACTGAGATCATTTAAGTGATCAGACCATTGTAATTTTTGATCAATTTCTAAACCGAGAAATTTCGTGGAGGAGACATTTTCTAGTTGGTCAGACCCAAAGTATACGTCTATTTCATTATAATCAGACGGCCGCAAAGAGAAGCATATTGATTTTGATTTATTTACGTTAAGTGACAATTTATTAACTTGGAACCATATACTAAGCCTATCTATTGTTTCTTTTATTCTTTGGGCCAAAGTGTCTTTATTTTTATCGCTAAAAAGAAGTGAAGTATCATCGGCGAATAAAATGATTTCATCATCCACGGATTTCAGGCACTCTGAGATGTCATTAATATAGACGAGGAAGAGAAAAGGTCCAAGTATCGATCCTTGAGGAACACCTTTGCGGATATTCTGTGGCGCGCTCTTGCTATTTTCGACTTGCGTAATCTGAGTGCGTTCTTGCAAATAAGATTCCATGAGTTGCAGTTCCTTATTCCTAATGCCGTAGTGTTCCAATTTTTCAAGTAGAATTGAGTGGTCTACGCAATCAAAAGCCTTAGAGAGGTCACAGAAAATGCCTACGGTTTTTTTCATATTGTCTAGCCCAAGTAGTGTTTTTTTAATTAGACTGGCGATTGCATCTTGCGTAGAGAGATTTTTTTGAAATCCAAATTGTTTTTTAGACAGGATTTGGTTTTCAGCAAAGAAATTAACAAGTCGGATAAGAAGTAATTTTTCAAAAATTTTGCTGAAAACTGGTAACTTAAGGTCCGCTACACACATAATGGCCATTCAGTTCAAAAGCATTTATCGTAATGATGCATCAGATTTCTCTGGTTGTTTCTCAATATGTACGCTGCATAGTATTTAAAATATCAATTGTATTAAAGTTAATACATTAACCGCTCGGTGGCCAGCCTTTGCGTGCAAAAACTGTGCTGCAACTTTTTGGTCCATTTTGTAAATAAACTAACAGTACGGTTTTGTAAATAAACTAACAGTACGGTTTTGTAAATAAACTAACAGTACGGTTTTGTAAATAAACTAACAGTAAATTTTGTACTAACAGTATCGTTTTTTCATTAATTCCCTCTTGTTACCTAGTAATTAATCTTGTTAGTCATATATATTACATACTTATGTAATACTAGCTGCGCCCAGCGGTTTCACCCGCGAGGTGATGGAAAATTGTGATAATGATGATAGAAAACCTAACCTTTATATATCTTTATAAATTATAGCCTATGTGTTATTCTGATGTGTAAGCTATATTATTGTGAAGTTTGATCAAAATCCATTCAGTAGTTTTGCGTGAAAGAGGAACAAACATCCATACATACATACAAACTTTCGCGTTTATAATATTAGTAGGATGTATGGGGCCGGCCCAAACGGTTACACGGGGATTTGCCAAACGACGCAAAATGCCTATAGGCACTGTCGGTGTCCAACGGGTTAATCTTGGCATAGGCCCAGCCTATAGCTAGGTTAGAATATAGGTTAATTAAATATGTAGGTACTTGTAATTTTTCTTTATATTAATCAACCAAAAAACATACCAAATATTTCATTGATGGAAAAAAACTTCAATCGTTCAGTATATTGTTGCAGCATCTGTATTAATAATGCTGATGTGGATATTTTGCCAAACGCGGATAATTTGCCAAGCTGGTACCTACTGCCGGTTTCCGTGAGCTTTTCAATTTCTAATACTTAATTGGCCATTTACGATTGAAAGTTTCTCAACTTCAAAAGTCCAAGTTAAAAGGTCTTTATTTCAACGTAAACACAACAAAAGATAATAAAATAAAATATAAACAGAGCTGCCATGAAATTCACTGACCGGAGTCGGGCCCATCATAATGCATCCACTACACTAATCGCGAAGTCGCTTCGATAAAGTACTTGTGAAGTTGCTGGAAGTCCGAGGTTCTTAGAACCTCGGACTTAGTACTTGTGAAGTTGCTGGAAGTTCGAAGACTTCGCGAAGCGCTCAGTCGCCCGGCGCCCGCTCGCTATGGATAACGTCCTGGCAGCCGCCGTTGCAATGTGCACTCTCGCATATTATAACTACGTGCGTTTTTATCACTCAATGAAAATAAAAAGAAAATGGTGGATGACTGCTATACGAACAGAACAAGGTTAGTAGAATAAACAAGGCACAATGAATTTTAAGATTACTATTATTATTTTTAATCACACTTTTTTTTTTGCAGACATGCTTTGGAACAACAATTCATTGAACTCACACAAGAACCATCAGGAGAATTCCAAATATTTTCACCGAATGTCATTGGCCTATTTTAACCTTTTGCTTTCTAAAATAGAACCCTTTATCTCCAAGCGAGATACTCATTGAGAAGCTATACCTGCCAAGATTCGTTTAGCAATCGCCTTGACGTTTTTAGCAACCGGCGACAGTTATAGAAGTCTGCACTTTTTATTTAAAATTTCAAGCCAGTTAATTTAAAAAATTGTAGTCGATGTCTGCAAAGCTCTTAACGAGGTTCTTAAGAATGAAATTAAGGTAACAATTTGAGAATTTGAATTTTTAGAAGATATTTGTTTATTTAAAATTAACAATATAATTAGTTCTTATGATAAATTATTATCTTACCTATGTAACGATATCAATTTTTAGAACACATTTATTTTTTTTAAATTAACAATATAATTAGTTCTTATCGTAAATTATATATTATTGTATCTATGGCTCTGTTTGAAGTGTTTCGATAAATAAAAGAATTCGTTCCTGTGTCCAAGGTGTACCACTCATTGTATTGTATTTAACCCGCTCAGCACGTAACATCCATTTGGGGACATGTATGGCGGCCGCCTAAAGCACGTAACATCCGCTACTGGATATCGCGCTCGCCGCTGCGAAAAATGTAATTTACGATTCGAAACGTCGTACTTAATGCTTTCTGACGGCGGAACGATATGGCCAAATAATCTTTAATTCGGCGGCCAACGGCGATAAAATCGAACGGCGATTTAAAAAGTCAGCATAGACGTCAAAACGGCAGTCTTCATCGGCCAGCGCCGCGGCCGCGTATAGTTCCGCGAAATGGTGGTTTTGTGGATAACAGTGCAGTGTTTACTGGATAAGTGAGTAATTTGCATTTTTAAGTAGTTTAGGCATGAGGATTAGTCAATTGAGATAGTCCATTTGCTGTTTTTCACGAATTTTTAAAGAAAACACTTCGGCGACAACAAACGGCTCGCGAAAAAATGGTTGTTATTATTTTGTAATGTTTATGAAATATCCCGATATATTGCGAAATATGACGTAATGTCGCTTTAATTTACTAACAAAATAAGTATTGTTTCATTTACATCCTAAGTTATCACATAATTAGGCGTATTTTGAAAATTATATCTTGTTTTGTAAAATGAATCGCGCAAAGAAACTTGTTCTGATAATTACTATGAGAGAATAAAGTGCGATTTTCCATAGTTTTTCGATGAAATGTGACTCTTTGGAGTATAGTAATTAGTTATTAGACATATAATAAGTCTATGATAAGACAATATAATTGAAAAAATCTAACGAATTTTATATTATGAGCATTCAAAGTTTATTATTAAGTTCGGACGCGGAAACTCTCAAAACTTTAGATTTTTCCATAATATCAGACAAAGCTCAAAGTTCTGGTGTGATTTCTAAGAAGTGTGATGTAGTAATAAAGTTATTTTGAAAGAATTTCATATAAAAAAATACCATAAGTAGTCACAAATTAAAAATTAAAAAAATTTTTTTTTACGAGAATACATAAAATTTTTCTTGGCTGAATAAATAAATATTTTTGTATGCAAATAAGTAAAAAAAAAATATCGTTTTGGGAAAGCATTTATTAATAAAGAACATAACTGTATTTACAATTTTTGCATATTTTACGTATTTTGTGACAAAAAAATCGAAATTATTTTATAGGCGAGTTTTTTCAGTTTGCCAATTTTGTAATATTTATTAATTATTATCTTAATTGTTTTACGAGATAAGGTTATAATGTTTTATATGTCAAATTTCAATGCGATCATTTTTCTCTTTATCTTTTTTTAATCCGTTTAGTGGTTTATAAGTTATGATCGTTTTTATCAAGGCCGTTGACTCGCGTCGATTTTTTGCCCGAATATGTCGCGCGCAAAAGTGATAGGTGAGTTTTTACCTCGCAACAGGAGGGGTTAACACTGCAGCGTCATGATATTACACGCTCGTGTTCCGTGCGCACGGGACGACGTCTCTACGCGAACTGAAGTGAACCGAGTAGTGTAGTGAGTCGACTCGGGCGCGAAAAACCGACTCGGATCGGAAGTCGCCCGAAGCGAAGCCAAGTCGCCCGGAGCGAGTCGAAGTGCGTCTCCACTCTCTCGTCCTCGCCCAACTTCCATCGACTTTGCGAGTAGTGTGGTGGGCGTTTAAGACTATTATTACACTTCTGGGGGTGAGCAGTGGACTCCGGACTAACGACCGGCTGAGGTAGGTTTAGGACAGCTTTCTTGCCACATGTGAGCGTACACCTTACCACCAATTCACTCCTCCTTCGAAGCCATAGACCTTGAGATGTGGAAATTGAAGATTTAGATCTTGAAAAAATTAAAAAGTTGATTATTTTCCTGGAGAGTTCGAAGATCTTTAAAGCCTGGTTGGCCACTCACGCCGATCGGCGTTTTTCGTGTTATCTGTATCATATCCGTATTTATTAAATTATCGCCTCTATTTCTCCCTACACTGCAGTAAAAGCCTGTCATTGAAGCCTGCCATTAAATAAGCCACCGATATATGTATATTAGTATGCTTGCACACACCTTCTACAAACAAATTTTTAAGGACTTCAAAAATTTTGCGCGGAACGACTGGCTTCCGAAAGGTTAAAGAGGTGAAACAGAGATTTGGCTGGCAGGCCACGAGCGCCAACTTCCACCGCGTGAAGGTGAAAAGAGAAATCGTTCCGGGTGATTCCCATGGAACAGTGATTTCTACAATAATCTTCCGAGATAGAGAGCAAAGATTTATATCTGGACGGAGGGCTGTGCATGCGAGACTTTCAGGGAATTTATACTGCTTAGAGACCAAATTAACCTCCAGAATCCAATCTGAAGATTTCTCGATTATTGAGAAAGGTTTTGAGTGAAATGTTTTGTGCCTTTAGAGCCATCCCGCACAAACTTTATTGGTGGTTTGGAGGATACTGTCAAACCCTCGTTGGCACGAGCCACCGAGAGACTAATTTCCTCGATCTGTCTAAAGCATTTGATACTGTTTCACATGCGATACTTAAAAAAAAGCTCTTTGGATATGGTATACAGGGATGCTCGAATAAATGGATAGAAAGTTATTTGAAGGACAGGTCACAGATTTTAGTGATTGACGGCAAAGAAAGTGACAGTGCCGAAATATCCTTTGGTGTACCTCAAGGCAGCGTACTTGGCCCTATTCTCTTTCTGATGTACGTCAATGATTTGTGTGAATTGCCTCTTAGCGATTATGCAAGAATTGTCTCCTTTGCTGATGACACGGTTATCCTCGTTGAAGCAGAAACATGGGCTGAGGTACTAGTAAAGGCACAAAATAGCCTGGACAGTGTGAAAGCATGGCTTGATAGACATGTCCTAACTCTGAATGCCTCAAAAAGCAATTTCATTGTGTTTGGATTACGTCCTGTAGTCATCACACCTCCTCCATCATTGACAATCCACTCTTACCACTGTAATAGGCAACCATCCTGCGCTTGTTACCATATCCAAGAAAAAACCGAAGTCAAGTATCTGGGTGTCCTAATAGACTCTAAATTGAGCTGGGATAACCAATTATTACAACTCTCTTCGAGGTCTCGGAAACTAGTTTTCGTCTTTAGAGAATTACGCAACGTCCTTTCTAAGAACTCCATAAATATGGTTTATATGGCCCTGTGTCAGGGTTTATGGGTACACGGAATAATAGCTTGGGGAGCATGTGTAAAATCTGTCTTGGATCCTCTAGTGAAAGCCCAAAAGCTTTTGTTGAGGGTAATCAATAGAAGGCCCCCACGATATGACTCCAACATGCTATTCAAAGAAAGTAATGTGTTAGACATACGCCAGCTGTTTGTGAAACAGTCACTCATGTTCTTCCATCGAACCTCAGATAAACGACTACGAAGCCAGCAACACCGAACTACAAGAGCATCTGCAGGTCTGAATTATGCCGTTCCCCGAGTTAATTCTTCATTTGCCCAAAGACAATTCAACTATATAGCACCTAAAATATTCAACCGCCTTGATGACAAAATAAAGGAAATAGAAAATACCATTTTATTAAAAAAAAATATTAAAAAATGGCTTGACGACATAGGTCGTTCAAGGACAGAGAAAGAACTGCTGCAAGTCATATCTTAAAAAAAATATATATTTCTGCATAACTTTACTATTATACTATATAATATGATATAAGATATTAAACAAAATGTACTATATTGTAATATAATGCAAAAGAATAATACTATAATATATTTAGATCGTTATATTTATATATTTGTGTATGTATGTATATGTATGTGTGTATGTGTATATGTATCTATATGAGTACCTACGTCAGTTAGGCTTCTCCACCTAAGTCAGAAAGTAAGTCGTATGCCCAGATACAGGCTATATTTGGCCTAGTTGGGTATACGCTGAGCATGGTCATGTGAATGTGGGCCGTTGTTTCTTCGCACCATTACTTGTTATGACCATTTTTATGCGTTTTATAATTATGTTTGATACAAATAAAAATAAAAAAAAATAAAAATAAATTACCTCGTGTAAGCGTACCATCCTCGATCTAAGGCCACCTTGCAGTCAGCTAGAACACGTCTAGCTGTGCAAGGGGGTATTGCTACAAAGGGGACAAGAACTATCCTCGGCATAGCCCCAACGAGCGAGGTTACTACTTATGTAATAATTATTTACTTTTATTGCAAAATAATGACAAGAAAGGTAATACTAGCACTCGATACTTCGGCGAATGGTATACTCCCAGAACGGCATATATTGGTCTCATATGAAGAAACCACCCTCATAACCTTAGTTGCTTATGAACAATCCTAATAGTAAAAGAGTGTCTTACCTCTCTAGGTTGGCAACGGTGGCAAAGGAAAGGCCGCTTGGTGTCGGTGACCCCCATGCAGTGGGCGTGCTGCCAAACGCCGCAGCCCCCTTTCGGCCCCTCCCTCTCCCCCTCTCGCTCCCTCTCCCTGCCTTCTTTGTCCCTCTCCTCCGCGCACTGCACCATCAGCCCCTCCTCCAAGTGCAGGCCGCAGATGCACATTATCACCTCCTCTGTTGAGATAAACACACCCACAAGGTTAGATAAAACCGAGGTCGAGACGAGACAACACCGTTGATTATAGTATAAGATTGCTCAACCTATTAGGACAACTTTTACTGTTTGCCCAAATTACCTCTTAAATCGCAGGTTTATTACTTTGTTTTTTTTTTAAAGATTTATTTAAGATTGGTCATCTGACCGTAATCGAATTTGTTGAGTGATGATTAATATTATTTAAGAGACGATGCGTATGCCTCAATTCCTCTTTCTATTAAACTTAGTTTCTCTTTAATCTGTAAACCGCATTGGATTGATTAAGGCCCAGTGGTTCCCAAAGTGGGTGCCGCGGCACCCTGGGGTGCCACGGAGAGATATCAGGGGTGCCGCGAGGCGCCCCTGATATCTCTTGCACACGTCCCTTTTGTACTACTGTAGCTCGCGATGGCTCTCCTGTGGCAATGTTCTATCTCGTACGTTTGAACTGCGACGAGAAATTCACACTTTCCTGGAAGAAGATGATCATGTGAACGCCAACAATTTCGCGGATGAAGACTTTCTGCTGAAACTGGCATACTTATGCGACATATTCGAAAAACTAAATGTCTTAAATCTGTCTCTACAGGGCCACAATATGCACATAATTAAGCTTGTAGAGAAGATTTCATCATTCAGGGAAAACTACAACTGTGGAAGAGAAAAATGAGTGATGATGGAGGCAAAGATTGCTTTCCAATATTACAACAGTACATGGCCCATAGTGGAGCTAAGGTTTCACATAACTTGCAGACCCTTTTCACAGAGCACCTATCACAGTTAACTGACTGGTTTGCAAAGTACTTCGCAGAAGACCAAGTGGAGAAGTTTGCGTAGATCCAAGATCCATTCCGTGCTCAAGCTCCACAAGATTTTACTACGCAAGAAAAAGAAAATCTAATTGACCTCTCGAGCGATAACAGCCTAAAAACAAAATACGCTCGTTCAGATTTGACGGAGTTTTGGTTATCAGTCGAAAATGAGTATCCGATTCTAAGTGCAAAAGCTGTAAGGGTCCTCATTCCCTTTGCGACTTCATATCTGTGCGAAGCTGAATTTTCAGCGGTTGCTGTTATAAAGAGCAAATATCGCTCGAAAATAAATATAGAAACAGAAATGAGAGTAGCTGTATCAAGCCTTATTCCCAGATTCCAAAAATTGTGCAATGAGCAGCAGGCTCACGCGTCGCACTAAACACACACACCTCAAGAGTATGTGGAAGGTTTTTGTAATTATATTTGCATTTTGTATGTTTGTTTACCTACCAATAAATGTACTTGTTCATTTTAAATACGAGTTGTATTAGATTCTTACCTGGTTTCTTCTTCATAGACATACAAGTATGAAATATAGCTATTACAGATAGATATTATATGACTAGGGTGCCGTGAGACAATTAAAATTTTCTAAGTGTGCCACGGCTTGGAAAAGTTTGGGAACCCCTGGATTAAGCGGCTCGGGTGCGAGGGGATTTGAATGGGATGCCGGGCATATAGCATGTTGGGTTTTGAATCGCTCAATTTCTGTGGCAATAGTGTGGACTTTCAGGTATTCGTGAGTCTCAGGTATAGTGTGGACTTTCATTTCTCGTAAACCACGGTACATTTAGAATACTATTCTGCAAGTGCTGCAGATAGAGTATGTTACTTTTGCTTGCTACACTCCAGTTAAAAGATATTTCAAAAAAGACATAGGTACAAGTATTTTTCTCCTTATAAACGACTCGTTAGCCAACCTATCCCAAGAGACAGGAGAGCAAAGGGCAACCTCAGATCAGTGACAAATTCGAATACGAATTACCCCATTACAGTAGGTAGAGGCCGCGCAAGCGACTTTGAACTCGTAACCAGGCTAAACAATGAAGAAATTTGTTCCAGATTGATTTGTAGATTGTTTGGTTCACTAAATACATTGCATTAATCAACGGAAGGAGGAATAACTCCTGGGAACTCCTCCTTATAACTTCCAGGGAGAAAGGGTTCCCTGGCAGCTGACGACTTTAATCTGGTATCGTGGGCAAATTTTCAACTGAAGAGTACCCTAAAGGTCCATTTTATTAAGTCTGTGCAGTTCCAGAGAGTTTGGATCCTATCATATTATTAGAGCCTTAAAAACTAACGTTTTTTTATTAAACAATGATATAAAAAATATAATTTTGAGTAGTTTTTTGACATTTATGTAAGGAACAGAAGCCATCTTCGTGAGGGCCTGTGAACAACCTCTCGATCAACAAATGGGGCTTTATCACCCGTACCGCTCAATTGATGCATGGCGTTAGACAGCGCTTAGACAAAAGATTTCATTGATTTTGGGTATAGAAAAAGGAGAGTGAAATAAAATAAAATTAAGATAAAGGCAGGAAAGGCAATGGATCGGTCAACAAAGCCATTCGAGGCAATTAAACATGTCGCTTTTAAAAATAAGGTTGAAAACTATTTTACAAGTCAAATTACATAGATCTCTGTCCGCTGCAGTTGCAAGCAGTTTATTTTTAAAATAATAGGATAATAATGTCTAGTAAGGGACACCATTAGAAAAATATTTATTTTTAATAATTTATACATTAACAAAAATATATTTTTTTATGCTTTCGGCGAGCAAACGAAATGAAGCGATTGCCGATCCTGTTGCCGATCGTCGGTCTAGAGCTTGAGTTGGGTAAGACGCACTAGCGAAAGGAGTTGTTACGGCAAATTCAGCCAACACAAATAGCAATAGAGAGAGATATATTAGGTAGTGAAGGTCGAACAATATGCTGTACATCGGTCACTCGATCATAAAATCAAAATGGAGATGAGCATGTTGTATCAGTAGATGCGAAGACAGCAGATAGGGGAAAGACTGTTGAATTGCAACCGAGAATAGTATAATGGAATGTTGGGAAGCAGCCACCTATAGACTAAAAAGGAGGTGCGAAAATTACTCATGGATAAAATTAAAATAAGAGCAGCTGCTTTCTTACCTTGCTTCTTCTTTGGAGCGAAACCAGCCGGAAGGATCTCGTCCGGACCGATGATTTCAGTCAATCTCTCCGCAAATTTCGGTTTAACGGCGTTGTAAATCTGCACATGAAAATACAATTGCAATTGAAAAAGGGGACAAATTAATTTGCCCCAAAAGCTTGCAGCTAGCTAAATAAGTAAAAATCTCGAAAATAGTTTTTGCCCTAAAATTAATCAAACTGTCAACCAAACCTTATTCCCTACATTAAGAGTCCCTATCAATTTCGCCGCACGCTTAGTTTAGGTATTTTCAGAGCAGCGCAGGTGTCGCCGTTCGAACTATCGTAGTCAAATGAAGAGATACGGGCGCAGCGGCAACAAACAATCTTGATCCGCGACCGATTATCAGCACTCAAGTAGTATGTAAAATTAGTAAAAAATATGTTGTATAACATCTCAACGTTATTATATGTGACTCGATAAATTGTTACCTACTAAAAAAATATATTTGTCATTAAAAGTTTGAATATTTTTTGTTTGGACATACATAATAATAACAGAAAATAAAAATTTCGTCACATATTATGGTTATCATTTCTTGTTTATACTCTTTATTGTGAAAATATGGGCGGGTTTATTGTCATATGACAATCTTTTACAACCAACCCTACTATGACGTGTTATATGTATGTGTGCGTGTAACATGTCTGTAAGTGTGTGTCTTGTTATTGTATTCCATCGACAGAATCGAAAATGCAATTCCGTTAATTAGATCCTAACGGAAAATGGTGACCCAGTCGGGAATCGAACCCGGGACCTTACAATGTAAGATCAGAAATATAAAATACCGCCATTAATCTGTTATATTTTTTTATGACCTAGCGAATAGTGAGGTTGGCATTTACAAAGTATGTATATAGTATTATAAGTTATTGTTGCAACTATAAAACAAAATATAATACAACCAGAATACATGTTGAATGAAAACAAGCACGCTTCTTTACGAGAGGCGCTGAACTAATATTTTCACGTCGTTTGCAAGTGTTGGAGAAATTTGATGCTGTTAAAAGACACCTTCTTAGTTCCAGCCATAAAGCGCTTTCTGCTTGTAATATCGTATCTCTTTCAATTTCGTGACGGTCCTTTATTTGTTGTTTCATATTTTCCAAAAACAGCTCCTTGGCTATTTCATACTCATCCGATGACATGTCTGGCTTTTGACATGCTTCCCCGTAGTCACTACTATCGGCGTTGAATAAAGACGTATTTTTGCTTTGTTGTCTTCGTCCTAGTATTCTGCATAAGTTTCTGCTGTTCAATTTTTTTCACATTAGTAGATGGGCTTTTATCGAAAATTGTTTTATGTAGTTTATATATCAATGTTCCCGTATTATACACCACTACTACCACGTAACACCTTAGTTTGTAGGAATCTTTCAAAGCAAAATTAATGCGTTTTACTCCAATAAATTTTGCGACGATAGCATTGAATTGTCCAGCTCTGTTGATGTTTAAATTGTATAGGAGACTTCGAGCATGATATTCGAAGTTGGAGGTATTTGAATTTAATTTCCGCAGTAAAGTGTTTACTGTGGGGACACTGCTTGGATCTAGTTTTTTTCAGCTGTGCAGAAATAGTTTTCAAAATTTGTGTGTTCTCAAATATAGGTATGCTTCGGACTGTTTAAAATGTCGTTTTGTAGATTATTTATCTGTCTACCAAGGGAAGATTTTGCGCTTTCCTGTATCAAACTGCCGATTTAACGGATATCCGTAGACGTTTGAGTCGATCACTATTGAGCGGTCTTCGTTCACCAATTGGCATCGATGTATCTTTCGTCAAATTCAAGTTCTTTTCATTATAGTTGCGTAATAAATAATTGCTACATTCAATTTATTCGACAGTAACATTTTGACAGGCTCGGCTTTCCAAGTTGTACTGAAGTTGTACGTTAAGTTGTACTGAAGCATAGAATTTATTCGGCATCTTGGAGTCTACAAGTGTATTTATTCACGAATCATTCGAGCGCGTGTGGGTGGACAAAATCGCGGAAATAACAGCTGGTAGAGACAAGTTGAGACGATTACAGAACATCGGAAAAACGAGATGGTGGGCCAAAGACAAAGCATTGACAACCATCATGGAGAAAATTCGATACGTTGCGTTGATAAAGACTCTAAGTGCCATATCTTTGAGCACGGAGTTCGAGCCAAAGGTTTCATTTCATACAAAGCATTGATGGATTCCTTTCTTAAATTTGAAACAATTCTGACAGCCTGCGCTTCAAGAAAATATTCGATTTATCAACCCCTGTAAGCTTATACCTGCAAACTCCTACACTAGACTACCTTAAAGCTTGGGGATTTATCAAAACTTTGGAGAAGAATTTGTGGAAACAATTAGATCATTTTGACGACATTTTCAGTGCTGCAAGTTTGTTTGAATCCCAGGTCCAAGAATTAATTCAAGTCGAAAACGTTGATGTTGAAATACAGACCACGCTGCCATTACGGAGAACATCTAGAAAACCGATGATGAAAAAAGAAAAAAGATGAGTTATGTCAAGATGAAATTGGACTGCTATCTGCGGACCCAAATAAATTTTCTCTATTATCGTATACAAGGTCATCATCAACACGACTCTAGTTAAAATAGATGAAAAATTCAACTGCAATGAGCATTTAATGAAGGATGTCGCTTGTTTGGATCCGAAAAACTTCCACGAAATTGACAAAAACGGAATTCCTGATGATGCATTAAAGTCAATCGCATCTATTGCCAATGTTGATCGAGAATTACTTTCAAAAGAACTCGAATCTTTTGCAAAAAGTTTTAAAGAACTTTCTAAAACTATTTGGGACGAACACATTTCACTTAGGGAGCATCACACAAAGGATTCAGATTCTCAGATTGAGAAAGAAGATGAAGAGGAGGAAGAAGAGGTTCCGATGCTTGCCGAAGTTGCATACCATGTGCATGTAAACTTTTGTCTGAGTATAATATGCACATAAGTACGAACTCCAACTTATACGTAGCTTATTGTACAATACTCACAATGTCATTTACGCAAGTGACTCGCGAGAGACGATTTTCAGCACTGAAGCGCATTAAGACCAGGCTTCGTTCCCTACTAGGTCAAGAACTGCTAGATTCATTGATTATTCTGAATACTGAATCGGATCTTATCAAGGATGACTAGGATATCAGTTTTTACGAAAGAGTTATTGACAATTTAGCTGAAACTTCTCCTCTTTTAAAAAAAATGCTGATTGGTTAATACATTATCAATTAGTTAATTGAACTTTCTATATAAAAATATATAAAAATGTATGTCTTATTTTAACAAGTTATTGGCACTCTAGCTGAAACTTCTCCTCATTTATTTTTGTTTTTGATGGGATAGTTATAAATAACTAAACTTTTTTCATAAAAATGTATGTCTTTGAAATTAAAAACTTCCTAAAATTCGTGCCTATTTGATTATTATTATCATTTGGTTTATTGGTTGACCTGATGGTATCACTTGATCCTAGGCGCGCGGCGGGCCCCTAAAGTCATAATCCCACCCGGGCCCCTTAGGCCCAGTCCGACCCTGCACATACACGTAAATACGATTTTAATAAATAATAAATGCTAAAATAGTATAAACATATCAAATCGTGAAAATATTGCTTTTTTTATACGAATAAATATAGTCTCAAAATAATCCAAAACTATTCATGTGCCATACTTTTTTATTTTATTTGTTTTTTTTTAAAACTTTTTTTGTCGAATAAAAAAAATGTTACGGGTAGAAATAACCCTTAAAGTTCTGTGCGCTATTTATATTCCACAGTGTATGGTTATATACAATTTCCCAATGAAACTTAAAGATGTTAATAGAAACCTTTGCGATATTATTATAAATTACTGTTATTATTACCAAGTAAAAATACCTTATATCTCCATCTTTTTTACCCATCGATGACGATCCAGGTAATGTCTTATTTTTGTTATTTAATTCTCTGCAAATATACATTATATATTTATAGATTTTTTGAAATTTATTTTTTTTGAACAATTATTTTAAGTCAAAAACCCTACTCTTTTTCGCTTACGATCCAAAGGTATCAATGACGCTTGCAGCGTTGCCACGCCGACGCTGGCGATGGACAACATTTTTACCCGTATTTATAGATTAAAGAAAGTAACAAACTATAAAAAAAATTAGTTAAATATAGTTAGGAAGGTGAAAACAATTTGCCTACGAAATTCACACGCCTTTCGTGTTTTTTCAGCTTTTTTTCTAACTTTAATCTTGCCCTGATAGTAAAGTTTAATGTTTTGACCTATTTTCTAAAAATTAAACACATTTTTTTGACATCTACAATAAAAAATACTGATAAGGTGAGGAGTGGGTCAAAATGCCAAAAATTTAGCGTGACGTATTTTATGGATAGCCCCTAACAAATCTTGCAGTATCAAAACCGCTTAATCGACGCATATCCACTGTCGAAAAGCGCTCGGCCGGGCGCGAGTATTCGCGCGCAGGACGCGAGAATATCGCGAGCTCCGGAAATCAACGCAACGCACGTCCACCGTCCAGTAGCCCTCGGGCGCGAATGCACGGACTAACGCGAATGAACAGCGCGTAAGCATGGATTTCGATAATTTATTACAGAGAAATATGTAGACATTAAATAAAAAAAATTAAAATACTGGGTGGGTAAATGCCTCAATTATTGAAATGTTTATATCTTGTAATTATTTTTATTATATTCTTACGCGTAGACGACGTTTTTACACACGATTTTACTGGGTTTATTCATAGTACAACACATTTTTTATTAGTGTTAATTGAATAAATTTAAAAAATATATATCGTAGACTTACTAATATATTATATGCTTAGTACGCACATTTTTTTTCAGAACGTTTTTCGCTACCAGTTAGCAGGAAAACGAATTGAAAAACCTCGTGTTTCGTCTTTATGTAAAAAACCATTTTTGTATATTTTTTTTCCTAATTTATACGAAGTTGTTATCAATATAAAATTTCGTAGACATACTAAATAAATAGGTGTTGTATAACTGTGAATTAAAAAATATCATATATATCTTATGGTTATTGTAAAATTCGTCCTGAAAAAGTGTGTATTTTCGGTTTTCACATTGCGAAATTGATAGGGGCTCTTAATGGTAATCTATATAACGATTATTTACCACATTGAATGCCATCTACCCAATAGTGCATTGTTGACAGATGGGTGTCGACTGTCGACTACGTAATATTTCGTAGGGCTTCCGTTGAAATTTAAAGGAAGTATCCGTGTGTTGGGGTCTAGAATATGATATATTACTAAATGTTGGCACATTGGCATTCAATAGGTTAAAGTGACACCAAAATTAGTGACCTAGAGTTGTCCCCCAAATTAGTATTCAGTATTCAGTATTCAATTTATTCATTCAGAATATACAATAAAAGTATGAATTATGAATTAAAGCTAATTATCGCATATTAGAATTCGTCAGTTTATATCTAGATAAATATTAATTCGACAATAGCGTTGACTAAAGTCGGCTTTACACGGCAGACAAATAAAATTTAAAAAAAAACAAAATAATAGAGCTGAATGTACAGGAGTATACATATAAAATAGATAATTATTATAAGAATATTAATAGTCATCGAGCAATTTATACAAAAAATAATCACACAGTAGGAAGTATCAAAACAAAACTGGAAAAAACAATGTATGTAGGTATATGATCAGGTATGTTACATTACACATTGTAATCTAAATATTAAATATTAAATTCATAATATTATTATTAAACAATAAGAACTAAAATGAGGTACCTGAAAGTTACATATTAATGTTATTCCCGTTTGAAAGAATTGGCATGCTCAAAAAAATTACCCAGCTTTTAGAAAGCACGTGTGGATTGCAGCTTTTGTTTAATACATCTTTTAAAGTGATGATGATGTCAGTACGGTAACCAACCTTCTAAATAGCTAACGCTAGTAAATAAATAAGTAACCTTTTTCAAGTGCAAGGCGGCGAGTCCCATTGCAGAGAGGCGGCCGTCTGTCCTAACGACATCGCTGAAGAGCGCATTCATGTCCGTGTCGAAATGGCTCACGGCCGAATAATGGCCGCCGGCTATAACGGCTCGGATGCTCACCAGATTGGGCGGACACTTGAGCACGCTCGAGTCCCGCTCTGGCACTTGTCGCAGCAACAACGGCTTGCACAAAGACGCACTCTTCTCGTCTAAACAAATATATACAAATATATATAATAATAATAATAATTAAATGCTTTATTTGCTTAACCCCTTGAGTATGATACGACCAAATCTGGTTCTGAAACAATTATCCGTTGAGTATGATACGACCAGATCTGGTTCCGCGTTTTTTTCACTTCTTTGACGTTCTCATATTTATTCATAATTATCTAATTGTTTTACAAAATGATATTTCAATATTCTATATTCGAAATTTCAATGCAATCATTGTGCAGTTGTTCTTTTTATGATTGGTGTAGTAGTTTCGTAGTTATAGTACTTAAAGGTCGATGTCGCCGAAAATCCTGCAAAAGAGACAGATGCATCCATGAAAATACCCATTTACTCCAAGGGTTAAACAAAAAGGTGAGCTTATGCCTAAAAGCAATATCTTACAGCTAATAACATGTTATGCGGTAAAAATAAACTAATAAATTAAATTTTTAAAAATGTTATTCAGCAGGAAAACAAAACAATAAATTTAAGAAAAAACAAACAACAAACCTATAATGACGCAGGAGACGCAATAGGGAGGAAAAAATAAGGAAAAGTTTATGAGCGTGGGTTCAAGTGTTCTTTGAGCCTGCGTTTGAAGCGAAACAAACTGGGTGTAGGATGACGGATTTTCTCCCAATATGCCTCCGTGGACTGTCACCGAAACCTACACGCAATTTGACTGCTGATGGTCGCGTAGCGCTGTCGCAGTGGTGATGAATGAAAGTCTGCTTCGTTTGCGATTCCGTTTTATTGACTGGGGGGCCCGCCCGCGAGACACTTCGAGAGCGTCTCGTTACAATGACGGTGGCGGGCCAACTAAAACTACAATAGCCGACGTCCGGCCGCGCTCCCAGCGATCCAGCCCCTATCGTAGGGGTAGCTAACCATCGGTCGTCGGCTTCGACGCTTAACTCAATACTACGAACAATCTCAAAACAATCCTAATGTAATTTAAATTCTAGGTAACGCTTAAAGATAAATAATACACAATAACTTAATTCTAAACATCCCGAGAACCAGGTAGATTTGCCAATCACTTTAGTCTCCACCCTTATTTGCCGCTGGGTAACCGACCCCTGCTTGGATTTCGCCACGGATATTTTCGGAAGGGTTTCGACGCACCGACATGTGCAACCCTTTGTCTGCGGGCCTCGAGGCGACCAACTTTCACATTCCAGTGCTATGGCACTGGTAAATGCTGCTACATAATTTCCCCCAGTTTCCGCATCGGTAGTCGCGGAAACTACAGCCACGACCATTCTCCTTAGAACGCGTTCATAGTTCATAGTTCACTCAAAAAATATTTACACATATTAAATCCCCTTGTGGGTCCCGAAAAAAAATTCAAGAAAACCCAAACTAATATCAAAATTACAATTTAAAACCCTTGTAATAAAGAAAAAAGCAAGACAATAATAATTAACAGCATGTGAAGTAATTCAAATTTAAAGGATGATATACTAAATTACATGTTTTTACCGATTCAAATTAAATTAAAATATTATTTAAAATGATTTAAAAATGATTGAATTTCCCCTTAGAACAAGCTCGGCTTGGTTACAATCTGCACAACTGTTGACTACAGACAGTGTAATTCTCAGTGAACAAACCTAAAATAAAATTAAACTACAACAAATTCGCCCACGATCTGACCCTGCCTATATCTACGGACTTACTTTATTAACTAAGTGCTGTCAGCATTTACCTCTAATTTAGCTAGCTTAGTTGATGACCTTCTGTATATTTTGCTACCTATCTGTACATCAACTACCCTTACTCTACCGTCCCTATCAGGGTATATCTTCGTGATCCGCGCCTTCGGCCAGCAGCTCCTGGCCAAGGTGCCGTCACATATAATCACTACGTCCCCCACTTCCAGGGGTTTCACATCCGCGTGCCACTTCTGCCTCTTTGTTAACGTCGGCAAATATGCCCGAACCCAAGAGTTCCAAAAGGCATCGCTCAGATACTGAGCGATTCGCCACTGTTTCCGTGATGAAAGGTCTTCTTCGTTAAATGCCCCTGCTGGCGGGTTGTCGCAGCGGTACCCAGTCAAAAAGTGCTGCGGAGTCAGCGGCGCCTCATCCCTCGCGTCCATAGATACGTGGGTTAAGGGCCTGTTGTTGATCACAAGCTCCGCCTCAAGGAGCAGCGTATGCAGGACCTCAGGCCGCGGCGCTCTTTCCTTCAACACGGCGGACAGTGCCGTTTTCACTGAACGCACTAACCTCTCCCACGCTCCGGCTTTCTCTGGTGATAAAGGAGGTACAAACTTCCACTGAATGCCTCTGACCGCCAAAGCATCTGCCCACGCGCTCTGATCTGCCTCCGTCATCGCCCTCTTCAGCTCCGCAGCCATTCCTCGTAGGTTAGAGCCGTTATCAGAGTACATTACGCGAGGAGTCCCTCGCCTAGCCACGAACCGTCGCAGTGCGAGTATCGCCGAATCTGTCGTCAAGCTGTCCGCCAATTCCAAATGTACGGCACGGCAACTAAGGCAGGTGAACAATACCCCATACCTGAGCTCCTTTCTCCTGCCCACAGATACGCTAAACGCTCCGAAAAAATCGACGCCGGTGTTGGTGAAAGGACGTTGATGGTGGTCCAATCTTTCCGCTGGCAGATTTCCCATACGACGATTCTGCGGTCTGACTCTCTCATTGCTGCAGCGCCGACAGTTTCTCAGTACTCGTTTAACCGCCTGTCTCCCATTGATTATCCAATACTTCGTTCTGGTTTCGTTCAGAACGTGTTCTACCCCGGCGTGATTAGCCCTAGCATGAAACTGAGCGATAATGAGCGCGGTCAACGGATCTTTATCGCTCAATATAATAGGGTAGGTCACACTCAGCGGTACCCCCGGCGCCGCAGCAGTGCGTCCCCCTACGCAAACCATACCATTCTTATTTAAGACTGGGGTCAACGCAAAAATTTTACTCGACTTATGCAGCGGCTGAGTTCGCGCAAGGTTGTCGATCTCTGATCGATAATGCCGTTTTTGCGCGTCTTGCAATAAAATCTCTTCCGCCCTTTCCAACTCGGCTGCCGTAAGGTCGTTTGCGCATTGCTGTTTGCGACATCTCTTCGTAAATTTTACAGCATACGCAACAGCTCGCACCAACCTATTATAATTAGAAAATCGGTCAATGCAAATTAACGGGCGTGGCGCCTCCATCGTAGTCAGTGTCACTCCGGGTTTTTTCTCCAACGCGACTTCGTCGCCAACGTCATTATCTATAACTGACTGGGAGGGCCATTCCTCCTCCGATCTGCGCAAGAATGCAGGCCCGCAAAACCACCTGCCGTTTGGCGTCAAGTCAATGCCTGGCGCGCTTCGCGTACCTTCGTCAGCCGCGTTCACCTTGCCCGAAACCCAGTGCCAATCCTGAGGCCTTGATAATTCCAATATGGCCCCGATCCGATGCGATACATAGGTTTGATACGAATCCTTCCCCGTGGTTAACCAATGTATTACGTTCGAGCTATCGGACCACCAAACCATTCGGTCGAACTTCAACACGTGCTCTTGCTCTATTTTCCTGGCTAATTTGACACCTAAAAGAGCTGCGTTGAGTTCCAACCGCGGTATCGTTAGTGACTTCAGCGGAGCCACACGAGTGCGACTCGCGACAAAACTGACCCACACTTCCCCTGTCTCGTCTTTCTGTCTAACATATGCCACAGCACAGAGTCCCTCGGCACTTGCATCTACGAATATATGCAATTGCCTTGATGTGACTTGACCTGCCGGTTTCCCGTAGTACCTGGGAATTCGCACGCTATTCGCCTCTCTCAGAAGATGCAACCAGCGCACCCACCGTCTGTACTGTGGCTCGCAAATTAGCTCATCCCAACCAATTTGTGTCCGCCAGATCTCCTGAAGAAGCATCTTAGCTTTCGCAATCAGGGGACTGATAAAGCCAGCGGGATCGAAAATGCTCATTGCCACTCTTAACACCTGCCGTTTGGTAGGCCATTCTTGGGCAGATGTTAATTCCTCTGGAAGCTGTATTATTCCTACCTTGAAATAAAAAGCATCTCCTTTTGGGTCATATTGCAGGCCCAGCACCTTATTTAAGGAGATGTCTTCTGTCTCTAACCTCACACTTTCACTCGATCTCTCTGACTGTGGCACATCCTTCAATGCGCCTTCACTACTGGCAGCCCACTTGGTCAGCTTGAACCCGCCCTCCTTACATATTCTGACCAAATCCGATATTACACCCCTCGCCTGATCGTCGTCGTCGGCCACTCCGAGTACGTCGTCCATGTAACAACTTTGTTGCAGCGCTTGAACGGCGGCGGGGCATTGGATTTTGTACTGCTGGGCATGTGCGTTTTTCACGTACTGAGCGCAAGCCCCCGCACACCGTGCACCGAACACTAGCGTGCCGACTCGATAAATTGTAGGTGAACTGAATCGATCCATTCCTCGAAAAAGGAACATTTGACTGTACGAGTCTTCTTCTCTCACGGCTACCCTCATGTACATATCTTGTATATCGGCCACGAAGGCCACCCTTCCTTCTCTAAATCTAAATATTATTCCCACAAGGCTATTGTACAGATCTGGCCCTATTAACAGATGTTGGTTGAGTGACACGCCCTTCGACACGGCCCGACAGTCGAAAACTATCCTCACCTTGTCAGGTTTGCGCGGGTTTATGACGGGGAAATGAGGAAGGAACCAAGCTCTGGGTCGGTCAATAAATTCTGCCCTGTCGACCGCGGCTACGTAACCTTGATCGATGTAGTATTGCATCTTGGCGCAATACGCTTCAGCAAAGGCCGCGGAAGAGTCCATTTTCTGCTCAAGTGCCTTGAGCCGCTTGAGAGCTGTGTTTTCACTCGCGGCGGTAGGTAGTGAAATATTCTCCTGCCGCCAGAGCAAACCAGTACGCCACCGATCCCCCTCGTACACAGTGGTTTGTGTTAGCAATTCGCTCGCATGTTCCTCATCGGAAGTCTGGGGGGAATCACCCCCCTTTATTTCTAACCCGTCCACCTCTATACCTCGCCGTACTAATTCGTGCAAACCGTCGTCCACCGCACTTCGCACATGATACGAGGTTGCCAGAGCGTTTTCTTGCGCTGTGGCTATCCTGCCCAGTGGTACATATCCTAGCCTAGTCCGTGAAAGCGCTATGTCGCACCCCGGCCTCTTGACTATTCCCCGCGATATTATCAGCGGCCAGTTATCCTGACCTATGATCAACTGTGGCCTGGCGGTGACTCCTTGGCAAGCTAGAGCACGCAGGTGATCGTATTTACGGACGTACTCTGGTGGCACTGTCCGCAGCTCGGGCAAATTTAACGTTTTCACGGTATTTGCGGTCAGGTCGAAAGACCGTTTCACCCCCACCCCCTTGATTCTGCACGCCACAGCTTGTGAACGTCTTTCTGACATCGACATCTGGCCGATGCCCTGCAGATCCAGACTACGTTGCCTTCCATGCAACCCCACCTTGTCTGCCACCTCTTGCTCTAAAAGAGTCAAAGAGCTGCCATCGTCTAACAAACAAAATCCTCAACCTCTCCTTTCGGACCGCGAATAGTGGCCGGCAGAACTTTCAACAAAGCCAGACTCGCCGAGCTCGCATGCGCCACGAAAGCCCGACCGGGATTAATTTTATGACCACTCTCACTTTCCGGTCCGGCGCGTGCCGTCGGCGAGTGCTCATCATTATTTCTCTCCGACGCCAGCGGTTCAGTTTTTTGCGGTTTCGTTTTCGTTAGAAGGGGATGGTAACGCCGGGTCGGAAAGCGTTGCTGACTTCGACAATTAAACTTGTTATGCCCCACTAGTAAACACAAGTAGCATGCGTTATTATTTTTAACGACGCTCCAACGTGCTTCCATGTCCATACCAGCAAATTTCTCGCACTGGTATAATCCGTGTGCCCCTTTACAACAAAGACATCCACGATTGGTGATATTGAAGACTGGTCTTCTATGATCGCCCGCACCCGCAGCCCTGATAGATCGGCCGCCTGGGCGCGGACCCCGACACTCGTCCGCCCTCACGTCTAACTTCGCAACTCCGGCAGATTTCATCCGTTGCAAGGACGCACCTAACCACCCGCTGAAGCAGTCCAGCATAGTGTCGCTATCTGCCGCTCCCTTGTCATGCACCGCCCATGCAGCTACCAGTGTTCGTGGCAACTTACCCACCAGACTAGCGAGCAACTCAGGATTTGCCAAGTGTCCTCCGCGCCCCAAAGACCTCAACGTGGTTATCAGGTTATTTACCTTGCAGGAATACCGGAGTAAATCTCTACAATTGAGTTCCTCCCCCAGCTTAGCGAACTCCTTCGCTTCCCTCATAGTACGGTAAGCCACCTCATCGCAGTCTCCAAAAAGGCTTTCCAGTGTTCGAATTATTTGGGACACATTAGCTGCCGAATACAATAAAGAAGATACCGCCTCCCGCGCCGGGCCCGATAAGCTCCTCTGTAACCTCAATAGGTTCATACTGTCGCTTATCTTCCCGACCTCAGTGGAATGTTGGTAAATACCGTAAAATGAAACCCACTCCATAATGTCACCCGAAAACCGTGGCAAATCTTTAAAATTGGAATTGGCGTGGAAAACGGTCAGTGATTGACATACCTGTTGCAGTAACTCGTTCGAACTGCCTTCCGAGCTCAGCGGCGGCCCATCCGCGTTGTGTCGGCTGGTCGGCGAGCTCCGTTCCCGCGCAGCCGCGCCGGGCGCGCGGCTGCAAACTCGTGGTGGAGGCGACCGTCCGCGAGCGCTGTGTTCGTTCCCGCGTCGGTCCCCGCCATCCTCCATCCCGCCATTTCGTCGGCCGCAGTGGCGTCCACGTTTGCCGCTCGGGGGGCGGCTCCGACCGCGCCGCCCCTCGCCGGCATCAACGTCTCCCCCTCGTTCTCCCCGCTCGCAACCAGACATTGCATCGGCCGGCGCCGTTCCCCCGGACCGGATGGCGCTTCTTCGTTCGGGGGATCCTCGTCGTCGACTTCCTCTGGAGGGTTAGAGGCCGCAGCCCATGCACGTACCCGATCACTGGTAGAAAGGGCCTGCGAGCCGCCCGATATTTCGTATGCCCGCTGAGCGTGCTCGACTTCCGCCGCTATTATGCCCTCCTGCTCCTCCAAGTCGGCCTGCTGCATCGCCATTTCTGCTTGCATTGCTGCTTGCATGGCTGCTTGCTGCGCCGCCTGCTGCGCCTGTTGAGCTGCCTGCCTCGCCAGGAGTTTCCTTTTCTCGGCAGCAATCCTTGCTTGCTGCCGTGTGACGCGTAGTACCTCTTCAGATGCTTCCAATTGCGCCGCGCTGCTTCGACTGACGTCACTTCTCCCTGAAGCTTTCGACGCTGGCCGCGACGTCGGGACTGATGCTCTCGCTGTATCCATCGTTCTCGTTCTCTTCTTCTTCTTGACTGCTACTGCACACGCGACTATCCGTATCGAAGGACCAGGTCGTGTAGGATGACGGATTTTCTCCCAATATGCCTCCGTGGACTGTCACCGAAACCTACACGCAATTTGACTGCTGATGGTCGCGTAGCGCTGTCGCAGTGGTGATGAATGAAAGTCTGCTTCGTTTGCGATTCCGTTTTATTGACTGGGGGGCCCGCCCGCGAGACACTTCGAGAGCGTCTCGTTACAATGACGGTGGCGGGCCAACTAAAACTACAATAGCCGACGTCCGGCCGCGCTCCCAGCGATCCAGCCCCTATCGTAGGGGTAGCTAACCATCGGTCGTCGGCTTCGACGCTTAACTCAATACTACGAACAATCTCAAAACAATCCTAATGTAATTTAAATTCTAGGTAACGCTTAAAGATAAATAATACACAATAACTTAATTCTAAACATCCCGAGAACCAGGTAGATTTGCCAATCACTTTAGTCTCCACCCTTATTTGCCGCTGGGTAACCGACCCCTGCTTGGATTTCGCCACGGATATTTTCGGAAGGGTTTCGACGCACCGACATGTGCAACCCTTTGTCTGCGGGCCTCGAGGCGACCAACTTTCACATTCCAGTGCTATGGCACTGGTAAATGCTGCTACATAATTTCCCCCAGTTTCCGCATCGGTAGTCGCGGAAACTACAGCCACGACCATTCTCCTTAGAACGCGTTCATAGTTCATAGTTCACTCAAAAAATATTTACACATATTAAATCCCCTTGTGGGTCCCGAAAAAAAATTCAAGAAAACCCAAACTAATATCAAAATTACAATTTAAAACCCTTGTAATAAAGAAAAAAGCAAGACAATAATAATTAACAGCATGTGAAGTAATTCAAATTTAAAGGATGATATACTAAATTACATGTTTTTACCGATTCAAATTAAATTAAAATATTATTTAAAATGATTTAAAAATGATTGAATTTCCCCTTAGAACAAGCTCGGCTTGGTTACAATCTGCACAACTGTTGACTACAGACAGTGTAATTCTCAGTGAACAAACCTAAAATAAAATTAAACTACAACAAATTCGCCCACGATCTGACCCTGCCTATATCTACGGACTTACTTTATTAACTAAGTGCTGTCAGCATTTACCTCTAATTTAGCTAGCTTAGTTGATGACCTTCTGTATATTTTGCTACCTGTACGAATTATCACTTGCATTATCTAATATGGGTGGCTGTTCGCGAGAGATCGATTCTTAGAAGCTTATATTCCTCTTTCACACGCTCGAGCCACCCCATAACAGACATAAATAACAGACACTGAAACAAAATACGGCTCATTCAAATATTAAAATCATCCGCAAGGAAGTCCTAACTAAATACGCAGGACAAAATTCCATGAAAGGTCCTGGTAATAATATATCGCCGTCTTTAAGGGCCGAAGACCCCTAATTAATTATCAGCCTGTCATTTCTCGCAGTGGATATATCGAGGGTGTCGACCGATAACAAAAAATCGTAAACGCGGCAAGCCGCTCGCGCAACCCTCTTATATTAAAACAAATGTGGTAATCTCAAAATAATCGCAATGTTTGAGGTAATTAGGAGGCTATTAATTATTCGACTGAAAGCTTGGATAAAATCAAATACTTATAATTTTGCTAGCTATTCGAAGGAATTTTAAGTACTAAATATGATGTATTGTTAATGTTTAATCTACATATTTTCGCTATAAACCTAATGATAATGTAGTAGTAATACATATTATAGAAAATTACCTTCAATTAAGGTGAGATTAATTTAAGTTAAAAATGTAAGCCTGATTGAATAATATGTACTCTCGCTAAGCCACACCCCTTAACCCTCAGTAGGCCGGTCTCTTACCGCCGCCATTGCCTTTTAACCAATCACGGGTTAGAGTGGCGGGGCTTTAGCGAGGCTAGTGAACGATTTTGGAAAATCGAACAGTCACAAAAATACCGAGGTCGAGAATGAACGACCCTTAAGCGGCGGGATAATAGTTGTACATACGGCAGCCCTTGGCTGGTCTCGTACTCGCGCGCATAATTTAAGTGTATACTGTAACTCACGAGTAAATTGAAGGACAATAAACGTTCTTTTGAAATAAACTCTTTCACTGTGTGATCATCTAATAGAGTGTGAACCAGATACGGGAGACTACTCGGCGGCCAGGAAGAACGAGAGAACGCGAAGGTAAATAACATTTACAGTCCACAAAAACCACCCTTCAGCAGTGGGAGAAACTCACAGAAAAATAACTGATGGATTTTATAACCATAAGTGATCCATCGCAGCCGGATGAAAAATAAAGAAAAGAACCTTGAAAAATAAATTGTACGATGGAGTCGACCGCAGAAAAATCGAACGTATCGAGGCGGACCTGGTCACAAAGCAGCAGGAGGAGTGAAAGAGTTCAGGAAGTGAAAGAAGCATCAGAACAGCTGAGGCGGGTCACCAGAGAACAAGCAAAGGTAGCCGCGGAAAAGAAAAAATTGGAATCAGAGGCGATAACGCAAAGGGAACAACTCCGTGCGACCGAAGAGATAGCGACGGCAAAACGCAGATCGGAGGCGGCAGGGGCGGCGGCTGCGATTCAAGTGCAACATGCAGATTTAGAAGCTGAATTGCAGATGCTAGAAGCAGACCGTCAGCACGCACTTAGAGTGTTAGACGTAGTTTCCGAAGCTTACGACTCAGAAAAAAGCGGAGAATGGGAGACAAGAAGTTACGCCGATCTTGAAGAAACAGCAGGTCGTACTACGCTGTGGGCAGAGACGCAAGCACCGCTGACTTCATATAGTGAACCCGACCAAATAAAACCACGAAATGAAGAGAGATACCGCGGCAGGAGAGAAGAAGAATCGGACGAGGCGATGCAGCACGAGGCGGGCGCGGCGGCACCTCACGGGGCAACACATCGCGCGGCGCACGAGGGGATGCGGCTCGAGGCGGGCGCGGCGGCACCTGACGGGGCGGCGCATCGCGCAGCGGGCGGCGAAATCGCGACCGCAGCGGACGCGGCGGCCACAGACGCCGCCGCGGCCGCTGGCTCCAGCACAGGAGACGGGTCCGATGACAGCGCGAGCAAAAAATTAATAAGCCAGGTATGTCGAGTAATTTCAATAGCCTCCTCGAAGCCGCAATATAACAAGGAACTTCCACACTTTAGTGGAGATCCACTTCAGTTTTTAGCCTTTAAATCGATTTTTAACCAGTCCACCGAAGTTATAGGTCTGAATGACGAACAAAACTTACTTCGCTTGCAATCCGCGATACGCGGACGAGCAAGAGATTGCGTTTCAGGGTTACTTTTATCCCCTGCGAACGTTGGCGAAATAATGAAAACATTAGAGACGTTATTTGGAAATCCAAATGTAATTATTCAGCGCACACTAGCTGATTTACGTAAAACCAGGGACCTCTCTGAATTTATAGAAGCAGAGGAATTGTTGCAATTTGCTTGCCAAGTTAAGAATCTGGTGGCCACAGTAAAATCAGTAAATAGGATTGAGCACCTATGGAACCCAGAACTTTTAGGTTCTCTTGTAGCGAAGTTGCCAAAAAACTTATTAACATTGTGGCTAGGAGATAAAGGAAAGGGTAAACCAGACGAACCGGTTATCATACGATTCGCATCTTGGCTAGAAACACTAGCGATAGACTCGCAAGATGCGGGAATAGGTCCATTAGACAGCGGTAGAAAAAATCAAGTAGTAGCGCGCGATAAAAAGTATAAACAGCAAAATCATAAAAATTACGTTCTTAACATGACTGAGCAGTCTCGTATGAAATGCCCAAATTGTACCGGCGATCATTTTCTCAGCAAATGCGAAAGGTTTAAAAAACTTTCCCTAGACTCTCGCTGGGGAGTCGTAAAATCACTTAAGCGATGCTTTAAATGCCTTGCACCTTCGCACGGCAGGAAAAACTGCCCAGCCTATAAAAGGTTTCCTCGATTTAAGTATCATTTCTTACTTACTGCCGCGGACGCGGCGCTCGGCGGAACCGAGATAATTACGGCAACAGCCGAAGGTGAAACACAGACCGGGGCTATTGTCGCGCATACAGTAGCCAACAACAGAGTCCTCTTGCAAGTTTTACCGATAACGTTAATAGGACCAAAGGGGAGAAAGGTAGTTTACGCGCTTTTAGACAGCGGATCGACGGTCTCTATAATAGACCGCGAAGTCGCGCAAGAGCTGAATATTAGAGGGCCTCCCACCAATATGGAGGTATGTGGTATAGGAAGTATGAAAACTTCTTCTAAAGGGGCTGAAACAGTCTCGTTTCAAATAAGGGGGGAATTGGGCCGTAAGGTTTTCGACGTGCAGGCTTATAGTATTGCGGCGTTAAACCTTCCGAAATTAAAAAATTTATCGGCGGCCGCCTCTGATTTTGACACTTTGACTGCGGTGAAAGTCGACAAAATATCAGATGTCCAACCGCGCCTACTAATCGGGGCTAATTGTTGGGAATTAATCGTTTCACGCGGATTAAGGCGCATTAATGACGAATTATCGTTGTCAAAAACACTACTGGGCTGGGTTCCAGTGGGACGAGTATCTGTAGATAGGCAAAATGACGCATTACATAGCTTCTGCCTAAGTGATAGCGGTAGCAATGACGCGTCTCTTCAGAGATTACTCGAGGAAAACCTCAGATTAGAGCAAGACTGGCCGAATAAAAAGCGAGAACTTGCGGACTCGGTAAGGTCTAAAAAATTATTGGAATCCACTACTTCGTTAAACGGCGGGGTATGGCACACGGGGTTGCTCTGGCGAGATGACAGACGTGTTCTTCCTGATAGCCGACCTATGGCGCTAGCTCGACTTCACGCCGTCGAGAGAAAAATGGACAGAGATCGGACTTATGGAGACGCTTATTGTCAGAAAATGGACAAGTACTTAGCAGAAGGTTACGCCGAAGAAGTAGACCCTTCCAAATTAGCCGGCCGAACTGATATATGGTTTTTACCACACTTGGGTGTCTGTAGCGCCGCCAAAGGAAACAAGCTTAGGATCGTGCATGACGCTGCTGCTAGCGTAAAGGGAGTATCTCTAAATAGCTTACTGATAACGGGGCCAGACTATAATCAAAGCATAACAGGTATACTTTTTAGGTTCCGCGAGCATCCGGTGGCTTTTACCGCCGATATTGGGGACATGTTCATGCGTATTAAGGTGATCGAGGACGATACCTATAGTCAGTTGTTCCTTTGGCGGGGATATCGGCGCGATATAGAACCTCGTATCCTAAAACTGTCCTCTTTAATATTCGGTTCTCGGTCATCCCCGACATCAGCCCTCTATATCCGAAATAAAAACGCTGAACGTTTCAAGAATCAGTACCCTCTAGCAGTGGAGGCTATCACAGACCATCACTTTATGGACGACCTTGCTTTCGGGTCTTCTTCAATAGAAGAAGCTCGTAACGTGATAAAAAACATAATTTACATACATCAACAAGGGAATTTTTTCTTAAAGGGCTGGGCGTCTAATTATCAAAGCGTTTTGAACGAAATACCTGAAGAAAGGAAAGCTACCCATAATATTGCTCTGGAGAAAGGAGAGATAAGCTCTCAACGGCTTTTAGGGTTAGAATGGTTGCCAGAAAGTGACCAACTTACATTTAATTTTAGGTTAGAAAAACTCGATGACGCCTTAAAAACGGGCCAGAGAGTGCCAACGAAACGAGAGGCTCTTAAGGTAGTAATGTCAATTTATGACCCACTCGGGGTATTAAGCCCAATAACTATCCGAGCCAAAATTCTAATGCAAAAGGTGTGGACCAGCGGTGTAGCCTGGGATGAGGAGGTCACACAAGATATTTTCAAAGGTTGGGGTGAATGGATAAATGCCCTTCGCTCGGCGAAGGACGTAAGGATTTCACGCTATCACGGCGTAACAAAGAATCCCTCCGAAAATAGACAATTACACATATGTTGTGACGCGTCTCAAGAGGCTATGTGCGCTGTCGCGTATATGAGAATAGCCAGACCAGGCGAAGAACCGACCACATCCTTTATCGCAAGTAAAACCAGAGTCGCGCCGTTAAAAAAAATGACAATACCGCGTTTAGAACTGACAGCAGCACTATTAGGCGCCGAACTAGCGAAAAAAATCACTAGCGAGTACAAAATTAAATTTCATGAAAAGATTTTATGGACAGACTCGATGAACGTACTTTGGTGGATACGTTCACGTAGCTCCGACCACCAACAATTTGTCTCTAACCGTCTGGGAGTATTGGACGATCTGACTACCCCGGAGGAGTGGAGATGGTTAAGCGGAAGTAGTAATCCTGCAGATGAAGCTACGAGAGCGAAGTCAAAAATTGACCTCTCGCCCGAGAGCCGTTGGCTGAATGGTCCTGAATACCTTAGACAGCCACCAGAGGTATGGCCGGCAAAGGTTCCCCATCAACCCGGGGAAAAGGATAAGATATCCCTCGAGTATAAACCATTGGCGGTATTTGCGCTACACGCTGTACCTACGAGCACAATAGATGTCGCGAGATTCTCCCAACATCGCAGATTATTGCGCGTAGCCGCATACGTTAGGAAGTTTATTCAACTATGTAGAGGTGCCACGAATAACTGCATTTTAAACGGACAAGACATTGCCAGCGCTGAAATAATATTATTAAAGGAGTCGCAGAGTCGTTCTTTTAAGAAAGAAATAGAACTTATACGAGTGAAAGGGACTTTACCTAGGAATAGCCGTTTGATAGGTTTAAATGCGTACTTAGACGAGCGGGGCTTAATAAGAGTAGGCGGCCGCATCGCAAATGCGCCGGGAATACCACACGACACTAAGTATCCCATAATACTTGACGGCCGGGATCGCTATACACAACTACTGGTGGTAAGAACTCATGAGGAGATGGCTCATTCCGGGGTTGAAACGACATTGGCCAGCCTACGCCAGAGGTTCTGGCTAATTAGTCCCCGTCAAACGGTCAAAAAATTTATATACCAGTGTATGCTGTGCAAAATGAGAAGGGCAAAACCAGTCACAGCGTTGATGGGACAACTCCCGATGTCACGTTTGCAGCATCATACGAGGTGTTTTAACGCCGTAGGCGTAGACTACTTCGGGCCGGTTCAGGTGACTATACGAAGAAAAGTGGAGAAACGATATGGCGTGTTGTTCTCTTGTCTAACCACACGAGCGGTTCACATTGAATTAGCATATGATTTGTCTACTAATTCGACAATACAAGCGATAAGAAGATTCATAGCCCGGCGGGGCAAACCAAGGGTGATAATGTCAGATAATGGATCTAATCTAAAAGGTGCGAGTGCCGAATTGAAGAAGGTCGTTTCAGAGATTGACGATGAACGTATCCGTGAACGTTTAAGTAACGACCAGATTGACTGGAGGTTTATACCACCTGCTTCTCCCCATCATGGCGGCTGCTGGGAATCGATGGTTAAGTCAGCCAAAAGAGCTTTGTACGCCATATTGAAAGAAAGAGCGCCTTCTGTGGAAATGATGCAGACCTTATTGGCTGAAGTGGAGTCAATCCTTAATCAGCGGCCTATCTCGCACATTACTATAGACAGTCGAGACCAGGAGCCACTTACGCCGCAAAGCTTTTTGTTAGGACACTCTAACAGCACCGCTATGGGTAAATTTACCATTGGAGATTTATGTAACCGTAAACAGTGGAGACAGACCCAAGCTCTAGCTGACTCTTTTTGGAATAGGTGGTCTAAAGAAGTACTACCTATGCTAGTCTCTCGACCTAAATGGAAGGAGGTACAACCTCCACTAAGGGTGGGGGAACTGGTGTTAATATTGGATCCCTCTCTAGAAAGAGGAAGATGGCCTCGCGCTATAGTAACGGAAGTCTACCCTGACAAAACAGGTGTTGTCAGGATAGTAGATGTAAAAGTCGACGGAAAAAATTATCGCAGGTCAATAAGCAAACTAGTTAGATTAGAATTGTCCGCCCGAATAGAATAAGCCATAGATATAAATAACGTAGATTTAAGGTAAATAATTCGTAAAATAAGTTAATGGCACGTTGCCATGAGCGGGGAAATGTACGAATTATCACTTGCATTATCTAATATGGGTGGCTGTTCGCGAGAGATCGATTCTTAGAAGCTTATATTCCTCTTTCACACGCTCGAGCCACCCCATAACAGACATAAATAACAGACACTGAAACAAAATACGGCTCATTCAAATATTAAAATCATCCGCAAGGAAGTCCTAACTAAATACGCAGGACAAAATTCCATGAAAGGTCCTGGTAATAATATATCGCCGTCTTTAAGGGCCGAAGACCCCTAATTAATTATCAGCCTGTCATTTCTCGCAGTGGATATATCGAGGGTGTCGACCGATAACAAAAAATCGTAAACGCGGCAAGCCGCTCGCGCAACCCTCTTATATTAAAACAAATGTGGTAATCTCAAAATAATCGCAATGTTTGAGGTAATTAGGAGGCTATTAATTATTCGACTGAAAGCTTGGATAAAATCAAATACTTATAATTTTGCTAGCTATTCGAAGGAATTTTAAGTACTAAATATGATGTATTGTTAATGTTTAATCTACATATTTTCGCTATAAACCTAATGATAATGTAGTAGTAATACATATTATAGAAAATTACCTTCAATTAAGGTGAGATTAATTTAAGTTAAAAATGTAAGCCTGATTGAATAATATGTACTCTCGCTAAGCCACACCCCTTAACCCTCAGTAGGCCGGTCTCTTACCGCCGCCATTGCCTTTTAACCAATCACGGGTTAGAGTGGCGGGGCTTTAGCGAGGCTAGTGAACGATTTTGGAAAATCGAACAGTCACAAAAATACCGAGGTCGAGAATGAACGACCCTTAAGCGGCGGGATAATAGTTGTACATACGGCAGCCCTTGGCTGGTCTCGTACTCGCGCGCATAATTTAAGTGTATACTGTAACTCACGAGTAAATTGAAGGACAATAAACGTTCTTTTGAAATAAACTCTTTCACTGTGTGATCATCTAATAGAGTGTGAACCAGATACGGGAGACTACTCGGCGGCCAGGAAGAACGAGAGAACGCGAAGGTAAATAACATTTACAGTCCACAAAAACCACCCTTCAGCAGTGGGAGAAACTCACAGAAAAATAACTGATGGATTTTATAACCACTACCTATCTGTACATCAACTACCCTTACTCTACCGTCCCTATCAGGGTATATCTTCGTGATCCGCGCCTTCGGCCAGCAGCTCCTGGCCAAGGTGCCGTCACATATAATCACTACGTCCCCCACTTCCAGGGGTTTCACATCCGCGTGCCACTTCTGCCTCTTTGTTAACGTCGGCAAATATGCCCGAACCCAAGAGTTCCAAAAGGCATCGCTCAGATACTGAGCGATTCGCCACTGTTTCCGTGATGAAAGGTCTTCTTCGTTAAATGCCCCTGCTGGCGGGTTGTCGCAGCGGTACCCAGTCAAAAAGTGCTGCGGAGTCAGCGGCGCCTCATCCCTCGCGTCCATAGATACGTGGGTTAAGGGCCTGTTGTTGATCACAAGCTCCGCCTCAAGGAGCAGCGTATGCAGGACCTCAGGCCGCGGCGCTCTTTCCTTCAACACGGCGGACAGTGCCGTTTTCACTGAACGCACTAACCTCTCCCACGCTCCGGCTTTCTCTGGTGATAAAGGAGGTACAAACTTCCACTGAATGCCTCTGACCGCCAAAGCATCTGCCCACGCGCTCTGATCTGCCTCCGTCATCGCCCTCTTCAGCTCCGCAGCCATTCCTCGTAGGTTAGAGCCGTTATCAGAGTACATTACGCGAGGAGTCCCTCGCCTAGCCACGAACCGTCGCAGTGCGAGTATCGCCGAATCTGTCGTCAAGCTGTCCGCCAATTCCAAATGTACGGCACGGCAACTAAGGCAGGTGAACAATACCCCATACCTGAGCTCCTTTCTCCTGCCCACAGATACGCTAAACGCTCCGAAAAAATCGACGCCGGTGTTGGTGAAAGGACGTTGATGGTGGTCCAATCTTTCCGCTGGCAGATTTCCCATACGACGATTCTGCGGTCTGACTCTCTCATTGCTGCAGCGCCGACAGTTTCTCAGTACTCGTTTAACCGCCTGTCTCCCATTGATTATCCAATACTTCGTTCTGGTTTCGTTCAGAACGTGTTCTACCCCGGCGTGATTAGCCCTAGCATGAAACTGAGCGATAATGAGCGCGGTCAACGGATCTTTATCGCTCAATATAATAGGGTAGGTCACACTCAGCGGTACCCCCGGCGCCGCAGCAGTGCGTCCCCCTACGCAAACCATACCATTCTTATTTAAGACTGGGGTCAACGCAAAAATTTTACTCGACTTATGCAGCGGCTGAGTTCGCGCAAGGTTGTCGATCTCTGATCGATAATGCCGTTTTTGCGCGTCTTGCAATAAAATCTCTTCCGCCCTTTCCAACTCGGCTGCCGTAAGGTCGTTTGCGCATTGCTGTTTGCGACATCTCTTCGTAAATTTTACAGCATACGCAACAGCTCGCACCAACCTATTATAATTAGAAAATCGGTCAATGCAAATTAACGGGCGTGGCGCCTCCATCGTAGTCAGTGTCACTCCGGGTTTTTTCTCCAACGCGACTTCGTCGCCAACGTCATTATCTATAACTGACTGGGAGGGCCATTCCTCCTCCGATCTGCGCAAGAATGCAGGCCCGCAAAACCACCTGCCGTTTGGCGTCAAGTCAATGCCTGGCGCGCTTCGCGTACCTTCGTCAGCCGCGTTCACCTTGCCCGAAACCCAGTGCCAATCCTGAGGCCTTGATAATTCCAATATGGCCCCGATCCGATGCGATACATAGGTTTGATACGAATCCTTCCCCGTGGTTAACCAATGTATTACGTTCGAGCTATCGGACCACCAAACCATTCGGTCGAACTTCAACACGTGCTCTTGCTCTATTTTCCTGGCTAATTTGACACCTAAAAGAGCTGCGTTGAGTTCCAACCGCGGTATCGTTAGTGACTTCAGCGGAGCCACACGAGTGCGACTCGCGACAAAACTGACCCACACTTCCCCTGTCTCGTCTTTCTGTCTAACATATGCCACAGCACAGAGTCCCTCGGCACTTGCATCTACGAATATATGCAATTGCCTTGATGTGACTTGACCTGCCGGTTTCCCGTAGTACCTGGGAATTCGCACGCTATTCGCCTCTCTCAGAAGATGCAACCAGCGCACCCACCGTCTGTACTGTGGCTCGCAAATTAGCTCATCCCAACCAATTTGTGTCCGCCAGATCTCCTGAAGAAGCATCTTAGCTTTCGCAATCAGGGGACTGATAAAGCCAGCGGGATCGAAAATGCTCATTGCCACTCTTAACACCTGCCGTTTGGTAGGCCATTCTTGGGCAGATGTTAATTCCTCTGGAAGCTGTATTATTCCTACCTTGAAATAAAAAGCATCTCCTTTTGGGTCATATTGCAGGCCCAGCACCTTATTTAAGGAGATGTCTTCTGTCTCTAACCTCACACTTTCACTCGATCTCTCTGACTGTGGCACATCCTTCAATGCGCCTTCACTACTGGCAGCCCACTTGGTCAGCTTGAACCCGCCCTCCTTACATATTCTGACCAAATCCGATATTACACCCCTCGCCTGATCGTCGTCGTCGGCCACTCCGAGTACGTCGTCCATGTAACAACTTTGTTGCAGCGCTTGAACGGCGGCGGGGCATTGGATTTTGTACTGCTGGGCATGTGCGTTTTTCACGTACTGAGCGCAAGCCCCCGCACACCGTGCACCGAACACTAGCGTGCCGACTCGATAAATTGTAGGTGAACTGAATCGATCCATTCCTCGAAAAAGGAACATTTGACTGTACGAGTCTTCTTCTCTCACGGCTACCCTCATGTACATATCTTGTATATCGGCCACGAAGGCCACCCTTCCTTCTCTAAATCTAAATATTATTCCCACAAGGCTATTGTACAGATCTGGCCCTATTAACAGATGTTGGTTGAGTGACACGCCCTTCGACACGGCCCGACAGTCGAAAACTATCCTCACCTTGTCAGGTTTGCGCGGGTTTATGACGGGGAAATGAGGAAGGAACCAAGCTCTGGGTCGGTCAATAAATTCTGCCCTGTCGACCGCGGCTACGTAACCTTGATCGATGTAGTATTGCATCTTGGCGCAATACGCTTCAGCAAAGGCCGCGGAAGAGTCCATTTTCTGCTCAAGTGCCTTGAGCCGCTTGAGAGCTGTGTTTTCACTCGCGGCGGTAGGTAGTGAAATATTCTCCTGCCGCCAGAGCAAACCAGTACGCCACCGATCCCCCTCGTACACAGTGGTTTGTGTTAGCAATTCGCTCGCATGTTCCTCATCGGAAGTCTGGGGGGAATCACCCCCCTTTATTTCTAACCCGTCCACCTCTATACCTCGCCGTACTAATTCGTGCAAACCGTCGTCCACCGCACTTCGCACATGATACGAGGTTGCCAGAGCGTTTTCTTGCGCTGTGGCTATCCTGCCCAGTGGTACATATCCTAGCCTAGTCCGTGAAAGCGCTATGTCGCACCCCGGCCTCTTGACTATTCCCCGCGATATTATCAGCGGCCAGTTATCCTGACCTATGATCAACTGTGGCCTGGCGGTGACTCCTTGGCAAGCTAGAGCACGCAGGTGATCGTATTTACGGACGTACTCTGGTGGCACTGTCCGCAGCTCGGGCAAATTTAACGTTTTCACGGTATTTGCGGTCAGGTCGAAAGACCGTTTCACCCCCACCCCCTTGATTCTGCACGCCACAGCTTGTGAACGTCTTTCTGACATCGACATCTGGCCGATGCCCTGCAGATCCAGACTACGTTGCCTTCCATGCAACCCCACCTTGTCTGCCACCTCTTGCTCTAAAAGAGTCAAAGAGCTGCCATCGTCTAACAAACAAAATCCTCAACCTCTCCTTTCGGACCGCGAATAGTGGCCGGCAGAACTTTCAACAAAGCCAGACTCGCCGAGCTCGCATGCGCCACGAAAGCCCGACCGGGATTAATTTTATGACCACTCTCACTTTCCGGTCCGGCGCGTGCCGTCGGCGAGTGCTCATCATTATTTCTCTCCGACGCCAGCGGTTCAGTTTTTTGCGGTTTCGTTTTCGTTAGAAGGGGATGGTAACGCCGGGTCGGAAAGCGTTGCTGACTTCGACAATTAAACTTGTTATGCCCCACTAGTAAACACAAGTAGCATGCGTTATTATTTTTAACGACGCTCCAACGTGCTTCCATGTCCATACCAGCAAATTTCTCGCACTGGTATAATCCGTGTGCCCCTTTACAACAAAGACATCCACGATTGGTGATATTGAAGACTGGTCTTCTATGATCGCCCGCACCCGCAGCCCTGATAGATCGGCCGCCTGGGCGCGGACCCCGACACTCGTCCGCCCTCACGTCTAACTTCGCAACTCCGGCAGATTTCATCCGTTGCAAGGACGCACCTAACCACCCGCTGAAGCAGTCCAGCATAGTGTCGCTATCTGCCGCTCCCTTGTCATGCACCGCCCATGCAGCTACCAGTGTTCGTGGCAACTTACCCACCAGACTAGCGAGCAACTCAGGATTTGCCAAGTGTCCTCCGCGCCCCAAAGACCTCAACGTGGTTATCAGGTTATTTACCTTGCAGGAATACCGGAGTAAATCTCTACAATTGAGTTCCTCCCCCAGCTTAGCGAACTCCTTCGCTTCCCTCATAGTACGGTAAGCCACCTCATCGCAGTCTCCAAAAAGGCTTTCCAGTGTTCGAATTATTTGGGACACATTAGCTGCCGAATACAATAAAGAAGATACCGCCTCCCGCGCCGGGCCCGATAAGCTCCTCTGTAACCTCAATAGGTTCATACTGTCGCTTATCTTCCCGACCTCAGTGGAATGTTGGTAAATACCGTAAAATGAAACCCACTCCATAATGTCACCCGAAAACCGTGGCAAATCTTTAAAATTGGAATTGGCGTGGAAAACGGTCAGTGATTGACATACCTGTTGCAGTAACTCGTTCGAACTGCCTTCCGAGCTCAGCGGCGGCCCATCCGCGTTGTGTCGGCTGGTCGGCGAGCTCCGTTCCCGCGCAGCCGCGCCGGGCGCGCGGCTGCAAACTCGTGGTGGAGGCGACCGTCCGCGAGCGCTGTGTTCGTTCCCGCGTCGGTCCCCGCCATCCTCCATCCCGCCATTTCGTCGGCCGCAGTGGCGTCCACGTTTGCCGCTCGGGGGGCGGCTCCGACCGCGCCGCCCCTCGCCGGCATCAACGTCTCCCCCTCGTTCTCCCCGCTCGCAACCAGACATTGCATCGGCCGGCGCCGTTCCCCCGGACCGGATGGCGCTTCTTCGTTCGGGGGATCCTCGTCGTCGACTTCCTCTGGAGGGTTAGAGGCCGCAGCCCATGCACGTACCCGATCACTGGTAGAAAGGGCCTGCGAGCCGCCCGATATTTCGTATGCCCGCTGAGCGTGCTCGACTTCCGCCGCTATTATGCCCTCCTGCTCCTCCAAGTCGGCCTGCTGCATCGCCATTTCTGCTTGCATTGCTGCTTGCATGGCTGCTTGCTGCGCCGCCTGCTGCGCCTGTTGAGCTGCCTGCCTCGCCAGGAGTTTCCTTTTCTCGGCAGCAATCCTTGCTTGCTGCCGTGTGACGCGTAGTACCTCTTCAGATGCTTCCAATTGCGCCGCGCTGCTTCGACTGACGTCACTTCTCCCTGAAGCTTTCGACGCTGGCCGCGACGTCGGGACTGATGCTCTCGCTGTATCCATCGTTCTCGTTCTCTTCTTCTTCTTGACTGCTACTGCACACGCGACTATCCGTATCGAAGGACCAGGTCGTGTAGGATGACGGATTTTCTCCCAATATGCCTCCGTGGACTGTCACCGAAACCTACACGCAATTTGACTGCTGATGGTCGCGTAGCGCTGTCGCAGTGGTGATGAATGAAAGTCTGCTTCGTTTGCGATTCCGTTTTATTGACTGGGGGGCCCGCCCGCGAGACACTTCGAGAGCGTCTCGTTACAATGACGGTGGCGGGCCAACTAAAACTACAATAGCCGACGTCCGGCCGCGCTCCCAGCGATCCAGCCCCTATCGTAGGGGTAGCTAACCATCGGTCGTCGGCTTCGACGCTTAACTCAATACTACGAACAATCTCAAAACAATCCTAATGTAATTTAAATTCTAGGTAACGCTTAAAGATAAATAATACACAATAACTTAATTCTAAACATCCCGAGAACCAGGTAGATTTGCCAATCACTTTAGTCTCCACCCTTATTTGCCGCTGGGTAACCGACCCCTGCTTGGATTTCGCCACGGATATTTTCGGAAGGGTTTCGACGCACCGACATGTGCAACCCTTTGTCTGCGGGCCTCGAGGCGACCAACTTTCACATTCCAGTGCTATGGCACTGGTAAATGCTGCTACACTGGGTGCTATCCTTATACGCGAGGGTAAAGCATTCCAGAGACGGGCTCCACGTACGGAGAAGGAGTGCGAGAAGAAATCACTACTGTGACTAGTGATCGAGAGCAGTAGGTTGTCTTCAGATCTCAGAGGGCGCCCGTGAGAAGATAGAGGTTTGAACCTACTTATTTCACAGCGGCCCCCTTCAGGATTTTGAAGAGCAAACCTAGGACTCTCGTATCTCTCCTTTCTCGGGTCGTCAGTCAGTGAAGTCCCCTTCTGTACTCCGTAATATGGTCAAACGTTCTTAGGTCATAAATGAATCGAATGTAGACATTTTGCAGCCTTTCTACCCACCCTGGTGGCTAGATCTTCCTCGATGTCGAGAAAGGCAACATCTGAATAATCAAGGAGAGGGAGGAGAATAGATTGGCAGATTGTGATTTTGCTTTCCTCGGGGAGAAAATTCTTGAGTTTCTTTACTGCATGAAAGCGACCAAAGAGTTTACGTCTCATTACTCCTCAATGTGTGGCTGCCACGAAAGATTTTGGTCGAGGTATACACCAAGATTTTTAACCTGGGAGCTGATTGGGACCGCACCTATGCCAATCCTTGGTAAAGAGTTGATGTCGATCCTCGAGGTGAAATAGCTGGTTCCGATTATGATAGCTTGAGTCTTGGGTGGATTTAGGAGCAAGCCATGGGATTTCGACCAGTCAGATATCATCGCAAGATCAGCGTTAACCCCTCAAGCAGCAAACGGGACAATTGTCCCAGAATTGAAATTACCGTAGAGCAACAAAGGGGACATCTGTCCCAGCCGAGATCGGCCGATGTTTTCCAATTATTTACTCTTGATACCTCACATAAATCATACGGCCTGTGGTATGTGCGAAAAGAGGAGAAGATTCTCTGTCGTTAACTCGTTGGTTCATTATTTTTCATACAGTCGCCATTTTTTAGTCAATGATTGAACCAAACCAAACCAAAAACTTCAATATTCATGTTGATTTTCAACACCAAATATTTTTTTATTTTTGTATGGGTATAAGTAAAACGAAGTCATAGGTTGAATGAAGCATATTATAATTATTATAAAAGTATCCACAATTTCTTGCATAGGGTGATTTATTTCCAGAAAAAACATAGAAATGTTGGACAAGGCAGTTTTTTGTCTGTACCACAACTTTGACAGATAATTCTGAATAATGCTTATTGCTTTACAAAACAACGTTACAGTTATCTAATAGCAAATTTCAACAGGAACATAAAACAGGTCTTCTTTATACGATCCGTATAGTAGTTTCGGAGTAATCGTCGTTTTCCTGAAATGCTATATTTTTGTTGTGATGTAATCTTCTTCTTCGCGTTCTCTAAGAGACACTACAATTCAAAACGTCAGCGCTCGAGGGGTTAACAGAAGCTATAGCAGCGTCAATGTCTTCTGGGCGACAGTGGAAATAGATTTGAACATCGTCGGCATAGAGATGATATTTGCATTAATGACGTTAGATATTGAGTTAATAAATAGTGAGAAAAGAAGCGGGGATAAGACACTACCTTGGGAAACGCCGGCGACTTGTGGTAGAAAATTAGAGAGCTTGTCTTTATATTTAACACACTGACTGCGGTTATTCAAAAATGACCGAAACCATTTGATAACGGGTTCGGCAAAATTACAAGATTTTAAACGGGCAAGGAGAATGTCATAGTCGACAGAATTAAAACAGAGCTGAAGTCCAGAAGGACGAGAAGAGTAAGTTGGCGATTATCCATGGCTAGTCAAATGTCATCGGTTACCTGTACTAGGGGAGTAGTTGTGCTGTGGTTGGGTCAAAATCCCGACTGAAATGGGTTTAGGAGGTTATAGTCACATACGTAAGTGAGTAGTTAATAGAGAAAACGCATTTAAGGCAAAGCTCCGTAGGCAAAAGCGGCTACTTCGTCGCCAGTTACGTGAAGCCAAGAAAGCCGGGGATAAAGCCCTCTGCCACAACTTCTCGCGCGCGTACCGCTCTATACTAAAACTCATACAGAGCGTAGCAACGCAAAACGATAAGCGCAAGGCAGCATTTCTCAAATCCAAAGAGGAAGCCCGGTTCGACAAAAACCGTTTTATCTACAGCAAAACGGTTTTGTCTGCCGCCAAGGGAAAAATCCAAATCCCGGAAGAAATGGCCACGGAATATTTTTCGACCACGTATGAGGACCCAATGCGGCTCCATAATTACAGCCCTCCGCCGGGCATTACACCTCCGCCCCTGCCTACGGTAGCTTTTGCTTCTCAACCTCCATCTCTAGATGAGATTCTTAATCAAGTAAAGAGGAAGCCGTCGGGCTCTACTCCGGGTCCCGATGGTATTCCCTATTTAGTATACAAAAAATGCCCCTGCCTTCTGCAATATTTAGGATCCATCTTCCGAAATATATGGAATAGCGGTGTAGTTCCACAGAATTTTGGCCGAGCGACAGTCATCTTAATTCCGAAGGTCCCAGTTTGCACCGGACCAAAGGACGCTCGGCCCATTGCTCTCACAGACACTGTGGCCAAAATCTTTTTTAGCATAGTCCACACGAGGATGAGCGAATTCATGCACCGGAATGAGTACCTTGGAGTATCAGTTCAAAAAGGCTTCATGCGTGGCGTCTCGGGCTGCCTCGAGCACAATTCTCTCCTGGCTGCTGCCATCAAGGATGCGAGACAGCACGAACGCCAGATCAATGTATGCTGGCTCGACCTAGAGAATGCCTTTGGGTCAGTCCGACACAGTCTCCTCCACTTTGCACTCCGCTGGTACAACTTCCCACCAGTCGTGCGTGACATTGTAGCCTCCTACTACAACTGTCTGACTTTCCATGTTAAAACGCAAGAATGGACTACCCGCTCTATACCATATTCAATTGGACTATTTCAGGGCTGTTGCCTCTCCCCGACGATTTTTAATATAGTTTTTAATATACTGCTGGAAAGCCTGACCCAGTTTGACAGGAAGTGGGGCTACCGTTTTAAAACAGACGGCCAATACACCTCGTCGTGCCTCGCTTTTGCCGACGACCTAACTTTCATCACCAGAAGCCCCAAGCAGCTTTCCCTGCTATTACAGAAAGTGGAGCTTTTCTGCGACTGGTCAGGCTGTATAAAAGTGAAGCCCTCCAAATGTTTTTGCCTTGGACTCGCCCGCATGGGCACAAAATTTACATCCTATGACCCCAAATTGGTCTATAAGGGCTCTAATATCTCCCTTATAGACCCAAACAATCATTTCAAATTCCTCGGCAGAAAAATCACCCATCAGGGAAAAGACGTCTCGGGCGATCATGTTATAGAGCATTTCAAAAGTTGCCTGGCGAAAATAGATGCCTTGCTAATTTCTGGCCCTCGTAAGGCCTGGATCTATGACAATTATCTAACGTCACATTTGTCATGGCCCTTTCTTATTTACGATTTTACCAAAACCCAACTGTCCCGTCTAGATGCGCTGGTGACAGCTAGTTTGAAATCCTGGCTGTCCTTAGCCAAACCAGCTGACCCCTCGACTCTCTTCAGGTCCAAACAAAATTTTGGGCTAGCGCTTAAACTGCCCTCTCTGCTCTACGCCAACTCCAGAATAACCAAAAATTCGATTCTGTGCAATTCCAAAGATCCGGCAATATCGAAGCACGTAATAAGTGGCCGTAGTGATTCAAATGATCTACAAGCCCGCGTAGACTCCCACAAAAAGCAGAATGGCACTGGTCTGGGGTATGGCAGTACAACCACGAGCGACGTGGACTTGAAGAAGTCTCTTTTGCGGGGAGATTACGACAGCAAGAGTATGGCTCATGCTATTGGCCTTCAATGCCAGAATGATTGGACAACAATTGGGGACTTTTGCATTCCGCCTCCAATGCACTGGAAGGTAATGCTCTATGACTGGACGCCAGAGATGCTGAAATTTTATTTGAATGCCTTTCAGCATACACTTCCAGACCCCAGTAACCTCGCTCGTTGGAGCTGTGCCGAGGATAGTTCTTGTCCCCTCTGTAGCAATACCCCTTGCACAGCTAGACACATTCTAGCTGGCTGCAAGGTGGCCTTAGATCAAGGACGGTACACTTACCGCCATGACAAAGTTCTCGCTGTTATTCGCGAGGTAATTAGCCTCTCAGTGGCTCGTGCCAACAAGGGTTTGACAGTATCCTCCAAACCACCAATACAGTTTGTGCGGGATGGCTCTAAAGGCAAAAAACATTTAACTACAAAACCTTTCTCAATAATCGAGAAAGCTACAGATTGGATTCTGGAGGTTGATTCGGTCTCTAAGCAGTATAAATTCCCTGAAAGTCTCGGATGCACAGCCCTCCGTCCAGATATAACTCTTTACTCTCTATCTCGGAAGGTGGCTCTTATCGTAGAATTAACTGTTCCATGGGAATCAAATATCCCAAAAGACCACGAGTACAAATTAAATAAATACCATGATCTTGCAAATGCCGTAACCCGGAACGGCTTCACTGTTCACCTTCACGCGGTGGAAGTTGGCGCTCGTGGCCTGCCAGCTAAATCTCTATTTCACCTCTTTAAAGATCTTGGCCTTTCCAGAAAAATAATCAACTCTTTCTTAGAAAAATTATCTAAAACTGCGATTTGCGCATCTCAAATTCTATGGCTTCGAAGGGGGAGTGAATGGGTGGCAAGGTGAACGCTCACATGTGGCAAGACAGCTGTCCTAAACCTACCACAGCCGGTTCGTAAGTCCGGAATCCACTGCTCACCCCCCAGAAGTGTAAAAAAAATAGTATTATGATGGGCCCGACTCCGGTCAGTGAATTCCATGGCAGCTCCGTTTGTATTTATTTATATACTAAACGCTTAATATCTAATCAAGATTTAAATTACCTACTTTAAAAGGTACAATAATCTTTTGTAAGAACGTACCGTTGGGCGCAACGACTGCATCGTAGATATCCTTGAGTGCGGCGGTGAGGCGGCGAGATCGATCATCCGCAGGCGCGGCAGCGGATGCTTTCCGGGCCGAACGGGGTTTGCGGGACGAAGGCCGAGATGGCTTTTCACTCGGTTTTTCAACCTGCGTCGAAGTAGCCACATTGCCAGGTAGGCTGCTTCCCACTCCATTGACGTTTCCTATGCCCGATAATCTAGGATTCGTGGATGCGCGGTCGCGGATCCTCCTCACCTGTTTAACAGAGATAGGCTTATGAAATCGGCAACTATCGCGATTGTTCAACATTATAAATAAGATAAAAAATGATTCTTCCGCGTGAAGGTTAATAAAGCACACGACAACAAAGACCAATTATATTTCTCCCACATGCTCTTTGAAATCGTCGAAATAAGAAGAACCCCAAACTTTAACAGAAACGAAGGTTTCAAATTCCCTATAATGTGGACCATCTTTTTTAAATGTTCCTAATGCCCACAGCCGAGTGCAAAGATGCAAAATGTGATGATGCGCAAACCTCAAAGATGCACAAACCTCTATGATATCGAAGGTTTGATTGTGCCTATCTATCGAGTCCTTTCGTCAAATTTTTTGAATAAAGCAAAATTTGTCCAAGCAAGTAAAAAGTAATTCTTTGTGAATACAAATATTTTGAAATGTTAGAAAATTAAATTGATTTTCTTTGCTCTCTGTACAAAAAGTGAAATAAATAAGACGTATAGATACTTTATCTCGGTCCAAAGTTGATGAGTCCAAAGTTGATACGTCCCAGTGGGATAATGATTAGGTCGCCTGATCTTACATTGTAAGGATTCAAGTTTATTTCCCGGTTGAGTCCACCATTTTCAGTAGGGATAAAATTAACCAAATTGCATTACAATTCTGTCGATTGAATGCGTAAACAAAACACACATACTACTCGTATACATACATATAAACGTTTCATAGGCAGGTTTGTTAAAAGACATTGCTTGTATGATAATAAACCCACCGATTACGAAATTTTACAATAAAGAGTAGAAACAAAGTTACATTATTATCGCCATTTGGACTATGCATTTTGTTTGAAGTAAATAGATACTTCAAAAACCATGCATGCAGAAATATTAAAAAGAAAATAATGATCTATGTGGCTAGTCACCCACATAGTTGAGCAAGATGGACAGAGGGATTACCAATGTCCACATTGAGCAATTACAATACATTACGGGATTACCAATGTCCACATTGAGCAATTATTTGGCAGACTTATAATAGCTGTAAAGTTGAATACACCTCTTCATTCATTAAAGTTGTCACTTTTTGCACACTCCTAAATACTTTTATGGGGCTACTAAAAACAATATTTGAAAAGCTTTTTGATTGATGTTTAGGCTAAAATAACATCAGAAGGTCATACTATCAATACAGTCCATTTCAATAAGGTTTATGAGATGAGATATCGCACTGGGAAAACAGTGCCGGTCTCTTTAACAAAATGTCAATTCTTTTACGCAATTTCCAACAGATTGTGGATGTATCGGATATGATACCTCATCGTCAACTTTGCCTCTATGATGAAAGCTTTTAAGTAGGTTTTGCAATTCCTGTTTTTACGGTCAATCACTGGTTATGAAGTAATGGTCTCAGATGATACGATTATTGAAACCTTCCTTGAAGAGGTTAAGTTTATAGTAATTCCCAAAATTATTTCATCTGCAGCGTTCGACCGTGAAAGTGTAGCGTTCAAAGGAAGTCCATCATGCGTTCATTTCTACTTATAGTTTTTTTGGTAGCTTTATGTTTTTCAAGAGCGTGTCATTAAGATAGGTAAATCTGTGATAAATATAAATTCAATTAAACGAAGGGGCCGTTGCTGTAAGTGTATATTGCCACCGTCGAGGGTGATATAGGGCCCGGGAACCAGGAAATGGGATCAGTCTCACTATATATCTACATGCTACTGAATGGACAATAAAGTCAAAACTTAAAAATTCGAAGTCTTCATTGTTTGCATTCAGTAATTCACCGCACTGATGAGAAAAGTAGGCGAGCCGCTGAGTGTTCCGAATTGGCCGGTAGAGATGCGCAATATTTTCCAATACCATATAATATCGATATCGTAAACCTAAATATTGCTATCCTCATATCTGCACTTCGATATTATTGAGATTCAATTTCAACTATATCAGTCTTCAGGCATATTGATTTGTTCATTTGTCAGGTATATAATAACATGTCAAATTTATAAATATAATTATACCCGTTATAAATACATACACAATAGCAATAATAATTTTCTTTAGATCTGTAAAACTTTCATCAAAAGTGAAAAAAGAAACAGGCTCTGCGGCAAGTTATTATCTAAAATATTATTTCTTCCTCGCTCAGTAAGAGCTATTTTGATATTTAATTTTAATGGTTTATTTCTCTTTCTTTTGTGCTTTTGTTTTGTTTTTTTTTTCTTCTTTTATTTCTAATTTACAGTAACACTGGTTTCATTGTGTTATTTTTCTTAAGTATTTTATTTATTAAAGAGTTATAACATCAGAGTGATTACTTTAGATAATAGTAAAATAAAAATAAAATAAAAATTTGCAATATTCAATATTGAGTCGATATTTTTCCACATATCGAATATCAATATTTATCCAATATCAATTATCTCCATTGACCGGTGGTACCCGGCAATAAGCGATGCATCGACTAAGAGACATAAATTGCCCTAGTAGCAACTGGTTTTGAGCTCTTGCAATCCTGCAACCTTTCCATCTGCCCCCGAGCAAATCCTCCCGTTGTCTCACCTTGTTCAAATTCTTGAGAAGGAAGCAGTGCGTATCTCTAGCTATGGTCTTCTCCCTGGCGGTGAGCGGTTTCATTTGCGGTTCCTGGTAGAGGCGGCTCAGCTGCTGCTGATACTTGACTACGTGTTTCTTGATCTCGCACAGGTTGGCCGCTCGGGCATCTCGGCCGTCCGCTTTTTTGGCCTGCACGGCCTTGCGGGGTCTTCCCACGCGATTTGGCGAAGGACTCCAAACCCCCGTCTGAAATGAAGAAACCTAAACTGAGGACAGCATTCTTTCAAATGATTTCATCTGCAGACCGAGGAGCCACCTAAACATCGTAACCAATCTATTACATATGTATTTGTCCTAGAGAGAAAAAAGTACTTCTTGATGTGATCGACTAGGAAAATGTTCAATGGAAGCGTAAATGCCGTTACATACGTTGAAAAGAAAATAATTTTAGCAAAATTGAAAGTTTCAGCCTCAAAAGAAGAGCAGACAGTAAGTCAATTTTTCTTCCTCTTCGAAATAAGAATGAACTCACATCGGATCAGAATGATAAATTCGAGCCATCGAAGCGGGTCGAAACAATGGTCCCCTCCTATCAAAAAAATCTTTGGCGAAAATGTATTTGTATATTAAAAGATTTGTGGCAGATTTGTTGTCTCAGAATTACTCTAGAATTGAGCACTCAGAAGATATATTTACTTCCAGTGAAGAAGTTATTGATACAAAAAAAGATTCGCCGCAAATGTGACCAAACAAGAAAATATGCCGTAACGCAACCCAAAATCCAAGTACTCGCTTTAAACTTCGACAGAAGTTAAAACTTTGATTGTATCGGAAAAATATGGAAATATGTACAGTGGGTGCATTCTTGAAGAGCACATTTTGCTGATAAAAGAACCAAATACCGAGTTTTCGGGTTATACTGCACCAGATTCTGGCATTTCTAAATGTATAGAAAATGCAATCACCAAATTCTTCTCAGAATAATAAATTTCTAGACACTTTGCTGGCGGTAGGGTATGATGAAACCAATGCGAACGCAAGGAGGCATCATTCGTCTGCTTGAAAAACAGACCGGATCATCTGTCTTCTTACAATGGGTCTTCTTCTTATGAATGAACTGCATTTCCATCACTTGTTCCTGCTTATTTAATGCAGCACATCAGGACCGTAGATATTTTCAGGTATCATCGATAACAATCTAGAAAACTGTAGGCCTGTTAATCAATTTTATCCCATTCTCGCAGTTACCGGAGGTTACTGCGGAAGATATGAGCACTGACCAAATATATCTGTACAGCACTGGTAACGAGTGAATTTCCTATTGCTTATTTATTTTTCGTAACCTACATCAAAATTAAATATACTTATGACAAAAGATAGATACAAAATTCCACTTGAGTAAGGAAAGTACGAACGAGGAGGTACTCTCTTCAATAACTTATTAAAGTTGGAGAGCGTTCAGCACTCCTTATGTTTAAAGGGAGTGGATTCTTCTAAAGATGGATTGCATAAACGGAGAAAAAGAAAATGAAGTGTTGGGAATTATTAGAAAAATGAAAAAGTTGGGCTGGAGAGTGAGTATTTAAAATACATTCTTCGATCTAGTTAAAGCATTAGCCGATGTGCATCTTGACAACTTTCGGAAAAGTTGAGTCGAAGTGGTCTCCCAGACATTGAACTATAGTAACAAACAGGAGAGTTAAATTGGTAATGAAATAAGAGATTTTCACCATGCAACTACATTTGTTCTCAAGGAAGGACGCTAGGGCTGTGGCTTTTCGCGTTTATATTTATAGTTTTTGGACTTCTGTCATCTATACTAATATTATAAAGAGGTAAAGTTTGTGACGTTGTAGGAAGTAATCTCTGGATCTATTGAATCGATTTTGAAACTTCTTTTACCAATAGAAAGCCACGTTATTTGTGAGTGTCATAGGCTATATATTAATCCGAAAAATGAAAAGACTTTTTCGTGGTAGTCGGATTTGCAAAGTAAGTCGGAGAATAAGCGGTCGAACAAAAAGGTTTCTAACTAACGCTGCCTTAACGATGAGAGATATATGATTAAGTTCTAGAGAAAAGTTGTAGAGCTTGATAATGCCTACAAAAAAGTCAGCGATAGCGTATGTCTAACTTTTATATTTAAGTCACAAAAAGTAGTATTTTATATTTAAAAAATAATTTAAATCATGTTTATTGGTGATATTATCAACAATTATGAATTATTATCAAAATAAGTAAATTTATTGTCTCAAGTGTTTAAAAAACAAAAGACTTTTCCCTTTTACTGCATATAATTTCCCTTTTACTGCATAAATAGTTAAAGAGATACGCTCATAAATAAGACACTCACAAGAAGACACTCACAAATAACGATATTATAGTCAAATTGGCATGCAAATACATACATACATATGCAGTAAAAATATAACCCTTTTTTTGGCAGTTAAGAAATAAATCATAGCACTCAGTACTAACCGAACCACACTCATAATTTCATCACAGTAGAAAGTTTTACCGCCCAACGAAGTGGGCACGGGTCAGCTAGTTTGTAATAAACTTGAAAAATCTCACAATTCGAGGGAAAATTCTACGTTGGATATCAGACTTCTTGACTGGCCGGACCATTCGAGAAAAATTAGATGACCGTAAATCCAAGTAATTCACCGTATCTAGTGAAACCTTAAGGGTCAGCGCTGGGTCCAGTTTTATTCACCTTGTATCTTAAAGATCTTTAAGGCGCAATCACATATTTGCAAAGATGTAGAGGTCCTGGAAATGGTGCAGCGAAGGGCAACCAAAATGTCAGCGGCCCAGAAGAATAGAAATTACGAAGATCATTTGGAATAACTTGAACTTACTACTCCCAAACAAATAAAAAGAGGGGACCTGATTTAAGATGTATAAAATTCTCAGAAATTATTCAACCATGCAAAATTTAAAAGTAATCCTCTTAAGAACGTTCTGCATAATAGAGTAGTGAACGTGTGGAATAAACTACCATTTGAAAAAAATAGTGCAAGCTCTGTCAATCAATTTAAAAACAGAAGTGATTTGTACCTAAAAAAAAATAATATTGTTTATGACCAGCTTTACAAGATCCGCTTTGGACATATCAGCAGCGCTGACATCCAAGAATAATAACAATAATAATAATATTTGGTATGATTTCTATATGCGTCGACTGACATACTGACAATACGACAGGTTTGTACAAGTGCAGCACAGGGTTCTGCAACTGCGACAGTTGCGGCATTATTCAATGGCTAAATGCGGGCTGTCAGGCTCCATCATCATCATTAAAAATGTTGCACACAATATTCAGTTAGACGGCACGATCGGGCAGGTAAGATAAGAAATATTGAATAAACTCACCGCATTAGAAGTAGAAGTGGCGATCTGCGAGACGGCGGGAGCTTTGGGTTGAGATTTAAGCGAGCTCGGTTTGACGGGAACGCGTTGTGACTTTCCGCCTATCACGCCCCGACAGTTGTTGGATTCGCATTTGCAGGGCTGGAATAATATAACGATACTAGCTGATTACCACCCGGCCTTCCCGGATGTGACAGCTAGGGCAGGAGAGTGTGGCAGTTCACTCCAACGATGCATTCAGCATCCCCAGTGATTTTGCTCTCGGGTAGAGTGGAAAAACCCCAAAAAATAATACAATTGCTCACTTATATATTTTCTAACTATCATCCATAGTCGTAGTTTCACTGCATTTATTAGACGATTATACATTTGAGCAATGAATATGAGTTATGAAATAAAGCAAAAAATGATGTCCTACTATTTTTTTTAATTAATATGTACGCAACGAGACCCGGCTGAGACCGAAAGTCTACTGGTGGAAACGCACTTCCCAGGTTGCAGAGTAGTTGACAAACAAGAATGGGACGTACAAACAGAAAACTATCATCCGACCGAAAACGAGTGGAAGATAGCGGAGCATATAACGGAACGGACCAAAACAGCCTGGGCAACGAACAGTTTCAACAACTTCAAATCACCAGGACTAGATGGAATATACCCAGCCCTCCTAAAATGGGGAGGAGACAAACTTATCGAACAACTAGCAAGCATACTATGTAGCTGCATCGCCTTTAGATACATTCCACAGAAATGGAGAGAAGTAAAGGTGATCTTTCTACCAAAACCAGGGAAAACTGATTACACAGACCCGAAATCTTTCAGACCCATTAGCCTTACCTCCTTCATGCTAAAAACACTAGAAAGACTATGTCACAGAGAACTGAAGGACACAGCACTTAAAAACATAGGTATTCACCCGAACCAACACGCATACACACAAGGCAAATCGACAGATTCAGCACTGCATGCCGTTGTAAACAACATAGAAACTGCACTAGCAAGGAAAAACTCCTGCCTAGGCACCTTCATCGACATAGAAGGAGCGTTCGACAAGACAAATTTCAGTAGCATTCAACAAGCTCTAAACAGACATCAAACCGAACCATTGATTACAGAATGGATAATGAACATGCTAAGAAAGAGAATCATCAGGCTATCTGAAAACCAAAATCACCAGGCGCTCGTGATGAGAGGATGCCCACAAGGAGGTGTACTCTCGCCACTTCTATGGAACCTGGTAGTAAACGACCTGATAACAAAACTAAACAACAATCATTTCCTAACAATAGGATATGCAGATGATCTAGTAATAATGATCAACGGACTAGTAACAAGCACATTGTGCGACCTTACACAAACAGCCTTGAAAATAGTAGAGAAATGGTGCAAGGAGAATGACCTATCGGTAAATCCAAAAAAGACCGACACCATTCTCTTCACACATAAACGGAAATTGGGTACATATAATATGCCAACCTTGTTTGGATCCAGACTAACGCTCTCTAAAGAAGTAAAGTACCTAGGAATAACTTTGGACGAAAAACTAAACTGGAATAAACACCTAGAAAACAAACTAAACAAAGCAACAGTCGCCTTCTGGCAATGCCGAAGAATGGTGGGCAAGAAATGGGGACTAGCCCCACACATTATACTGTGGCTGTACAAAATGATAATAATACCAATGATAAGCTACGGAGCTGTAGTATGGTGGCCCCGCACCCAACTTACTACTGCAATCAACAAATTACAGAAAGTGCAAAGGCTAGCATGTATAGCAGCGACCGGCTGCATGAGAACAACTCCGACAGCGGCGCTGGAAATCATGCTAGGGCTTCTACCACTACACTTACATATACAAAAAGAAGCAGCCGCAACGGCTACTCGTCTAAAGAATCTAAACTTATGGACCAAATATAAAACACCGCACACGAATATATATGATAATATACTGTCAAGCTTTCCAATGCTGGATGCGGCAATCGACAGAATACCCAAAACTATGATCTTCTGGAAAGAATATGCCATATCATTAACAGAAGACTCAAAAGAAGCACTGAATCAAATGGACCTAAGAATCTACACAGATGGATCAAAAACCAACAAAGGTACAGGATGTGGTGTCTTCTCGGAAGACCTAAATATACACATCTCCAAACCACTCGGAGCACACAACACAGTATTCCAAGCAGAATGTATGGGAATAATAGAAGCTTGCAACGCAGTGAAACAGCGGCAGCTAAAACACGAAAACATATGTATTCTATCGGACAGCAGGTCAGTGCTACAGGCACTGGGAAGCGATAGATTTACATCTGGGCTCATATACGAATGCCACCAAAGCCTCCTCGAGGTATGCGGAAAAGGCAATAAGGTGACACTGAAATGGATCAAGGGACACAGTAACTCAAGAGGAAACGATGCTGCGGATGAACTAGCCCGTAAGGGCTCAGACACACCGGCATACGGACCCGAACCTATCGTGCCCCTACCCTACTCGCACATAAACAACCAACTTGACAACCACTACAAACAACTACATCAAACACACTGGAAAGAGATAGACACCTGCAGACAAACCAAAGAAATAGTAGTGGAATACAACCACAAACTTACCAAAACACTTCTAAGGACAAAAAGGCCCCAACTACGCAAACTAGTGGGACTGATAACAGGACACAACACACTAAACAAACACCTCTTCAACATGGGCGGAACGAATAGCCCTATGTGCAGAGCATGCATGGAGGCGGAAGAAACCACAAAACACATTCTGCTAGATTGTAAACAGGTAGAAGTATACAGGACAAAACACCTTGGGACTCCAGGCACCCTGCGCGAGGCAGCAGGAAACCTGAAAGCCCTGCTGGCTTTCGTCGAGGAACTGGGGTGGGTGGAATAGCGCTACCCCCGTTACACGCAAAATAGGCACACTGGATGTCGACTTGCGGAGGAACGCCCAGTATAACTAACTAACTAACTAACTAAGTACGCAACGAGTGATGAAGATTTTTTTTTTCAAATAAAATTAGTTGAAATTATGAAATATCGATACGAATATCAGTAAAAATATATACCTGTCCTTCGGCCGGATTGAAAAGTGAAAAGTTGTAATCGTAAGTCAACTCTTCGCCGCCCCGAATATCTCTGAGAGCAAAAAGCGCCATACGAAAGGTACCTGTCGAGCAATAAAATTATGAGTTTCTAAACATTGATATCAATGGCGAAATATTTCTTACTGCTGAAAGCCTAGGAAGTTTGTAGTTTTTATTACACAAGGTTACACGTTGACATTATGAGCGACTAAATGTAAACGAGACTTTAGATCTTTAATGCTGCTTCAGTAGCATATGGTAAACTGCTCGAGCATGTAGGCAAATCTACATCTTTGGGCGATTGAGTTAATGAGGAGTGGGGCAACATGTCGGAGATCATAGTCGTATAGAAAAGGCACAAATGTCATACCCGATACTGACAAATTCAAATGGTGCTGAGTTCAAGATATGGCTTTATCGGCAGTTTCTAAGCATTAGCGGACATAAAGTGCAAAGAGGCTACGCAGGTGTGAGTGCCAGGGACAGGACGCCACTGCAACAGTGGTAGGGAATAAGACATTGGCGAGACATTGACATCAGAAGCGTTCATGTTCATGATCGCCAATGTCTGATAAACAGGGAGATAATACTCAGAAAGATTAACAAAACATAGACATAATAACAAAATTAACAAAACAAAGACTCAATTAAACAATTAATTTAATGTATATATTTTGTTTCGTTTAGTTCTTTTTTTTATTTAGGAAACAAACAGTTACAATGTGTGCTTATACTTACTATATATTTCTTATATTACAAGTTACAATAACCGTAAATCATGTTTCTAAAAGTTAAATAAATCCCAATTGAGCATACGAATTATCATTAAATTTAAGTTATAGAGGAATATTATTATTATTATGTTTACAGACAGGCAGCATAATTGCTGATAAGTCTGAATGAGTTTATAAACAATGTCTTTTTACACAACTGACCAAAAAAAGAAGTGTCATGTTTTCAGGGTTCATCTGCGTATGTTCTTCGTTTCTTTATTCCATTATAACTTCCAAATGCTTGAACCGATTTAGAAGTGCGTGGTATTACTAGAATCGTTATGTCTTTCCGAGTGTGATAGAGTACGTGCCGCAACCCCTTGCTCTCATATAAGGAGAAAACAGCGCCTTCAATATTAACCGCCGTGTTAAGCAAAGCGAGTTGTCAGTCATCATTTGACAGTTTAATTTTTTTTTTCGTTCTTCGCGGCCGCCAGAAATAAACACGGTAGGCTAAGTAACGAAGGGAAGTATTTAGAATATTAATTCAAATTCAAATTCAAATTATTTATTGAGTTAAAATTATGGGTACATTCAATATACAAAAGTCTTAACCTAACTAGGCTGCCGCCTGTTCCAAGGTAGACAATTTATTTTAGTTATCCTAAGAAATCTATAATATTATATTTATATAAATAATCAAAATCATACTTAATGTAACAGAAATATCTTAATTACCTAATAAAAATTCGTAAGAAAATGTCATGAAAATTGTCAATATTATTTTATTTTAAAACATGATAAAAATTAATATATATTTATATATGTATTAAATAATATGTATTAATAATATACAAAATAAATTCACAAAAATTTAAATTAAATTACGTTTAGAAATCATCAATTTATATTACTACATATACTATTATGTTTTTATTATAAAGATTATAATAAAAACATAAAAATTTAGCAAAATAATTTATTCAGTGGTTATTTATTATTCTCCACAAAATACTATTGTGTTTTAAATAACCGTTTTTGGTTCTTAAGAATTTATTCCAATCCAACAAAACTATGTAATTTTCCTCGAAAAAAATCCAGTAAGTATTTGATTTTTAAAAAATTATAAACTATAAATTAGTCTAGTCTAATTTTTACATGCACTACTCGCGTCAACCACTCGAGCAGGTAAACTGTTCCACGTGTCCATAGCAGTGTTGCCAACTTAGACGATATGTAGCCAAATGGCTACATATAGCCTAAATAGGCTACCTCGGATGGGATATCGGCGACCAAAAAATACCAAAAATCACCTGTCGCCGATTAGGCTACTCCAGTTTTTCGATTTCAATTTGTACGGCGACAACGATTTTGTTTGTTAATGGCGCCAAACTTGTTTATTAATGGGTAACTTGTAATGTTTTTAAGATAAATAATTTCCTCTTGTTAACCTTAACTTGGTATGGTTTAGTTTAATATTACGTAATTGTTTTTTGCAATGTTAATGTAAGCATGTAATTGATTTTTGCAAACTTTCTGTGTAAAAGTAGTTATGAAAATTAGTTTTTTCCATCATTTAGTTATGATAGGTAATTGGTAATAGTACATTGTACATTTATGTATGGTTCATGGTATCATGTTCACAAATATAGTAGCTTTATGCAAAATGGTAATCTTGGTAGTATCTAGGTAATTTTGTTTTATTTTATCATACAATCTTATTTTATCTAATGTTTGTTTTTTTATGTACTGATCTCGATCATTTTTTTTAAATATCTGTAACGACCTAAAATGATTTCAATTCTTTTATTTATACTTATGGCCTGCAATCCTTTTCATTGGCAAAAAATAACGTTTCTTTTTTGCAAAACGGCTACTTTAGGCTATCTTTTCTGCTAAGATCGGCGACTATTCAAGCCCAGCACTTGGCAACACTGGTCCATAGTCTGGTTATCCAATTTAAAGTCGTGTCCTTGCATCGATTTGTGCACGACAATGCATACATTTAGAATAGAATTAGTAAAACCAATCAGATTGCATTCGACGGATCTTTTCTTTTTAAATCGATTCACTCCGGAGCATGATAAATCAAATGACTGGGCTGCTTCTAAATACAAAAAATAACATAGTGAAGTGTGAAGTTAACGAGGTTTGTTAATTTTCAATCAAAATGTGCCAAAAAATACAGCTACTGAATTTTTATCGCGCTGGTGGTGAAAGAGCAGGCTTTTCTTTATTTACATACTAGTATAATAAAGTAATGTAGGGAAATGCATTACCATTGGCTGACCATTTCTGCATCTCGCAGTTGGGAAGACAGGAATGGTTGACAAAGCGACCGTCGCCCCCCATTCGGTGGCCGTCTATGACTAAACCCCCGTCCAGATGCAGGCAGTAATGGTGAGTGTCCCGGGCGTATCTCCACGCCATTCGCTCCTGGAAAAACGGGGGAAAAACAGTCAGAAAACGGCGCGTCGGAGGGAGGATACGCAACGGCGGCGGCTCATACCTTGAACTCCTTATCGGAGACCACTTCGCCCACGTATTCCAGGATGAATTCGCCCGATTTAATGGGCAGCTTCGTCCTCACTCCCCACCCTTTGCTCTGAGTCATAAATTTCTCTAAGCCGGGCGACCAATCGTGCTTCTGGATGCGCTGGTTCTTGCACAGTTCCCTGTAAAATTGTTTTTTCTTTTAGTAAAAAGCAGCGTGAAAAGGTTGAAAGTCACACGGTCAAATGACTGACCTGCACGGACAAAGTTGAGAGGTGCACTCGGAATAGACGAGTCGGTTGATGCAGTCGTCCGGGCAGCCCGAAGAAGGGACGCAGTTGCAAGCCTGACTCTCGCAGCCGTACGCCGAAGGTTTCACGTCATAGTACACATCTGAAAAGAACCACGGAATCGACCGGTGAGACGGACGCGTCGGAGAGTTTGACATCGGTCAGCGGGAGAGCAACTCACTGGTTCTGATCTTGCGGTAGTTCCAAGAGGGCACACTTTGGTTGTAACGGCGCTGCCACCAGACGTCGTACGGCAGCTGGAAGTGTCGCTTCCTCTGCCGAATCCAGCGCTCGCAGTACGGCGGGGGGGCCAGCAAACCGTTCGGGAAATCCTTCAGGTTGATGTTAAATCTTCCCTTCGGGTCGACGGGCTTCGGCCTACAATAAATAAAATAAAAATAAAATACTGTATTATTATTATTAAAATACTGTAACAAAAACCGCATTCTTTTGTTGTTTAGTTTTGGCACCGGTGTGCCATTATGTTTGCCGAACCTGTTTTTCATGGTTTCCCACTGTTTTTTTAATTTTTCCTGGGGGTTTCTGGCTGTTTCCGAATATTTCTCCCATACTTCAACCAAAATTAATATAACTTCGCAGTATATATTATGACATTTCAACTATTGTCATATCTGATAGGTAGAATTGTGAAACTAGTTTCATCCTCTCGGTAGTCGTTCCTTTTATTAGACAAAGAGTTTTGGGTTTAACCCTACGCTTTATGGGCGACAGAGGTTGGGGGAGTGAGGGCGACATTTCGCCAGCCGTTTTATTTATGTTTAATGCCGAGTTGAAGGAGTTTTTTTTAATGTAGGCTGTTTTGACCTTTGTTTTACCTCAGTTTTAACCTTTTGCTGCTAATGGGAGTTTTAATGACCGAAATGGATTAAATTACGCCTCAATGACACAAGGATTCCTGCTTTCATTGATGGATCAATTTACTTTTGTTTGTTGGATGCTGTCGGATTGTGACAGTAGAAACTGCTCGGCTACCGCTGTAACGGGTGAAGTTGCTCCTGAAGGGGGGAATTATAGAACATTCTCCAGAAACTTTTTTTTAATATTATTTTTACGTAATTGTAAAAGAATTTCCTGTGGGCCACATCTAGTGACATTACACCTCAAATCCACGACCCGAGATACTTGTTTGCTGAGTGTGCAGTTGGTATTAGTTTTGTTGTTACGTAGTTTCCATTTTTCTCTTTAAAAAAAGAGGGTAAGCCGTTTTGGATTTTAGTTTCGTATATAAGTAGGAGTGATCTGGTGGTATCTCCAGTCCTGAGACCTGTGGCTTATCTAATGAACCGACTTCAAAAGGAAACTACAAAGCCATCCAAAGTCTTATACCATATTTGAGAAAGCCTTCCAAAGTCTTATACCATATGTGAGAGTCTTATACCATATTTTAATTCAATGAGGATCTGGATGGTTTTTTTAATGTAATTTTAAACTATATATGAAACTATTAAGTACCGTGTTTTTTTAATATTGCGATATGACGAAAAGAATCAAAACGAGAGCGATTCACTTTAGTAAACACTTTAGTCGAGAAACACAGAACGGATTTCGATAAGTTTTTTACTATAAGTAGCTTAGCTTTTGCCTTTCATTACAGATCAAAATCAGCTCTTTAATTTTCGTGACACATAAATAAAATACAAACAGAGCTGCCATGGAATTCACCGACCGTAGTCGGGCCCATCATAATACTATTTTTTACACTTCTGGGGGGTGAGCAGTGGATTCCGGACTAACGACTGGCTGTGGTAGGTTTAGGACAGCTGTCTTGTTTACTTACCACCCATTCACTCCCCCTTAGAAGCCATAGAATTTGAGATGCGCAAATCGCGGTTTTAGATAATTTTTCTAGGAAAGAGTTTTTATTATTTTTCTGGAAAGGCCAAGATCTTTATATCAGAGAGATCTCAAAATATCAGAGAGATTGGCGAAAAAGACAACTCTAAAAGTTCAAAGTTAAATATCTCGAAAATCCAAAGCGGCAACATGTATATTTTTCGAAATATATCTAGTCTGTTCTTTCCTAACATGATTAAAATCGTTCAGAATAAAAAATGTCAAGATCCATCGATTAAAAACCTATTCTCTATAACTAATTAGAATATGTCAAACCTCCACTGCTTTTAGATCTACTGTATTGGTTTCTGAACATAACCATTTCATATTAGCGGAAATAGAGCAAAGCACGCGGCTCAATCCCAGTGATTGAGCCGCGTGCTACCCCACCCGCGGGGAACCCATCCATAAATGTTTCCTAATGGTTTAAATCGATAAGAGTTTAAAGGTTTGACATGTTTTACTTAGTTGTTGATAAAATGACATACAATGTGATGAAGTATTTTAAAAAGTTATAGTAGAATGTTTTTTTTTTAACTTCTATCAATTTCTATAGCCAAAATGCAAACAATTGACTAAAATGTTTTAATACAGTAATGTCGAGCAGAATTCCATCGGTATATTTTTATGACTATAAAGATGTTTATCTATATATATGAATATTAAGATAAATTAAATTTATTTTTTATGACTATAAAGTTAATTGAAGATGAATGAACCAGAAGATGGAAAAACTAGACCTATATTAACCGCCTATACTTCCTATCATAAAAAAGTTGAAATATTGAAAAATAAATCAAAAATGCCTGAACGGACATAAGTATATCACGGAAGATTTCTCAAAGGAAACAATAGAACTACGCAAAAATCTGCAACAACAATTGAAGCAAGAAAGAGAAAAAGGAAACAAAGCCTTCATTAAGAATAATAAAGTCATAATAAAAAGAAAACCAGAAAACGAAAAAAGAGAAAGAGATTCTTCTTTGTCATATGCAAACAATCAAACACCAACACGTCCCATGGAGGAGGGGAAAAGTATCATAGCTCCATCCAAGTTGCACAAAACAGACGCATTTGCTAATATGAGAGCCAGATCTCATTCTCTGTCAAAGAAACACACCCAACAGCAAAAAATATAGAAATTACGACACACCGGAAACGTGAGAACAACAAACACTACAGACACTACATTAACAAAAAACAAACGGATCCCCAATACGGCTAGTCACCGGCGGTGTGTTAGACCATAACCCCCAAAAGCTTGCAGCAAGGAATTCCAAAGAAACACTACCCAAAAAACAACATTCTGAAAATACGAGACAAAGAACCAAGAATAGATTCAATATAGCTACACTTAAACACAAGATCGATAAAGTTACAAGAAACTCTACTAGAACTAGAACATGCATTGGAAACCATAAACTGGGATATTATAGGCTTGAGTGATGTAAGAAGAGCGGATGATAAAACTGAAGAATACGACAAATACATATTATACCACATCAATAAAACCGCTGGGACGTATGGAGTAGGATTTATGGTAAAAAAATACCTTAAAACCGAAATAATAGAATTCCGAGGAATATCAGAAAAGATTGCCATTTTGAATATAAAACTCCCTGGCTATAAAGAACCAACTTCAATCGTTCAAATATATGCTCCAACTGAAGTCGCCAAGAAAGAAATAAAAGAAGAATTTTACAACAAACTCAACCAAACTATGTGAAAATTGTATAAAACCGTTATTATAATGGGAGATTTTAACAGCCAAATTGGGAAGAGAAAGAAAAATGAGAACAATTCACTTGGACCAAACACAACTGGGAAAAGGAATGACAACGGCCAAATACTAATAAATTTTGCATTAGAAAATAACTTACACATCATGAACAGCTACTACGATAGAAAACATAATAGAAAATGGATATGGGAGTTACCTAATGGGAAGACAAGAAATGAAATAGATTACACGGCCTGGTGGCATAGTGTCGCCTGATCTTACGTTGTAAGGCCCCGGGTTCGATTCCCGGCTGGGTCACCATTTTCCGTTGGGATCTAATTAACGGAATTGCATTTTCAATTCTGTCGATCGAATGAAATAACAAGACACACACTTACACACATGTTACACGCATACATACATATAAACACGTCATAGTAGGGTTGGTTGTAAGAAATTGTCATATGACAATAAACCCGCCCATTGTGAAATTTCGCAATAAATAGTAGAACCAAACAAACATTCTCACAAATAAGCCAAGATTATTTTCGAACATAGATGTGGTTAATCAACTCAACTACAACACAGATCACAGAATATTTCGAGCACAAATGTTTATATACTAGAACCAAAAATACCGAGGAAAAACATTCTAAGACTAAGTATGTGTAAGAAATATATGACTAAGTATATGTAATATCTGTGTAAATATAGAGCTACCACATAAAACAATGCTACATTAAGTTACACTTAGCAACTAAAAAAAAAAAAAAAGGAATAAAGAATTTATAAAAGTCTACCTTAGTCCGGGCATCACTCCAGCAAGGTAGATTTTAATCTTATTAACCTAGTGTTTTAAATGTGTGTGAAATATTAATAAATAAATAAATAAAACACCATTACTCTTGCCTATTGCAGATAATATTCTAGAACCGTTAAGAAGTAATTTAAAAACAATATGTGATACCAAAACTGTTCAAGAAAGATATGATTAATAAATATTTATACTAAAGACAAACTAGGCCCAGAAGCAAGATGTTTGATTGAGCGGAGAAAATCATTATATAAGGATAAAAAGAGTAATAAAAATAAGATAGCAAATATAAGTAAAGAAATAAATATGCAAATCAGGAATTATAAACAGAAAAGAAGAAACAATATAATAAATTACCACATAGAAAAATCAGGAGTCAAAAAAGCATGGAATGAGCTAAGAGATAGTATAAACTGGATAGACAGCATGATACACCATAAAGTTAATAAGAAAAAGACAAACCGAATGGAAATATTAGAAGTAGCCACAGACTATTACTGGGAGCTGTAAATGGACGACTGAACACTAGAGGAGCAGCATTATCAACTAAGTGAAAACGATAAAAATACTAATGAAGAAATCCCAAGAATACTGAAAGAGGAAATAAATAAGGCTATCAAGTCACAAAAACGAGGCAAAGCTCCGCGAGAAGATGGCGTATCTAACAAACTTTTAATAGGAACATCAGAAATAACATTAGACACTATTACAGACTTATTTAACGAAATCCTAGACACAGAATATATACCTCTTCAGTGGACCACTTCAACTATAAATCTTCTCCATAAAAAAGAAAAGAAAGATAATACAGCAAACGACAGACCCATTAGCCTTATGTCCAATGTATACAAAATATTTTCAAAACTAAATTTGATATGAGTAATTTTCTCAATGAATCGCTAGTTGCGTCCATTTTTGTTTGGTATGGCAACACTGCGGTTTAGGTTCCAAACACCGCCGCGCAGCCATGTGCATCTGAGGTCACATAACCACGGAGCTATCTGTTTTTCGGAACAATCTAAATGTTTTTCAAATTTCGAAAATATATTTTTTTAACAAATTATTATTAAAAGTTGCTTGTTCGTGCTGTGACTTATCGAGCCTATCGCGGCTGTTTGACATTAAATTAATAAGACCCAAAACATAGATCGATCTCTGAGAGCTGTAAAGGGTGTAATACCACTGAACCTCGGGTGTGTATCAGCTGTGGGTTAGTTTAATCCGAAGACAGACATTTTTCAGAAATCACCTTTTGAAATTTCCAAGATCTCAAAACGTAAAAATCTGGTGAACACTTGAATTTTAAATGTTCACTTTCCCTTTCTGCATACTTAGTGTAACACGATGTATTTTGCAGGAAAGTAAAACGAATGGCATATCTTTCGTTATTATTACAGATATGTCTATTGTTAGATACTAATCAATGTCTTCTTCTCAATAACGTTACTTATTTCCAAAAAACTGGCAACGCCGCTATGTGAGAAAGCATCTTGCGGTGCGAAGGTCGGCGCACAGGCATAAAGAAGTTGTTTTTACGCTATCCGTTTTGCGCGGTCGAGTAGAGTTTTCGATGTGTAATTTAATGTGCAATTGACGAGTAATGTGTTAAAAAGTGATAGTGCAATGTGTTGTAATATTAAAACGAGGAAAAGAGCGTCGTCTCTTCATCATTCTACAAACCGCGCAGCGGCCGCGTAGTTACCGTTGCTAAGGCAAATCGCGCGCAGCGGTTGCGTCGTCACCGTTGCTATCGTCGCGTCCCGTACATAAAGTACCTACATAAGTCAAAAACTGACTTTCTCAAATTTTCGAAGATTAATGTGTCTTTTTTTCTAGTGAACCTTTAACATTTCTCCCCCGTTTTTTAAGGATTAAAGGTTCATTTTAGGTTATCAATCACGGATCCCAAGGATGCCGGTAATACAGAACTCTTTTGTTGTTTTTGTTATTCTTGAAGATAATTGACAGCATAATTTTAAAGACAGCCGATGAGCATAATTTTAAAGACAGCTAGTCTTCCAAGACATCATTTTTCAAACGTAAATCATTTAGTTAACGCCTTCTGCCCAATCTAGATTTACTGAATCGGAATGGCCACATTAGCGGCCGCCACACGTAAAGTTCGGACCGCGGGAAACACCACGCGCCGTTCCATCCCTCGTTCCGATACGCACGTGTAGATGCATTTGACGCGCGGCGGTTGGCAGTTTGATCTGGCATGTCGACGCGTACGCATATCGTCACCGTTTTGCGCGCCCATCACGTGTAAACGTCAATCTGCGTCAAAACTATCAATAAATAAATACGTCAAAAATAAATAAATAAATAAATAAAACGTTTGATCTGCGTCAAAAACAAAACATGTCTGTTTGGAGTACGGAAGCTATTATGCAATTTATTCGTTTATTCCGTGAACATCTGTGAGAGTGGCCACCCTTCACTAGACTCCAATTGATTGTGAGCGAAGGGTGGTTCTCATCAAGTTGTTTTCTCCGTTATTGAAAGTCGTTGCAGTTGACGTTGAAGTGTTTATTCAGAAGGTCTGTAGTAGGTTGCCAGTTCGTAACGCCTTGGTCGGTATTTCGCCGGTGTGTAGGTAGTGTGGGCACGAGGTGAAGTCGTGGTTGCGTGTCCGAAGTGTGAAGCGCCGCGATAGATTCGAAGATAATGATGATCGCGTATACTATTCGTAGGTTGGTTGACTCGAAGGTAATGAAAAGCGCGAGTACTTGCAGATGAGCGGTTACTGTCCGCCAGGGAATGATATCGATCGATCGAAATGTACTGCGTTTTATATGGTATGCAGTGACGCAATAGTTATAAGTGGGGTGAGAAATAAGCGTGTTAACTCGTATCAATCAGGAGAAATGACATTAATCATCGTTTGACTGTGCATAAAATGCCGAATTTAGTTGGAAATCAATTGCAGCTGCCTCGTGTATATTCGAGCGAATTTGCGGTTTCGATTCTGTAGAAATTACTTTTTTGTTGTGGGTATGTTGGACTGAGGCTCCAACATGGCTCCCCCCCTAGTGAAGAGCTTGTATATGATAATATGGAAGGTCTTCACGATAAAGGGTCAAAAAAGTGTAAGTGTGATAATGAAACGTGTGTGTGAAATTGAGTTCGTTGACAGTTTGGAAATCGTATGTTCTTATGAGTGTTCGACAGTTTGAGAATCGTATGTTGCTATGAGTGGCGAAGGCGTTACGTTACAATGTGAATAGATTGGCTTTAGTTATAAATGTCAATAAGGAAAATAAATTAATACAATGCACAATGTAAACGCTGACATGATAAAATTTGCTGGCCGTGAAAATGAGCTAATACAATAGGTTGTTAAAAAAAATGTTTGCGTGTTGAATGGTAGCCGTAAAATGATTCGCGCGGCTTAAACATGTGGGGCGTATGGATTGATAATAATTTAGCGCGATAAGAATGCAATAATGCGATTGTAAAAAAGCGATGCGATGTGTTTGAATATTTTCGCGTGCGTGACGTCTGAAGTCCATTGTTCGTTTTGTGCGCGTTCGTGTGGACATCAGGTATTGTAGTTTGAAGTTCCCGTTTGAAGCTGTTCTGGAGTGCAGCGTCTTGTCTCCGCTCTGAGTCGCTAAACCATACAGTTGACTTCCAAATTGCTTCGACTATAACGTCGTGTCCATGCATGGTTGGGGGGAATTTGCTCCTGTTCTTGTGAGTGATAATCTCGTTGATTATTCGCCTTGGAATGAGTGGTTTTATACCGTCTATCCTTTGGCGTTTTGTAATTTTCATGAATGAGTCGGCTCAGTTTGCTGATTAGCGTCGTCCATTATTGTATTTTAGGCTTGATATTGAGTGTTGATTTTTTTCGTGGTTTTCTGTTAGCGTGCTGCCTGTAAGTTCCGTTTCATTTTCCGTTTGCAGTATAAAGGTTGTTCTTCCGTTGCGGGTCGTTTCCTTTGTGCCGTTGTGAGTTTATCGTTTGAAATTGTTACTCTTGTAGTTGAGAAGGCATTTAGGCCGATAGTGTCCTTGGTCAGCTGTTAGTCTATACTGGACCTAAATGCCATTCTCCCGGATATGTGTGGGATGCAGTTCCGCCAGGCTGCATAATTGTCCCGTTGCGTTGCGCAACTGCAGGTCATCACGCTGCAGAAACGTCTTAGTTGAGTCCGGTGAAGAGTTTGAAGCGATTATGTTGACTTCCTTTAGGATTTACCTGGGAGTGTAGCAATAACGGTTTCGTCTGTACAAGTTCCCAGGGTCGCAAATAGTCGTTTCTATAAAGTTCGTTAGCGTTCGTTGTTTGATCAGAGATACGTGTTGTTCATATGTAGCATTTGTAATTGCGCTTATTTGATAACGTTGTTGAGTAGCCTTGACCGAGGTGTGCGTGTTCGCTTGTGATTGTAGGTATTTGTCATCTACTTACCGTTTATATTTTTAATTTATTTGCAGGAGTACTTGCTCTACTGGCAGGAGTACTTGCGATATGAGTTGCGGGAATTTGCTTCCGCCGTGATGCAATGATTGCATTTTATTATCCGTGCAGGAATTTCGTCTGCTTATATGCGTCGTTCGCATGTTTCGTGGCATTGTTTCGGATGTGGTCGGTCGTTGTGTTGGCTGGTTTATCTGCATGTTTAGCATTTTCGTTATAAGCTGTGTCGCTTCGAGTAGATTAAACTGCTGGCTGATATGTTCGTTGATAATAATCGTTCCTTTGATATTTTGTAGCGTATATTGTTTTGAATGAAAAAACACTTCAACTTCAACTGCAACGACTTTCAATAGCGGAGAAAACAACTTGATGAGAACCACCCTTCGCTCACAATCAATTGGATTCTAGTGAAGGGTGGCCACTCTCACACTGGGCTGAAGGCGTGAAGGCGGGGTCACCAGTGTGAGAGTGGCCACCCTTCACTAGACTCCAATTGATTGTGAGCGAAGGGTGGTTCTCATCAAGTTGTTTTCTCCGTTATTGAAAGTCGTTGCAGTTGAAGTTGAAGTGTTTATTCAGAAGGTCTGTAGTAGGTTGCCAGTTCGTAACGCCTTGGTCGGTATTTCGCCGGTGTGTAGGTAGTGTGGACACGAGGTGAAGTCGTGGTTGCGTGTCCGAAGTGTGAAGCGCCGCGATAGATTCGAAGATAATGATGATCGCGTATACTATGCGTAGGTTGGTTGACTCGAAGGTAATGAAAAGCGCGAGTACTTGCAGATGAGAGGTTACTGTCCGCCAGGGAATGATATCGATCGATCGAAATGTACTGCGTTTTATATGGTATGCAGTGACGCAATAGTTATAAGTGGGGTGAGAAATAAGCGTGTTACCTCGTATCGATCAGGAGAAATGACATTAGTCATCGTTTGACTGTGCATAAAATGCCGAATTTAGTTGGAAATCAATTGCAGCTGCCTCGTGTATATTCGAGCGAATTTGCGGTTTCGATTCTGCAGAAATTTCATTTTTGTTGTGGGTATGTTGGACTGAGGCTCCAACACATCCATGCCCGTGGAAGATAAAAAGTAAAGACTACAGTAATAGGAATATGCGAAACGTTGCTTATGACGAACTTGTAGATTTTTGTACGAAAATAGGATTTGCATCAGCAAATCGCGAGTTTGTTACAAAAAAATACAAAATTTAAGAGGAGCATTCTCATTACTGTATCCTGCTTTGTGATTTTGTGGCGTACCATTCCCAATAAACAATCAAAATCATCACTATCCATTCTTATGCAATTTTTAAAATCTTCTGGAAAACTTTCTCTTAACTCACTTAACATAGGTAAATGTCCATATCTTCGTCTATATTGTTTTACCCACATTCGCCGTTTTTTCGGTTGTTGAAGCTAACTGCAAATCCAGCTAACGCGATGATTAAACGAGTATCCATTTCTTCACGGGCGTAGCTATAGCTTTCACATGGGGGGGGGGTGGGGGGGGGGGTCCGCGGGTACGAAATGTAGAAAGATAAACTAGTTATTGGCCGGACTTGATGCAGAAAGAAGCAAAATTTTAAACTCCAATATCAGTTATTTAAAAATTACATAAACATTAAAATACACGCAAGTTAATCGCAGACAAATGATAGTTATTTTAAGTACCTACCTTCAAATAAAATAAGTAAATTATGTCGGTAGAACATTTATTTATGGCATTATATTCTACTTTATATTATAAACGTGAACGTTTGTAAGGATGTATGGATGCGCTTTCACGCAAAACTTTAAAGGATATTTACGCCTTATGCATGGCCAACATATTTATAATTTCGTTAGGATCCAGTTGGACCGCTATATCACGATGAACACTCATCAATGCAAGCCCAGCCAGTCGTTCATTTCCCGTGCTATTTCTCAAGTAGTTTTTCAACCTCTTTAAGGTTGAAAAACACCTTTCTGGAGTTTCTGTGGACACTGGGAGTGTGGCCAAAATAGTGAGCAGCATTTTTATTGTAGGAAAGAACTGATTCTAGCCCTGGTGAAGAGTTTCTAGTGCGGTGGATGGTTTTTCCGTCATAGATTTCCAATGATTCTGCCATATTTCATATTCAATTGGAAAAGTATTCGCTTCAGTTTGTCCCAAAAATAAAAGCGCTATTTTTTTAAGGCTTTCTTTTATCTTAGAGTCATCATTGGTCTTTTCAGGCAGAATCATTTGAATCACTTCGATTGTCTCTTCATGTGGCTTAAAGCGTGCATCAAGTTCTGTAACCACATGGTCAATGAAAGGGTAAAATACATTTCTACAGTAATATATTTCGGCAGTTTCTCCTGGAGGATTGCTGCGCTGGGTTTGCCTTCCAGTCGTTCTAGGAACAATTATGTCGCTTGAACTCATCTGCTTTGCTTGCTCGAAAAGAATGGTGAACTCATTTTCGTTCCGAATACTTTGTAAAATAGTTTTTATTGTTTTCACATAACTACAAATGTTGGTCAAATCGACATTGACCTTCTGCATTGCTTTGTTTAGGTTTGATGTGTATGTAAATACTTTTCTTAGTATAACTAACGACACGATAAACTGGCTGTTTTCCATGGCTGTTTGCATTTGGTATGCTTGAGTGGCAGCATCTCTATTAGCAGAATGATCTAGAAGTGCCTCAAGTGTTGCGCGTATTACGGGAAGCATTTCTGCAAATCTTTCAACAGCCACATGTTTTTCTGTCCATCGTGTCTAACAAAAAGAGATAAGCCTTGAATGAGATGATTTAACTTGATCTGCAATTTTCTTCATAAGGCCGTCCCGAAGTGGAGACTGTCGAAAAAAGTTTACTATACTTTTTATAGTTTCGATACAGTTTCGTATCAATGGTATCTCACTTGAATGCGCTAGAACTAAATTCAGAACGTGAGCCACACAGTGTACGAATTGCACAATTTTTCTCGTCGTATGCTAAGGGGGGGGGGGGGGGGGGGGTCCGGACCCCCTAAACATTTCTTACTACTGCTAAAAACTGTTAAAATTTATAACGTTCCACGCGCCAGTCTAAACTCTCAAAAAATGTTTACACGTACAGTTTGGACTGCAGTTAGCGTGGAATCTTAGATCAGACCGCGATCCAAACTGTGGTCACCTTTTACTCAAAATTTATCACGACAGTTTGATCCGCAGTCAAAACCGTGCGGATCTATCCTCCGTTCGGAACGCAGTCCTAGATGCGCAGTCCGAACTCTACGTGTGGCGGCCCCTATTATTGACTAGTGGGATGCGACGAAACTCTTTCTAGCATTTACACCAATTCTTTGACACGGGTGAAGAAAAAGTAGATGCACCTCTGTGTCGAAAATCAAAAGCGAATTGTGTACCTCGGGGCGAAGACTGCATACACACTCTAGCTCTTGACCGATGACAATCTTGAATTATACGAAACGGTTATTACAACCGACCCCAAAGCATTTAAAACACGCCACGGTCGGCCGATTTGGACATTATTATTAACGGTTTGGACGTTGGGATTTTGGGTTTGTCACCTTCTTATGAAGTATTTTAAAACTCTTCATTCCATGCGCGGGCCCTCATTTCCCCCTTTCCCTTCCGACTCTCGCACGGTAAGATTAATCATTTTAAACGGAGACGATTACGGCTATTTAAAAGCTCTACGGAATATCTCAAAATTCCTATAGTTCTCCGTGACATATTCTTCCATCCGTCTACTCGATAATTTTAAAAGGTATAATTCGATAGACACTTACTCATTTTGCTTGTAGTAATCGGAGAACAGGCCCGCGACGAGATATTTCTTCCGGAGGCGCGGATTCCGCTTCATCCTGTCCTTGTCGGCCGTCTTGAATCCGTCGACGCTGCTGGCCGGGCTGTCGTCGCGGGGGGAGGCGGGCCGCCGCCTGCCCCCGCTTTTGGGCAGCCCGTCGCCGCTCCTCTCGACGTCTTCTTCCTTCTCGTTGAGCGGCAAGGGCTCCTCGCAGCGGTCGCGGAAGTTGTTCAGCGTGTCCACGGACGTTTCCCTGGAACAGGTGGAGCCGCTCGACGACTCGCTCGAACTGAGCGACGTTTCCCTGGACGGGGGAGTCGCCTTCCGCGCGGCCCTTCGCGCGCCCGCTCTCGGTTTCGTCTCTTCGGGAGCGCGTTTGGCGATCGTTTTCCCCAGCAGATGCAGTTCCACGTCGCTGTCGATGTCTTCCGAAACTTCGGCCGGCGCGGGTTCCTCTCTTTTCTCTGTTTCCGAGGAGCGTTTTCCCTGAAGTCTCTCCAGCGATATCACCGACAGCCTGCTTCGCTTCGGATAATCCTCTTTTTTCAGAACGATTTTGAGCTCGGCGGGTTTGAACTTAGCGGTCCGCTCCAAGAAGCGGTCCGTGGCCTCCCCGTCTTCGGGCACCCGCTCGAAAGCGGAATTTACATTCGCCTCCGATCGAGAAGACGGGATCGCGGAACTCGTCGGGCTGATTTTCTTCTTCTTCTTCTTGACGCTCGGAAATCCGGTACGGTTGATCGTTTTCCTTCTTTTAACTCGCTTCTTGAGCGGAACGGACTTCTCCGCATCGGATGCCGCGTTCTCGAGGCATTTTAACGCGACGTTCTCGATGTCCGATTTCTTTATGTCCACCACGGGATTCATCTTTTCGGGAAGGATTTTGGGAGGCGGAGTCTGCGGGCATATCGCAGATAATTTGCTCTCTCTGAGGATATTGGAAGGTTTCTTTTTCTTTTTCTCAGAGGGGCATTCTTCCAGTTTTTTATCGCCGTCGAGGAAGCCGCTTCTCTTAGACTGTCTTAAATTGTGACCGCTCTCTTGAATTTTATCACAAATGAGAGAAGCTATGGATTCGCTACGTTTTCTAGGCGATAGATCACCGTCGGCTAGGACGGGTGGTATATCATTTTCTTTTGCAAATTTCAAGTGATTTTTGCCATCCAATTTTTGCAAATGTAACGATGCTCGGTGATTTTTGCCAAATAATTCTGTAGTGCCGCTTAAAGAAATGGACGACTTGGGTATCTGCATTTCGATGTCTACGGAGGGTTCAAATATGCCCGTCGGCTTTTCTACTTCCACAACCACAGTTTCCTCTATGAGTATTTCGGTGCCTTTGGGTAGTTTCTTGGCCTCGGCTGGCAACTTTTGCCTGGAAATTGGAGATTTGATGACGGTCGCACGAGGGGTCGAACCCGAGTTGTCTTTGCGAGCCTTTGACTTCTCTTCCTGCGATTTGTGTCCCAATTCGACTAAGTTTTCTTTAGACCTGTCGCCCGTTCTGGATTCTATCGATTTTCTCAAGTTATTATTTATTAAAATATCCAACGTCTTAGTGGCGCCGTTCGGATTGATCTTAGATACGAGGTTGCTCGTTAGCCCCTCGAGACGGATTTTTTTTCTGGTCATGATGTCCGATTTTTGCACGCACACCGTCGGAGTTTTGTGAAGGTTTCTAGTGGAGAGACTCTTAATAGGATCGTTGGCGACGGCGGAATCCGTCTGCGACGATTTCTTCCCGTCCGATTCTTGATTTTTGAGCGGAGCGCAACGGTCGGACTTATTCTCGCTTCCGTCGCCCTCGAGCGATAAGCCTCTGTCCTCGGACAGCTTTTTAGTCAAGCTCTGGACGACTTGGTCGAGCGGCGAATTGGAAACGGCTCTGTCGGCTTCCAATCGATGCCTCTTCTTAGGAGTGACTATCGGGGCGGACGAGCTCTTGGAGCCGAGAGGAGACGAGCCGGGGCCGGCGCTCTCCGTCTTGGACTCGTCGCCGTCGGCTCTCTCGGTCTTCGGGAGCGATTTCTCCAGGTCGTGGATCAGCCTGTGCGCCGCTTTCAGCCGTTCGGACGTTTCGTAAATCTTTTTCGAGAGCTCCGACGTCTCTCCGGTCGGTTTGGGGATCTGCAACTTGACGTCCGAGTCGGAGGAGGAGGCGTCGGCGTCGGCCGCGTGCATCAGCGCGTCGGCGGCGTCCGGCGCCCTCTTGCCCCCGTCGGCCTCGGCCTCGCCCTCGCCGTCCGCCCGGCAGTCCGTCTCGGTGCACTCGAAGGCGTCGGCGTCGGCGTCGGCGGGCCGCGCGCCGTCCGCCTCCAGGCCGTCGGCCGACTCGGACGCGACGCCGGCCGCCGTCGACCGGTTGACGTGGTAGTGCCTCTTCTTGAGCGGCAGCTTGTGCTCGTTGGCGCTCGCGTCGCCCTCGTCGCCGCGGCTCTGCCCCTCGGCCGGCTGCTTCTTGTGGCGGCGCTTCGACGCCGGCGGCGGCGCGTCCGCCAAGTCCGACGCCTTGCGCTTCTTCGACGCGCGCTTGGCGCTCTTCGTCGGCGCCGCGGCCGCCGGCGCCGCGCCCGTCGCCGGCGGCGTCGCGGCGGCCGGCGCCGGCGCGGCGCCCGCCTCGGACGCCGCCGCCGGCGCCTCGGCGTCGGCGGCGCGGTCGGCGGAGGCGGGCGGCGGCGCCTCGCTCGCCACGCGGCACAGCTCGGCGAAGCGGCTCGACAGGCCGTCAACCTCCTCTGCGAAGCCGGGGTCGACGGCGTCGGCGCCGCGCTTGACGCTCGCGTCCCGCGGCCGCGACAGCGAACGCGACGGTCGCCGCCTCTTGCCGCGGTGCCGGCGGCGGCGGTCGTCGCGGACGGACGGCGCGCGCGACGGCCGCGTCGTCGCGCCGACCGTCGCGGCCGGCGCTGGCTCGATGGCGCCGGCGACGACGCCGACTCCGACGCCGAGGCGCTTCCTGCGCTTCTTGTCGCGCGACGCGGGGCTCTTTCGCCGCGGCGAGCGAACGTTGAGGAAGACGTTCCGCGCGAGGGCCTCGCTCGGCACGTAGGAGTTCCTCGCCTTCCGGAACGCGTCGGCGACGACGACGGGTGACTTGTCCGTCCTGCGGACGGAGACGACGTCGGCCGCTTTCGCGCCCCTCTTCTGCTCGGGCCGCAGAGAGCGCGCTCGCTTCGGAGTGTCGCCTCCGCCTTTCGGCGTCGCCTCGTCGGGGTCGTCCTTTCCGTCGGCGAGCATCGGCGAGCGGGCGAACTTGTGCGAGAAAACGGGACTGCGCCCGAGAGCGGGACTTCCGCCGAACATGTGCTCGTGCGGCTCGCTGAAGAGCGGTTTGGCGTTCGACGACTGGAACAGATTGACGTTTATGGTCGAAGTGGGTATTCTCGCGTTGAAAGCGCCGAAGACCGGGCCGGGCGCGAAGGGGTCGGGCGCGACGGCCGACGGACGCTCGGAAGAGGCCGACGCGAAGAGACCGCACGCTCCGAACCCGAAATCGGCGCCGACGGACAGGCTGCGGAACTTGGCGCACGCGCTCGCGAATTTGACTTCTCGTCGGCCGCTCCTGTAGTCCGAGTCCGAATCGGAGTCGCTGTCGCCGCGTCCGAGCGTCAGGCAGCTGAACGTCTTGTTCGCGAGCAAGAGGATCTCCCGATCGGTTACGAAATATTTCTGGTTCTTGTAGTATGTGCGATCGCGGACCGAGCGCGACTTCTTCATCTTTCGCATGCGCTTTCGTCCGCCGCGGACGCTGCGAACGCTGCGGTCGCTCTTGTAGCCCGATTTGTCGCTCCTGTAGCCCGAGCGGTGGTCCGTTTTGTAGCCCGAGCGACAGCCGCGGTCGCTGCGGTAGCCACCGCGAAAACCGCATTCGCTGCGGTAGCCGGACTCGATGAGGCGGCTGCAGCTCTTGTGCGGCTTGACGTCGCGGTCGCTGCGGTAGCCGGAGAGGACGTCGCGGAAGCGCGGATTGAGATCGATCTGCCTCCAGGTGGGGTCGAGCGCGTCGTCGGCCGGCCCCTCGGCGTCGCTGCGGCGGTCGCGCCAGTCGTCAAGGTCGCGGCCGCCTTTACGCGTCGACGCGGCCAGCTTGTTGAGGTCCTTTCGCTTGGCGTACGCCTCCGAGAGCACGCTCCGATTGGCGGTCATCTCGCCGTCGCTGTCGGCCGAGTCGCCGCCGAGGGCCCTGCCGCGGGCGCCGCGCGTTCCCTCGGCCGCCTTGCGCCGCGGCGGGTACAGCACGCGGTCCGTCGCGTACAGCATACGGTCGAGCGCGGCGATGTCCAGCTTGGCGTCGCTCTTCTTGACGCGCTGGCGGCGGCTCGGCGTCGGCGACGGCGTCTCCACCTTGAGGGCGGGCGGCGGCGGCGGCGCCGTCTTGCGGCCGAAGCTGGAGCTGGCCTCGCTGGACGGCGAGGCGTCGCGCGGCCGCGACCGCGAGCGCGCGCGCCGCCGCCGGGACGCCGACCGCCGCCGCGCCGGCGCCGCCGCAGCCTCCTTCTTGCGCTCGCGCTTGCCGACCGGCGACCGCGCCGGCGAGTTGTGGTTCGACAGGATGCCCGAGTCGGGCGACACGTTGGGAGGGTCGTCGGCGCCGAGGCAAAAATCGTCCGCGGCGATGGCTTCGATCGCAGGCGCCGCCTTCTCTTCTTTCGGAAAGGCGCCGCCCCTAACCTCCGGCGGTTCTTTAGTTTTCCGCGGTCGTCCGCGCTTTCTTTTGCAGTCGCCGTCGCGAGCGGCCGGGGGAGCGGTCGCTCGCGACGGTGCCGCTTCTTCCGTCGAAGGCGCGGGCGACTTCTTAATGTCGCCTTTCGCGAAGTCGGATCCGGGATCGGAAACGTCGATGTTGACGAAATTGGTGCGGTCGGCGGGGTTCGCGTGTGAAACGATCTCGGCGAGGTCTTTGTTGATGAGTCTCAGTTCTTCGGTCTGCTGCGGACTGAGGTGCCGGCCGGCGGCCGCCGCGAGATGCTCGTCGGCGAGAAAGTCGGACGGAGGCAGCAGGCAGTCGCGGAGGTCGGCTACTTCGTCGGCGGGCGGCTCGGGCGGCTCGGCGGCGACCGGCTGGTTCATGGAGGCCGAGTGGTTGAGGAGTTGCGTCTGGGCGACGAACTGCCGCAGCAGGCTGGAGGCGTAGTGCGTGGCGGAGGGGCCGCCGGCGTTGCGGTCGCAGCCCTCGTTCTCGGAGCCGGAGCTGTCGGCCGTCGCCCTCTGTATGGCCGCCGTGACGAGCTGAGCCGGTATCTCCATCTCGCTGCTAGAGCCATCGCCGGTGTCTTGGATGGACTTGTCGTCGTGGAGATGTTGCGGGGAGGGCGCGACGAAGGGTGGCGGGAAGGGCGCGGCGGCGGCCACGGGGACGACCGCCGCCGGCTGCCCGCCTTCGGGCAACAGGGCCGCCAGGTCTTCATCGTCGATCACCTGGACGGATAAAAACGTGCGATAAGTAGGTACTCACCGATCTCGCTCGGATCGAGGGTGCGAAGGACGTACCTGCAAGCTGCAAGCGGCGGCGAGTGCGGCGCTCGAGTCGTCAGAGGAGGCGTTCGCCGAGCCGCCGGCGGAGTCGCCAGAGTCCGAGTCTGACGAAGAAGAAGACGACGACGACGAGGCCGAGGCGGAACTCGAGCTAGACGAAGACGCGCACCCGACGGCGACGCCGACCTGCCAAAATAGAAAAAAATGCTTGAAAAAAACAAGTAAACTTATTTTCATCTTATTTATTTTGCATACGACGTAATATAAAAAAAACATCGTATCAATATCATATAAGACCAAGGTACATATAATACAGAAGGCAACAATGAGTACGACATACATTAAAGTGAGAGGGAAAGAAGTGAGTCACGTTTTGAGCAGTGTGCCAAATGTACAGATCATATGACAGCGCAGTGCATAAAAAAATATTCAACGGCCTTTCTAATCGCGTATCGTTTTACTGAAATCGCCCACGAGGCATTGTTCTTCCTACTGAAGGCATTGTTCACTCGGCCGGTGACTGTCCTTTCAATTAAGCTAGGGAAAAAATACAGGAAATGCGATTATATTTTCAATATAATTTGGAAAGGAGTATTACAAATGCAATTACAAGTGCGGCTGCTTGGCCGTATTTTCCGCGGTGCGACGCGCCCTCTACGTGGACCGGTTTAGCGGGTACGGCCAATTACGCTTGTAGGTTGGTATCTACCATTATCAGAAGCGAAAAATGGTCACATCTTGTACACACATGGTCACATCTTGTCACGAAAAATGGTCATATCAAAGGCACATTTTGTCCCTACTCCATATCACTTGAAATTAATCCCATGATGTTACCATGGTGAGCACCCCGCTTGCTTAACAACCAGTCGAAGAACTTCCTTATTTATGAACTCTCTCTTTCCATAGTCAGCCTCGACCTTTTTTGCACATGGCTTCGGGTAGGGTCCATTCCGAGATCCATAAGGAATTAAAGAATGCTAAAAACGTAGCATCGGAAAAGGCAGTTGTTCTGGAAATATTACAATTATCGTCCTTTTCCAATTACAACGAAGCAGCTACTTTTCATGGGCGTCAATCATTACAATCAAGAAGATGTGGAATTTTTTCCATATAAATTGTTGAAAGAAGGCATCGATTGGTCTGATCTGCTTGATGACATATTTTCGTGTACCATCGCGGCACACTCGCCAAACCGAGTTATTTCCACTTCTGCAGGTTAGCACTAATTACGCACAAAACTGTTACATTGATAAAGTAAAATTTGTAATACGCAGCTAGGCGATATTAACGTATTTAACACGTTACCTTTCGCATCAAGAAAGCAATGATTAATGACAATGGATCCGATTGCGTTTCTTTGTGAACTAAAACTAGTCCAAGCGAACGAGACAGAACAATACGTTAGAGCGGAATATGAAACCAACGATCATCGATAAATACAACCTGTCGAACTTACACTCGTCCGAATAAATTCAAGCATATTTCGTGCGGTGTAAGATTAAGATGCTTTGACCTTCGCGGGCAGTTTTAATGCGAAAAAGTGACAACCGGTCATCTCACATTCCGCTCTAGCGTATTGCCCTGTCTCGTTCACACGGACTAATTTCCGATTATAGTTCACGAAGAAACGCAATCGAGCCCAATGTTTACATGTGTATCCCAGTCTCTATGTCTATCCGAAGCGGCATTTATCCTGAAAGATGGAAGGAAGCGCTTGTGGTTCCTGTTCACAAGAAGGGGTCTCGGTCTTCTATCGAGAACTACATGCCCATCTCTATTCTCCCTGTGCTCAGTAAGCTCTTCGAGAAGATTGTATACGACCAGGTATATCCCGTCATCGCAGGAAGTCTCCCTAATCAACAGCACGGTTTTCTGCAGCGACGTTCAGTGCTGACCAACTTAGGTGATTTTTTTTTTGATTTTTTTTGATTTTATAAAATTATCCAAAACAATACAATTGATTTTTGCGAAGCAGATAAGATAACACTGAGTACCTAGCCGTTAACATGGATAAAAGAGTGCAGGTGGTGTACACTGATTTTACAAAGGCGTTTGACCGCGTCAATCATTGTGCGTCAATCATTGTATACTTGTCCGGAAACTCGAGTCTCTAGGCATTCACGGAGATCTCCTAAGGTGGTTTGCTTCCTACGTTCGCAATCGTAGTCAGGCTGTTGTCGTGAGCGGACATCGTTCTAACTTCACTTCTGTCCCATCCGGTGTACCCCAAGGATCGCATCTCGGTCCACTGCTCTTTAACGCATATATAGGCGATATTGGTAAGGGTTTCCACTGGTCCGAGTACATTCTCTACGCAGATGACATGAAATATGAGTATACCATCCATTAGAAGTACTGAAACTGCGTCAACATGCAGTCGGATTTAAATCGACTCTCGGCTTATTGCATCACTAATGGCATTAATATAAATGCCTCAAAGTGTCACAAAATCACATGTAAATAGCTTTGTTCTTGAAATTTTATAATTTTGTATCTAATATATTGAAACAGCTAGATGTTTCCTGAATTATAATGAAATGAAATAGAAATAAAGCGACTTCGGAAAGGAACGCCGAGTTTCTGTCGCAGAGAACTCTGCTCAATTCGACAGCGAATTTACTCGATCCGCGGTGTCGCATCCGAGGTGTCCGTGTAAGAGTTCTTCTCAATCAATCACTTTGCTAAACGACAACAATCGGTCCACAACGAAACGATTATCGTTAACCCGTCATAGTTCACACGGCGCGGTGCGTATCGATATGAATGTTTGTGAGGCGGCATGGCGAGGCGAAGTGATTTGATCCCGACCGGTCCGCGGCCGCCTCTCGTCAGTCGTGAGAAGAGGCCGAGACGCTGGCCGGCAGCAGTTGCAGCGCGGGCCTAAACACAGCCACATATCGATAATTCACTTCGAATCCAACTTTCTAATTCAACGAACAATGCTGTGTAATTACATCGACATTTCTACCGGCCGCGATCACGGCGCGGCCGCCGTTCGCCTCACTGCATTGCACTCGGCTCGGTGCGAGTTCGCGCTTACTACGAAGGAACATTTTTTAAATAATTTTATTTCTTAAGAAAACTTACAGCGTTGCTATAAACATCTTTACATATTTGATCGTAACAATGAATGTAAGACCGTTTACTTGTTTTCAACATTTTACAATAATTGTTTAGCAATTTTAATTCAATGTAATTATTTTCTGTTATCTAAAAGTGGAAGATTGGGAGGAGTAGGGATTGAAGGGGATGATCTGTATTGTATACACACATACGTACATATTTATTTTATTACTTTTTATTGGAATTATCAAATTAACCATTTACAATAAGTATAATATTAAAATAAATGGCAAAAACTTTCCTCTTTCATTCACTGGCTAGTGCTGTCCAACTGGGATATACCCGTTCCAGGGCAAGCAATTTATATTTTTACATTTAAAACGAGGGTCGATGAACCAACCAAACAAAATAATAATAATAATAATTAAAAAATATATATAATAATATAAAATATATATATATGTATATAATAATAAAAATGTAATAAAAATTACAATATTATATAGGAAATAAAAATACTAAATACATTAGAATACACATATACACACATACATACATATATTCACAATATATGTTAAGTCAACTTCAACTTATTCTACTACATCAATCATGGCATGGATAGATAAACGCTCTTCTTGCAACAGCCATTTATTTATTTTGCTTTTAAACAAATGACAATTGGGGCTGGTTTTTATGTCACTGCTTAATTTATTATAAAGTCTTGTAGCTATGAAAGAGTAGTGTCGCTGTCCGAAAGTCGTCTTTATCCTAGGTAGGTACATTCAAATTATCACTCAGGAGTTGTGTTTACGCCGTTAAGAGTTTTAGTTATTTTGTCTTATGATGCCAGCCGGATGGCGTCGCTTAAGGGGAACGCACAAACCGGTTTTCACACTCGCTGAAATATAATGCGGGTCATTTCAGAAGTGAAAGGTATATTCCCCCGCAAGCACGTATTTTGTGTCCTATAATCTCGCTCGCGACGTTTGTTAAAGGAAGTGAATTTCGCTATATCGCCATACCAACAAAACGCCATTCTCTGCATTCCTGGTGCACCAGAAGAAGAAGAAGACGCCGGCAAAAACTGGTAAGTGCACAACCCTTCTTTGTGGCGCTATCGTGGCTGGTGTAATAAGGCAATTTTTATGCTCACAAATTGGCAAACATCAATGGTAGATAGGTCTCTCCGCATCACCATTTTTATGGTCCTATCGAGACGGATGAAACCAGTGTTATATATAAATTCCTACATTGCTATCGAATAATATAAAATATAAAACACCGACATATACTTACATATTTTATACCTACCCGCCATTTATATATCTATATTTTGTACCTATCATTCCGCTTATGAATATATTTTATAAATATTTATAAATATATTTCATTCTTGAAACATATTACCGCTATATAATATAAACCGCATATATTCACAGTTGTCTCTTCGCTTTATTAATTATTCGCAGTTGTTATTCATTTTAACATCAAAAATACAAAGCACATATCGCTTAATAATAATTTCGCTTTCAAATTCCCGGGTATAAGTAACGTTTCTCCCGTGCAATATATTCATAGCACTGAATAATGACGGCCATACAACGAAAACTAAAAATCGTTATTGCCAAAAGGGAATCTATTTTTGCGCACATAAACACTTTATTTAATAACGCGAAGAAACTCATTCCGTCGGAAGTAGATACAAGAACTAAACAAGATTTTTTAGCATCTTCTTCAAATATAGAATATTTATATAAAAACTTTAACGATCTTTGTGATCAATATAACGAATTATTATTGGAGCAAGATCTAGAGAGTCAATTGGATTTAAGTAGCTGGAGTGCATTTGAAACTATATTTTCGAAAATACAGCATATAAGGACGACGTTATTAGAATCGCGCGGTGTGATATCAGATACTGCGGATCGAAGTGGGCCTTGTCGTTTACCGCCATTGGATTTAGTTGCATTTTCAGGATCGCCGGAATCATGGCCGCTTTTTTACCAATCTTTTAAGATTAATGTTCACGACAACAAACAATTAACCGATGCACAGCGTTGTACAATATTTAGTAGGAAAATTAAATGGGAATGCGCTTAATGTATTCGCAGGTATTATTCCTAATGAATCTAATTATGCTGCTATATGGGATTCTTTGGTTACTAAATATCAGGATAAAAGGCTTCTTGGGTCTATGTACCTAAATAATATACTCGATATAAAAGGTCCGTCTGATACGCCCGCTCAATTAAATAATTTTATTGAGAAAATGTACGCGTCGTGGTCGGCCTTAAAACAATTACAAATTAATGATTTAAATGAATTTATTTTTATGAATCTTACGCTCAGGAAATTAAATCCACAATTAGTACACGGTTTCGAACTATCCGTCCGCGATAAATCGGTTCCTACTAGTACTGACTTGATTGACTTTGTACGTCATAATGTAAAAGTGCTTGAACGTTTTACGGCAGTTCGACAAAGCACTTCATCACAAGTTATTTCGCCAGCTCAATCACGATCGCGTACCACACCAAAAGTGTCTCATATATTCACGTTACAAAATAACGACGATAATGCAAATAAACCCGCTTGTTTATTTTGTAAATCATCGCTTCACGTTCATTTATATGAATGTACGTCGTTTAAAAATTTAACTATAAAAGATAGATTTAATTTCACAAAAGAGAATAAATTATGTCTAAATTGTTTTAGCACAAGACATTCTACTTTTAATTGTGGGTCGAGAAATACTTGTCGCAAATGTCATAAAAAGCATCACTCATTATTACATTTTGAAAACAATAATGTATCTTCACATACGCCGCCCACACACGCACATAGTAACTCACACACAGCGAACGCCACGGTTATCGCTTCTGATCGCAACAATGTGCGTTCATCTTCTTCTCATTCCGTGTGTATGCATACTGCCACACCTATATCGTGTATTCCGTGCGATATTAGGGAACCAAATGACACCTATAATATTTCACATATAACGAGTATTTTACCTACTGCTCAAGTATTTGTACCCAATTATATTAATGGACAACTCATTACTATTAGGTGCTTATTAGACAGTGCCTCGCAAAATAATATTATAACGTTCGCCTGCGCCAATAAATTAGCTTTACAAATAAAACCGCTTGTAAATTCTTCATTAAAAACTGTAGGCTCCGTGGCGACGCCTATTAAAGGGTATGTCACGCTTACTGTCCAGTCACGTGTCTCCGATGCTTACTATACTATTACTATGCTGGTAGTTGATCATATTACGGATCAGCTACCTACGCGCGTGATCTATGCACCAGTGTTGGATCATTTTAAAAATTTACCGCTAGCTGATGATAATTGGAGCTCGCCCGAGAATATAGATGCGATTCTTGGAGCACAAATGTTTGCGTTCACGCTACTTGGTGGTAAGGTTATCCCCCCACCCCTTGCTTGCACTACGGGTTCTTCGGACACCCCCCGCTCAGTACCTTATGCACTCGAGACCACGCTTGGCTATGTGATCATGGGTGAGACGCCCGCAGTCAACCCTCGTAATGTAGTCTGGTCCTTCGGTCCGCTCGTAAATGATTTAGATAAAAACTTAGAAAAATTCTGGGAACTCGAGGAGGTACATTCTATTGATATTATAAGTCCGGAAAATCACGACTGTGAACAGTTTTATACTTCCACAGTTAAAAGAAATACTTGTGGTCGTTACGTTGTTTCGCTGCCTTTTAAAAAGGACCCCCAGTGTTTAGGTAACTCCTATACACACGCGCAGCGCAGATTGACCGCTCTTGAACGCAAATTCTCCGCTTTGCCTGCGCTACGTCAAGTTTATAATGACGTCATTACCGATTATATAGGTAAAGGTTATTTATCAGAATTGCCTTACTCTTCCGCTACTATATCTGAAGGTTATTTTATACCACACCATGCAGTTGTTCGTCCCGACAAGGCGACAACGAAAACTCGCATCGTTTTAGACGCTAGTGCTAAAACTGATAATGGCACATCGCTCAATGATTTACTACATATAGGACCTAATTTACAGGCAGATTTATTCGCACTTCTTTTAAACTTTCGTTATTTTAAAATTGCCATCACCGCTGATGTGCAACAAATGTATTTAAGGATAATTTTATCAGAAAACGATCGTAAATATCAAAAAATATTATATCGCTTTAATGAAACGGAACCTATCCGTATTTTTCAATTTAATTCGGTCGCTTTCGGCATTCGCTCCAGTCCGTTCCTTGCAATGCGGACTGTTCACCAGTTGGCTGAAGATGAACGCAATCGCTTTCCTCTCGCAGTAGAGGTCGCCAAACGCGAAATGTATATGGACGATTTGACCACGTCGGTGATGTCTGTCGAGGCTGGCGTACGGCTGGCGGACGAATTACTCGGATTGTTCGATTCTGGTGGATTTAAATTAGTCAAATGGGCTAGTAATGCTCCAGAACTTCTCACTCACTTTCCTGAGTCGCATCGTGCGTCGATTGAATTCACGGACGCTTGTGATACTCTTAAGGTTTTAGGCTTAAAGTGGCTACCTGCCAGCGATACATTTTCATTTACCACTTCTAACATCACTGTAGGTAATACTAAACGATCTATACTCTCCACCATTGCTCGCTTATTCGACGTATTAGGATTGGTTGCACCTGTCATTCTGTATGCAAAGCTTTTAATGCAAGATCTCTGGCTTTCCAAAGTAGGATGGGACGAAGAACCCCCTGAAACGGTTACCAATCGATTTATTACATTCAAAAATGAATTACCATTGCTTTCTAAATTGCAGATACCACGTCATTTAGGCATATCTGCCGATTGTGTTGTAAATCTACTCGCATTTGGGGATGCTAGTATGAAAGCTTTTGGTTGTGTAGTTTATTTGCATGTAACGCACCCTAACAATGATATATCAGTACATTTAGTATGCGCTAAGTCTAAAGTAGCTCCGCAAAAAACTGTCACTTTGGCTAGGCTCGAATTATGTGCCGCGCTTCTCCTCGCTAAGCTTGTAAAACAAGTTCATACTGTTTTTAATATTCGCTATTCAATAAATGAAATATTTGCTTTTTCGGATTCAACGATCGCTCTTTCTTGGATCCATTCCGCTCCACACCGCTGGCAAATATTTGTTGCTAACCGCGTTAGTAAAATACAGGAACTTTTATCTCCTTCTCACTTTTTTCATATAAATGGGAAAGAAAACCCTAGTGACTGCATTTCTCGAGGGTTACTGCCCTCACAATTGCTGAGTCACTCGCTCTGGTGGCAAGGTCCATCATGGATTTCTGCTCCAATTTCTGATTGGCCAATCGCGCCATTCACAGTGTCTGAAATTGACAACACACATGAAATGAAAAAATGTACACTTACATTTTTATCATCAGTAGATGACAACCGCTCGCCTCTATATGATCTCGCCTTAAAGGTCTCTTCTTGGCCTAAGCTCACTCGCATCGCAGTGTACGTTCTTCGCTTTATAAAAAAGTTACCCCGCTCCGATTCTGTCCAGGCCTCTGATTTAGAGGTCGCTGAAACCGCTATTCTTTTGGATTTGCAAAGAAAGCATTTTTGTAATGAATTTATTAATTTACAGAAGGGTAAATTACCCTCTCCTTCGCTTCGCAAACTTGACTTATTTCTTGATAAGTCAGGTCTCATTCGCGTTGGTGGTCGTCTATCGAACGCCAATCTTCCTTTTAAAAACCGACATCCAATATTATTACCCCGCCGTGACCACATAACAAACTTACTAGTGGATCACTTTCATCAGATTAATTGCCATACAGGCTCTCATTTGCTTATGTCTTTATTAAGACAGCGCTATTGGATTGTTTCTGCTCGAAATATTATTCGTCAGCGAATTCGCCAATGCAATATTTGTTTTAAAGTTGCGCCCACTCATCCGACACCAATGATGGCAAATCTGCCGCCCGCTCGCGTGCAGGAAGCGAAAGCTTTCACACACACCGGAATCGATTACGCTGGTCCGATAAATATCACGCTAACTCGCAAACGCGGTGTTAAGAGCCAAAAGGCTTACATCTGCCTTTTCATTTGCCTGACAACTAAAGCTATACACATAGAAATCGCGTCAGATTTAAGTACAGAAACGTTTATAGATGCCCTAAAACGTTTTCTTTCGAGGCGGGGACCAGTAGCGTGTATTTATTCAGACAATGGTTCCCATTTCATTGGTGCTAAGAGGAAATTGGACGATTTATATACGCTTTTGTCCTCAAAAGAGACTTTAACAGCTTTTCAAAACGAATATAACAATCACAAAATAACGTGGAGTAACATACCTCCTCGAGCTCCTCATTGGGGGGGAATTTGGGAGAGTAACATAAAAAGTATTAAAACTCATTTGTATCGTTGTATTGGACAACAACTATTATGCTACGAAGAGTTGTTGACAGTTCTTGTTCAGATCGAATGCCTTTTAAATTCACGCCCACTGTGTTTACTGTCTGATCAGCCACACACTATTTTGACACCCGCTCACTTTTTAAATTCTACACCTCTGCAGTCCTTACCTGCATCAGAAATTGACGAGTCTCTAAATCTCGCCAATAGAAAGCAACTGTTAGATAGTTTAGTGCAAAGTTATTGGAATCGCTGGCATGTGGACTATCTCCACACACTACAAATACGACAAAAATGGAACACACCGGACCGCCCAATTAAACCAGGCACACTTGTTCTTATACATCAGGACGACACCCCACCGCTTCGGTGGCCTACTGGCATAATAGAGCAAATTTACCCTGGGAAAGACGGGATAATACGAGTTACGTTGGTGCGTACTACTGCTGGCTCATTTAAAAGGCCTGTCGTAAAATTGTGTCCCTTGCCATCACAATAATTTTACTCTTATAAAATTTATATTTAATGTAGTTTTATTCGCGCATATTGTAAATTTATCATCATATATGTTTCAGTATAATTATTATATTTCCGCATTTAGTTTACGCATTTTGTTGCTAGTCTTAAAACCTAAGCCGCCTAATTTATCCCTAATCTAATCTTCCTTTCTTTAACTCTGTAATTTTTGGTATAGTCCTAGTTTCCTTTGGACATCCATGGATGTCCAAGCTGGGGGAAGATGTTTACGCCGTTAAGAGTTTTAGTTATTTTGTCTTATGATGCCAGCCGGATGGCGTCGCTTAAGGGGAACGCACAAACCGGTTTTCACGCTCGCTGAAATATAATGCGGGTCATTTCAGAAGTGAAAGGTATATTCCCCCGCAAGCACGTATTTTGTGTCCTATAATCTCGCTCGCGACGTTTGCTAAAGGAAGTGAATTTCGCTATATCGCCATACCAACAAAACGCCATTCTCAGCAGTCCTGGTGCACCAGAAGAAGAAGAAGACACCGGCAAAAACTGGTAAGTGCACAACCCTTCTTTGTGGCGCTGTCGTGGCTGGTGTAATAAGGCAATTTTTTATGCTCACAAATTGGCAAACATCAATGGTAGATAGGTCTCTCCGCATCACCAAGTTGTCTAGTGGGTTTCGTGTGCGTAATAATAAAAGATTTATTTTGTTTGGCCACGAAAACCTAACATAGTGCAGTTTTAATAAATAATAACCTAGCATCCAAAACTTGAGCCTCTTAGAGTTCATTAGAAGAATATTAATATGGTTTGCTATGCATGATTTTTAAAAAACATTTTTGCGCTGTTGGAAGTGGCGTCAGGAGGGTGTCGAAGCACCCACCCCACCCAATTATACCATAGTTAATGAGGGTTTCACATAATGCAAAATACACTATGGTTAGCGTCCTGAGATCCAGAACACTCCTCATCTCTTTGAAAGTAAAACCCCAAGAGTTCTCACTTTCTTTGACACTGCATTGACTTGCTCTTTCCATCGCAATTTATTGTCAACTACCATGCCTAGGGATTTGACTGTGGGGGATCTCTTTAGTGGTGTTCAATTACAAGAGGTTTCAGAGAGACATAATTTGTGAATAGTTACGTGGTGATTTACTGTTGGCTGACCCCTATTAGTAGGGCTCAAAGTCATATAGCTGGTTTTACTCACATTTATGTATGTATATACATACATACATACATATATACACACATACACATTCATATACATACATATATACACATACACGATCATATACATACATATACATTCCTACATAAATACATGAATTAAATACATACATCTATAAATTGACAAAAAAATTAACAATAAATTAAACTATGTGTGTATTTTCTATGGTTCTATTGAAACACAGAAAAGCTCAAATAGGGATTGACAACAGATTTATTCTAAATGTTTGCCCAATGAAAGTTTGTTTTAGATTCTGAAATAGATTTTTTAAAAAGATTTTGTTAATTTCATGAATGGTCGTCTGAAGTCTGCTTGCGCTTGGAGGGCAGAGTACTGTGTCGTTTCCAGCGATTTGGTTGTTTCGTTTCTGTAGAATTGAGAAGTCAGGTTTCATCGATCGGCAAATCTTTTCAAAAATTCTCGAATCTACACACTATCTTATCGAGCCTCCTGCTTTGACCGAAAATTCGAACCAGAAGCTATCGACTCACCAGTACTCGTATATGACTTCATTCTTTATCGTCTATTTAAATAGTTAGACAAGTATTTTACTACTAATTTTTAAATTTACTAAATTTTAAATCTACTGTAAAAATTTGAAGACGAAATTAAAAAAAATACAACAATTGAATAATGTTAAAAATTGCATTTATGTCAAAATACATATTTAATTAAATAATCTAATTTTCAATGCAGAATATTTATAAATAACAAAATATTTTTCATGACAAACAGTAAAAAAAATGGTAAAAGTAAAAAAAAAATGGCTGTCACCGCAAGAATTTCCCGGCAAGCAGCCAAGAACTGATTTTATCCGAATTTCATTTCATACATAAAATCGGTGAGCGCCCTCTCTCGGCTGGCAGACAAACGCGGTTGCGTCCCGTTTCAATTGCCTCGGGCGGCGCGATTCGTTTCTCACCTAGAATTGGGCGGTTCGACGTTAATATTTGATTAACATGTATGGCGGAATTTAAATATTATTAGTGTAGCTTGTATAAGATATTCCAACCAAAATGTCACAATGTGATTTCAGCCCAACATGGCATCTGTGTAATAAATTAAGTCTTTATGTCCAATATTTCGAGAATGATATGACTATTGCGCCCCCTGGTGACGGATTTTACCCACAATCTTTTCAACCCTTGTTATGACTAAATGTTGCCTGCGTGCCAAATTGTACTTCAATATAATTAAGCATTTGGGCGATATCGTAGAGGAGCACTTTCTCTCTATTCGAAAGCCGAATGAAGGGCTCAACTGAATCGAGCACACTTTAAGCTCATTTCTACCAGATCGAAGTGAGAGAAGCCCGTCAATCAATGCAATGGAACGGCGTAACTCCACCAAGAAACTCGTTAGTCCCTCGGAGCCCGAGCGGCCAATCCAATAGGATTGCGCAATGCGTGACATAACAGTCGCGAAAGTCGAACTGCACATCGGGGCAGTAGGCGCCGGCCGCCGCGCCGCTCGCTCATCATTGGGTGGTCGCTGCGAGAAAAACTCGAGAAAATCGTAAACATCAGCACTTAGCCGAGCGCGAAGCCAATTATAAAATTAAACCCGAGAAGCGAATGTCGTAACGTAGATTACCGACGAACAACGACCATTCCTAAATAATGAACGATTAGCATTCCGATCGGAGACTTTATTTATCGGGTCATCTAAATGCTAATCGAAAACAATTATGACATATTATTTCATTCAAACATTCCCACTACCCAGACCAGTATTCGACGTTTTATTATTTTATTTACATTTAACTGGGAGGTGGGTCGTAAAACGTCCATTGGCGAGCGGGCAATAAATTTTGATTGCGTAAACGGATAATCGGAGGTTGAAAAGAGCGATAATTCGGACACTTAGAGCTGTTCGCGTAACAATAGACGCTGCCGTTTTCGCATAAGCCAGAGCGCGGCGAGATGTGAAGTCCAAAATCTAATACACGGAAAATAAATATGTTACGAATGGATAACCAAATGCAAGAACGAAATGCATGTTATTATACTTGCAAGTTGGTATCAAACGGTTTCGTGCAGCTTGGGCCATAAAAGCCACTGTATTTTCCTCCCAATTATTGTCGCTCCCAATTATCTTACCGGCAGATTTACTGCACTATCGGCTCATGGACGCCCTCTGAGATCAAAAAACAACCTGCTACTCTCTATCCCTAGTCACAGCAGTGACTTCTTCTCATTCTCTTTCACCGTGCATGGAGCCCGTCTTTGGAATGCTTTGCCGAAAAATGTGACAACCGCGCCAAGCATAACAACTTTCAAAAACAGACTCAGAGAGAATTTGAAATCCTCCAGATAAATTCCCTTTCCCCTCCCATTCCCCTCCTTTTAAAACTTTAGCGTCCTTTTAGGTGTTAGATTATTTTGATGTGGCAAATCTGTGCCCACAAAGAGTAAAGTATATACTTCTGTTGGAGCTTCAGTCCAACATACCCACAACAAAAAAGTAATTTCTACAGAATCGAAACCGCAAACTCGCTCAAATCTACACGAGGCAGCTGCAGTTGATTTCCAACTAAATTCGGCATTTTTTTGCACAGTCAAGTGATGACTAATGTCATTTCTTCTGATCGATACGAAATTAACACGCATTTCTCACCCCACTCACAACTATTGCGTCACTGCTTATAATATAAAACGCAGTACATTTCGATCGATCGATATCATTCCTGTTGGGCAGTTATCGCGCTACACATCTTCATCATTCCCTCAGTGGACAGTTACCGCGGCCACACGTCATTCCCTCAGTGGACAGTTATCGCGACGGCTCTTCATCATCAAGCAGTACCTGCATTACCCGCGATACCGATCGTCCAGCCTCGCTCCTCGACTACACACTTCGGACACACTACCTACACAACGGCGAAACATCAATCAAGGCGTTACGACCAGAGACCTTCTGATTAAATACTGTAACTTCAACATCCTCGACTTTCAATCACGGAGAAAACTTCTTGATGAGAACCACCCTTCGCTCACAATCAATTGGAGTCTAGTGAAGGGTGGCTACTCTCACACTTCTTTCTATCCTCCTCTATTTTATTTGTCATACTCTTTATATAGGTTAAGTTATGTAGTCTACTCGCAAATAATGCTCTTACAATAGTATAGGTTAGCTCTAAAATATTGCCTGCAGGCAATAAGCTCGCCTTTTCTTAAGAATAAAGAGTTTTATTATTATTATTATTTTCGGGTCGGTCCAACTCACGATTCAGCTCCTATTCAATAGCCTTGTAATGGCCCTTAAGTACCATTACATGCGATCAACAAATGCATCGATTTCCAGTGAAATACACTGACACAATTCAGCTATTATTTTAACCCGTGCAGCGATAAATCAGCACGATGAAACAATACTTTTACTCGGAATATTTCGGATTGCATCATTTCCCGGCCTATATAAACCGGCGAAAAACCAACCAAAGTATCATTCCTCGAGTGATCACCTTCCCCCAAGGTTGCGACGGCATATTCGGTACCCCTCTCACGAGGTGCGTCAACGAATCCGTCTACTTGGTCTAGTGAGGGGTGGTCCCTCACAGCCTCCTCGTATTAAGACTACCCCGGGCCTCACGGCTGGTGGATAGGTCCACTCTGGGGGATTGACTCCCGGCGCTAATGGGCGGTTTGCGCAACCTGCGGCGTCAGCCGATCGGTTGTGCACTCTGACTAATGGTGCACACTCAGGTGCCGCAATAGCACTCAACCTGGTTTGACCGCCGGCCGAGAGAGGGCGCTCATTTTTTAAAAATGAAATTATTATTCAAATGAAATCGGTCTATGGCTACTTGCTGGGAAAGTCTTATTTTATTTATTTATTTAAGAATATTTAAGACTACAAGCCGGTGGAGTCTGGAAACAGTAATGTTTCCTATAGAGCGCGGGTAGTTGTTAACCTTACGGCAACTGCTCTTGAAACGACCATTCGGCCACCCGATCCATGGTGAACAGCCGGGCAAAGAATGCCTTGATCCGCGATAGATTCGGTAGACACCGTACCACCGCTACGTAAGGGAGAGGATCGCGCAACCGACCTCGATCCTGTAACCAGTCAGGAAGCAGGAGGTAGCCTGAAAGTAAATTCCAGACGAATATATCCTTCCAAATCAGTATTCAGGGGCCGAGGCTGCCAGCTGGTACCTTTCCCGGTGCCTCGCCGTAAGGCGTTGGCCTCTAACGGGCAGGTGGCGTAACTAGACAGTGGATTGTCTTTCGTCCCAAGTCTTCTGCGCTCACCTCACGGGAGACAGAACGATCCAATATCGTTAAAACTACCTGAGGTGACGGGTTCGCCTGTTGTAGTTTTCCATTTCTTGATTCCAATATAACTTGTAAACGCTCTAACCAATTTAGAAGTGTGTGGTATTGTTAGAATGGTTATGTCATCCCGAGTGTCATCCTTTTAACTGTCCAAATATCATATAAGTATTGTCTAAATTTAAAAATGACCAAATGTCAATAAATTAACATAAATATATCGTGTTTAGTGTCAAATTAAAGTTCTGATCGAGTACATTCCTGAAATATACATGTAAATGAATATATATATATATATATATATATATATATATATATATATATATATATATATATATATATATATATATATATATATATATATATATATATATATATATATATATAATGAATATGTATATATATAATGAATATATATATATATAATGAATATCTATATATATATATATATATATATATATATATATATATATATATATATATATATATATATATATATATATATATATATATATATATATATATATATATATATATATATATATATATATATATATATATATATATATATATATATATATATATATATATATATATATATATATATATATATATATATATATATATATATATATGGATACAAATATAAACCACAAATATTTCATAAAAAAAGCGTCATAACAATATTTATAAATACAATAATCGTTCACTTTCTGTAACGGCGGTCGTGTTTTTTATTAACACGCTTTTATTAGGTCGACCCTTAGAGTATAAATAAGCTTGCTTATTTATACTCTAAGGGTCGACCTGTGTGTAACTATGTAATGGAATCTTAGGTAACTAATTTAACCATCTTCCAAGGATCGTAGCGTCATGAATATTGGCAGCTGTATGTAGTTCTGATGACGATACAATAATATGGTACTGTCGAACTGATCTGATGATGGAGTCGGAAGATATGAACTGGAACTTCATGATGGAACATCGTATCATAGCTGTGTTTGGACTCGCTAGAAAAGTCTTAGAATGAACTTTGACCATATTAGGTTTCAAGGTCTGATGATGAAGCCGGAAGATAGGCACTGGCATTCCATGATGGAATATCGTATCATAGCCGTGTTTGGACTTGTTAGAAAGGTCTTGTAACAACAATAGATATGTGTACAATCTTTTCATAGTTTATTATGGTTATGCACAGATGCGTTTACAGGTAAGATGTCGTTGTTCTGATACAATAGTCGATTTTTTGGTTTTTACGTGCATTTATAAAAGCGTGTTTTTAGTGTTTTTTTTAACTATTAATTTATTCTTTTTCATATATTTACTTGTATTATCGTAGCTTTTATTACGACATTGTTGTGTGGACAGAAGGAGCGCGAAGAGGAGCGAATTCGTCGTGTCCGGGCCGAGTGGCGAGCGACACTTGTCCTTGCAGTAAGGTGGTCGTGCGTTGATCTCGCGCACACAGCGAAAAAACTAGTTATGGCGCGGCGGCATCGGACTCGCCATCGATCCACAATCCCCGCATCGCTCAATCGCGCCAACTATACAAACGGCTGCCTATCGCGATCCCCAATTAACACTAAACATCGATCATTTTGGAAATAAAAATTAATTTAACATTTAGCGTATTTCGAAAAAAAAACGGTTCCAAGACTTTCCCGGCAAGTAGCCAGGGACTTACTTCATCTGAATATTTATCTATACTAATATTATAAAGAGGTAAAGTTTGTGACGTTGTAGGAAGTAATCTCTGGATGTACTGAACCGATTTCGACTGAAATTCTTTTTCCAATAGAAGGCCACGTTATTTGTGAGTGTCATAGGCTATATATTAATCCGAAAAATGAAAAGACTTTTTCGTGGTAGTTGGATTTCCAAAGTAAGTCGGAAAAAACGGTCGAACGAAAACGTTTCTAACGAACGCTGCCGATATGATTAAGTTTTAGAGAAAAGTTGTAGAGCTTGATGATTTGTCTAAATTTTATACTTAAGTCACAAAAAGTAGTATTTTATATTAAAAAAATAATCGTTATTGGTCATATTATCAACAATTATGAATTCATATCAAAATAAGTAATCGTCTCAAGTGTTTAAAACAAAAGACTTTTCCCTTTTACTGCATATAATTTCACCTTTACTGCATAAATGGTTAAAGAGATAAGACAATCACAAATAAGACACTCACAAGAAGACACTCACAAATAACGGTAATATAGTCAAATTGGCATGCAAATACATACATACATATGCAGTAAAAATATAACCCTTCTTTTGGCAGTCAGGAAATAGATCATAGCACTCAGTACCTACTAACCAAACCCACTCATAATTTCACCACAAGTAAAAAATTTTACCGCCCAACGAAGTGGGCACGGGTCAGCTAGTTTCGTATATAAAGCAGTTGGCGATCCATTTCATAGATATGCTGGCGAAAATATATGTTAATTGCAAGCGCGGGTCGCCGTGAGCCTTCGAATTCGAAATCGAACGATCCACGCATTGCAAGCGTAGCCGCTTTTAAGGGTCTTACTATTTATCAATTCACGTGTGGCAGACATTCAATTTTATTTGTGTCGCTTGTAATGAGATATGCATATATCCAACCAAATTATAGTCGCCGCTATACAAACTGATGACTGGGCCAAAAATCATTAAAATCATGACATCCCTTTCGCACTTTCATAACGTTACGATCTCTCACTCAGATCTGTAATAAAGGTCATGTCATGTCATGTCGCATAAAGAAATATCGATAAAATATTATCGATATTGTCGATATTGTTTATTACACAGGTTGAATTTTTTAATAGTGACATCCTTTAAGTACATTAAACTAAGCCAGAAAATCGAAAATCGATGTACTAAACCACTCACTTGAAGCTTGTCGCTATTAAAAAACTCAGCCGTCATAAATAAATAAATAAGTATGTAACTTATAACATTGCAAATAACTTAGCTTTACACGCAATATTTCAATCACTAGATAATTACATGATTAGTGAAATAGTTACCAAATAGTTACTAAGTTACCATGAAGTAATAACTACTGAGTAGTGCAGTTTACAACATAAAATATTGTAAACTGCAGTACTCAGTAGTTATTTCGTGTCAAAATTCCATATTAACTATTTTATAGCATCAAAATTATGTGTGTGCTCTCTGAATACCGTTGCCAAAAGCGTTGTAAAATACTCAAAGCAGGCTCCGGTATACAAGTAGTAGGTACACCGCCAACTAGGTAACCAAATATAATATTGATTCCTAGGGGAAACTGACCATTAGGCCAGAGTCCTACCCAGGCTCGTACTTCATGCGTGGAGGCCGTCGGATAGGTGTTGACCCGTGAGTGTGACCAACCCTGAACAGAATGGGTCTTCGTGGCCAACTCAGCAAGGGCCCATTTTTCCCTAATGTGTCGGTCTAGCAATTTCACCATATTTCAAGTCTTTAAGTATGATCAGCGTGCCCTCTGGTGGACCGATTTCAACCACAATTTTTCTAACTCTTGCCATGACGAGATGATGCCTGCATGCCAAATTTCAGCTCAATCGGATGAAGCGTTTTGGCGCTATCGTGGGGACACACATACACACAGAAAACCGTCCACAATCCTTGCCAGAAAAGTAACATTTCGATATGCTGCCGATTTACTTTTACCAAATAAGAAATTCGTGGTGTCGCATTCAGTTAAAGCATGTGAAGAGAATAATAAAGGGGGAGGGGGGAAGAGGGGTCGGGTAAAAATGAATATATCCGTCTTAATCTCGAAAAAAAATATTGTGCTCGTTCACAATACTTTACCTCCTTGTTAAAGTAATTATGTTGATCAAGCGTGACTATCGACGTTTCTCTAAACCTTTAATTTGGCCACATTTATTTTTTGAATAGTATTGTTAGCTTGGACAGAGCTTTATCGGGATTTATTCGAGTAGACAACAACATATTTCCACGACGCTTCAAAGACAAGGCTGCGATCCTTCGAGGATCACGTCAAGGCTACTGAAAGCACACGAATTAAAACTCCGTAAAGATATAGCCATTAAAAGGTGATTTATAAAGGCGTGCGTGGCGCGGTGTGGTGTGGGATCGTCGGCGCTCTCGCCTCTCTCGCTCGTCATGCATTATTTATGCCGATCGGCCACATTAAAGTGTCTCCGCGTCTCCGCCTTATTTATTTATATTAATAATAATCGAGAATTGGACGTTTATTCTAAATGTGTCCAGCCTGCCAAAACAGTCGATGAACCCAACACGAGCAAAACCGACCGACGCGCGCAATAAATAACAAGTTCAATTTTTTGTACATTTTCGCCGGGAGCGGCGCGCGGCGTACGACGACTCCTAAAACACGGCCGAAATGTAGGAAAACAGCGCACGGATATTTTTAGAGTTGTTTTCGCGTCGATGTTAGTGTGACGGGCGAATCAACGGCTAAGAAAGTATACCTACTAAAACTAAAATGTTTAACCTCAATATGGTTCTGTACCCAAGCGTATAAACTGATCCCTATTGGTACACTTTCGAGGTGTCATCTACAACGGGCGAACCCGACGCTCTAGGAGGTTATAACAATATTGATCGTTCTTTCAACCTGGAGTGAGCGTAAACTCAGGGACGACACAGTCCACTATCTAGTTACGCCAACACGCCCGTCAAAAGCAAACGCCTTACACGACCCAGCGGGCCGTCTCATCCCTGACTACAAGATTTAAGCGGATTTCTCCGTCTCCCACTCTGGTTACGGTTCGAGGTAGCTTGCGCGGCCTCTACCTGACTTAAGCGGTTATTCAGTCTGAATAATTTGCGGACCGAAGCGCCCTTTACCGCCACGGTCACTCAGGATCAGGTGGCCAACGGATCGCTACAAGGGTTGAAGACGTCAGATAGACAACTACCCTCCGCTGTCATAGGAAACATACTTCTCCTGACCCCTCTGGTCATTTGCCAGCTGGGCATTCAACACCTAGCAAACCGGATGGTGCACCAACTGCCCAGTTCCGCCAGAAGTATTCCCCCGAATCTGCGATCTTCTGATATCAATCGCCTCCGACTGAATGATTACGGCCGTGGCATAAGCTCACGGTAATACTGGCAGGGTAAACCCCTCTTCGAGGAGACTATTAGCATTGATTTTATAGTGTAATAGATAGCGCCACCCCATACAAGAAAATGGCAGCATATTTCTCGCCGTCACTACGCAGATGGCACTGGTAGTGCTGACGTCGAAAAGTATAGGAATTTATTTGGATATCTATATTAACATTGATAATTAAGTTTTAATTATAAAGGATCGATTGATTCTAAAAACCCAATAATTCAAGCAGTTTCAACGAAATTAGCATTCAATTATTAGCGCTATCTATTGCATTTCCTTCTACGCTACAAATCACATGTTCAATGAAGAAAATAATAGATGGCGTGCTATTTCAGGAATCGCCTTTCCAACAATAAGATGTGGCTGGCAACTGGCAACGTCGATCTAAGTATTGTTGACAGTTCCACGACAGTTCTATGAACGGTGGACATTCTGAGTTTTTGTGGTTTTTATGTGTAATTTTAAATGTGATTTAATGTATAATACTCATCTCCCTATCTGCAACAACTATTTAAGGTAAATATACATCTTTTTATCAACAAATTTGCGTTAATATGTTGTTTTACATAGAAACATAACCTCAAATTGTCGTGTTCACTTATCCGCGAACATTAATGCATGCAACAAGATAGCTTTTTTAACATGCCTGGCCACAGGCCAACCAGGCCTCGTTTAAGATTATCACAGCAATATCGGCGTTCTATCAGTCGAGAAACAAGACGGATTGTCCAGATTAAAAGACGTTACCCATTAAATATATAATAGTTTTTGAGCACTCTAAACACACCTATTGCTTTGTTTTGCATACCTCATTATGTACCTCATCATTAATTTAACTTCAAATATATTACAGATTCCAGAAGGAGTTGTTAGTGCAATCCAGAGACAGAGCGCCGTTGAATCTGGATAAAATATAGGTACTCAACCGATTGGTTTGCCTCGTATACCTCATTATATATACCCTTTCATTAATTTTGACTTAAATTTCAAATTCCGAGAGTCATTGGTGCATTCCAGGGATATGTGTGCAGTGCATTCCTGGATAAAATACGATTTACATTAATCCGTCAATGTAATTATTTGGTTATTCGTTTTTTATCTTTAACTAGCTGACCCGTGCCCACTTTGTTGGGCTGTAAAACTTTTTACCTGTGATGGAATTATGAGTGTGGTTCGGTTAGTACTGAGTGCTATGATTTATTTCCTGACTGCCAAAAGAAGGGTTATATTTTTACTGCATATGTATGTATTTGCATGCCAATTTGACTATAATACCGTTATTTGTGAGTGTCTTCTTGTGAGTGTCTTATTTGTAAGTGTATTATTTCTTTAACTATTTATGCAGTAAAAGGGGAATTATATGCAGTAAAAGAGGAAAGCCTTTTGTTTTAAACACTTGAGACGATAAATTTTACTTATTTTGATAAGAATTCATAATTGTTGATAATATGACCAATAAACATGACCTAAAGATTTAAATTATTTTTTTTCATATAAAAATACTACTTTTTGTGACCTAAATATAAAAGTTAGGCATATGCTGTCGTGGCTTTTGTGTACGCATTATCAAGCTCTACAACTTTTCTTTAGAACTTAATCATATATCTCTCATCGTTAAGGCAGCGTTAGTTATAAACGTTTTCGTTCGACCGTTTTTTCCGACTTACTTTGGAAATCCGACTATCTCGAAGAAGTCTTTTCATTTTTCGGATTAATATATAGCTTATGACACTTACAACTAACGTGGCTTAAAATGGGTAAAAGAATTTTCAAAATCGGTTCAGTAGATCTAGAGATTACTCCCTACAACCTCACAAACTCACAAACTTTACCTCTTTATAATATTAGTATAGATAAAGAAATTAACAAAAAAAATATGCAATCTACAATTAAAACATCAAACAAAATATTAAACTAAATTACGCAAACCACAGAAATAAATTAAACTCTTATGATGTTTACTGACCGATGTCGCCCAACTAAGCGAAGCTTGTGCTTCAGTAGATGTTGGATTTGGTGAGCTAAATATTTAAACATATCAAACATTTAAGCATTTTTTTGTCTATTTTCAGACGCAATGGCATAAACACAAGGCCGATAGAAACGACCCGTTGTCTTTGACCTGTTGTATGCACGTGTTGACACCCTTAATTGCTTCTATACTTGCAGCTGAGAAATTGCAATTCGTCTGACTTGATATTGGTCACTGTATAAAGGTAGGGATAGCGAAAAACCTTACTCGATACTTGGGTTTCATTATATCATAAGTATGCAACTTTTTGAATCAAAGAATAATAATATCAAAGGACTGCTAAAATTTTAGCTAGTTAATATGTAGGATTACTTTTATAGGTGGAATCTTTTTCTTAATAACTTACGGAAGGAATCCTCGGGTGCGTGTAAAAAATTGCAATAGATCGGTTTTATTTGATTTCGTATTTGTTTCTAAAGCCAAGCGATCTAACATGCGTAACATCACAACATCGGATTTTATCGGCATGTCTGACACAATAGCGAAGGCTAAACTTCGTGTTCTCGTCCCCAAAAGTTAAGGAAATTTTTCAGGGTCTGCCTCAGAGGGATCAATCGACCGGCGAAGTTTGAGTCCCCGATAGGCACAATCCTAACTTTCGTTGCCGGCCCCGGCAAAAAACCGCGTCCCGAGAATAGAAACTGAAAACTTTTTATAAAGCGTATCACGGATCATACGAGACGAGAACAAGTCAAGTCGCGTCACAGTATACTGTGTTGTCATATTAAATGAGAGAAATGATCGCTTTCGAATCGAGCGAGATTCGACGGTGGATTTCTGTCGACACTCACAAATAACGTGGCTTTCTATTGGTAAAAGAATTTTCAAAATCGGTTCAGTAGATCCAGAGATTACTTCCTACAACTTCACAAACATTACCTCTTTATAATATTAGTATAGACTAGTATAGATAACAATAATTTAATGAAGGTAGAGCGTGGAGAGATGAGTCTGTATCTGTATGCAGCTTTTGATCAAGCGAGCGATACTCAATGACGATGATCATCATCGATGCTACTATCGACTGACTGGAAACAATTTCATTATGTAGTCGAACATATCAAACGAATTCGAACCAGCTAGGGTGTAATATCACCGCTAATACTAGCTTATATTTTTTAGATGCCGAGGCGATGCTGTGTTCTCGGATACAAATCAAATTATAACTCTGCGTTGAAAACTGGAGAACTTCCCGTTTCAACATTTTCTTTCCCGAAGGAAGATAATCTTCGTAAGCGATGGACTAGGGCTATTCCACGTTCTAATTGGACGCCGAGCTCTGGTTCGTTTGTATGCAGTAATCATTTTACTTCCGAAGAGGTTGTTCGTTCTCAAGAAATGTATATTCTAAAAGTTATGTGTATATTCTAAAAGTCTAGTAGTCTAATATGTAAGTTTAATTTTCTATTATAAATTATTACTAAGGCACTTCTGTGGGTGTAGGTATGTATTATCGTATTATATTATATTGTCATATATGTTGTAAGCAATAATACTGCTGATATTACAATTCATTTAATTTACAATTTTATGTAATTAAAATACTGTTTTATTTATACATTTTATAATATTTTATCTGACATTTTTTACTACTGTTAATTTACACTGTCGACTGTATTTGAAATTTTTAAGTAATTGATGACTATAAATTTTACACAAGTCACCGTTTTTTAACCAATGATATAAAATGAAAGTAACAATGTAAAAACCTACTTAAAATAGTAATATGTTTTTGTTATATAAATTTATTTAAATTAACTCTTAATGTTACCTTAAAAAAAACTACCAAATTAAATTTTTACCATAGAACAGCTCTCGTTATTGTTCGATGTTATTGATTTTATGATAAAAATATTATTGTACATAGTTCCTAAGATTTCCTTAATAAAATTTTATATTTGCATTACTAAAATGACAACAAAAGGAAATGTTAAATTATTAATTATTAGGCTAAGACAATGTTTTTGTTATGTAATTGTTTTTTTTATGGGTTTAAATAAATAAATAAATTAATAAATAAACAGTTACGTGTAAACTTTCTTATTTACTGTAAATAACGCCAGCTGGCGACGATCGCGTTCAGTTCTGTCATATAAAATCAATGGTTCTGTGGTTTGTGATGGGGCGGTTACACTCTCGCGCGAGGCGCGAGGCGAGACGCAAAACCATGTCGTAAACAAACGGAACAGAGGCGAAGCTTCTAGCAAGTTGGTAAACATTTTGTACGCTCGTTAGAAGCTTTGCCTCTGTTCCATTTGTTTACAGATGTGGTTTTGCGTCTCGCCTGGCGCCTCGCGCGAGAGTGTAAACGCGCTATCAAATGCATCGTTGCCAAATCGTTCACTGCAGCTGCAGAAACGGCGCATTTGCTAAAGACTCCGTTTTTTGTTAGTGTGAGTTTCTAAAGCTGTTTAATGTGCGTGACTAGGGAAGCGCTTACAATAAATACTATCGATAAGATTCTTGAATAAATTAGAATAAAAGTATAAATAAAGCTGAATTAAAAAAAAATGCTTAAAAAATAGGTTTTTTATTTAAAAAAAACCTATTTTTGTCACAACTAAAGAATGACAGATTCTCGTAATATTAAATGCATTTACAAATACTATCGGTATGATTCTTGATTAAATTAGATTAAAAATAAAAGTATTATCAATATAAGGTGTAGTAAAAACTTAATAATGTAAAAATAAGTCTTTTATTTAAAATAAAACTTTATTTTTATCACAACTAAACTATGTCAGATTCTCGTTAACGCTAGTTACAAATACTATCGACATCATTCTTGATTAAATTAGATTCAAAATAAAAGTAATAAATATTAATTAATAATAAAAAAATATATTAAAAAACATTTTTTTTTATTTTAAAAAATCTCTTTTTGTCACAATTAAACAATGTAAGATTCTCGTAATATTATTTATTACTATACTAGTTTGGGTGCGCTAATGACCTTTAAATAGCACTAATTTATTATAAAAATTTCTGACGCTCTTTTCTACTACAGCGTTCTTCATTTTAAAATGGATTCTTAGCTTGAGATAATTTTCGCAGATCGATTTTATTAGAAGATATGTATGATCTTCAAAAAAACTGAAATCGAGTTGATGTTCATTTAAACAGCAAAAATAATTTGGTTATTCGATGAGTGCATATCATACAATATCACGTCCCTTATCATTGTATGCACATCTTGGTTTTTAATTTTACTATGGTGAATATATACTAAAAATTTACGCAATTTTTTTCACATACTTATGAAATATACATCATCACTCGGGTAAATTAGGCCTCCTTTGTCTTTAGTCGATGTCAATGATTTTTTCTTGGGGCTTTTTAACCCATATATGCCCGGAACTATTTTGGGATGTTGATTTTGATTATTTTCAGATATGCTTATATTGAAAAGTCCCTATAACAGTATTAACTACTTTAGGTATATATTATTTTTTGTTAACTAGATATTTTGAGGTGTTCGAAAACGAAACAATGGGCAAATATCCTACGTTCGTTACCTATAGGTAATTCAAACCAAGATGTTATAATGAATTTATTTAATGTTTATTATTAATTTCACGTGCAATCTACTAATTCTATCTACAATCGACTAATTCTATCTACAATCGACTAATTATAAAAACACGAATAAGTCAATAATTTACTACAAAACTTACCCAAATTTACTACAAAAGTATGATACTTGTACAAAGATTTACTCAACTGAATAAATACTTTCTTTTTTTCGGGAGACGTGATTTTTGCACGATGCGAACATGACACAACTGGCACTGCTTACTGTTTCAATCAAAAGTGTCAATTCAATCAAAAGGGAGTTCAAAGAGAACTCAAAGAAGTTCAATCAAAAGGGAGACAGTTCCGTACTCTTGAGAGAGCTAGCAGTTTTTTGGATTTTACTGAGCGCCCAAAGGATTTCCGATGCTTTTACGAAAGTACTACTTCTTGTTTCGTTTTCGAATCGCTGGGCATATATGGGTTACCGTTGATAAACAGTCTTCACAGACCAGATACCTTTATAAATGTTTTTCATCAAAACATTAGAGCATCTAACACCGACTGGCTGTTATCTTTTGTTGGTCATCTAACACCAACTGGGCAGCTATTTTTACTTTCATTTTTTGCGTTTCTTTCATAATTCATGCGTTTAATAATGAAAATGCACATCGCTAAAATAAGTGTCCAAGGCTATGGATACCGTCATGTTCGCCTCAAAGAGTCATAATAATAACTACATAACCATACTATATTCCAATAATAACTATATAACCGAACGTCAAACCTGTCAGCTCGCAATATGCTAAGTTAAATATCAGCATCCCTAGATACGGGCGCTCTTGCTCAGTTAGGTATGCGATGAGCCAACGGCTCTTGGTTTAACTTGTTTTTCCTGCACGTTTTATTGTACTATATACCGAATATCATAGCCATTCGTCTATAAATCATGTTGTTTAAAATAAATAAATGAATAACATAGGAAATAAAGAAACTTGGCTCTTTTTACTGTTATTATTCATTCACAAGGTAACTATGGGTCCCGTCATTGCGCTAGTCTCTCTCGTGTTAGTATTGTTATACGCGCGGTAGCTCAGTGGGGAATTAGCTTTAATTACTGTTTTTTTGACCTAGCGAATCGTGGACCTGTTTTTAAATAAATAAACTAAAAGTAAACTAACAAAACTAAAAATAATTAACTGGTTATGTAAATTAACGACACTTAAAACATACTTAATAGCGTTCTTATACAGTGTAATAGATTCTCTGATCTGATCACTAAAAACCTTTTTCTTAGCCAAATTTATTTTTAGAAAAATTGTATAAAAAGTGTTGAGGACGATGCGCTATCTAGCGGTGCGCAAAATATCGGTAATATTGTATATTAGCTATATTTTACCTATCGATAGATATTCTTATTTACAACGTGGAACGCAGCGTTGCCAAATTTATGTTTACGGGTTGAGATACCGCAAGCAGTGGTGCTCACTGCTCACAGATCACAATCGGTGCTAGTGGTGCGAAGTCCTGGATTATATATATTTATTCTGGCCTAGTTTTGAAGTTCGATCGTGAAATGCCTAATACTTGCTCATATATTTCGTGTAGGATGTCGGGGAGGTCTAATAAAAACATTAAAATGTTTAGATTTCCCATAAAAGACAAAGAGAGGCTTGAACTTTGGATGCGAAATTGTGGTATGTACCTATTATATTTATGGAATGACTGCAGTATAGGAAACTTTCTATAAAAAAAACTACACACTACACATTATTTCAATGCTAAATTTGAAAGAAAATAGTGTCGGACATTTGAAATTAGCAATATTTCCTAGCAATATAGCAATAGGAATCAGCGTGGTAAATATAGTCGGGTGACGTTAAAAAATCGACAATCTAGGAGAGGTTCCTATTCTACAGTCATAGCATATTTTTAAATAATATACCTACTAAATTACAAAGTAATACGCCAGTCAAGTATTAAAACCTCGATAAAATCTCATATTGTGTTGATTTTTCGTTTTGTCTTTTTTAGGAAACGCTTCTCTCTATAAGATCGAACGAGATCTGCTTTTTAATAGATACATTTGTCAAAACCATTTCGATAGTACGTCGTTTCGATCGGGCTATGGGGGAAGAATGCTATTAAATGCAACTGCTGTACCTCGTGATTATAAGTCGTCCTCCCAATATACAGGTTTGTACATGACATAGACAAAATAATTTATAACGACAGCATTGGCTAGCCTTGTCAGCTCGCCCGGAGGTCAGCTGTTCGCGGTTAATACGTAGGGTTGACATTTACAGATTATCTATCGATTATACTTTAGAACGTTTAGTTTTTAAAAATAAGTGGTAGTAAAAATGTAGGTAGATGAAATGTGTTTTCAGCGTTACAAATGTAAAAATATATAGATAAAAACGTATTTAACTTTCCGCAAATCTATGTAGTGCGTACATACATTGATTTTTCTCTTTACAGGTAATGCAGAATTAGTGAGTTCGGCAAATGTATGCAACGAAGACGCAGTGATTTCATTGTTTCCTCCATGGTCCGATTCGAGAAAAGGTACCTTATCTCCTCCGCTGATAGTGCTAAAGCCCAACAGAGTTTATACTAATAAGACTAAGTTATTAGGATCCCGATCGTCTTGCTCGTCATTTTCCACCAAAAGTAATTTAGATGAAATAATAATAGTACCAACATCCCCTGTTAAAAATAAACCAATAACAGAAAGCAAATACAAAATTCAGAATATTAAATTAAAGACAAGGTTAAAATCGAAATATGCTCTAATTTCCAAATTGAAAAGAAAAGTAAAACTGCTAAGGAACCGCTGCGCTGCCAGCAGTGTATTCGATTCATTCCCGTTCTCCTCAGTCCAATCTAAGACTTTAGTTAAAATGCAGTTAAAAAGCAACATTCGGCCCTGGTCGGTTAACGAAAAAAATTTTTCCCTCGCTTTATTTTACAAATCTCCAGCGACTTATAACTTTTTAAGAAATAATAAAATAATATTACCCGCACTATCTACGATTAGGCGATGGATTGGCAATTCGTCATTTCTACCAGGTTTTAATAATGCATATTTAAATCAAATAAAGAAAAAATTTAGCTCTAAATCTGAAAAAGAGAAAACCTGCATAGTTTGCTTCGACGAAATGGCAATAATGGAACGAATGGAATATTCCAAAAAATATGATTTAATAGAGGGCTTTCAGGATCTAGGTGACATGGGTAGGTCAAATAAAACAGCTAAGTATGCTTTAGTTTTTATGGCTAGGGGTATTTATTCTTGCTGGAAAATAGCAATAGCTTATTTTCTCTCTAGTACAGGAGTTACGTCCAGGAATCTTGTAGATTTAATTAAACAAACTTTATCCAGACTTTTAGAAACAGGATTAAAACCAAAAATTATAGTTTGTGATCAGGGCACCAGTAACCAGTCCGCGATGAAAGCATTGAATGTCTCTTGTGAAAATCCGTATTTTCATCATGACAACGTTAAGTTTTTTGCAATCTATGACGTTCCACATCTTCTTAAAAGTTTTAGAAATAATTTGCTAACGAAGGACTTCATTCTTGACGGGAAAATAATATCCTTTTCTGACGTAAAAAAAGTATACGAAATAGATAAAAATAGTAAAATGTGTAGAGCCATGCCCAAATTAACAGACCGTCATATATATCCAAATTCTTTTCAAAAAATGAGTGTGAAATTAGCCGCACAAATATTTAGTCATTCTGTAGCTGCCACAATTAAAACTTGTATAGAGACAAAGCAAATTCAAACAGCTTCAGCAATAAGTACCGCAGATTTTTTAGAATTAATGAATAACTTATTTGATGGCCTAAATAGTAAAACATTAGTTTCAACAAACCCATATGCTTGTGGTTTATCAGAAAAAAATAGTGTGGTTTTTCAAACATTAACTAAGTCTAAGGAAATAATTACTAATCTTTCAGCGGTAAATTATAAATCTCAAAATGTCAGGCCTCCTTGTTTTAATGGACTTTTGCAAACGATAGAAGGAATATTGCAGTTTTTTAATAGTGAAAAAGAATTAGGTGCTTTATTTCTACTAACTAATCGTTTGAACCAAGATGTGCTAGAAAATTTATTTTCTGTATTTCGTCAAAAGGGTGGATATAATCAGAACCCGACAGCTCGTCTCTTCAGGCAAATCTTTAGAAGTCACAGCATAAACTCATTGATGAGACAACCAAAATCAGCTAACTGTGAACCGGATCTTGACGTAGTAATTGACATGGAACAAACGGTGGACGAGCCAGACATAGAAAATCAACCTCATCTAGCTAATCAAAAACCCAATAGTTCAAACACTCATACCCAAAGCACTAAAATCATTAAAAACATTGAATCGATAGCTTCCAGCTCAGTAACAACTTTAGAAGATTGCTCAATCACATATTTTTCAGGATATTTAGCGAAAAGGTGTGTAGAAAAATTTCACTGTGAAAGCTGCCATAAAGTATTAATCACTGAAAACCACTTAACAGACAACAGGCAGTTACTGATATTAAGTAAAAATTATGGAGGAATAAATTTAAATAAAACGCTTTTCTTAATTTGCCCTTCTGCACATTTTATTCAATTTACTACTAGATGCTTAAATATATTCGAAAAAAACTATTACAAAATTTACCATGGTAAAAAAATAAGAAAGCAATTAACAGATCTTATTAATACAAATATTGACGAAAATCTATTAACTTTCGAAGAATCATGCAAAGAGCACATTCAATTTGTGATTCAGACTTTAGTTATTTGTAAAATATTCAAAAATTGTAAATGGAATTCTGAAAAAAACACTAACAAAAAAAAAATTAAAATAGTTCAACATAAATAATATTTAATAAATATAACATATAATTATAATTACAAAAAAGGACATTTTATGCTACATAAAAGAACTAACTTGAAAATCATAAACAACTTTTTTATTGTAGGCCTTTGTTACTGAGTAAAAATCTTAATACTTAAAATTTGAACATAAAATCGCTGTTCCTCTGCAACTAAAGCTTAAATTTAATTAAATTGTGGATATTTTTTTTAGATTGATATTAATAATATCTCTACAGTAGCAGCTAATATTAGTAAATCTCTACATCAGCATCCAATATTAATAATAACTACACCATTTTTTTTATTTGATGTACAGTTGTCCCAAAATATTCCCGTGTGCTAAAAACACGCTGTACCTTTACCTATTTTCCGAAGTTAAAGCTTGCCAAAAAAGTAAAATAAATAATTAAATACTTTATAGGCAAATATATTTATGTTTTCTTGTTTACTAATCCACATGTTCGTTCAGTTTGCGATCAAATCACATAATTAATTTAACCCTTCAGGCCTCGGTCCCTCAGCCGATTAACAAGTTGATGTCCCAAAAAATTTTAGTAAAAATTAGTAAAAAAAATGAATTATGACACTGTTTCACCGAAACATTAATTACTGCCAAACCACTGTATCCATAATTAAAATAAAACATATTAACATAATGAAACATAATAAAATAAAATAAATTAAAACGGGGCCGTCACGCTGAATCGTGTCTTGGCCGATATCAGCCAATCGGGGCTCTAGGGGTTAATAAAACAATGTCTTATTAATTTAACTATAAAGCACTTATTTTCATTATATGTTAACAAAGCATTCGATGCAAAATAGACTATTTTCATGTAGTAAATAACATAATTTGTTTATAGGAAAAAAAATCACGCACTACTCATTTATTTATTTTTTTTTTCATGTACCTCCCTACATACTACACGAAAATGAGCGGAGTTCATGTCCGAACTAAGGTCTGACTGGGAGTATTTTTCATTGTCGTAAATCGTCACTGTTTATCCATATATTGTACATATTATTAAATTTAAGATATTTTGTTGTGTTATTTAAAGATAAGTATAATATTTCATTACGATATCATATTTAATTTTGCTTACGGTATCTCCGGTTTGTTTTAAGAGGAGTTTCCTATCCGGACTTTGACGCTCTCATTGATTGGTGGATTAATGTGAATAACCACGTTATTGTTTTTTAAATTTGTATTTTTTTAGATCCATTTCATTTAAATATAATTCTTGCGTTTAATAATATAAATGCACATCACTAAAATAAGTGTAAGCGTCCAAGGCTATGGATACCGTCATGTTCTCCTCAAAGAGTCATAATAACATAGAAAATAAAGAAAATTGGCTCATTTTACTGTTATTAATCATTCACAAGGTACCTGGTTTTCGTATTTAGAGAATTACGCAACGTCCTTTTTAATAAATCCCTAAAAATGGTTTACATGGACCTATTTCAGGGTTTATGTATATATATATATATATATATATATATATATATATATATATATATATATATATATATATATATATATATATATATATATATATATATATATATATATATATATAAATATATATATATATATATATATATATATATATAGAGAATTATTAATTGCAAGAGAATTATTAATCGTATCAACATACTGGGATTTTTGTGTAAAGTTTAGAATAGGTAGGTATATTCTCTAACGGAATTCAGTTTCCTTCAGCGGCTTAAATTCGGCGTGGACGAGTAATTTTGTATACCTATGCTCCCCTAAACTGTTTTGCGGAAGGATTATTATTAAAGCCCCCCAGTGATCTAACTGCACCAAAAAATAACTCTAACAAAAAGCTTATATGTACATATTATTGCTTATATGTCAGATTGTTCATTGTGTTGATGAAATTCACTGTTGGTTGTGAGTGAGCAAAATTAAGTACCTATACGTAATTTTTTGTCGCAAAATTCAATAGCGTTCGCAACACTGGCACTTAACAGCTGTACTGCTAGCTTTACTTTCATTATTTGATTTTGAAAGTTGATGTGTTGTGTCGATAATTTATTTCCCTAGTGAAAATTTTCATTTAGTTGGAGCGTGTTTAATTCTTCAAAATATTGCCATTTGATTAGGCCGCCGTTATTATCTCTAAGAACCTTTTTACTTTGTAATGTATTTCTGACCAGTTTCACCATGTGATATGGGTCAAAAAATACAAAAACTGGTTCTTTTGTTGCAGGATGTTCGAAATAGGTTTTTAGTTGACGTTGGTAGTTAAACGAACAGCCAAGTTCTTGAGCCATGGCTATATTTGCTGGGCAACCATCAAATGTCATAGATACAACTACCACGCCTACATCGTGGCAATTAGAAAGACATATCCTTACTAGATTGGCTCTTTGCTCACCTGTTACGCCGATTACCAGAAAATATCCTACTGGAATTTTCCACTGCTCGTTAATGGCAACTAAAAGGAACACCAGAGCTTGTTTGCATGGTGCATTGAAACTCCGGTAACATCAAACCCAGCACCAAAATCTACATATCCTTGGACTGCATTACCGTCAAATTCCTTTAATTGTCGAATCGACATCTCGTCTATTACCAAATTGCATAGAATTTTCTTGTCAGAAGACTTGACCTTTTGATCAAGTGCTTTAAAAGCTTCTGCAGTGAAACCTGGCGTGGCGTATATGCATTGGTACCATTTTCTTATGGTGCTTGTATGTGGTAGACATGTTTTAAAGGTACTACGTACGTAAGAGTAGGCCTTTGGAGAATAGAAATGGAGGGTTAGCGCAAATGTACGCAGTTCAGGTGGATATTCTCTCCCTTTATGAGTCATCCTTTTCAAAAGAGCTGCTGTAGAAAGCCGGCACACTTCCAGAATATCCACTTGTTCTTGGTTGATCAGTCTTTTTTGCTTTAGTTCTTTTAATACCTTAGATAAATTGTCAACTTTCTTTTTCAAACGCCGATTAGCAGCGTGTAGTGCCTTGCACCGCATACGTCGGCGTTTTGCAATGTCTTCTAAACGGATAATTTCTGTTTTTAACTTTCGTTTCCTTGGAGTGTCGTGTACCAGTCCTGAATTGGAAAGCCCTGCAACCTCCGACTGTTGACCGGAAAATGGAGATTGTTGTAGAAAAAGCGAAGGTACAGGGTCGTTTGTTAATCTTTGGTTTCATACATGCTTGAATCCGGAAAATGTACTGAACAGATTCTACTCCAAAAGTTTGGTTCCCAATCGGTCTTCTTTACAGCATCAATCTACTTCATCATATTTGTTTTGTCTTTTGGAAACCTAAAAGTAAGGTAAGTTTCTAAGTTAATAATAATAATATTATTTAAATTTAAATTTAAATTATTTTTATGTCGGTTTTTAATATAACGTATTCGCACCACCGTATCACGTCGAATCCAACGACACCTCATACTTACGTCAAAACCCGTCAAGACGTTCGTTCTCTACGTTCAGACACTCATACATGCATAATATCAGCATATAAAGGTACGCCCTAAAAACATCTACGCTCCATCTGAAGCAATTGGATAAACCTATGTGAGTGGTCCAAAAAGGAATCCCTTATTGGCCTTATTATGCATTATTTATCATATTCCATATATACTCTATACTTATATTAACATAAGATTTTTTTACCATTACTACCTATAATTAAAAAAAGTGATTTGTCAATTTTTATAAAAAAATATTATCGATTATCGATTTCGCTTTTAAAATATCTCGATTCTCGATTAGTGAACACCCTCCCTACTTGCGGTCGAGCAAGACGAAGGGTGGGGCAGTGTGTTCCTCATCCGCTTACGTCGCGCTCCTCGCTTCACCCCCGTAATGGATAACTTTTATTTGGCTGAAAAGTAATTCAAAATTGCTTATCGATGATATGTGACACTAGATTTGTGTTTTGTGTGTTTTCTAGTATCATTTTTACAATGATCGATTGCACATTTAACCATCTTTCTTCTTAAAAACAATAAAAATGCTCTACAAATTCCCAACTATATCACTTCACAAGCGCTCGCGAACGACTGCGGGCCTTAGCCGGGCGGTCGCTGCATTGTTCACACCCGTGTCTACTGTTCACACTCGCGCGCTCGCGCTCTATTTTAATATTAATCTCTGACGGCATACGCTTAGGGGCAAACACATTATTGGACGCGTCCGTAGCCGCGGCTTATGCCTGTGGCTTATGCACGCGATCTGTGTAATGAATTTCTATGGAGCCTGCAGGGCGATTTTGTAACTTTAGCGTTCTCAATTGGTTTCGCTATCGCGCTGATTTAGCGAACTATAACTGGCGGCCGATTTTATAACTTCGTTTTCACATCGAAATACGTCACTATCCGAACCGAAACTGAATCCCGAAATAGTATACATCGCATTGTTGCATTATGATGTCGACAGCAAAATAACGGGATTCGCGATAACGTGTGGGAATGGCGAAATAATAGGCGAAGGAATCGTATATCGATGGCGAAATTGCGTTCCTTTTTGAGTTTCAACACATCGCACCGCGCAGTTGACAGTTTGACCACAGTTTGACGTTTAACAAATGAAAACCAATGCGATGTTGCCAATTTTATCTCGTAAAATTAGCGAAACGAAGTGTCTTTTTTACAAAATCGGCCGATACGATATGTTATGTTTCGTTTCGCTAAAATCGTTTTCGAACCGTAACGTTTGAGTTCGTTTCGAGTTTTTAGCGATGGAGATATAAAATCGCCCTGCTGCACATTATAGGACGTCAGTCGCGGACGACTAGGCACACGTTCGTAAGCCGCGGCTTACGGACGCGTCCGATAATATGTTTGAACGCCATCTATCGGCCAAATATTAGTTTAATGAAGATGGAAGCGCATTAAATCGAGTTTGAAAACTACGATGGCCATCTACCTGCCGTTTTTTGTATTAAATTGCGACTTCCACTTTGCAGTATGGAATGGCGTTATCTATTACACTATAAAATCAATGCTATTAGGTACCAGATGGGAGTTGAATCGTGAGTTGGGCGCGAGATGACAGAGAGTTTGGCGAACACCACCTGAGTTTCAAGGAAACTTTAAGATCCCAGGTACAGCAACCTATTAGTACAGTATAGTGATGTTTCCTTTTCCACTGCCCGCGTTATACATTAGCTACCGATTGTAGGGGACGACCGCGACGCCAGCTTTGTTAAAGTAGCTACCTAAAGATTATTTAGTGGATGTGCACTGCTATTAGTTTAGGCTCACAAAGGCAGAAAAATGTATTTTCTACAGATTCCCAACAGAAGACGAATGTAACCCTATTGTATTACGATGTACCTATAAATTATTACGAGTGTTGAAAGTTTAGTATCTGTGATTTAATACATCGATCAAGTAATAAATATAAAACGAGTAAAAGCTGTAAAGCAAATTGTCACTGAGAATTTATTACACCAAACATTGACGAGATAAAAAGGCGCGCCGCGAAGGACTAGGCCGCGAGTCCGCCCGCACTTAGAAGGCGCCGAAATAAACGTGTAAAGACGCTGTAACAGACCTTAAGTCCACTACATACGATCAACAAATGCATCGATTTCCAGTGAAATCCACTGACACAATTCAGCTATTATTTTGACTCGTGCAGCTATAAATCAGCACGATGAAACAATACTTTTACTCAGAATATTTCAAATTGCATCATTGGACTGCCTATATAAAAAGACCAAAAAGCAACCAAATTATTAGTCCCCGATTGATCACCTTCCCCCAAGGTTGCGACGGCATATCCGGTACCGCTCTACGAGGTCGCTCAACGGATCCGGCTCCTTGGTTTCCTTTCCTCATTTTCCCTGAGTCTCGAAGCATCAGTCTGTAATCCCACAGACTCGAGCCGTGTCCAGTACAAGATACTAGGAGCACACATACAATCCTCATCCACTTTCCTACATAACCTCCGTCGCGCAACCCTCGCCTCTCGATAAAGTAATCCGGGTTCTCGTTAATTCGGCAAGCGTTATAACTGGCAATATTCAATCAATAAACATCTTCTGTTTCGTCAAAACCGCTTTTAAATACGGAGATAACTCGTACGTTGACACCACCACCTCACATAGAATAATTTGGAGTCTTGTGAGGGGTGGTCCCTCACAACGCTCTATCGATAATATTCATCGGCTACCCGATTTCGGGTGAACAGCCGGGCAAAAGATGCCGTGGTCCGCGATAGATTCGGTTGACACCATTTCACCGCTTTGTAAGAGAGAGGACCGCGCAAGCGACCTCGAACTCGTAACCAGTCGAGAGACCGGAGTAATCTGGTCGCAACTGGAAGTAAGGGCGTGAGTATAAGCCCGCTGGGTAACATACCTGGTTATCTCGCGGATAAGGCGTTGGCCTCTTACGGTGTGGCGGAGCTTGACGGTGGACTGTTTTTGTCCTAAGTCTTCTGCGCTCACTTCACGGGAGATAGAACGATCATATTTCGTTAAAACTACCTGAGGTGACGGGTTCGCCCGTTGTAGTTGACAAATGTATTTGTTACTTTAGCGGTCAGTCTCAAAACATTGCGAGGAAAAAGTTACAGCTAAAAGAAAAACCTGTCACTAAACGAAAAATCGTATATAATCACAGGCCATGGTATGCGGAGACACGCCACACCGCTATATTTCGCGTCGTTATACCTTTTTTTGCGGAAAGAAACCGCCAAAGTAACAATTGCGATGCATTATGACTGCATTAACAGTTTAAAAACATGGCGATTTGTTTGTTATAATGACACTAACACGTAATAACGATGTTTTACTGTAAGAAACTTTTTTTAGATACAACAACATAGGTTTTTGTTTTAGCTGTAACTTTTTTCCCACAATGATTTGAGACTGACCACCATACTAACAAATGACAACCATGAAAAGAGCATATCCGGTCGTTATTGGTTGTGGGGACGTTTCGCCCATCCTCTTTTAATCTATGGGACGCCCTTACGACCAATTGGTGGTTTTTAACACGCTTTTATTAGGTCGACTTGTATGTAACTACATATGTAATGGAATCTAAGGTAACTAATTTAACCATCTTCCAAGGATCGTAGCGTCATGAAAATTGGCAGCTGTATGTAGTTCTGATGACAATACAATAATATGGTACTGTCGAACTGATCTGATGATGGTGTCGGAAGATATGAACTGGAACTTCATGATGGAACATCGTATCATAACTGTGTTTGGACTTGTTAGAAAAGTCTTGGAATGATCTTTGACCACGATTAGGTTTCAAGGCCTGATGATGAAGCCGGAAGATAGGCACTGGCATTCCATGATGGAATATCGTATCATAGCCGTGTTTGCACTTGTTAGAAAGGTCTTGTAATGAACTTTGACCACGATTAAGTTTCAAGGTCTGGCGATGAAGCCGGAAGACAGGAACTGGCATTTCATGATGGAATATCGTATCATAGCCGTGTTTAGACTTGTTAGAAAGGCCTTGTAATGAACTTTGACCACGATTAAGTTTCAAGGTCTGATGATGAAGCCGGAAGACAGGAACTGGCATTCCATGATGGAATATCGTATCATAGTCGTGTTTGCACTTGTGAGAAAGGTCACGTAATGGACTTTGAACACGATCAGGTGTCAAGGTTATAACAAACCTATTATATATTGACTTGTAAATATTGAGTGTAAATAGTGTAAATATTGACATAGGTGCCTGTATAAAGCGTGTTTTTAGTGTTTTTTTTTTTAACTAATAATATATTATTCTGTTGAGACAATTCGCGCCGTCCATCTCCGTATTTATGCAATTATCGGCTCTATTTCTCTCGCCACTGCGGTAAAAGCCGCCTGTTATTGAATAAGCCACAGTTATATATTAGCATTGATTTTATAGTGTAATAGATAACGCCACCCCATACAAGAAAATGGCAGCATATTTCTCGCCGTCACTACGCAGATGGCACTGGTAGTGCTGACGTCGAAAAGTATAGCAATTTATTTGGATATCTATATTAACATTGATAATTAAGTTTTAATTATAAAGGATCGATTGATTCTAAAAACCCAATAATTCAAGCAGTTTCAACGAAATTAGCATTCAATTATTAGCGCTATCTATTGCATTTCCTTCTACGCTACAAATCACATGTTCAATGAAGAAAATAATAGATGGCGTGCTATTTCAGGCATCGCCTTTCCAACAATTAGCGCGCGCTTCAAACGGGTCGCTTGGAGCCGAAAGTAGACAGGTGTGCTATAGATGTTTATACCGTATCGGCGTATATTGATGGAGATGCGAGAAATAGGGAGTGACCACGCGCTCGCCAATCGACTAGTCGATTACGGATAGCACTCACTCGACTCGACATTGTAAATTGTTGTACATTGTAATTGTTGACATTGCAACAGTTTACTGGCATACACGCTCAATTACGTCGTCTTCTCGTAAGGATGTCAACCAACGTCGCTCCGCCTCCCATAATTTCTTGCGCAGGAAAGAGAAGATATGAGTGCTGTGAGGCGATGCTGTATTTTGCCATCTCATAGATGAATAAAAACACTCCCTGTCAGTGGCGGCGACAAAAATCTAGTGTAGTAAAGAGAAGCTTAAAATTATTTTTTAAAACATAAGAAATATATATACATTTATAAAAATGTTTATTGGTTTGTAACCATTTGACCCCAATATGCCATAAAGGTAAGAAATAAAAAAAATAGTTCATGATGTTTTAAACGTGTTTATTTTAATCACATTTTAGAATATCTACAAAATAATTTTGTAATTAAGGCTCTTATAAGGCCGCCATTATTTTTTTGTCGAAAATTATTCAAATCAACAAATTATATCTACTCGATCTTCAGTGTTCACGATAAAATAGGACAAGCAATGTAGTTTTATGTGATTGCATGTATGCCTAAGGTTTATTTTAGTGGAAAATACAAAGGTACAGGAAGATGTAATTTTGATAACAGAAATACAATTCTGTTCTCAAAAATTACAGCTTCCATTGAGCAATAATAACTAAAACCTCAGACGTAGGTAGAATCATAGAATCTGGTCTAAGCGCAGTCAGCTAGTATTCGACTAGACTGTATTCAGATCGCCCGCTTGGAGGATCCAAACCCTTAAGTATCCGTTATTGCCCTTTTAAAAGAGTGAGCTTGTTGTATAGTTGCCTCTTGGTTTGTTTTACATTTGACTTACAAACTAAATATTTTATCCGTATATCGACATATTTTTTGATAACGGCCCTTAGCAGATGAAGCAAATGATTACTGCACGGTTCCTGCTCAAATAAATGGGCATGAAGGACCGTGAAAATATCGGATCCGATGAATAATTTTAACGTTTTTGTAACCATATTTATAGGATCGCGATCGGATTTATTACTTTTGTCAAAATTAACCCTTACTACTGATTCTGCGGCATTACAAATTCGGATTACATCATTTGATGGATAGATAAGTCCACTTCTGTCTTTAAACACAATAAATAAATGAGCTTGTTTAGGTGTGTTTGCGACTAATGCTCCCAAGCAATCAGTGCAATTTAGTCTAGATAGTAAATATCTAACAACATACCCGGCAACGTATGCCACAACATGTTGTGAAAATACTGAATGGAAACCGGCAGGTAAACTCAGATCTTCCTCCTTCAAATTGCTCATGAATTGTTCGTCGACCATATCCACTTGTGATCCTGATCTATAACCCTTCGTTGTCAAGTTAATATGCTCAGTTGACGACGAACACGTTAACAAAGTTATGTGTTCCAGAGGAGCACAGTTTCCCCTGAAATTCTCTTTTAACTCCATGTGAACCAAGAGCTTTTTGTAAGTTGCCATAAATTGCAGGGCCGATGGATTATTGTTGAACCCGCCGTGGGACCGTACTACTGAAAAAAATATCTCTAAGTGGTCTTGGCTTAACTTGTACATTGGTAAAAAATCCAATGTTTTTTCTTGTTTAACGAGCTCGTTGTACAATCCTTTCATGCTGTCTATGCACACGCACAATCCAAGGAAACCTACTTTATTTCTGGTATTCATGATCGGTGTTTCATTGTCCATCAAAACTAGATGTTCCAAATAAGTTTTTGCATTATCCATGAACGTTAGATACTTCGTTTCGTTTTTCTCATTGATTGGTGCTTTAAAGTCAATGCCAGGAAACTTTCTTGAATTAAGAATGTCAGTCAGATTGTTCATTGTGTTGATGAAATTCACTGTTGGTTGTGAGTGAGCAAAATTAAGTATACGTAATTTTTTGTCGCAAAATTCAATAGCGTTCGCAACACTGGCACTTAACAGCTGTACTGCTAGCTTTACTTTCATTATTTGATTTTGAAAGTTGATGTGTTGTGTCGATAATTTATTTCCCTAGTGAAAATTTTAATTTAGTTGGAGCGTGTTTAATTCTTCAAAATATTGCCATTTGATTAGGCTTATTATCTCTAAGAACCTTTTTACTTTGTAATGTATTTCTGACCAGTTTCACCATGTGACATGGGTCAAAAAATACAAAAACTGGTTCTTTTGTTGCAGGATGTTCGAAATAGGTTTTTAGTTGACGTTGGTAGTTAAACGAACAGCCAAGTTCTTGAGCCATGGCTATATTTGCTGGGCAACCATCAAATGTCATAGATACAACTACCACGCCTACATCGTGGCAATTAGAAAGGCATATCCTTACTAGATTGGCTCTTTGCTCACCTGTTACGCCGATTACCAGAAAATATCCTACTGGAATTTTCCACTGCTCGTTAATGGCAACTAAAAGGAACACCAGAGCTTGTTTGCATGGTGCATTGAAACTCCGGTAACATCAAACCCAGCACCAAAATCTACATATCCTTGGACTGCATTACCGTCAAATTCCTTTAATTGTCGAATCGACATCTCGTCTATTACCAAATTGCATAGAATTTTCTTGTCAGAAGACTTGACCTTTTGATCAAGTGCTTTAAAAGCTTCTGCAGTGAAACCTGGCGTGGCGTTTATGCATTGGTACCATTTTCTTATGGTGCTTGTATGTGGTAGACATGTGTTAAAGGTACTACGTACGTAAGAGTAGGCCTTTGGAGAATAGAAATGGAGGGTTAGCGCAAATGTACGCAGTTCAGGTGGATATTCTCTCCCTTTATGAGTCATCCTTTTCAAAAGAGCTGTTGTAGAAAGCTGGCACACTTCCAGAATATCCACTTGTTCTTGGTTGATCAGTCTTTTTTGCTTCAGTTCTTTTAATACCTTAGATAAATTGTCAACTTTCTTTTTCAAACGCCGATTAGCAGCGTGTAGTGCCTTGCACCGCATACGTCGGCGTTTTGCAATGTCTTCTAAACGGATAATTTCTGTTTTTAACTTTCGTTTCCTTGGAGTGTCGTGTACCAGTCCTGAATTGGAAAGCCCTGCAACCTCCGACTGTTGAAGATTCTACTCCAAAAGTTTGGTTCCCAATCGGTCTTCTTTACAGCATCAATCTACTTCATCATATTTGTTTTGTCTTTTGGAAACCTAAAAGTAAGGTAAGTTTCTAAGTTAATAATAATAATATTATTTAAATTATTTTTTGGTCGGTTTTTAATATAACGTATTCGCACCACCGTATCACGTCGAATCCAACGACACCTCATACTTACGTCAAAACCCGTCAAGACGTTCGTTCTCTACGTTCAGACACTCATACATGCATAATATCAGCATATAAAGGTACGCCCTAAAAACATCTACGCTCTATCTGAAGCAATTGGATAAACCTATGTGAGTGGTCCAAAAAGGAATCCCTTATTGGCCTTATTATGCATTATTTATCATATTCCATATATACTCTATACTTATAAGATTTTTTTACCATTACTACCTATAATTAAAAAAAATGATTTGTCAATTTTTATAAAAAAATATTATCGATTATCGATTTCGCTTTTAAAATATCTCGATTCTCCATTAGTGAACACCAATTGCGACCGATTGCGGTCGAGCAAGACGAAGGGTGGGGCAGTGTGTTCCCTCCTCGCTTCACCCCCGTAATGGATAACTTTTATTTGGCTGAAAAGTAATTCAAAATTGCTTATCGATGATATGTGACACTAGATTTGTGTTTTGTGTGTTTTCTAGTATCATTTTTACAATGATCGATTGCACATTTAACCATCTTTCTTCTTAAAAACAATAAAAATGCTCTACAAATTCCCAACTATATCACTTCACAAGCGCTCGCGAACGACTGCGGGCCTTCTTATTAGCCGGGCGGTCGCTGCATTGTTCACACCCGTGTCTACTGTTCACACTCGCGCGCTCGCGCTCTATTTTAATGGCACACGCTTAGGGGAAAACAAAGGGGCAAACACATTATTGGACGCGTCCGTCAGCCGCGGCTTATGCCTGTGGCTTATGCACGCGATCTGTGTAATGAATTTCTATTGAGCGGTGCACATTATAGGACGTCAGTCGCGGACGACTAGGCACACGTTCGTAAGCCGCGGCTTACGGACGCGTCCGATAATATGTTTGAACGCCATCTATCGGCCAAATATTGGTTTATTGAAGATGGAAGCGCATTAAATCGAGTTTGAAAACTACGATGGCCATCTACCTGCCGTTTTTTGTATTAAATTGCGACTTCCATTTTGCAGTATGGAATGGCGTTATCTATTACACTATAAAATCAATGATATTAGTATGCGTGCACTAACACTCCCTACAAACAAATGAGGTTTCAAGCTCATGGCTCGCTTTCGAAGGGTTAAGGTTTTTTTTTAAACTGTTCAATGTTTAGCAGTCATCGACGCGAAAAAAGCGTGCGAACAGACAATCGTCGTTCAATAAACAGTTGCGCCGCTTTGCGATTGAAACGTGATGTTGGTTGGATGAGTTGAGCGATCGGGTTCAACATCCGCGAGGCGAGACGAGGCCTCGTATTGCTCATGTCCGACGCCCGGACCACGAAAGACAGCAGCAAAAAACGAAGTGAACCAACTCAATCCCAGCAAAAACACTCAGAGCCGTTAATAAAATAAGCGCCATCGCGACGGGTGGCCATACGATGCAATAGTAAGCGCGGAAGTAGATAAATTATCTTTACAAAATATTGTATCTGCTACGAATGTTTCTAACTATGAATTTCACATTCTAAATTCTGTACATACGTCTTCTCCGTTCGTGCAGCTAGACTATGGAACCGGTTCCCGAACAAAATATAAACGCATGAAAGATTTGTACATTTCAATTGACCTTGAAACGGTATTTCACTGCACTTCAATCCTAGACATCTCGTCCTCCGATCTGCGGATTTTATTATAATTTTTGGCATTTTGTCATTTAATTTAATTTCGTTTACCACCTCATTCTATCTCGTATCTATACTAATCTACGAGTATATTAATAATATTATAAAGAGGTAAAGTTTGTGAGGTTGTAGGAAGTAATCTCTGGATCTATTGAACCGATTTTGACTAAAATTCTTTTTCCAATAGAAAGCCACGTTATTTGTGAGTGTCATAGGCTATATATTAATCCGAAAAATTAAAAAAACCTTTTTCGTGGTAGTTGGATTTGCAAAGTAAGTCGGAGAAAAAACGGTCGAATGAAAACGTTTCTTACGAACGCTGCTTTAACAATGAGAGATATATGATTGAGTTCTAGAGAAAAGTTGTAGAGCTTGGTAGTGCCTACAAAAAAGTCAGGGACAGCATATGTCTAAATTTTAAATTTAAGTCACAAAAAGTAGTATTTTATATTAAAAAAATAATTTAAACCGTTAGGTCATGTTTATTGGTCATATTATCAACAATTATGAATTCATATCAAAATAAGTAAATTTATCGTCTCAAGTGTTTAAAACCAAAGACTTTTCCCTTTTACTGCATATAATTTCAATTTTACTGCATACATGGTTAAAGAGATAAGACACTCACAAATAACACACTCACAAGAAGACACCCACAAATAACGGTAATATAGTCAAATTGGCACGCAAATACATACATACATATGCAGTAAAAATATAACCCTTCTTTTGGCAGCCAGGAAATAAATCATAGCACTCAGTACTAACCGAACCACACTCATAACTTCATCACAAGTAAAAAGTTTTACCGCCCAACGAAGTGGGCACGGATCAGCTAGTATTGTATATTATCATTGAATAGCGTATTAGACTACTAAACATCGCACTACAATTTGGCAACCAGGATTTTACTACGAAACGTAACATGTAGATGGCGCTCAGTTACAAAATTGATTAATCTTCTATTATTATGGTGAATATGGCGACTTTCGTGGTATAACAGTAAGGTGGCGCAGTCTAGGTGGAGCTCTAAACGTATTTGCTTATTGCTAATGCCTAGAAAGTTATCACATTGTATGCATCCTCGTACCTTTGCGAACAAACGTCCTCCACCATCAATGTGCGAAAAATCAGTCTTCGAAGCAGGCTAACTGACGAACACCTTTTTTACTGTTAACAATATCATCGCCTCAGCTCGAACCCGCCTACGAAGACATCATGGCCATTTAAAAGCAGTTCCATGTTTATTTTTCCACAGTTCCACGGTGTAATATAATAATATTACACCGGTGTAATATAATAATATTAAAAACACTCATTCTTTGACAACGGTTTATGTTGCATACGTACGCAGCCTGCTTGAATTTGCTTCTAATATTTGGTCTCTACAGTATGCTACATACAAGCTGAGGATTCAGCGTATTCAAAAACGATTTATACGTCATCTAAATTACCGCTTATTTTCCAACGGCTTGTCGTACGCTGAAGGTCTGCAACGCTATGGTTTAGAGACATTAGAGGACCGGCGAGTAGTGTCAGATATGTCATTTCTACATAAAATTGTTCATACTGGGTTGGACAGTCCATACCTCCTGAGTAGGGTGAGCATACGAGCGCCTTCCCGACTCGCACGTGCTCACTCAACTTTTTACGTACCAAGGTTCAACACTAACTATGGTTCCAATTCGTTATTGCTGCGCGTTATGCATGCATACAATGTATGCTTTAACGATATTGACATATTTAACCATCAAAATAGTCGATCCTTTGTTAAGGAGGTACGTGAAAAGCTGATTATCAGATCGGATTGAATTAGCATGCACAAGCACTCACAAGCAAATTCACACTACAGATACACACACCCACACACACATAAATACACGCACTCACACATACAAACACACACATACACACACCCACACACACACGCATCACACAAACACACACTACATCCATACACTCGCACATAGCGATTTTAACTGTTACTTTTAAATTCTTTTTGGTTTTCTTTATATTGTATTGTTTAGCATATTTTGTAATCCTTATATAGCAAATAATTTAAAACATCATTGGCTTTGTTACTGGTATATATATTATGCTTATACGTATTTTTTATGCTGTATGTTTTTAACAAAAATAAAATAAATAAATAAAATATACTTAATAACAAACATATTTTTGAATCATAACTCTTGTTGTTTTAGTGTTATTTAGACAAAGATTTATTTATTTTATTTGTTACACAGATTCCAATTCGTAACAATTACGCACTTTTATGTTCAGACAGACTAATAGCAGTCTATCTCTCCGTATTATTTCTGTGATGTAATCGAACCTATATAAAAATGCGATAGATTGGTTAATTATTGGGTTTTATAATCAATCAGTCATAAAAAAAACATTCATTAGCAATTACAGATGGCCAAATAAATTGCTACTACTTTAGCCGTCAATGCTATCAGCGCCACCGGCATTTAACAGTCTCGGAAGTGCTGCCAAATCGTACTATGGCGCTGAGCAATCTAATACAATATATAATTAATGATATTACTCTATTGGCGCCTACATTCCTTCACTACCGCAAAGGTTGGCTGTAAGAAATAAAATGTTTAGTCAATAAGTCTGTCTTTTGTATGCTTGTGTGTGCAATAAAGAATGTATTTATGATGAACATAAAATGCGTAGGTACAAATCACACGTCAAACAGCTTGTGAAATGTGAAATAGCGTTGCATTTATCGTGCCAAAAATACGGTCTGAGAAAGAAACGAGGGAGGTCAGCGCCGGACGTTAATAGACACGACCTGATGAATTTTGCGATCGTAAATTTTCACGCTAGTAATAAAATGAATACGACTGCTTCGTGTTTATTTAGCGAATACATTGAGCAGACCTATTTCACTGTTTTTTTAACAAACGTAAAAAAAACTAAAATGCTATGCGATCCAATTCGGATCGGTAACGCAGACCTATATGAAAGTATGTTGAAATAACTAATAGGCGAATGGCAATGTTGCAAAATTGAACGAAAAAGAAAAACAGGGCAAACGTATGGCCGGGAAACCACCTATATGTTTTTTTTTACTTTTACATATTTAAAACAAGCTGCCCTCCCCGGCTCAGCAGCGGGGAGGCTACCGGATAGGAGTTGAAGCAGCGTGCAGCTTGGTTGGTGTTAGCCAATTTTTAAGGCATCTTGGCCTGCCCAACTCACGGTTGAACTCCGGTAGCCTCCTCGTAGAGGGACTGTCAGGGCCGCTGTGATTTTCTGCCACGGCTGTAAACTGCAGTCGGAGGCAGGTGGGATCAGAACTGGGCGGTTGGTGCACTGTCAGGTTTCCTAGACACCCATCTGGCAAATAACCGGAGGGGGTGGGATCTGGAGATGTATGCTCTCCAAGAAGTTCTTGTAAGCCGCTGTTCGTAGAATCAGGAATCATGACTCTATTTTCTTCCTACATCTACCAAAATATTATGTACGCTCGTAGACGCCTAACAGAAGTTCCGGTGAATAGTGATTTTCATCATCACGATACGAGGAATAAATCCAATCACCACATAAACCGGCAGCGACTTAGCAAAGTGCGATACGGTTTTATTCACCAAAATTTGTCCTTCAATAATAAGATTCCAGAGCAAATGAAAAGCCTTGGAGAGGACCAATTTAAAAAGATAATTATACTTAATTTGGTAAGAACCCCAATTTATGGTATAAGGGAGTTTGAAAATTCCGAGTTTATTTTCCATGTTGATAATTAGCAAAATTTGTAAAATTTTAACATAACGGTATATGATAACGGTAATATGGTAGCTGACATTCTAATTCTCTTATAATTTAGTATACTATTTATGTTTAAAAAATACGAAGGCATATTGCTGGATTGACAATAACATTATTTTAAGTTGATTATTCTACATAGAATTTGCATTTCTATTTTAATATATTATTCTCTCTTACTTTTAATGACATTAGTATATTTTGATTATTTGTAAGTAAGTAATATTGAATATAATATTACAACCATGACAACTATCATGATAGTTATGTTTTTAATCATTAAATTTTGAGCAATTAATTTTGTGACGCATCCAAGTGTAGGAATGCTATCTACTGGAGTAGTTGATTGTATTGTATTGTATGTTTTCTAAAGAGCGGAGGTAGTTGTCGACCTGAGGTCATCTATCTTGAAACGATCCGTTGGACACCGATCCCGTGTGACCATGACGGGCAAATAGCAAAAAAAAAGTTGCATATTCCTTTTACGGTTATATCGCAGATTTTTAAGGTTAAGTTTTTGATAAATTCAAGGGTATTTCATTAAAAAAAAACCTTGAAATTAGTCGTCTTCCGAAGAGATTTCGAAAGGACAAAACGAAACGTTACACATTGTGTATATGCCCGGTTTATACATTGAGTATATTAAACAATCTATGCTAAACTGTTGAAGCTGTCAATATTTAAAAACCTTAAAATACTCGATATAAAATTAGAGTGTGCACGGGTAAAATCTCGCAGTAATTAAAGAGGCCTATTCATTGTGTTGCAAATGTAGTAAATGTTACTTTACTGTAATATACCAAATCTGTCAAGTTAGGTTTTATATGTATTTGTACAAGTGATGTTGCCGTATGATGGACACAAGCAAGGAAAGGTAAGGCATTCTGAGTTGTTTAAATCGTAATATATGTTACTTCCGCGTGGTGAGGTTGAGTCGAAGGAAGAGGGAAAGGAAAAGAGGTGAGCCGTATAGCCGACTAGCTATTGTAACAAGCCGTGCTGTACAGAGTAAACACTCCTAAGGTAGAAATAGAAACAGAAACAACAGCGGATTCAACCTCAAAATCTACATGGATTCGTTTATTTTTTAAAACACCGGTGGAGCAAAATCAGCTGAATGCGAAGAATTTGCAAATTTCAACCTTTCAAACGACACTGTTTTTAAGAGAATACCCGGCCGATTTTTGTTTATTTCTTAGCGAACGGAGGTCAGCTCCAATTAAGAGTTTCTTATTACACGTTGTCGTAGTGTGATTATCAGTTTTGCCTTAAGAAAAACAAAGGCTATCGCCTTAGTTTATTCTTTGGAGGCGGAGAATAGCATCGTTACTTAAGCATTCGTATGGCTACACATTGAAACCTGAAAAGGACTCTGTTACCCATGTCACGGCTGTGTCGTGGACATGGGATCAGATCCTCGGGCGCAGCTGGGCGGTTTCCGCATCGTGCGTCGTTAACTAATCGACTGTGCACTCCGGCGAATAACCGGTGGAGCCTGGAAAAGGTCATACACTTCCTGAGAAGCGGGAGCTGACCTGATACCACTACTCTAGATACGATCCGTTGGCTATCTGATCCCATGCGAAAGACGGGCAAAGGGTGCACAATCCGCGATAAATTCGAACTGAATTGCCGCTAACATCAGGTGGAGGCTGCGCAAGCGACTTCGAACCCGTGACCAGACTGGAGGACGGGGAAAATGGGTCAAATCTGGTAGTGAGGGCGTGAGGTCAGCCCGCTGGTTTCACTTCCCGGTGGCTCACGTTAAGGCGTTGATCTCTTACGGACATGTTCGTCCCCAAGTCTCAACGTTCACCGCATGTTTGAAAGAACGATCAATACCGTTCGCCCGTTGTATACGACAACTCCATAGTTCCCAAAGCTCACGCGAGGGAATCCTTCATTCCATTCACCTCTTCCAGGAGGCTCCCAGATAGGAGTGGAACCATAAGTTGGACCGGTCGCCAAACAAGCTAGCCTTGCGCCCCCCAATGAGTCGTAATGCTGATGAGCATGGCTTGTGTATTCAGTAGGCGATAGGGGGTGTGTGATGTAGGCGAGCGCATTAGCATTGCAGCCGGGTGATTCGGCGAGGCGAGGCGACGCGCGGCGGCGTTATCGTGCGAGACATCTCGCCCTGAGGAGGGTCAGCGGGTTGCACCCTGCGGATCGGCGTCGCGACGCCACCCGACGCTGCACGCATGCATTCCTTTTATGGCACTCGGAAAATACTTATGTTTTTCCTCATGGAGAGAAAAAGGGTTAGTTCCCCTCGGCTTGGCTCGAGTGATGTCATGCATATTAGCGAATTCGTTTTGTTTTGAATTTATTTTATTTTATTCGGTACTCAAACCAAACACAGTAAAGCCTCGCTTATCCGAGGTAATGTGGTCCGACGGTACCTCGGATAATCGCAAACACGGATAACACGGGCTCTGTCGTAAACCGAAGGGGAACATACAGCAAAGTTTAAAATGAATAAAAACGTAGGCAACGAAGTAAAAGAATACATCTATTACATATTTAAATGTAGCCAGTCACTAATGTAATACAATAAATTATAAAATACAGTACTGCATAGTAAAATTAGAGCAGAGGGGTCAAATTGGAGGGTAAAAACATGGCCTGGCCGTGGACTTTTCGACCTCGTTAACCCGGAATCGGGGCTCAGACAATCGGGGCTTAGTCAATCGGGGCTTAGACAACATACTGTATTGATAATACAGACATTGATATTGAAGCATACCTACATAGATAGATAGATAACTACATAAATATCGTTTTTAACACGCTTTTATTAGGTCGACCTGTATGTAACTGTGTAATGGAATCTAAGGTAACTAATTTAACCATCTTCAAAGGATCTTAGCGTCATGAAAATTGGCAGCTGTATGTAGTTCTGATGACAATACAATAATATGGTACTGTCGAACTGATGTGATGATGGAGTCGGTAGATATGAACTGGAACTTCATGATGGAACATCGTATCATAGCTGTGTTTGGACTCGTTAGAAAAGTCTTGGAATGAACTTTGACCACGATTAGGTTTCAAGGTCTGATGATGTGGTTTTTACGTGCATTTATAAAAGCGTGTTTTTAGTGTTTTTTTTAAACTATTAATTTATTATACGAGTACACAATTTAACAACGAAACAACTTACAACGAAAGTAAGGTGGAAAAATTTCAAATACATGGACAAAAAAGTTACGGAATTCAGAATTGCCAGTGTCAACACTCATCCCTGTTCTCCGAAATGAGTGGGCGGAATCGCCTGTCCACGCGGTTCGTTCTCTATGACAATCTATGCGTTGAACGCATCGATATACATGGTAAGTTTTAAATTTGTAACATCTTTGAAGTCGGTGAATCAGTACGAGCAAACAATCAACTTTTAATAAAAAAAGTGGAAAAACACAAAAAAATCTTTTTAAAAAAAAACAGGTTTGAAAAATAGTAGAGTTGAGGGCGTTGCGCCATCTAGTAGTAGGTAAAATATCGCGATTTTTGTTTATTTGCGATCTTTTACCTAATGCTAGATGGCGCAGCGCGCTCATCGCTTGTCAAACTTTTTATCTTTTTTTTTTTATTATTTATTTAGGTAAGTAACAGCATGAACTTATAAGTAGATACATATTTTTTTAAAAAACATGTTCTTATGCCGATTATAACTTACGCCGTTCGAAATTATTTGAAAAATATTTTACAAACTAAATTATGAAACAAAAAATACAATACATCCGTAAATATTTATTAATCAAATGACCGCAAAAGTTGTAGAGTAAAGGATGATTCAAGGATGATTCATGCTACACCGGGCCGGGGCCGGGCCGGGCCCCGGCCGAGTCGTTTCCAACGTGCTCCGGCCGGGCCAGTCATTCATGCTACACCGGGCGTGACCGGGCCGTTTCCGAGTTTATTTATCCCACGGCCGTGTCCGCGATAACTAGTAGAATAGAATAGAATAGAATAACTTTATTGTGCTATAAAAACATAACTTAATGAATATTACGCTGGTTTTATAAAAAAGACAATTTATGCACAAATGGCGAACTTATCTAACTAGTGTTGCGTCCATCTATTTTGGCGATAATAATATTTTTTAATTTCTATTTTCGCTTGATTGATAAGTGTGTTATTAATGCAATTTTCACAACTTGAGTTGGCAGCTATTGCGATTGCCTTTGAAGACGAAGTATTGGAAACACGAACTGAATCTAATAAAAGAAGATGGAGTGTACATCCAGCCTGGAGAAAACGACAATCGGAGGGAGAATTCGCCACGCTCTAAAAGGAATTAATAGATGATGAGAGCAAATTTTACGGTTATTTTAGGATGTCTAAAGAATGCTTTAGCATATTTCTTGGAAAAATAAAACGTGATTTAACCAAACAAAATTCAAGATTTCTGAAGCATATCTCTCCCATTGAACGATTAGCAGACCGGAGCCGGGAAAACAATATCCACCTCCATTTCGACGCCGTGCTCCGGACGTGGCACGACCGGTCACGGCCGGAGCACGGTCAAGCATGAATTGCTTCATACAAAAGTATACTATAGATATCTGACCGTGTCCCGGCCGGGGCCCGGCCCGGCCCCGGCCCGGTGTAGCATGAATCATCCTTCATGCTACACCGGGCCGGGGCCGGGCCGGGCCCCGGCCGGGACACGGTCAGATATCTATAGTATACTTTTGTATGAAGCAATTCATGCTTGGCCGTGCTCCGGCCGTGCCCGGCCGTGCCACGACCGGAGCACGGCGTCGAATTGGCGGTGGATATTGTTTTCCCGGCTCCGGTCTGCTAATCGTTCAATGGGAGAGATATGCTTCAGAAATCTTGAATTTTGTTTGGTTAAATCACGTTTCATTTTTCCAAGAAATATACTAAAGCATTCTTTAGACATCCTAAAATAACCGTAAAATTTGCTCTCATCATCTATTAATTCCTTGTAGAGCATGGCGAATTCTCCCTACGATTGTCGTTTTCTCCAGGCTGGATGTACACTCCATCTTCTTTTATTAGATTCAGTTCGTGTTTCCAATACTTCGTCTTCAAAGGCAATTGCAATAGCTGCCAACTCAAGTTGTGAAAATTGCATTAATAATCAAGCGAAAATAGAAATTAAAAAATATTATTATCGCCAAAATAGATGGACGCAACACTAGTTAGATAAGTCCGCCATTTGTGCATAAATTGTCTTTTTTATAAAACCAGCGTAATATTCATTAAGTTATGTTTTTATAGCACATTAAAGTTATTCTATTCTATTCTATTCTACTAGTTATCGCGGACATGGCCGTGGGATAAATAAACTCGGAAACAGCCCGGTCACGCCCGGTGTAGCATGAATGACTGCCCCGGCCGGAGCACGTTGGAAACGACTCGGCCGGGGCCCGGCCCGGCCCCGGCCCGGTGTAGCATGAATCATCCTTTAACCGCAAACATATAAACTTATACAACATAAATTCAAAATAAGTAAATGGGAATACTTATATGAGTTATATTATATTTATACATACATATTACAAATCAATAATTACTGGCAGTTGTCGCTGCAGCTTCACTGTTCGTCCTGCCGATTTGAAGCTAATTTTGTTTCTACTATAAATTTTGTTTCTACTATAAAAATCTATCAGTAAAAAAAATCAGTTACAAAAAAAACGGAAGAGATGATCACTGTCGCTATATCTACGATTTACGATTTACGTAATGAATAGCGTTACATCAGTACAGTTATATTAATTAAACGACCCCTTGCTTCTACACATAGGAAATATAAATTAGGTTGACATCTTTATAAGACAAGAATCCACGTGTACGTGAGGTAGGTCACTTAGTTTTCTTTAATCGTACATGTCAATATTCGATTGAATGGCTGCACTCGGCGTACGCTCGTGAGGAGTGGGGACGAGGAAAGCTCGGAGCAGGCCGATAATGGTGGGGTAGTTCGCTGCACGCAACCTAATTTATTGCGCTTTGACGTCTTGTCCACCTCAGCACACCGCCTCGGTAAATAACAGACGCCTACTGGGCACACACACACACCAGCGACAGTACCTAAGCGAGCTCGCTAATCTAAATGGGGTAGCGGTATAGAAAAGCGCCGAGCTTATATAAGCGACGACCTGCATTTTGTTACGATTTAGAAGGATCACTGATTATATATGCTATTACATTGCTCAGCTCCATAGTACGATTTGACAACCCTGCTGAAACGGCGAAATGCAGGTGGCGCTGAGAGCATTGGCGACCAAACAAATAGCAATTTATTTAGCCATCTATAATAACACTAATAATTAATGTTTTTTTTATAAAGGACTGATTGATCATAAGGATTGATTTTGGAAGCTAATGGGCCCTAATGCAGTTTGTCCACTAACACCCATGTGTTCAGGATCGGTCAAACTCACGGGTCAACACCTATGGCAAACAACGACTATGGCCTGCAGGCCAGTTTCCCCTAGGAGTCAATCTCCGGGCGCTCCTAGACGGTTTATGCACCATGCAGCCAATCGATTGTGCATTCTGACCGACAGCCGGGGGAGTCTGGAAACAGTACTGTATCCTATAGAACGGGGGTAGTCGTTCACCTTACGGCAACTGCTATTGAAACGACCATTCGGCTAACCGATACCGGGTTAATAGCCGGGCAAAGGATGCCGTAGTCCGTAAGGTCCGCAACCACCCCCGCCCTATAGGAAACAGTACAGAGTGCACAATCGATTGGCTTGCGCCGCACGGTGCGCAGACTGTCCAGGAGCGCTAGAAAGTTGACTCCTAGTGGAAACTAGCCCTAAGGCCAGAGTCCTGCCCGGGCTCGCACTTCATGCGTGAAGGCCACCGGATGGGTGTTGACCCGTGAGTGTGACCAACCCTGAACAGAATGGGTCTTCGTGGCCAACTCAGCAAGGGCCTATCAGCTTCCACTACTTATCAAACATATTGAGATGTCAACCACAACGGGCGAACCCGTCACCGCAGGACGTTTTAATGATTCATCGTTCTACCGACCGTGCAGTGAGCGTAGAAGACTTTGGACATTACAAATCCGACGTCTAGCTACGCCACAACCCGTAAGAGACCAACTCCTTACCGCGAGATAGCCAGGAATTACTTCCCGGCGGCTCGAGACACTCGCGCCCTTACTTCCAATTGTGACCAGATTTCTCCGGTCTCTCAATTGGTTCCGAGTTCGAGGTCGCTTGCGCGGTCCTCTCCCTTATGCAGCGGTGAAACGGAGTAAACCGAATCTATCGCGGACCAAGGCGTCCTTTGCCCGGCTGTTCACCCAGGATCGGATGGCCAATGGTCAATTCAAGAGCAGTCGCCATAAGGTACACAACCACCCCCGCTCTATAGGAAACAATACAGTTCCCAGACTCCCCCGACTGTTAGTCGGAGAGCACAATCGATTGGCTTGCGCCGCTCGGTGCGCAGACCGTCCAGGAGCGCCAGAGGTTTGATTCCCAGGGGAGACTGGTTGACCCAGTGTCCTACCCAGGTTCGCACCCCATGCGTGGAGGCCATCGGATGGGTGTTGACCCGTGAGTGTGACCGACCCTGAACACATGGGTCATCGTGGCCACCTCATCATGGGCCCGTTAGCTCCCATGACCTCATCAAACAGAAGAGAGTAGGTGGACATTAAACACACTTCTAATAATAAAATACTGAATATAAACTCTGAAATGTCAACAATAGTAATAGGAGTGCCCGAGGGGTCCATCCTCGGCCCACTCATATTCTTGCTGTAGGTATGTGAATGATTGGTTACGAATTGCGAATTATGCTCACATTGCTCTTTTGCCGACGACACAAGACTCCAAATACAAGGAAAAAACATGGCTGACTTGGAATAGACATCAAACGTGATGACAAAAGATTTGATGTGCTGGTTCTCCAATAACAAACTGCTACTAAATGTGTCAAAGACGAATGTTTTATTGTATAAAACTCATTGTTTTAAGGTACTACAGTTGAGCAAAACAAATAAAATAAATAAATAATCTTGTTTTTATATTGCTGTTTATAAATGGCATTTTATATTAGTAAATTATATAGAGGTTCTAATTGCAATAAAATATTCTTTTAATAACTATTATTTATGTAAATACTTACGTCATTTTCGGTTGAAAACATTTTAATGGGCTTATATCGTTGGCCCGTCTTCTATCTCTACTAGTACATCGTGAATACGGATTTTGTCGCTTAGTTTCTTTCGTTTATTGCGTATTTTGTAGCTCAATCATTGGCGCTACACTTTTCCCCGGAAGTGTGGCCTTTAGACTCTATTTTAAATACTGCAATACGACTGTATGTCTGTATGTCCAATGACTGCATGTCCAATGTACGACTACAATCTACAATCTACGTCTGTATGTCCAATGGTCCCTTTCCATTAGTAACGTCGATTTGAACGCAAAGCGGCTGCCAGATCGATAGGGGCTTCCGACCTGCCGCAAGGCTCTCTCGCCCTGCCTTCCGTCTGGCCCACTCCGGCCGCTTCGTTTCGCGTGATCGCCCAGTGAGTGAGTCAGTCAGTTAGACAGCGTCGCTGCACATCAATGAAGCCAGTCGTATCCCCCTCCCCCCCCCCCCCCTCCCCCCACCCCTCCTCCATCATGTCTCGCACTCGTTTGTTTACTAATACTTAACAGCCAACCGATCCATACATAAAATATGTCAAAAAGAGAACCGGCTTCCAAAATGATAAACAGAAACAAGGCAATAACAGTGTATGAATATGAAATCGAAGTGTGTATGATTAGCGCGGGGGGAGAAGGGGTTGTCTGCTTAATGGGAAAGTGTTGTGGTAGCAGCTTTTCAAGTTGTCTCAGTGGCAAAGGCAAAGAGTTGGACATGACTCTTGATGAATACTGTGGTATAGCCAGAAAGTTTATATCTATAATAAAACTAGTATAATAGTGTGGGAGCTTTTATACTGTTAGTAGCGTGTGTAGATACGTTACGTTAAAAAAGAAACGCGTGCGTGGGTGGTTGTGTGCATTGGGGGGTCGCCGTCGCCCGCGCCGCAGCCGTCGCCTGCCGCGCGGCTCGTTCACCCAAATTCTGAATCATGCACCTTTAATTAACATATTAGCCACCTTCGCCAGTCACAACAATGCCTATCGCAAGGGCGGGCGTGGGCGTGGCCGCTCATAAATTATACACGGATATCGATCCCACCTCACCTAATGTCCCTCGCTGATATTCACTTACAATTGTACTTCAATTATTTTTGCTTTCACAGCCTGAATCGCCAAAGACAACTTTGCTACGTGTACTCAATCATTTTTATAGACTAACAGTTGACTGTCATTACAATAGCGTTTAGTGGCGTTTCCACATTGGTGCATATATTATTAATCATCTTTAACATTTCTATTACTATCATTTCTAATAGCTGTCGCTCGAAGTATATAGATGTTTTGTGCTCTGCCATTGCCAATCTCTTACTGTTCTTTATTTGAAACACCGTTTTTATTAATATTTCCAATCCGCGATTTTGGACAGATTATAGATTACAGATTATAGGGTGTTCTCACCTAGAACGGGTAACCTGTCACCCAAGAAAGGTATAACGATATTAATAGTTCTTTCAACCTGGAGTGATCGAAGAGACTTGGGGACGAAAACAGTCCACCGTCTAGCTACGCCAACGAGCCCGTCAGAGGCCAACTCCTTACCGCGAGGCACTGGGAGGAGAACTCAACGATCCGACCTTGCGCCCTGACTACCGATTTGGCGGATTTATCCGTCCTCCCGTCTGGTCACGGGTCTTAACCTTCACGATACCTCCTGCCTCCTGTCCGGTTACAGGATCGGGGTCGCTTGCGCGGTCCTCTCTCTTATGAAAACGGTGTCTGCCGAATCTATCATGTCCTTTGCCCGGATTATTCACCCGGGATCGGGTGGCCGAATGGTCGATTCAGGAGCAGTTGCCATAAGGTTAACAACTACCCCCGCTCTATAGGAAACATTACTGTTCCCAGACCCCCCCGGCGGTTAGCCGAAATGCACGATCGATTGGCTGACGCCGCACGGTGCGCAAACTGTCCAGGAGCGCCCGAAGATTGACTCCTAGGGGAGACTGGCCCGCAGACCAGCGTCCTACTCTGGCTCTCCCTTCTGCGTGGAGGTCGCCGGATGGATGTTGACCCGTGAGTATGACCGACCCTGATCATGGATCTTCGTGGTCAAACTGCAACAGCTCCCTATTATTCTAACTCGGTATATACCACGGTATACCAAGTTAGAACAGTAAGCGCACTCTCGAGCGGCAGGGCGATGCGGGGATATGTTGCGGGGATACGCCTCGCCGAAAGCGTTTGGTTGGCGTTACGAGCGGTCGGCGATTGGTAAATTTCTCGATCGTTTAAATATCTGCGTCGACGGAGTATCGGCCATATGTCGACCATATGCGAGCGGTTAGGACTCGTGACGTCGCTCGCTTCGATTTCAATGTTGTTCTAAGATAAGCCACTGTCTGTTTACTGTGCTTTTACTAGCTACCAGCGCAACGCGGTGTTCTCTGATTGGCAAGGGTGAGCAGTCGGGCAGTGCGGTGCATGCGGTGCATGCAGTGCTTGCGCACCGGCGCGTATCCGCCCGCGCCTCCCCGTAAATCATGTGTGGAGAGGAGCGGACAAAAGTGTGGGCTTTCGTGAGAAAATGCAAATAGCCGGCGAACCGACCCCGCTTATATACTTACCGCGCGAGTCATTCCACTCGGACTTGTATCCATGGCAATTAAACGCGCCAACCGACCAACACCCCCCACTATTTACACTACATCCACACTCTATATACATAGTTCGGCTGGGGAAACCGTGGTAAATTGAAAAACACCGCCAGACGATTAAACGAGTACGAGGAATGAGCGCTGCGCGCGTCGGCGATCTATTCATTTCGATACCTTCAATCTAACCTACTCGGGTTTGACTAGCTTTAAAGTTAAAACATAAAGGAAACAAACAGCAATCTTAGAAGTGAAGACATTGATTATTATATAGCATGAGTGATATCCGTGCTGAAAAACCGATGTATACCAATTTTCATAACCATCGGTTGAACGGTATAGAAGTTTATGGGCTGCAGCGCCACCTAGTGGCGAGTTACAAAAAAGTGGACAGCGCGAAAGCATTATCCGTCTATGTATACCAATTTTCATGGCGATCGGTTGAACGGTATAAAAGTGGATGTGCTGCAGCGCCCTCCAGTGGCGAGTTACAGCAAAGTCGATAGCTCGAAACATTATCCGCCCATAAATACATATGTATACCAATTGTCACGGCGATTCAACATCGATGTTCAACGTTCATACCTTGCAATACCGACGTTCATATCTTATACCTTAATAGGTATTTATTTAAATATTATACTTGTTGAAAGTGGATAGTACGAAAATATACGGTCTCAAATACCTATGTACACCAATTTTCATAGCGATCGTTTGAACGCTGCAGTTGATGCGCTGCAGAAGTTGATGCGCTGCAGCGCCACCTAGTGGTGAGGGTCAATGAAGCGAATAACATGAAAACCTTGGTGTTCATGGTGATCGATCAAACTGTGTCGAATTCTATTCAAGTCGGACAGACAGACAGACAGACAGACAGACAGATATACCAACATCCATTTTTTATATATGTATAGGTTAGATTGATCAACGTCGTACTACATACGATTCGGCAACCAGAATTTTACTGCGACGAAGCGCAACGTGTAGATGGCACGCATAGTAAAAAAAAACTATTGTCTTAAAGTCGGTTTACTGACGATAGTTGAACGTGACGTCATAAGAAAATACTGATGGAATGGTTGCATTTGAAGCAGTTTCATTTAAGATTCTGATATTGTTTATTACAAACACCCAAAAATATATGCTTTTATACTCACCGATTTGACTACAACATGTAAATGTATTATTGTATAGCAGTATAATTGTATAATTGTTTATTGTTTAAAGTTTATTGTTTTTTTTAATTTGAAAGTTTGAAATCTCAAACTGTTAAATAACGGTATGAGAAGCGTTTGAGCACGCTGCGCCATCTAGCGGTAGGTAATACGTCGTAAATAAACAATATCAGCGACATTTTACCAACCGCTAGATCGCGCATCGTAATGATAGTTTTTCAAACTTTTTTTTTTTTAATAAAAGTTGCTTACTTTCTTGTACTTCGTTGTACCCACAAGAAAATTGTCCGTTCAGTAATAACATTCCGTAGGTATATCAAGAATACATATAAAATTATGTCAAGAATTGAAATCCATCTAGTCATTTTCATTCGTACTATTTTAGACTGAGGTTAGTAAATAATTCTTGTCGCAACCGGTAGATGGCAGCATTTATATTGAATAATAAATATAATAAATGGAACGCCTCAGAGCGAGGTAACGCCGCATGAGTCATGTTTTTTCGTGCGTGCAGCAGGCTCCATCGATTTATAAGACGTTGTCACGTCAAAAAAGTAATCTACTATTATTATGTTAAATATAGCAACTTTCGTGGTATAACAGTATAGCGGCGCACTGTAGATGGCGCTCTAAACGCGCCTATACGGTATAAAATAATATTATGACAAACGATTTTTTAAATCATAGCTCTTATTATTTTAATATTATTTACACAAAAATGTCAATTTTCAATATGGTATAAAGGTTTTTAATATGTTATATGGAGGGTTGGCGGTAAAAATATCAAAATCTGGTGCAATCGAGTGAATTTAATTTAAGCGCCGCAAAGCACGCGCCAACAAGTTCCACCTCGTTAGGTTAGTGCGCGAGAACGGCTCCGCGTCAATGCTATCAATGCTATCAGCGCCTTCTATGACGCGGTTCTAAAGACCTAAAATGATGAGATCGGACGTAAGAATGACCATAGGGCGCACAAATGATGAAATCGGACGTAAGAATGACCATAGACGCAACACATGACGAATTACGGGATTACCTATCACCAGTAAGTAGATATTTTAAGTTTTGTAGTGAAATCAGTCTTCAATAATTCCAATTCGCGGCCATAATTCCAAGGGTCGCCATATCGGAATACGAGTAGTATTGCGGAATATAGTAGATATTAAATTGTAAATTTTAGTATTTGTGAATTGCTTTAAAATTAAATTAAATATTGGACATTCTTCGTTCATTTCTTTCTGTCAGAGGTGGATTGACTGCGGGGGGAAGGCGTATTCTACGACATGGCTTTCGGTCTTAGCTTCCGCAGTGTCCGGAAAGCTTCATGTTTATTAATACGACGATGTAATTTGGTAGTGTCGAGATAGCGCTTTGTTTATCTTTTGTCGGTGGGACTGTGGTGTTGTTCGGATTGTAATCCTCGGGCATTATATCGGTTGGGAATTCAAACGTCTCGGGCCGATGGGCCAAGGAGGGGAGGGAGCGCCGGTGCAGGGTGCTCGCTCGGAAGGTAAAAAGCGGTGCGATCGGCGCGGACCGATAAGCAGCGTGTCGGCTAATTAGCATGCCGTTCAGGTTAGATGCTCCAATTGGTGGCGGACGTTCCGTTTGGATCGGTTCGCGCTCCGATGCGGCGGCCTTCGCTTTCCGACCCGACGATCGCGTGGCTCGCTGATCCACTGACCGACCGCCGCCCGCCGCCCGCCGCCCGTCGAGTAGCTCGCTACGCCATGTCCCATGCGATTGGGAGTTAAAGGGCCCTTGCTGAGTTGGCCACGAAGACCCATTCTGTTCAGGGTTGGTCACACTCACGGGTCAACACCCATCCGGCGGCCTCCACGCATGAAGTGCGAGCCCGGGTAGGACTCTGGCCTTAGGGCTAGTTTCCCTTAGGAATCAACCTTCTGGCGCTCCTGAACGGTCTGCGCACCGTGCTGCGTAAGCCAATCGATTGTGGGAGTCTGGAAGCAGTAGGTACTGATTCCTACAGAGCGGGGGTGGTTGCGGACCTTACGGTGACTGCTCTTGAAACGACCATCGGCTACCCGATCCTGGGTGAACAGCCGGGCAACGGATGCCGTGGTCCGCGATAGATTCGGTGTACACCGTTTCACCGCTTGTAAGGGAGAGGACCGCGCAAGCGACCTCGAACTCGTAACCAATCGAGAGACTGGAGTAATCTGGTCGCAATTGGAAGTAAGGGCGTGAGTGTAAGCCCGCTGGGTAACACTCCTGGCTATCTCGCGGTAAGGGGGTTGGCCTCTTACGGGCATGTGGCGAAGCTTGACGGTGGACTATTTTGTCCAAGTCTTCTGCGCTCACTTCAGGGAGATCGTTAATCAGGGAGAACGACTAATCGTTAAAACTTCCTGAGGTGACGGGTTCGCCCGTTGTAGTTGACAACTCTAGTTATGTCCCATGCGATGTACACTATCCTCCTGTAAATCAACTCCTGCCAGAGAGCGAATCTGGATTAGATGACTTCCTGGATGATCGCGTGCCGATTTTGATCATTTTATCTTATATACTGACAAGGTACATACCACAATGGACTATAACTAATACTTATATACATATAATAGAGCATCCAGCCACGGGACACAGGAGTCTGCTGGATGAAGTCTACCCGGGCGCTTTCAATGCTGACAAAAAGCAAGTGAGTCACACTCGTCCGTCGGCGGACGTGCGTCGCATATTATCGCACCGCAGCCTCTTCTTTCGACCACTTTGAAGGTGTCAACTACTACCGAAGAACCCGCCGCCCCAGAAAGGCTTAACGATATTGAACGTTCTTTCAACCGTGGGGTGAACGCAGATACTTAGAGACAGCATATTCCACCGTCTAACTACGCCAACATGCACTTGAGAGTCTAACGCCTTACCGCGAATCACTGGGAAGTAAATCCAGCGGGCCGACCTCACGCCACCACCACCAGATTTGGCCAAATTTCTCCGTCCTCCAGTCCTATCGCTGCTTTGAAGTCGCTTGCGCAGCCTCTAGCTTTTGATAGCAGTAATTCAGTTCGAATTTATCGCAGACCGTGGCGTCCTTTGTCCGTCTTTTACGCGGGATCAAGAGTGGCTGACATCAGGTCAACATCCATCCCCGCTGCTTAGAAAACGTATAGCGGAAACGGGTAGCGAACGGTATCGTGCAGCTTGGGCCATAAGATCCATTCTGTTTTCGGATCTGTCCAACTACCTATTCAATAGCTTTCCCGTGTGGAAGACTACCCCGGGTAGGACTCTCGCGTGTCAGGCCTCACGGCTGGTGGATCGGTTTCCCCTGGGGATTGCCTTCCGGCGCTACTGGACGGTTTGCGCACCGTGCAGCGAAGCCAATCGGCATGTGCACTCTGACTCATTACTGAAAGAGTCGGGAGACTATGGATATATACCGTTTCCTAAGCAGCGGGGGTGGATGTTGCCCTGTCGTCAACCACTCTTGATATGACCAATTGGCTACCTGATAATGAATTCAGAGCCGGGCAAAAATGCCAATGGTCCGCGATGGATTCAAACTGAATCACCGCTGAATATACGGCAGGTAAAGGTGCGCAAGCAACTTCGAACCCGTAACCAGTCGGGAGGTTGGGGGTATCCTGATGGTTAATTCTAGACGAAGAGTTTCTACCAAAACTGTACTATTATTATATGTGTTTTTTATATTTTATTGTTGAATATCTCTTTGCAATCGTTGTAAAAATGTTCGACTAAAAGGCGGGTTGTGCGGCACTGAATAATTGTAAAACTCCATTTTACTACACCACAATTACAAAAAAAAATGAATTCAAATGTCTGAGGGAGGAATGGGGTATGAGGACACGCTAGGAGACGGGTGGGAGGGGTTGTATTAAATACATCCAGCCACTGTCATAAGGTTTGCTTCTCCATTGCAGACAGCATCATTATTTTTGTGATAAATTTCAGTTATCTACTAATAGAAATTATTATTTAGAAGCGCTCTATACCATGCTAAGTCACGTGGGAAATCCTGTCAATTTGTCATTCCTTCCAACATCTCAAATGTTAAACTAGTTGAAACGCTAAAGGAGCGCAAGAAAACCATTAGGGGGGCTATCGACGGGATAGGTTGGTGCGAATCGCGACTCACATCTCAATTATGTGTGAATGTTATTGGCCGCACCGCGCTTGCGAGCAGCGCGTGTAGAGCATCCAGCAGCTAATTGCATGGCGTGCCGCGAGGGACTAATCCAGATCGCTTCGAATGTCGCGGACGCGTTACGTTATTATACCGGGGAACAGTGCATTGAAGAGGCAGACGCTCCGGGAAGACGAAAACGCTAATTAGCAAGGAGCCGAGCTGGAGACAATGGAGGCGGCGCCCTTTTTGTTTGTTCTCGTGTGAAGTGAAATGCGAGCGCTTCGCTGCAGACAGTCAACGCACCCTTTGATTTGACATCGATATTAGCAATGATCGGCAGCAAATGGCACATGTGCAGTTGTGCCACTTTAGACCCACATCTCGTTTTTTGGCTCCTATCCAGTGGCCTCCTCGAATGAGTGCCTACCCCGGGTAGGACTCTGTGTCCCAGGCTATCATGCCGGTGGACCAGTTGCTCCTGGGTGGCTGGTGCACCGTGTGGGTCCTGCTTCAGAAACGGGCAAAGGACGCCATGGTCCACGATAAATTCAAACTGAATTACCGCTTAAATACTAAGGATGGACATCGAAGGAAAAACATCGATGTTACTATCGATACCAACATCGTCGATGATCTAAAAATATCGTTAGCAAATCATCAATATTTAGTTAGATCATCTAAACATCGAAATTTTTATTTGAAAAAGATCTTTCGTTAGCTTCGTTTTGCAGACCGTCCTTTTTTATGAAGTTTTCTTCTAATCAAGTCAATAATATAGATTTTGTCAATAATATAGAACACAATGATATTATGTATAATTCAACAAAGGTGTTACAAGTATAACAATAAAAAAAAGTAAATATATCTAAATGATTAAATAGGAAATTGAGGCGAAAGGAGGCGAGCCCGGGTAGAACTCTGTGCCTGCGGGCCAGTTCTGGAAATCGTCCTTCGGCAGCTCCTGGACTGTGCATTCCGAGGGTGTCTGGAAACGGCTTTGTTTCTTATAGAGCGGTGGTTGTTGTTAACCTTACGACGACCGCTCTTGAAACGACCAATCGGCTACCCGAAACCAGGTAAACGACCGGGCAAAGTAGCCCGTGATCCGCTACCTAAGGGAGAAAACCGCTTAAGCGACCTCGAACCCGTAACCAGTCGGGAGGCCAGAGAAATCTGGCCGTAACCGGAAGTAAGGGCGCGAATGTCGCGCCCTTACTTCCGGTTGTACCGGAAGTAAGGGCGCTCCCGGTGGGTGACAACTAGGGTTGTCGACTACAGCGGGCAAGCCCGTCACCTCAGGAATTTTTAACGATTAGTCGTTTTATCTCCCTGGAGTGAGCGCACAAGACTTGAGGACAAAACAGTCCACCGTCTAGCTACGCCACAAGCCCGTAAGAGGCCAACGCCTTAACCGCGAGATAGCCAGGAGTGTTACCCGGCGGGCCTACACTCACGCCCTTACTTCCAATTGTGACAAGATTACTCCGGGCTCTCGATTGGTTACGAGTTCGAGGTCGCTTGCGCGGTCCTCTCCCTTACGAAGCGGTGAAACGGTGTTTACCGAATCTATCGCGGACCACAGCGTCCTTTGCCCGGCTGTTCACCCAGGATCGGGTAGCCGGTGGGTGACACCCGGTATCACGCGGTAAGGCGTTGGTCTATTACGGGCGAATGGCGTAACTAGTGGACTGTTTCGTCTTAAGTCTTATGCTCAAACACGGGATACAGAACGATCAAGTATCGTTGAAACTTCCTGAGGTGACGGGTTCGCCCGTTGCAGGTGACACCTCCAAGTGTCTGTATACTGTGGCGGCGGCGTCCGACAGGCTATAACAGCAATCTTACTCATATGACTGGCCCGCTTTTCTCTAGAGTTGTGTAAGTACGTAGATATTCCGTCCAACGGGACCGGCCATAAGTATTTCAGTTTGGCGCGAGTCGGCGGTCGCTAAAACGCGCTCCGCTCTCACAGTCTCACGTGGCCCTCACCACTCGCAATGCAATCGTTAAATCCTTGTATGGAAACGTTTAATTTATTATAGACGAGTTGAAAGTCGCGGCAATTCGCCGATAGAACGGGCAGCCGGCATAAAAGAGCAGCCGTAAGCGCGTTAATCGCTCGGTGTTCGTCCAATTTAACGGCGGGCGTTAAATTAATCTTCATTCAGACCGTTCGCGTCTTTCTCAATAGCGCCCTTCCACCTTATTGGAGACTCGGCCGATCCGAAACCGCGCCGCACACAGTTTTCTTTTCATCCCTTTCGGTCGCCTCATCTTACATTGTGAAGTCCCGGGTTCGATTCCCGGCTGGATCATCATTTTCCGTTAGGACAAAATAAACTGAATTGCATTTCAATTCTGTCGATCGAATGCAATACCAAGACACACACTCACACGCAAGTTACACGCACGCATACATATAAAAACAATTGATAGTAGGGTTGCTTGTAAGAGATTGTCGTATGATAATAAAACCGCCAATTGGGAAACTTCTCAATAAAGAGTAGAAACAAACCACAGATTACAAAATAAAACTCTGTAATTTAGAAAATTTACGCCTTGAAGCTTTTTCAGTGTTTATTTATAATTTTTGAAAAGAAATAGGGTCTTCGAAATATATGGGCGACAGTTATTATCCATCACAACTTTAAATTCTTTTAAATGCGTTTAAACGTGCTTGAAAATCGTAAAAAGTTTGACATTCAATTTCTAATTTATTTATTTATTCGGAAAAATTATGTAGGTATTTGCTGCACTAACTAAGCTAAGCTTTAGACTGTGTTCTCATTCTGTAAGACTTTTAATCTACTGTGTTCTCATTATTATTTAATCACAATGTATTACCTACTAATTTTCTTGATTATTGACCCTTTTGTATATTTTTTTTCATATATTTATTTAAGAATTAATTACTATAAAACATTGAATAGCTTACAAAAATAACAGGAACCGAATGACAAAACCTTAACCTTTTGCTTATTTGTTTCTGTAACCCAACTGGGACTAGCCCGTTCTAGGGTGGACAGGACTAATATTACAATCAAGTTTGCTTGATTGCTTACAAATGTACAAGTTTTAGTAAGTTAAGTTATTGTTTTAACAAAATTTTATTCTAGATTAAAGTAACTATTATTTATTTTCCCATAAATTTGTAATTGTATTTTTTTTTTTTTTTTTTTTTTTATTTAGGTAAAAAACAGTCATAAACAAATGTTTTTACAAATACACTTAAACAAATAGACCTACATTACCATTAATTTTAACAAAACTTGTAAATGTAGCCACAACAATATAAATGTCTAGTCGGATCGAACTGTTTTCATTTAGTACGAGTACCCTACCTAAATTATTAACTGTAAACTAAAACTAATGCAACAACAAATCACTCAATTGTTTCCTAAAAGTAATTAATGACACTGAGAATATATCTATGTCGTTCAAAACTTCATTATAACACATGCAAGAGCGTCTGAAGAAGGTATTTTTTGCGTAGTTTGAATGAAAAGGGGGAATATAGAAAGTATCTTTTGAACGTGAGGAGGAAGACCGCGGGATTTTAAAAAGAATTTTTTCCAAAAGGGGTGCAGAGTTGATGTGGTTATGAATAATTTTATATAAGAAAATGCTGTCTAAGAATTTTCGTCTTGAATACAGAAAATGCATTTTGTGTGTTGTTACTCTCTCTGCGTAATCGGTGCAGAGGCTACCTGTCCGAAAGTCTAATGATTTTAAACATTTCTTTTGTACCCTCTCAATCCTATCTACGTGAACAGCATACTGGGGACTCCAAACTACACTTCCGAATTCTAGGACACTACGAACAAATGCATTGTAGAGTATTTTAATGGTGTTGCCTCTGGCAAAAGGTTTACTTATGCGCAGAATCAGTCCGAGTTGTTTAAAAGCCTTAGCTACGATCTTATCAATGTGAAGGTTAAAGTGCAGTTTGGAATCCAGGGTAATGCCTAGATCACGAATGTTGGTAACTCGGGTTAAGTTATTACTGGATATTTTGTAATCATAAATAATTGGATGATGCTTTCGGGTGAATGTTATGACGTTACATTTATCCGTATTTAAAATTAGTTGATTATCCTTACAATAGTTCTCAAAGCTTAATAAATCCTGTTGCAAATCTTCACAATCACCAAGACCTTTAACAATTTTGAATATTTTTGTATCGTCTGCATAAAGCAAGTGATGCGACTTATTAAAACACGGTCCAATATCGTTTAAATATAAAGTAAATAGAAAAGGGTGTATTACTTAGATAATTTTAAATTAATATGTAATTTAATTTTCTATGGTTTTAAAATAATGGATTATTATTACGTATTTATGTTACTCTGATTTTGTGCTTTCCTTTTTTTGTTTTAGAATAGAATAGAATAACTTTATTGTGCTATAAAAACATTACCTAATGAATATTACACTGGTTTAATAAAAAAACACAATTTATGCACAAATGGCAGACTTATCACTATAACAATATCTTACAGTCAACCATTTCTTTATTGTTTGAATAAATTTATGTAAGCAACCTAGTTTAAAAATCAAAGTATTGTTCACCTATAATGCAAGTGGTGCTGCACTGAATAATTGTAAAACGTCTTGTTACTAAACCACAATAAAATAAATTGAATTGAATTGAATGATTTTTAAAAAAGGTATGTACATATATTATCTCTAATTGAATAAAGCAAATGAATATATTGTTTCATATATAAAACAAAACAGATCATCATCATCATCATCATCATCATCAGCAGCAGGCTAACAGGGCAAAGTTAACAGAAGTGGATTGCGACTATAAACTGACGTTTCAGCGGAATTAAAATATAAATTACATATCTATTTGGAACTGCTAGTTTTTGTATTCAACAATAAAAGAGTAAAAATGGGTAACGTTTAGTTAGCAAAGTATGTTTTAAAGACCTATATAAAAGTTCATGTGTTGATTTCTTCAAGTTTTCATTTGTTCATTGCGATTTGTTCGTATGTATTTCGTATGTAGTTAAGTAGTGTTTTAAGTTCTATTGTTTTCGATGCTAATTCTGTTGAGCTTATAAAATGTTTGATTTCTATGCAGTATTATTTTTTATTTCTAGTTCTGGGCGATCACTGTGTGCGGCGGCGGCCTCGCGGTGAAAGTACCGGTAATAAATGTTTGCGCAATCGCTCAGTGCACTTCACGTATTCCACTTCGATCGCCTGTGCGACGTTTGTGAGATATTTGGAAAACCAAAATATAATTTTGTAACATACGCAACTGGTTCAACGAAGATTGAATGGATGAACATTATGTCACATATTGTGATAATTACTGTTTTTAAATTGCCGTTCACTAACGGATGGTAATCGGTATTATCGCGCGGTCGGCAAAGTAAAATCAATGCGCCCGCAATGATGGATTAAAAAGAAAATACCTTTGCACTTATTTTTCAATTTAATAAACATTATTCCCAAGAAAATATTTACTCCTAGATTGAAACCCTTAACTACATCAAAAGAAATACTACTTTAGAACATGAATTAACTATAAAAATGCCACCGCATTTTCCTACTAAGTACCAAACGCGGAACTCTATTAGAAAAAAATAATAAATGAAATAAATGATATTTAAAAAAAATGTTGACGGATTTTTGTGATTCCCCCATACATTTCTATGACGGAATTTAAATATTATTTGTGCAGCTTGTATATGAGATATTGTAACTAAAATTTCACGATGTGATATCGGAACAACGATTATAGAATTTAATGCTAAGGTACAAGTAGCTTTTCTGTACTTTTGCCAACCGTATTCGGGGTACGCATAAAAGGGAGCTACCGCGGGTATGATGCGAGTGAATGTCTGCATTAATTGGTGTTTCTGCTAGGTGCTGTCTAGCATACTTCATCTACTAAAAATTGAAGATTAAGGCGTGAAGATTAACGTCTCCACTCCCATCTTTCCGCCAAGTCCATCATGTGACAAGTGAGATACCAAAAGTCGAAGCAAATATGATGGGTTTTTAGAAATACATTTCATGAATCAAGCGAGCAATTTTTCAAAATTGTGCTTCCCACTATATCAAATCAAAACTAAGTAGCTGGGAATCGATACATTATATTATTCTTGTTAAAGATCACTTATGGAGGGCGCAGATTTTACAGATGTTGATCCTAATATCGGTCTTTTGTTCGGAACGATTATAGCTCGGCTCGCGCGCTCGCCATCGACAGCATGACAGATAGAAAAGAATGGCCGCAAATTGGCGTTACCGTTATAAACGCGTTTGAGATTGGAGATACGATCGGCGAGGTATAGAAAAAAGCGAGGCGTACCTATTCAACAGATGTCATTGTCTGCTGGTAAAGTTCAAGAGGCAATGCGCCCCGCAACAAACAAACAATTGGGAGGCAGGCGAAACGAGTACCGTACTCGTACCGCACCGTACGTACCGTAGGGAAGACTTAGGAGTGTTGGAACAGAGGTAAGTTGAAACAGTGGCAATTTCTCGGTATCTCTAAGATGACGAGCTGGCAACCTCGAATATAAGGGCCATTTCAATACCAATACGGGTCGCCGCCACTACTTTCCGGTGTGAGCGATCCTGCGAAGAATACTGTCGAGCTATTCTCTCGAATACTATTCAATATATAGCTCTCTCTATATGTATTGTGATTTTACGCGCAACGGTTATGACACAACTCATTTGTACCTGACGGCGTATATAGTCATTTTATCGTTCTTTAACACGCGTCACCCGTCAGTGCGCTCCGGAGCAGTTGCAGGAGAGGTGACGTCACAACGACAGACGTGCCAAAAAAAATGTTAAAAGTATGTTTTTCACGTATTTTTATCGTTTACACATTATATATATTTTTTTATTATTTTATTTTATTTTCGGGAAACATACATCGCTTTATTAATTATTACTAATTATACTAATACAGTGTTTCGCTGGTCGATTAATTGTTTCCTACATTATTTTCTTATACAGTAAGTCAAAAGTTGCATTGCACTAAATTAAATTAAATTACAATTGAACTATTGCAAGGATAGGAAAGGAGAGGGATGGGATATATGCAGGATAGGATACAGGTATTCAAATTATACTCTTTGTAACTCTCACTATGTAATCACTTCCTAGACGGCTAGTGAGCTAAGGATAGCCTCACTGAATTTAGGTTGATTCAAGTAAAAATGTCGATATCTTCGAATCGAATATTGTATGTGGTCATCAAGCGGTGCATAACGAGTTTTGGGCGTAACTAGTGTTCACATGAGGGATTTCGAACGTACGAGGAGAGCGAACCCTTCGTGACGGAACCAACAACGACAGTTTCTTTATTAAATGAGGGCTATCAATTTTGTTATGAATTATTTTATGCAATAATGTCATATCAGCCGCTGTGCGGCGGTCTTCCAGTGAACACATACTGAAATAGTTCAGCCTGCTCTCGTAGGTTCCAAGTCCCAAGTGCTCACGATAGTCCAGGTATCTAGTAAAACGTCTTTGGACGCCCTCCACCCTATTTTTATACACGCCATATTGCGGATTCCAAATCTGCGATGCGAACTCTAAGGTGCTACGAACATAATATCATTCGTGATATGCGCGTACTAACTCAGCATTCGATTTGTTATATTGCTTATGTTGGTTTGAAAAGCTTTGAAACAGTGGGAACTTTTTAATGAAGCGACATCGCATTTTTGGAACCTATGCGAATTGAAACACGTTGTTTCAACTTATCTCGGTTACATTTTTTGTATATTTGGGTGTGGTTTGCAAGGCTTGCGTTTATTTAATTTAGATGCCAAAGTATTAGGAAAACGGGCATGGCTATCCGAGACATATAAGAGCTCGCCGCTGAGGAAGTTACTCTACGCGATAAATGTCTTCGCGATGTGGCCAAGACATAGATGGAGATACTAGAATAGACCGCGGGAGTACGAAGGTGGACTGTGAGTTAATGCGACAGCGGAATAGAAAGGGATAGTTGCTCATGCCCCCTCTATCCTTGTCTAGTCGCGCATGCGCGTTTATCATCACATAGCAGACATATTACGGCGTCGAAGTGTTTTGCCATAGTGATATATAAGCATTGCCACAGTGATATAGGGTAAAGGCCCAATCATTGGACCAGTGCCACAAATGGACCGGCGAAGTTTCTAAGAAACCACGTGTCCCCTAACGCGCTGAACTAGTTGCTATGGCGTCCGATAGTCCCCTCTACCCACTGCACGCTTCTCAGTGCCGCTCGCGCAGCGATCGAGGTAGGCCGTGCGTCCGAGTGTTCACGAGGCCGTCCATACAACGTCGATGTTCGAGAAACTTGAGCGTAAGTTTTACTTTATTCATTTTTTTAATATTGTTTTTGTTTTTATATTATTGATGATAAATCTTCTACCCAATGTGTATGTACTTTTTTCCATAAAGTTTTTGGATTAGTTGTTAAATAATCTTTTTTCGAAAAACGGCAATGGCACCTTTGTTGGACCACTTTAAAGGACTACCAATGGACCGGTCCAATGAAGGCTTATTATATATTACTTTTATAAAAACTAGTAGTAATTTATAATTTTCTTGATTATCAGAATGTCAACGCGCGGCCCATACTACGCATGGAACGAGCCAAGTATGCGCCTGGCCCTTCTTGCACTTCGCAACAAAGAAGTTGGCCTAAACGCTGCCGTGCGTATGTTCGGCTTCCCTAAGGCAACTCTTAAAAGACGCTTGGATGGGTGTAACAAGTATTCCAAAGAAGATATTAAGATTCCCGGATCATCTTCCGATTTGACAGCAGAGTTAGAACAAGAACTCGTAAAGCATGTGCTTGAATTAGAGGCATGTTTATTCGGGGTAACGAGAGATGATGTTTGCCACCTTGCTTTCAAACTCGCCAATAAGTGTAACATCAAACACAGATTCAACCAAGAAAAAGAAATGGCAGGCAAAAAATGGTTTGTTTCATTTATGAAAAGACACCCACAGTTATCTCTACGCCAGCCAAGGGCTACTTCTTTCAATCGAGCCACGGCATTCAACAAGAAATCTGTCAACGATTTTTTTGATAAACTAGAGAGCGTTCTAGAGAATCACAATATTAATGAGGCACAGAGAGTTTTTAATATGGATGAAACGGGCCTGTCTACTGTTCAGAAGAAACCACGAAAAATCCTTGCTAAAAAGGGCAAGCACCAAGTAGGCTCCATAACAAGCGGTGAGCGTGGAACCACAACAACAGCTGTATGTTGCGCTAGTGCTGCCGGTGCATTTATTCCACCATTGATCATATTTAAACGAAAACGAGCTCTGGTCGAACTTCAAGATGGAGCACCGCCCGGTACGACATTCGCTTACAATGAGAAAAGCGGTTATATAAATAAGGACATATTTTACTTGTGGCTGCGAAATTTCGTTGAAGCTGTAAAACCATCGCTGGATAAAAAAGTGCTTCTTATACTCGACGGACACTCCACCCACACCAAAAACCTTGAAGCACTAGACTATGCTAAGAGGCATGGTGTTGTAATGCTTTCCCTACCCGCGCACACTTCGCATAAACTGCAGCCTCTAGACGTATCATTCTTCAAACCTCTAAGTACTTACATGATAGACGAGACAGAGAAGTGGCTTCGAGCTAATCCAGGAAGATGCGTAACTCAGCATCAAATCTCAATGCTGTTTGGTAAAGCATATGCAAGAGCAGCTTCTGTAGGTACGGCAATTAACGGATTTGCAAAAACTGGCATATACCCCTTTGACAGACACGTTTTTAAATACCACGATTTTATTGCAGTAGAGGAAAGAGAAAATATGTCAGCGTTCTCTAATCAAAATCAAAACCCTGCAGTTGAAAAGGCGCTTAATGAAGGACTTGAATATATCGAAGTAGGAGCCTCTCCAACATCATCTGTAGATGGCATGCTCAGTCAAGGATTAGAGTTATTCGAAGCAGAAACATCTTCATCATCGAATATTGAAAATACTTCCAGTCAAGATATTGAATTCGTCGAAGCTCAAGTATCGTCGCCATCGCTTTTTAAAAAAAATAATTCTATCACTCTCACGCCTCTGGGAATCACTGATGAGTCCGATCCTCTGTCGAATAAATTACTATCATCGTCTACATTCACCACTCCATCATCCCCTAAAGCAAGCACAAGTTTTAATTATATGATATCAGAAATCTCCCCTGGAGCTAAGGAAATTGTTTCACGATTGAAAGAAAAGAGCCGAAAAAGCCAAACATCAGTCGAACTGACGTCGTCACCGTACAAAAATGGCTTAGAAGATACTCAACGTGCGAAAAGAATTAAACTTGACATGAAAGTAAAATTCCAAATGAAAAAAGATGAAAAGAATTATAATGCTAAAAACAAAAAAGAAGTCAAAGAAATTAAAACTAAAAACAGCCAAAGAAATAAAAATAACTCTACTAAAACAGAGGAAGAAGAGTGGTATTGCAAGTTGTGCCAATTTGCTGCAATGGAAGGGATGATACAATGTCTCACATGCAAGGATTGGGTACATGAAGATTGCGCCGGAGTGAAAAAGGGAACGAAGAAATATGTGTGTCCAACATGTAGGAGATGTCACTAGATGGCACTATGTTCAAAAATACTATTTTTTTTGCTTTTTATATATTTTTTGTGAGTTGTTACAACTAAAAATAATGATGAAACAATATGTTACAACTCGAAGGGGTTGATTCTTTTTCCTTTTAAAAACTGTTGCCAAGCAGACTTGTTTCAAAATTTTTATTGTTATTGAGTAAGATTAGATGTAATTTTATTGTTTAAATTGTTAATGGAACCATGATTGGACCCATAGTTTTTCTATTTCCATTTAAAGTACCATTATTAGAAGTCCAATGATAGAACTTCACTGGTCCAAAGAACGTGCCAAAGGTCCAATTATTGGAACCATATTTCTTTATGTTTTCTCTTAATATATTTCATTGGAGTAAGTATTTTGGTAAAAATTTCAGTAATTGTAATACAAGAATAAATACTTATTCTAAAGTCTTACTCAGTTTTATTTTAAAAATCTAATCTTAAGAAATATAACAATTTGAAGTTAAGTGGTCCAATGGTTGGGCCTTTACCCTATTTACGTGTGTCCCGCGCATGCGCGACTAATCAAGGATAGAGAGGGGGAGGGGGGCATATGCAGCTTTCTCTTTCTATTCCTCTATCGATTTCTCAGACTGATTGCGTGGTCTATTCTAGTATGTCTACTATCTTTCTATGTATTAAAAAAAGTAAGACTAATTGAAAAGTGATGCATATATTAATAATAATGTTTAAATTTTAGTATTATTTAATAAGTTCCTCTATAATACTGTGTTTTATTTCGACATCATAAATTTCGTATCTAGTACCAATTCCGAGGCTTTTGAACTCTCCTAGATAGGTAGCTGTCTTAACTAACCTAGATACTAGAAGACTTGAAACGAAACGACTTGCTGTGCTTAAATATGTTTTTCACAGATTCTATAAAGCGTACAGCCATTTCTAGTATAATAAATTAATAGTTAAAAAAAAACACTAAAAACACGCTTTTATAAATGCACGTAAAAACCTAAAAAAAGTCCATTACGTGACCTTTCTCCCAAGTGCAAACACGACTATGATACGATATTCCATCATGGAATGCCAGTTCCTGTCTTCCGGCTTCATCATCAGACCCTGAAACTTAATCGTGGTCAAAGTTCATTACAAGACCTTTCTAACAAGTCAAAACACGGCTATGATACGATATTCCATCATGGAATGCCAGTGCCTATCTTCCAGCTTCATCATCAGACCTTGGAACCTAATCGTGGTCAAAGTTCATTCCAAGACTTTTCTAACAAGTCCAAACACAGCTATGATACGATGTTCCATCATGAAGTTCCAGTTCATATCTTCCGACTCCATCATCAGATCAGTTCGACAGTACCATATTATTGTATTGTCATCAGAACTACCTACAGCTGCCAATTTTCATGACGCTACGATCCTTGGAAGATGGTTAAATTAGTTACCTTAGATTCCATTACATAGTTGCATACAGGTCGACCTAATAAAAGCGTGTTAAAAATGCCACCGTATGGCATTACTTTCATGCGAGTCTGCCTTTTTGATTGCGAGATATGAGGTGGAATGTAAAAACGGTTTCAACTCTCCTAAGTCTCCCCCGCGTACGCGACCAATTCAACATATTCACGATTCGTGCGATTAATTACATACCGATATGCAGCATTGTTCACTCAGCTAGCTAACGAAGCGCCTACTTGGCATTAGACCTCAATCCAAATCGCCTCCTAATTAGCGCAAGAGAATCCAGAGATTCAAATGTTTCGGGTTAGATTGCTTAGACAGATACAGTGGGTGGTGATAACATTAGGACAGCCAAGCAGTTTCAGTATTAATTGGCATATTTCAATATTTATAAACTTTTGAACAGTTATGCTTTCTGTTCAAAAGTCCCTTCGTTCAAGGGCCAATTAGCTCCAAAAAGTATGGGAGTTAATGGACCCTTGCTGAGTTGGCCACGAAGACCCATTCTGTTCAAGGTTGGTCACACTCACGGGTCAACACCCATCCGGCGGCCTCCACGCATGAAGTGCGAAGCATGGGCAGGACTCTAACCTTAGGGCTAGTTTCCCCAAGGAGTCAACCTTGCGGCGCTCCTGGATGGTCTGCGCACCGTGCGGCGTGAGCCAATCGATTGTGCACTCTGACTAACAGTCGGAGGAGTCTAGAAGCAGTACTGTTTCCTATAGAGCGGGGGTGTTTGCAGACCTTACGGCGACTGCTCTTGAAACGACCATCGGCTACCCGATCCTGGGTGAACAGCCGGGCAAAGGATGCCGTGGTCCGCGATAGATTCGGTTTACACAGTTTCACCGCTTCGTAAGGGAGAGGACCGCGCAAGCGAACTCGTAACCAATCGAGAGACCGGAGTAATCTGGTCGCAATTGGAAGTAAGGGCGTGAGTGTAAGCCCGCTGGGTAACATACCTGGTTATCTCGCGGATAAGGCGTTGGCCTCTTACGGGCATGTGGCGGATCTTGTCGGTGGACTGTTTTGTCCAAGTCTTCTGCCCTCACTTCACGGGAGATAGAACGAACAATCGTTAAAACTTCCTGAGGTGACGGGTTTGCCCGTTGTAGTTGACAACTCTATTTGTTCAAAAGTTCACATTATTTATTTTAATAAATATTTTTTTTTCTGTAATTTAACAGTCAATATTATATCCGATAAATAGCGTGAGCCACGTTATTATTCAAGAAAATATTTGATATTTCTTTTGTTTATTAGTACTTTATTATTATTTAGTAATTTTGATATCCTTCAATCAATGTAGTATATATATATATTTTTTTTAATATTTATTAAAATCCAAAATAAAAGTTTACAATGTTGACAAATTAAAGTGTAGAAACGAGAAGATACCTAATCATTGTTTGCGAAGCAAAGAAAGTACAGATTAGATGGATTTTTCAGCTCCACTAGACCACAGTCTGTTCTGGAGTGATACCTGTCTGTTATAGTATGTTACATAGTACACCTATTTTTATACAACTTCGATTAATATAATTGACAACATAGTTTAGAAAATTTGAAGAAAAAGGAAACCTAAAGTAATGCTAGTAAGTAAAACAGTACTAAAAAAGGAAAAATAATAATTTCCTACATAGGCATTATATTAAATAGATACATATATAGGTACGGGGTGTTATTACTGCACGGGCATTTTTTTGTGGGTGAATCAGTACAACGAAGTTAACAACTTTTAATAAAAAATTTTGGAAAAAATGAAAAACAAAAAAAATATTTTTTTTTTTTAATTTTATTTTTAAGTAGTATGAAAAGCTATGATCACGATGCGCTATCTAGCGGTTGGTAAAATGTCGCTGATATTGTTTATTTACGACTTATTACCGACCGCTAGATGGCGCAGCGCGCTCAAACGCTTCTTAAACCTTTATTTAACAGTCAACTTCTTCAAATTTTTAAATTGAAAAAAATAAAAAAACATGTCTTTTTTATTTTTTTTGTTTTTTCCAAAAAAAAAATATTAAAAGTTGCTTACCACGTTGTATCGATTAACCCACAGAAAAAAATGCCCGTGCAGTAATAACATCCGGTATAATACGCACACACACATAAAATATATACACATACATATACGTACCCACCTGTACATAATATATACATAAACGTACCCACCTGTATTCAATATATACTTTCAAATTTACGTACCTATTATATAAATACACAAAAAACAAACATTGCAGAACAATACATTTCTTGCTAAACATTTCTTTATTTATTGTTTTAGGACACATCTCCACGAGCTGCCATTTGTCTGACTACTTTAATTGTTATTTTTTACCATTATCAAATATTTTAATATTTTGAAGTAAATATTTACTTGAATAAATACTTTACCTGAATGCTACAAATACACGACATTAAATTATCTAAAAATATTTTTGACGTCCTCAAAATACTGGGTAGAATATTTAGTCAAAGTTCGATATGATTTATCTTCAGTTAAATTCCAGATGATTTAAATGACAATCGATCTCCGATATTCTTGGGTGACGTGCCATCAAACTGTATCGTTTTTGTATTCCAATACCGTATTCCAATCCGCCCGTCTCCAATTTACCTAATCGTCAATTGGAAGAGGGGCGCGCAGCTGAGAGTTTAATTCTTAAAGAGATCAAAATAAAATACGATTTCAAGGACAGAATTTGCCCTTCCTGATTCAATTTTTACAAAGGCGGAAAAATTGGCAAACAGCGACGCGGCTGCTGCATCGAATTCTGAATACGTCTATGTCGCGGCAGCCCGTTGCGGTGCACCCTACGCCATCTGACACACGAATACTAAACGAAACTGATAAGTCAACCAACGTAACCATAGTGTGTGATTACGTGAGAGTGAAAACGACATAATTATTAGCAACGAATGCTGCATGTTATGGAATGTTCAACGTTGATAATATATACAAACGACAGTAGAAATTGTCTTTTCTTTTTTACATTTTACCTGACGTCCCATGTGGGGTACCAGGGCAATCGAATGAGGCTGTCAATTTTTGTAATTTTGTTGGTCTTTCTCTTATTCGTCTAGGTATGGTGTCACCTCCAAGCAAAGAAAATATTGACCATTTTTATTTTCCATGCCTGTAATATTTCGATTATAAAATTGAAAAAAACACGATGTGAGAAATCGCGAAATCAAGAATGATCAAGTTTGGTTATGGACCACCAAATTAGGTAAGAAAGCAATAGATACCTATATAATTGAGTATGAAAAAAAACATGTGAGTCCAGGTGATTCTGAACCCCCCCCCCTCCCCCTACTTCTTCTCCACCCTCAGTGTTTTGTCATCTTGCCCCCCCCCCCATTGCCCATTACAAACGATGTGATTTATGCATGAATTCAATTAGGTTAGATAGGATTTTTACTGTAATCATTCTTGATATGTTTTTGTGCTAGACCATTTACAGCTCCCTGCGACTGGTGTCTTGTCCGTGTGTATTTAGGATTAATTTTAGTAATTAATCGATTAACATATTCTTAACGCTATGATTTCTAGTTACTTTTATTGCAGGTAGAATTAAATGATTTTAAATGTATTTTATGACATAATTGATCTAATTATCAATATATTTTTCTACGGCCTTAATGTTGTCATTAAATTGATAACAACAGTTTGTACGGTATGATTTAATCTTCTGGATCATCCATAATATTTATTTTGGAAATTCGAAAATAATAAATACTCTCCGCTCTTCTTGTGTAACAGCATTTATGACGAGGAATTTCGTAGACTTGTCATCGAAATGGTCTTATATCTTTTTATATGTCATGTGTTTCACGAATACTACCCGAGCCTGTTGAAATAATAGGGATTCATTATTTTTTTGTTTGTTGTTTATTCTACTATGGCCACGTTAAAAGAAGTGAGGCACCGCATCTACTATCGGCTGCGATTAAATATTGAGCATTCGAGCAAGTCATCATTGCTATGACGTACTTTCAATTCAGATTGGATTTCGCGTGTTTGATGTCGAGCATAAACTGCATCGGGCTCTCGAACCACTGGCGGCCTAGTGCTGTGCTGCTGCGCACGTGAGCGACTTTAAGTGCCACGTGCTCTATTCAACACTTCATTCACGATGAATAAACCATTATTCATGGTCCAGACAAACGTCTCGCTTAGGGGGGCTAAGGCGGAATTTTATGTTGGAAGTGAAAGACTAGTGACGTCAAGCTTTTCGAACGTACTCCATGAATGGGATATGTAATTAGCATTGATATAGTAGTAGTAGTAAACGGAGTGGGGGCTTGTTACCAGCCCTTGATGTCACCTAGATCTATAAGATCTTTTGTAACTACCCACTTTGTGGTTTGGTCAGTGGTCAGCTAGTAGCCCAGTACTTATTACCAGTCCAAGTTGATCATTGACGTCCAAGTTGGGCAGATCGCTGGGTTCGAGAAAGGCTCGTCCCAGTAAACTGTGTCTTTTTGCGGCGAGGCCTGGGCAGCGAACAACGATGTGTATGCTGTCTTCAGGTTCTTCGCCACATATTCGGCAGTCCTTGCTCTCGGTCAAGCCAAGGTTGAATAGATGTGCTCTAAGGGTCGTATGTCCGGTGAGGAGACCGATAGTGGTTCTAACGTTCTTCTTGCTAATGTCAAGTAGGGCCTTGGTTTTCTTTTGAAGTGGTTGCTCCATCGTGGCTTTTGCCTGGCGACATCCCTGGCTCTGTTTCCAGGATGCCCAATGTTCCTGCTCCAGTCTAGCAGTCCTAAGCAGTCCCTGATGATTTTCTTACCTGTAGCGAAGGGGACCCCTACAACTGGCTCCACCGAGCATTCCAGTGTGCCCAGTTTTGGCAGTCTGTCGGCCTCTTCGTTGCCGGGTATATTATTTTTGCATTTATTATAAAGGCTATTAATTAGATTGCTCAATGCCGTACTACGTTTTGGCAGCTATGATTTTACTACGAAACGCAACGTGTAGATGGCACTTACAGTTTCAAACATTGATTAATCTTCGCTTATGTTCAATATGGCGTCGTTCGTGGTATGGCACAGTATGGCGGTGCACTATAGATGGCGCTCTAAACACGCCTATACGGTATTCTATCTCGAAATAAAATAATAATATAATAACAAATGATAATAACAAATAATAATATAACAACATAAAGATGACAATTTTTTATTGGGTATAGGTACAGGTTTCAACACGTAATAATTACGTCTTTTTTTAATGTAAAGATAGACTAATCGATGGAAATGTATTTCTCCGTTTTATTTATTTGATGTAATTATGTGATGGCACTAATTAAATGTTATTATTGTTACTATTCGTTACTTATTATTGTTACTATTTTTTACTTGGTCTGGTAAGAAGTACCGGGCTACTAGCTGACCATTGACCTAACCACACAGTGGGTAGTTACAAAAGACCTTACAGATCTAGGTGACATCAAGGGCTGGAAACAAGCCCCCCACTCCATCTACTACTAATACTATTCGTTAAATTATTGAGTTTTTATAATCGATCAGTCTTTATAAAACACCATTCAATATACATGTTATTAAAGTTTCTACGGACAATTCTTTCAGCGCCACCATGCATGTCGCCGGCGTAGAAGGGTTGCCAAAACGTACAACGGCCTGTGATCGGGAGCTAATGGGCCCTGTTGCAGTTTGGTCAGCAAGCCCCATGTGTAGGGTCCGTCAAACGCACAGGTCAACACCTAACCGGCGGCCTCCGCGCAGAAGTGCGAGCTTGGGTAGGACTCTGGCCTGCGGGCCAGTTTACCCTAGAAGTCAACCTTCGGGCGCTCCTGGACGGTTTGCGCACCGTGCAGCGTCAGCCTATCGATGGTGCATTCCGACCGACAGCCGGGGGGGTCTGGAAACAGTACGGTCTACTACAGAGCGGGGGTAGTTGTTAACCTTACGGCAACTGCTCTTGAAACGACCAATCGGCCACCCGATCCCGGGTGAACAGATATATTCGGTAGACAGCGAATCACCGCTACGTAAGGGAGAGGACCGAGCAAGCGACCTCGAAGCTGGACCGGAGTAATCTAATCTAGTTGCAACTAGAAGTAAGGGCGCGAGTGTCGTGCCGCTGGATGATTAACCTGGTTATCTCGCGGAAAGCGCGCTACGCTCACCTCGCGGGAGACAGAACGATCTAATATCGTTAAAACTTCCTGAGGTGACGGGTTCGCCCGTTGTAGTTGACGGCTCTAGTTATGGCATTGAGCAATCTAATACCCTATATAATCAGTAATATTAGGTATAATTTGTAAGAGAAAATTTCTTTTCACACTTGATAAGTAGGTACATGGCCAATTTGACTCAATGTATCTAGCTTCCTTAATGCTATTGTATGTAACAGTAATACGAAAAGCTCTACATTACTCTTACATCAAAACAAAGCTTTGTTTATTGTTGTGGCTACCTACCTAAACGTTTGTCTATGTTCTCCCCGTGGTCTGTCTATGGGCTCGAGAACTACTGGACCAATTTCGATCGGGGTTTTCCCCCTAATTTTGTAGCTTTTTTCCTGTGCTGGACGGTTACAGAACGGCTTCCATCGTATCATTTAATTACTTTCCCGGCCCACCAACCTACGAGAAGGGAAAGTGTCGTGAACGCGCAAAGGTTTCTTTCGTGATGAAGACGGAATTATCCATTTTGCCACCGTTTGAGTCGATTAAGACCATTTCTAGATTAAAGTCTGTCTGTGTGTCTGTGTATAAGGGAGTTTATGGTGTATAAGGGAATTTATGGTATAAGGGAGTTTGAAAATTCTGAGTTTATTTTCCATGTTGATGATTAATGAAATGCGTAAAGTTTTAAACATAATGGTATTATGATAGCTGACATTCTAATTTTCATATAATTAAATTCATTTAAAAAAAAATACGAAGGCATATTGCTGGATTGGCAATAAAATATATATTTTTTGGTTATTCTACATAGAATTTGCATTTCTATTTTAATATATTATTCTCCCTGACTCATCACATTAGCATATTTTGATTATTTGTATGTAGGTAATATTGAATATAATATTACAGCCATGACAACTATCACGATAGTTATGTTTATAATAATGAAATTTTTAGCATTTAATTTTGTGACGCATCCAAGTGTAGGAATGCCTATCTACTGGAGTAGTTGATTGTATTGTATTGTATTGTATTGTGTATTTTGACACCCTTTGAGACAATTAGGGCCATTTCCAAATTAACGTCTGTGTGTCTGTGTGTATCCCTACACGATAGCGCCCAAACGCTTAATCCGATTGAGCTGAAATTTGGTATTCAGGCATCATTTAGAGATGGCAAGAGTTGAAAAGATGGTGGTTGAAATCAATCCACCAGGAGGCGCACTAGTATATATCATCCTCGAATTATTGGACTTATGAGACTTGATCAAAATTTTGAAGACAGATGCCTCGTTGGGCCGAAATGACTTTTGGTTGGAATATCTCATATACAAATCAAATATTGTCGCCAAACCGCCCGAGGCTAGCCGGAGAAACAAACTGCTACGCCCGAGGCAGTTGCAACGGGACCCAACCCAATTCGCCCGCTGGCCGAGAGAGAGCGTTCTTCGATTTTATTTATGAAAAAAATATTCAGATGAAATCAGTCCTTGGCTACTTGTCGGAAAGTCTTGGGCACAACCGATATTCTTTTTGTTGGGTTCATAGCCCAAAAGAAGACTACTTGTCGTAATAGGACTTATTAGGCTGAAGAATTGCGAAATGATACCTTTGAGGGCTATTTTAGTCGCAGAAATAAAGGCGTCGTTTAACAATGAAATCAATATAATTGGACGACATTGTGTAGAAGTTTGCGCGTAGGCGGACGAGGGTCAGGCCAGCCAGTTTGCCGCCTCGGTATATTTATATCTCCGTCCTGCGTAATGGCTTCAAACCCTACCGCTCTCATATCGGATTAGACTTTTCCGAGTCGAAATCGGCAGCTGGTTGCACGTAAAGTATGTCGGGCGCTATTTATAGAGTGGTGCAGTGCGTCACTCGGTCGCATCAATCTATAGACGCTTCATTTAATTTATTGCGATGACGTGTTGCAGTCACTTGCAGTGCTGTCAACTTCTACATATCATATACGTATGTATACGTCCGCCCATCTTTGCTTTCCAGTATTTTTTTTTTAAATAAACACTAAATTTATATCTTTGGTAAGCGATACATTCGGAGACGACGACTAAAACGAATGAATTCGTTACCTCAGGAAGTTTTTGCTATATTGATACAAACCTACCGTCCAGCAAAGCCACGAACCCGCCAGAGTCCAACGCCTTACGGCGAGACACTAGGGAGGACCACGGGGCCATCAGGATACTTCCGACCACCGTTACGGGTTCGAGGTCGCTTGCGCGATCCTCTACCTGTCGTATTTTCAGCGGTGATTCAGTTTCAATCTATCGCGGACCATGGCATCATTTGTCCGGCTCTGAATTTGGGATCAGGTAGATGACTGGTCATTTCAAAAGTGGAAGACGGCAGGTCAGACAGTATATTTCCATAGTCTTTACACTCCTTTAGTAATTAGTCAGAGTGCACAACCGATTGGCTGACGCCACAGTGCGCAAACCACCCAGTAGCGCCGGAGGGCAATCCCCCAGGGGAAACCGATCCACCAACCGCGAGTCCTGAGACGCGAGAGTCCTTTCCGGGGTAGTCTCTCGCTCGAGGAGGCTACTGCATAGGAGCTGAGCTGGTAGTTGGGCCGATCCGAGTACATATTGGATCATATGGTCCAAGCCGCGCGAAACCGTTCGCTACGCGATAAGCGATACTGTGAAGCCTCTTTACCTGAAGCTCAAAATTAAAAATCGTATAAATCGGTATAAACTACAAAATTAGGCATTTTTGGTAAATGTCTTTAAAAAATATTTGTATTTTTCCTGCGGTTTACGATCCCCTCCCAGCCCAGGACTCGATGCTTGATCGTCTAGGAAGCCCCTTACAACAAACTTCGCGAGTGGGTACGAAATTACCCATTATACTTTATGCTGTATGCTGACATAAACGATAAAATGGAGCGCCAAAATAAAGAAGAAAAATACATGTCCCGTAAATAATGTGGAATGAATACATCCTTGATCCGTTGTCAACATCTATTATACATATTCTCGTATGTATACAGTCCGATCTTTGCTTTTCAATAAAAAATAAATAATATTCAACACTAAAAATAGGTCAGCGACGCGATAAAGAATACGGAGGACAATCCTTAATGATGATAATATTAATATCGTCGGCCTCTAATAACAATGCATACGACTGTAATTGCAGTGATGAAAAAAAACAATGACAAGTGAGCGATTCAGGGCCGTTTCCATCGTTTTATGGATCCGGTTAGTGCGTCGCGAATGGATCATACTCACTCGTACGCTCATCGGCATCGCTCCCTCTGGTAATACGTCGTCATGTCCTGGCTGATTCAGCAGTTGAGCCGAGACACCCAATGCACGGACAAGAACCACACCACAATCGCCTCAAATCGCGAAAGTCGTTAACGAGCCGAACACAACCGCTACATGGCAGTCAATCGTCGAACCGCATCACTCAATGGAGGGCTTCAGGATTGGCTCGACAAGATGCCGAGCCAAACTCGTTTGCGACGGCTACACAGAGACTATTCGGCTACCAGATACCGGGTAAACATATTGAGATGTCAACCGCAACGGGCGAACCCGTCACCGCAGGACGTTTTAACGATTCATCGTTCTATCGACCGTGCAGTGAGCGTAGAAGACTTTGGACATAACAAATCCGACGTCTAGCTACGCCACAACCCGCAAGAAGCCAACGCCTTTACCGCGAGATTGCCAGTATGTTACCTGGCGGGCCGACACTCGCGCCCTTGCTTCCAATTGTGGCCAGATTTCTCCGGTCTCTCGATTGGTTCCGAGTTCGAGGTCGCTTGCGCGGTCCTCTCCCTTATGAAGCTGTGAAACGGAGTGCACCGAATCTATCGCGGACCAAGGCGTCCTTTGCCCGACTCTGAACCGGGATCGGATGGCCAATGGTCATTTCAAGAGCAGTCGCCGTAAGGTAGGCAACCACCCCCGCTCTATAGGAAGCGATACAGTTCCCAGACTCCCCCGACTGTTAGTCGGAGAGCACAATCGATTGGCTTGCGCCGCTCGGTGCGCAGACCGTCCAGGAGCGCCAGAGGTTTGATTCCCAGGGGAGACTGGTTGACCCAGTGTCCTACCCAGGTTCGCACCCCATGCGTGGAGGCCATCGGATGGGTGTTGACCCATGAGTGCGACCGACCCTAAACACATGGGTCATCGTGGCCAGCTCATCATGGGCCCGTTAGCTCCCGGGTAAACAGCCGGGCAAAGGACGCCGTAGTCCGCGATAGATTCGGTAGACACCGAATCACCGCTACACAAGCGAGAGGACCGCGCAAGCGACCCCGTAACCAGTCGGAATGCCGGAGAAATCTGGCTGTAAACGGAAGTAAGGGCGCGAGTGTCGGCCCGCTGGGTAAAAACCCGGTTTCTCGCAGTAGGGCGTTGGCTTCTTACGCGCGAGTGGCGTAACTAGACAGTGGACTGTTTTCATCCCATTTCTTCTACGCTCACCTAACGGCAGGCAGAACGATCAAATATCGTCAAAACTTCATGGGGTGACGGGTTTGCCCGTTGTAGTTGACAGCTCCAGTTGTCCCTCAGTCGTCAGAAGTAAGGTAGGACAGACGACATCAAGTGAGATGCCGTCTGCATGTCGTTGCTCTAGCTAGACTCTAGGTTTTTTTTTTATTATTTTTATTCAGAGAAAAAATACATTTTTTTAAATATAATAAAATCTTGCCAAACTGGTATACAGTTTGTTGGCGAGACAAACTCTTATTTTTCTAGTCTTACACTTCTAATTTTGTGATACTAAAATACATTAATAATATAAAAAACAATGCACAGCAGTATTACTACTGGTCTTACTACATGCTTAAATTAGGCCAGTATTACTACAAGCTTAAATTATAGAAACGTATAAAAAAAATACTTATGGCCACTAACTTCTTTATAAACGTCCAACAGGTAGCTTTTTAATCTCTTTTTAAACATCTGTTTGCTCACGCTTACACAGTCTTCCTCAGATACAATAGTATTAAAGATTCTTGGAATGAGGTACTTTAACGTCCTTTCGCCATAGTAGTTGTTCGCTCTTGGTTCTTCAAATCTTTTACGGACTTTTTCTCTAACATTCCTATTGTACTGTATTGGTATTTTAAATTCTGAATTTCTAAAGTGCTCCATTGCTAGTAAGTATGTAATTTTTTCATGTATAGGTAATATATCGCATCGCTTAAACAACAAGTTATAGTTCTTTTTACATTGTGTTAACACATTTTTATTTACTAAAAGTTTTATTATTCTACGTTGCAAATTAAATATTTTGTCTATATATGTGCGAAAAGTACGACCAAATAAAGTGAGAGCATAGCTCAGTACTGCATCAGCGAGGGGATGATATACTAAGCGTCTATAGCGTCTATAGCGTGAAAACATGCCTACTAGCGGGAGAAAATGGCAGTAAACATCATTAATTACCCGCGATTCCCACCCAAGGCGACTGAAATGTTAAAATAGCGCCGAGAAGTAGGATATTCGATTCAATAAATAAAGGACGCGGTCCGAATTGCCCTTACTGCTCAAAGCATTATTAGCACGCTTAGAGGCCGCTCACTTGATTTGTTTAATAATAGTAAAAAATAGAACCTTCAGTATTTTTGTTTACAAGTGTTTTTTATTTGAACGAATGTCAACCAAAAAGACAGTCGACATCAAAATGTCCATGAAAGTCAACAGTGTCAAGGATTTACCACATTTTGGTAAACGGGCGACATCGGCCAATCAGAACACGATATCGAAGTGGGAAGTATCGACTTCCGAGATTAGCCACGATTCTGAAACAGAATCAGCCAAGTCGTAGGATCGAGGACGATATCGTATTCAATGTCGTGTCGCGTTGACGTGTCGTATTCCACTTCAGAATCCGAGGGCATAACCTACAAGAAGCGAACAATCCAGGGCGCATATTTTGCAGATACGTGCCCTAACTTGGCACGGACACGTTAACGATCGAACGAACTCGTATGCTGCAAGAATCGAAACCTAAAAATGTCTCTTCGTCGTCAATTTTGATGTCCGATTCGTTTATTAATACTATTATGATTGCGCCAGACAAATTGCTCCAACGGAAATCTAAAATACAATTTTATCTCGCAGTAGATAAGAGAATAACGAAATCGCCATTGTTTGTACATAGCTAACATAATAATGTAATTACATTCGTCATTGTGCCGCCGAAGCGCCTGTTTTCGAATGGAATGCAGAGCGAGAAACGTTCGTGTTTTTGTATTATTTTTAAAAATAATTGAGGAAGTAATACCGGTAATTTGCGTATGAAAACATTAACTAGATTCGGTATAGGTCAAAATAAACGACACTGAAATAGAATAGAAGTGCAAATATGTAATACTGTTTGTTTCAGCATTATATTTCTTGACGTAACCAAGTTCTAGCCGTAAGTCCTCGGTCGAAGTTTACAATTGACGAGATTGCTGAGAGATTGAACATTGACAATTCGACCGCTTTTCGCCATTTAAAAAAGCTTGGATACATTTTTAAGCTCGATACTTAGGTTCTGCATCTACTTGCTGAAATGAATAAGATAAATCGCATGAATGTGGCCATTTTTCTACTCGCACGAAACGAAACTGAACCGTCTTTCCAATCGTAACAGGCAATGAGAAGTGGATCCTGTTTAATACGTTGCGGTCTTTTCAGAACAATTAGAATGGCAAAAATCTTAGGTCTGTGGAAGCTGTAGAAAACCACCTCATGAACTTTTCTCAAGGAAACCAAGCAGTTTCTTCATAAATGGAATCGACAAGTTCGTTGATCGTTGGAAAACAACTAGAGTTGTCAACTACAACGGGCGAACCCGTCGCCTCAGGAAGTTTCAACGAAATGTACGTTCTATCTCCCGCGAGGTGAACGCAGAAGACTTAGGACAAAACAGTCCACCGTCAAGCTCCGTCTTATGCCCGAAGAGGCCAACGCCTTATCCGCGAGATAACCAGGTATGTAACCCTGCGGGCTTACAGTCACGCCCTTACTTCCAGTTGCGATCAGATTACTCCGGTCACTCGACTGGTTACGAGTTCGAGGTCGCTTGCGCGGTCCTCTCCCTTATGAAGCGGTGAAACGGTGCAAACCGAATCTATCGCGGACCACGGCATCATTTGCCCGGTTGTTCACACGGAATCGGGTAGCTGATGGTCGTTTCAAGAGCAGTCGCCGTAAGGTCAGCAACAACCCCCGCTCTATAGGAAACAGTACTGTTTCCGGACTTCTCCGACTGTTAGTCGGAATGCACAATCGATTGGCTGACGCCGCACGGTGCGTAGAGCGTTCATGAATGCCAGAAGGTTGACTCCTAGGGGAAACTAGCTCTAAGGCCAGAGTTCTATCCGGGCTCGCACTTCATGCGTGGAGGTCGCCGGATGGGTGTTGACCCGTGAGTGTGACCAACCCTGAACAAAATGGGTCTTCGTGGCCAACTCAGCAAGGGTGCATTAGCTCAAAAATTCGTTTGAAACAGTTATAGAAAAGAATGGAGCATTTAAAACATAATCAAGTTTGCCCTTAACCTGTCGGAAGCTAGCTTTCATACGGAAAAAACCGCGCCGCACTTTTTGGTCAATTTGGAATATAAATACTAAAAATATAGTTTTATTATGAATTCCCTCTTGTTAACTAATAATTAATCACTTTAGTCATGTATATTATATATTTATATAATGTATGAAACGGGGCGTGAATTTAGACACGCCTCGATCTGTGTCAGTACCTACTGTAGACAGTTATTGAAATGTTAGTGTCGAATCACCCACCACTCGTCATGCATCGAACTCCTGCCTCTCACAGGCCACCAAGGTTTGGAGCGTAGGGCGGAATGAAATGCCAGATTGTTCCATCACTGGCTAGTTGTCGGCTGATATCATCCGGCAACTCAGATTGGGTATCAACCACCATCTTAAGAAGCTCCCTATCTGCTCCAACAAAGTTTGTAGCATTATCACTGCATAAGTCCTTACAATGACCGCGTCGGGATACGAAACGACGTAAAGCCGCTATGAAGCCTTTCGCGATTAAGTCGGACACGGCTTCTAAGTGGATAGCTTTGGTTATCATACACACGAAAACGCATATGTATCCCTTAAATGACCTCGACCCTCGACCATGGGACATTCTTAAATTGATATGGCCGGTGAAGTCTACACCGGTTGATTGAAATGGTCGAGATGGTGTTACTCGTGTTTCAGGTAGTTGACCCATATACTGGTTATTATCTTGTCTCGAGTACCGTATGCACGTTATGCACTTCCTGTAGCACTTCTTAACCAGGTTTCTCGCTCGGATTATCCAGTACTTTGAACGTAAAAGATTTAGCATAATTTCTGGTCCTCCATGCAACGTCTTCATGTGAGCGTCCGCAATTATCAAGTTGGCAATATGGCTCTCACTAGGCATGATAATTGGATGCCGTTTGTCATAGTCCACTTGAGCATGATTAATGCGACCGCCGACTCTTAGAATTCCATTCTCGTCTAGAAATGGGCAAAGAGTGTGAAGGTAGTGTTTCTTAGAAACACATTCTTGATTTTTAATTGTTTTAATCTCTTCTTCAAAATAGACACCTTGGCTGTGTTTGATACAACTCTGAAGAACGACGTCTTTCTCTTTTGCACTGTTACAAACTTCTTTCTTTTTTTCGTTGGCATTCTTTTATATATGGCTAGTATATTGAGTGTTTTGGATAAGGTCGAAAATGTGGTAAACATTTTATATATGAGACGGCATTACGAAAGGACTACGCGTGCATCTGTCAACCACCGCAAAATATCTATATGCATTTTTGGCCCCACAGCGTTTAAATCGGGCACGAACTCATGTACCTAGTCATCTGATAAATCAAACGCTTTTAACCCGTTGAGTATGAGTCAACCAAATCTGGTCGCGAAACAATTATCCGTTGAGTACGAGTCGACCAAATCTAGTCGCGCGTTTTTTTCACTTCTTTGACGTTCTCATATTTATTCATAATTATCTAATTGTTTTACAAAATGATATTTCAATATTCTATATTCGAAATTTCAATGCAATCATTGTGCAGTTGTTCTTTTTATGATTGGTGTAGTAGTTTCGTAGTTATAGTACTTTAAGGTCGATGTCGCCGAAAATCCTGCAAAAGAGACAGATGCATCCATGAAAATACCCATTTACTCCAAGGTAATTTACACAGGTCTTGAAATTAAAGGAAGACCGTTATAACTCAAGAGTATAATAATAATATTATATATCTGGACGCACAACTTTGTATCTCAGGAAATAAAAAAAGTAGTGACTCTTCAAAATGCTGGATAAATAACAAATCGTCTGAATAAACAATAGTGTTATGAGTGTGAGCGTGCACGCGATCACGTGGCTTGTTTAACTACTCGTTCGAGCGTATAATTCTAATAAGACGCCGCAACATAATGGCTGCAATCGCCGATGGGATTGAAGATTCGGCCGCCCAGTCAGCGCCGCAGCGCGCAGATAGCGCGCGCGGCCAAGGTCGCCTTCAGCAAACACAGCACAATACCGATACAATAAATGAACGCGCGGCGTCGGATCCGCCAATTGGCGCGGACGCCCACTCCTCGTGATATGGTCGACAGGAATCTGCCATTTGTTTGCTTTCAAATCAGATGAAAATGAGAAACGTCAAACTAATAATAATCATAATCATAAGTTTTTTATTTAAAATAGTACGAAATCGTAACTTTTTGACGTCAATAATGCATACAAACATACATAAATGATAAAAAATTAAGATATTGTGACATTATAACAAATTATTGTGACATATAACGTGATATCGATATCGAGGTAACCATTTTATTTCCAAGGGTCTTTGTCGTCTAGATAATCATTTATTTTATAGTAGCCCTTTGAGTACAGCTTCTTCTTAATAAATGACTTAAATTGTATCACAGATAAATTTTGCATGTTTACTGGGACTTTATTGTAGAAGAGTATACATTGCCCTTTGAATGATTTTGTGGTTTTGGAGAGTCGACTTTTATGGTCAGCAAGTTTATTTTTATTTCTAGTATTGACACCATGCCTATCAGAGTTTTTTAAAAACAGTTCTTTATTTTTATGCACATACATTAAATTTTCATAGATGTAATGAGATGCAAGTGTCAAAATATTGATTTCTTTAAATTTTCCGCGTAACGACTGTCTAGCACCCAATTTATAAATAGCGCGGATGGCTCGTTTCTGTAGTATAAATATTTTATCAGCGTCAGCCGCATGACCCCATAGCAAGATGCCATACGACATCAAGCTGTGAAAATAGCTGAAGTAAACCAGCCTCGCGGTGTCTATATCTGATAAATTACGATTGTTTTTACAGCATATGCCGCAGATAATGATAATAAAATGCTTTATTTGATTAAATAAATCGGCGAGCTTATTGCGTTAAAGCAATATCTTACAGATAACCTTAAACAAATGGAAAAACATGTTTTGCGGTAAAAATAAGATAAAACTCTCATTGAAATGTATCTAACGTTAAAATCCAGCAGAAAATCAAAAATAAAACAGCAAAAAAAAAATCCTATCAGTCCTTTGTCTCTCGTATTTCATATAATGACTATTAATCGCAGTTTATAATGACTATTAAAAACAGTTTACATGAATAGCTTTTTTGTATTTTTTTGTTTTTGTATTTTTTTGTTTTTTAAAATGTATCTTTGGTACAAAATAATATTGTTTATAATCTCAATGCAAAATTTCATTTTTATTTGTCTTTTGTTCTTTTTATTTTTCTATAATATTAAATTTGGTAAAAAATGTATATATAAATAAGATATAATAACGGAGATAGAAAACGAATGTACCGCGTGAAATTCGAAACCTAACATTCGTTTTCTATCCCATTTATAATGTCAAACAACCGCGATAGTCTTCGATTTTATATTAATAACGGAGATATGTACCTACTGTACACATTATAGATAGATAGTGTTAACATATAATTAGTCATAGTTTTATTGTTATACTTTGTATTTGTTATGTATACTGTTTGTTAACCAAATAAAACAAAATAAAATAAAATAAAAAATAAACCTATAATGACGCAGGGAGAAGGAGAGGAACGAAAAAAAATTATACGCGCGTCTTAAAGTGTTCTTAGAGCCTGCGTTTGAAGCAATACAAACTCGGTGCTGTCCTTACATGTGTAGGTAAAGCATTCCAGAGACGGGCTCCACGCATGGAGGAAGAGTCGGAGAAGAAATCACTATTGAGAGCAGGGATCGAGAGCAGTAGGTTGTCTTCAGATCTCAGAGGGCGCCCGTGAACTGAGAGAGCATTGAACCTTTTAGGCCCCCTTCAAGATTCTGAAGAGAAAACAGAAATATTGGTTGTAAGAGTTTGGACTAACGTTTGCTTGACTCTCAGTGGAAGACTGTGAAAGCTCATATAGATACGTTTATTGACTTCAGATCTGTGATCAAGCCTGAACTGTTTAACTAGGTACGGTATTCAAAGAAAGTTTTGATTTACTATCGTAAAAAGACTCATACGAATACCGCATACGAGATTATAATCGATAACATCGAGATTGCACTGGTAGAGCGTACCTACCAATCGCTAATAAAAAGCTTCGCTCACCAAAGGGCGCAAAAGAAACCGCGCACAGTGGGCTTTCGTCATTTGCTTATCATCAATCTCATCTCATCTGGTTTTTTTTTACACTTCCCAAACGATTAATTCGATTGAGCTGAAATTCGCCATGCAGGCATTATTTGGGCATGGCAAGAGTTGAAAAGGTTGTGGTTGAAATCGGTCCAACAGGGGGCGCACTAGTCGTATTTCAATCTCGAAATATTCGACTTATTTATTTATTTATTTATTTTAAGGAAAACCAACAGCCATATAAAATATTAAATAACAACTTAAATAATAAATGATAGCCAATAACAGGTTCTCACATATAGAAACAGTTTAGAGAATATGGAATTGCCAGCAAAAAACGCTTGGCAGGGTCCGGTACTATAAATTTAAAAAACGCAAATAAAAATTAAACAAAAGGGACAAGAAGGCAAAAAAACAATATCGAGAAATCGAATACAAAAAAATAATAACAATAAAGAAAAGCAGAAGAGTAGGTACTAAAAGAAATTGTTGCTGAGGATACGTCTCGCTGATACAACACTAGTGCTAAATAGATCGATATCAACGTCGCCGCAAATCAGTTTCTTGAGGTTGTTACTCGCACGCCACATATAGGTGTTTTGCATGTAATTAGATGTAACAACAGGTAGCCGAATTGGGATGGTGTGTCTCATGGATTTAACCGGGGCATTAAAAGATAGGTATGATAAAAGTTCGGTACAATCTAAAGAACCTTGGGCAATTTTTTGCAAAAAAGTGAGGTCACCGATTTCTCGCCGTTTTGCTAGTGGAAGCAGGTGGTGTTTTTTACATAATTTGACATAGTCGTCTGAACTGTATTTGTCTTTGGTACGGAAACATAAGTATTTAAGGAACTTCCTTTGGATGCCCTCGATGCGATTGGAGTATTTAAAGTACATAGGGTTCCATATTTGAGATGCATATTCCAGGTTGCTACGTACCAGAGTACAGTAAAGAATTTTAAGAGTTTTAATGGATTTAAAATCTTTGGTACTGCGCATAACGAATCCAAGAGCTCTGGAAGCCTTTTTAACTATTTTGTCTACATGAGTGTCGAAGAGCAGCTTGGAGTCGTGGTACACACCGAGGTCACGAATGATAAGAGTCCCTTTGTAACTTGGTACCTTTTAGGACATAGTCGTGTAATACAATATTTCGCTTTCGAGCAAAGTGACCACACTACATTTGGATGGATTTAAATCTAAGTGGTTCCAGGTACAATAGCGCTCGAGGCGACTTATAGACTTGATATTTGGTACACAGATGCCTCGTTGGCAGTGTTAAGCAAAATTTAGTCAAACTAATTACTGATGACTAACGATTGGATACATTAATCGTGATTTACGACTAATGATTGATTAGTTTAGTCGACAATCGTGACTAACGATTGATTAGTTTCAATCGTAATCATGAATAAAACATTGTGATTGAAATTCTCGACTACGGTCTTCAAGTCTTGCATCGGGTTGAAGTGGAGTGGACTGCATTCACCCGTACTTATAATAATAATAATAATAATAAAACTCTTTATTCTTAAGAAAAGGCGAGCTTATTGCCTGCAGGCAATATTTTAGAGCTAACCTATACTATTGTAAGAACATTATTTGCGAGTAGACTATATAACTTAACCTATATTTAAAAGAGTATGACAAATAAAATAGAGGAGGATAGAAAGAAGTATATACTTTACTCTTTGTGGGCACAGATTCGCCACATCAAAATAATCTAACACCTATAAGGACGCTAAAGTTTTAAAAGGAGGGGAAAGGGAATTTATCTGGAGGATTTCAAATGCTCTCCGAGTCTGTTTTTAAAAGTTGTTCTGCTTGGCGCGGTTCTCACATTTTTCGGCAAAGCATTTCAAAGACGGGCTCCATGCACGGTGAAAGAGAATGAGAATAAGTCACTGCTGTGACTAGGAATAAAAAGTAGCAGGTTGTTTTTTGATCTCAGAGGGCGTTCATGAGCCGATAGTGCAGTAAATCTGCCGGTAAGATAATTGGGAGCGACGCCATCCAAGATCTTGAAAAGCATACAGAGAACTCGCATGTCTCTTTTCTCCCGGGTCGACAGCCAGTGAAGCTTCTCTCTGTACTCCGTGATGTGGTCAAATTTTCTGATGTCATGGATATACCGAATGCAAACATTTTGGAGACGCTCAACTTTGGTGGATAACTCCTCTGTGAGGTCGAGAAATGCGACATCTCCATAATCCAGAAGGGGGAGGAGAGCAGACTGACAAATCGTAATCTTGCTCTCCTCCGGGAGGATATTTTCAGCCTATTCAGCGAAGAATCTTATGAAGAATTCATAGAGTGGTCGGTCCGGACCGACCAACCAGTAAGAATCTAAATACAGTCAACCAACAAAAAGAAAGCATTGTTGGGTGGCATATATGTTTGACGACTGACGATTGATTAACGACTTATTGATTTACAGACCGCGCGCGAGCTCCGAAGAATCGGGGACTGGGAAAGCGGCCGGATTACGCCGCCCCCGACCGTCGCCTCATACCTCACTATATCCCAGTACTATTAGGAAAGCGCGGGATGTGGAACGACGGTCAGGAGCGGCGTAATCCGCCATCTTCGCCAGCTTTCGATTCTTCCGAGCTCGCGCGCGGACTCGTCATTATTATTTCCATCGTGATTAAATTTAGTCATGACTAAATTAGTCACGATTGAGTAGTCAATTGAAAAAAAATATTCGATTGACCCAACACTGCTTATCGGGCCGAAATCACATTGTGTTTCAGTTGGAATATCTCATATTCAAGCTACACTAATTTTTACATACCGCCGTCAGGTCTTGTCCCTAAGGAACATGACGATCGAAATCCTTGGCTACTTGCCGGGAGAGTTTTGGGGTGACACAACCGATTTTTAACACGCTTTTATTAGGTCGACCTGTATGTAAATATGTAATGGAATCTAAGGTAACTAATTTAACCATCTTCCAAGGATCGTAGCGTCATGAAAAGTGGCAGCTGTATGTAGTTCTGATGACAATACAATAATATGGTACTGTCGAACTGATGTGATGATGGAGTCGGAAGATATGAACTGGAACTTCATGATGGAACATCGTATCATAGCTGTGTTTGGACTTGTTAGAAGTCTTGGAATGAACTTTGACCGCGATTAGGTTTCAAGGTCTGACGATGAAGCCGGAAGATAGGCACTGGCATTCCATGATGGAATATCGTATCATAGCCGTGTGTCGGTGAATTTCGTATCATAGCCCAAAAGCGTATTTTTAATGTTTTTTTTCTTACTATTAATTATTTATTTAATTAATTCATGTGTTGGGATAATCCCACTCGAGTCCTAATAAAAAAATCGTTCAGAAAGAGCTGGGTCGTTCGTCAAAGGGCAAAGATTTTGAGTCCTTATAAAGACCCTCTGTGCTGACGCGCGGGGTGGGGTGGTGTGTCGAACCCGTTGCCGCGGCTCAGTCAAGGACGCCCGGTGCCGTGTGAGCGCCGCAGACGACATCGCATTGCGCTGCAGCCATGCAACCGACCGACTACCCACTAAGTACCCCTCCCCCTCTCCCTCCCCCCTCGGCGCTACCGACTCTGCGTCTCTCCTCACACCCCGTCTCATTAATGCATCACATGTGCGAAAAATCACATCAGCGGCGATGTAAACGAACAAGACAGACAACCTGCACAGTTTGGAATCTTAAGGATACGAACGATTGCGAACTAGCCACGAAACAAACATCTTTTGGTAGCGAACGGTTTCGTGCAGCTTGGGCCATAAGATCCATCGTGTTTCCGGGTCGACCCAAGTTACGATAGCCTCACTATTTAGTGGCCTCCTCGTGGGAAGACTACCCCGAGAAGGACTCTCGCGTCCCCGGCCTCACGGCTGGTGGACGCGACCGTGCGGCGACAGCCAATCGGTAGATGCACTCTGACTAATTACTAAATTAGTCGGGAGACTATGAAAATATACTGTTTCCTAAGCAGCGGGGGTGGGTGTTGACCTGTCGTCGACCACTCTTGAAACGACCAATCGGCTACCTGATCCTGAATCCAGAGCCGGGCAAAAGATGCCAATGGTACGCGATAGACTCAAAGTGAATCACCGTTGAATGCACGGCAGGTAGAGGTCCCGCAAGCGACTTCGAAACCGTAACCAGTCGGGAGGTTAAAGGTATCCTGATGGTTAATTCCAGACGGAGATATCCTTCTAAAACTGGCAGTGAGGAGAGCGAGGCTGCTCGATGAGTATCGTTTTCCTCTGAAGGGCAAGTTGGATTAGCTGGACGGTAGATTCGGTAGGGAGATAAAACGATCAATATCGTTAAAACTTCCTGAGAGGACGGGTTCGCCCGTGGTGGTCGTCACCTCTAAGTGGCTTCTCTTGTGCTGGTTCCCGATAGCCTGTCAACCATAGATTCGATACTCGAATGGCTCGTAACGTAAGGGTACTGTCACCTTTACCTTTACACCTTGCGCGAATATGCCTAAAACTATCATGCTCTTCAACTGTCACATTTGCTTATGTTAAGCATACTTGTTTTAAGCATACTCTTGAAGAGGTGTACTTAAAGCAAACAATTGAACACACGTGCTATGGTTAAACGCAGCCTCTCCGCCAACACTTAATTCCATCCGCACACAACTCAATACAATAATTCTAATGCTTTGCAATGAAATTGTTTAAGAAACTATTGTAGAACCAAGTAAATATATTTAAAAGAATTTAAAATACGACTGCCGTTACAGAAACTGAACTATTTCACTCTTTCATAGCTACAAGAGTTTATAATAAATTAATAAATTAAGTAGTGACATAAAAACCAGCCCCAATTGTCATTTGTTTAAAAGCAAAATAAATAAATGGCTGTTGCAAGAAGAGCGTTTATCTATCCATGCCATGATCGATGTAGTAGAATAAGTTGAAGTTGACAACATATATCGTGTTTATATGTATGTATGTGTGTATACGTGTAATCTAATGTATTTAGTATTTCTATTTCCTATATAATATTGTAATTTTTTATAAAAAAATACTATTATATATACTTGTTATTATTATTATATATATTTTTTAATTATTATTATTATTATTGTGTTTGGTTGGTTCATCAACCCTCGCTTTAAATGTAAAAATATAAATTGCTTGCCCTGAAACGGGTATATCCCAGTTGGGCAGCACTAGCAGTGAATGAAAGAGGAAAGTTTTTGGCATTTGTTGTAATATTATAATTATTGTAAATGGTTAATTTGATAATTCTAATAAAATAAATAAAAATAAATAAATAAATTTATTATAGCATAGTATAATATGAATATTATGAAATATTTGTGGTTTATGTATTTATCCATATAGATAATGTATATTTCCGGAATGTACTCAATCAGACCTTTCATTTGACACTAACCACGATATATTTATGTTAATTTGTTGACATTTGGACATTTAGGAAACTACTTACTTAATATTAGGTTAAGATATCCTACTTTCAGGATGACCTAACGATTCTAACAATACCACACACTTCTAAATCGGTTCAAGCGTTTAGAAGTTATGGTGGAATAAAGAAACGGAAAACACGTAGATGAGCCCTGAACACATTACACTCCATTTTTTTGGGAGGTCGTGTAAAAAAGGAAGATTTGGGTTCGTAATTAGATAAATAAAAGAGAAACCCTTTGGAATAAGTAATCGATCGTTGGTAGAGATGATACTGACACTTGTTTTTAATGTCTATAGAGTAGGCGTATTTGAAGCGTTTCAAGCGTGATTTAAATGAATTTTGGCACCGCTTTTCATTCATTTTAGATCCGCTTCCATTCGTTGAATACATTTTTTTTAATTATTATTTTTATGAAAATGAAGAAGCACCGAGTTTTGGCGGGAAGTCGTCCACAGAGCGAGGCGGTCGAGACAGCATTCCAAGCAGCCGAGACGCGACCCTCCATTACGGCGATCGGAAAAAGAGGTATCACTCCATTCTTGGACCGATAATGACACTAATTGAGGAATGAGCTTCTTAGGGGCAAGCCGCCTCCAAATTAATTAGGTAATTGCTTAACTCATTACTAGATATTCTATTTATAACGTATAATGACATAATAATATGTAGCATATAAGTAAGGTATAATCGAAAATTCACTTTGTGTGTAAGATGCAGATTGATATTTGCACACGTATGTATTGTCAATCATCACCGCAGAATTTCCTGTCAGAGTCAGAGCAGCTTAACCCCGCCTCATTTGTGTATGCATGGTGAATGCACGAGTCGTACTGACGGGGGACACGCAAATGCATGTCGAACAGTATGGACTATCTGTATTTTTTATCTCAAAAGGGCTACAAGATTTTGTTTTAAGGTATGTGCAAAAATGTCAACATCGAAAAAAGCCAACTTGAGAACATGTAAATAAACATTCCCGGCCTATAATAGTCCTAAAAAGTGGGTGTGTCAAAGAAGATGTAGGTACTAGAGCCGTCATTGATACTTGATAGACTATGATTCGCTCCCAACGACGCTAAACTATATCAAGCCAAGTAATATAAAAACGAATTAACCGCATGAAGTTTGTAGCACCCGACGTTTCGGCGATGTTGCAACTGACGTTGCTCAGGGTAGACAAGGTAGGTAGACCAGTCTGCAATGGACAACGGTGGTTGCAACATCGCCGAAACGTCGGGTGCTACAAACATCACGCGGTAGATATATTCGTTTTTATCCTATTTATAACGTCAAACAACCGCGATAATCTTCGATTGCATCCTATCGACTGGTTTTAGTACCTTTTAGTTTTAGGACCTTTAAGTTTGGACGTAATTTTTAACGAACACTACTCTGGGATTTTAGAGACTCCTACGAGTATATTCAATCGCATTTTTTTGTGAGAAAATGTGTCCGAATCGCATCAAAACTATGTCTATAAAGTTTTAGGTTTCTAGTTATAAAAAAGTTTATATTAATTAACTTTTATTATTAAACGTATAGAAATAAGAAACAAAAACAATCATAGCACTCTCATAGCACAATCGCAAAAACAATCATAGCACACTTAGGCTATGCTAAATAAACTTTTTTATCCTACATTCTAAATATATTGGGAACATAGAAAACATAATAGCCACTTCTTGACAAAAATCAAAAATTCTGACCAGAGACTCTATAGAATATAGAGATCCTACTACTGTTATAAACGCGAAAGTTTGTAAGAATGTATGTACCTACTATGTATGTTTAACTTTACAATAATTTTTTAACTTTACAATAATATAGCTTACACTTCAGAATAACACATAGGTTATAATTTATAAAGATATATAGTTTTCTATCATCATTATCACAATTTTCCATCACCACGCGGGTGAAACCGCGGGGCGCAGCTAGTAGGTATATTGTTTTTTATGTATCTTCACTGCAAATAATATCATTAAAATATATATTTAGCCTGGTGGTTTTCGTGTAATAAGCCATATTTAACAAGATTACAAACTTCAAAACTCCGAAACGGGTCATAATTGAGGAAGGTTGTGTTAGTCCTAAATATTGTGGATAAATAGATCTTTGCAATGGTAAATACGTTATTGTTATTAGAGAAGTGGGCCCAAGCGCCCGTGCATTGTTGTCCCTTATCCTTTAAAAAATAAAATAGGGCCTTAAAGAAAGGAAAAAAAGACGAACCGGAGGCAGCGCGTGCAAGCTCTGCCGGTGGTAGTCGTTGACGAGCTGCGTGACGTACTCCCAGAGGCCGTCCGGGCCGGGCGGCGCGGGCGGCGCGCCGGGCCAGCCGCCGCCCGCCGCAGCCTCCCCCAGCAGCGCGCCGCCTTCCGCCACCTCGCCGCGCGGCCACCGCTCCACTCTTCGCTCGCTCTTAATTCACTCACTCTTAGACCACTCCAAACACGAAGTCGACGATAATTCTACACGCCCATTTTTCACGTCAATCGACAAAATTATCGCAGGCAATCTGTTGTTTCGTGTGCTAGTGTGATTAGAGAAACATCTTAAAGGCAAAGACCTACGCAATTTCACAGATAGCAGATCCCAGCTGATATCCAGACTAATCGATGAATGCCACGAGACCCAGAATATCGAGAGGGCGAAGGGACATAGTGGAGTCTATGGTAATGAGGAGATAGACTCGCACGACAGGGATCGACTAACTCTTTAATTTGCCCAGAGCCGATAATACCATTGGCGCTTAGAGGTGTCGACTACAACGGACGAACCCGTCACCTCAGGATATTTAAACGATAATGAGGTGATAATCTGCCGTGAAGTGAGCGTAGAAGACTTAGACACGAATACAAATCTACCGTCTAGCTAAGCCGACATGCCCGTCGGAGATGAACGCCTTACGGCGAGACACCGGGAAAGATACGCAGCGGGCAGCCTCGCCCCCTGACTACCAGTTTTGGAAGGATATCTAGGGATACGCGAGGACCACACTGCGAGACAGAACCGAACATTGGGTTAAAGAAAGTTGGAAGGGAACAGTGGGGTCGAGTGAAACGGTCAAAGATATAACGACAGTGGTCGTAATACTGATCGTTATACCTGGTCGGCTCAACAAAGAGGGTCGAACCCGGTAAGGACTCTGTTTCCTTTGCCATAGCGTGGTGGGTCAGATCCTCTGGGGGATAACCTTCGGACGGCCCGTGAGGCCTTGTCGCTAAATCGGAACAATCTACGCATACTGGTGAGGGCGCTCACGGGGCATTGTGGCCTGAACAAACACATGTTCAACCTTAAGCTCAGAGACACAAAAATGTGCAGGTTCTGCCAAGGAGCGGAGGAAACTTCCCAGCACCTCATGTGGGAGTGTGGCCCGCTGATGCGTAAAAGATACACCCACTTGGGTGGTCACTACCTCCAACCTGAGGAGGTAAAACAATCTGGCGCCAAAAGCCTGCTGCGGTTCTTAAATGATACGAGGCTTAGCGCAGAACTATAGTAGGTGGCGAACACAATAGATCAGCAATGGTCGCAGTGTTACAAGGCTCATAAAGACCTTAGAAAAGCCCCACTCAAAAAAAAAAACCTTCGGGCGCTGTTGGGCGGTTTGCGCATCGCGCCGCGGCGTCACCCTATAGACTGTGCACTTCGGCGAATAACTGGAGGAGTCTGGAAACGTTCTTATACGTTTCCTAAGCAGTGCGGGGGTGGATGTTGACCTGATGGCAGCCACTTTCGAAACAACCAAACAACCACTTGGCTATACGATCCCCAGTGACGCCACGGTCCGCAATAAATTCGAACTGAATTACCGCTAACATCACGTATAGGCCACGTAAACGACTTCGCTTCCGCGAGCAGACTGGCGGACGGAGAAATCCCGCCAAAACTGATAGTGAGGGCGCGAGGCTGCCCGCTGGATTCACTTCCCAGTCCCACGCGGTAAGGCGTTGGACTCTCGCGTGCAAATGGCGTAGCTATACGGGAGACCGTTTCATCCCCAAGTCTCCACGTTCAGACGACGTTTGAAAGAACGATTAATACCGTTATAACTTCCTGGGGCGGCGGGTTCGCCCGTTGTCACTCAATTGTGTTTAAAAGAGCATAGGTATCCTGAAGTCCGGTACCGAAGTACCAAAGTCGACAGGGTGTTTACCGATGGCAGTGGGAGGCTGGCAAAAATGGTTCGCTGTAAGATATCAAGCGTGTCTCGAAAGTATTACCGAGAGAGCGCTGAAACAATGCGTTACATTGGCAAAATGGAGCGGCAGTCGGCTGGAGGGGCCATCTGGCTTTTCAATTCGGCCGCCCACGTTTAAAATTAGAAAACGAAATGTTTTATTATTCGCTTATCGGAAGAGGAAAATAGCGCGCAGCGAGCGATTAGCCGTCTTATTGGTTTACATATATTTCTTGCGACTATGTATGTATGTAAACATTTTTGCGCTGGCGATAAGAATTATTGCAATTACTTGCAATCGCGAAGCGATTAATCGAATGTTAAACGTTTAATAGGCGGGGAAAACGTGGACATTATTGTTGCCCGAAACAGGGCAACAATAATGTCCACGTTCGGGAGTTAATGGGCCCTTGCTGAGTTGGCCACGAAGACCCATTCTGTTCAGGGTTGGTCAAACTCACGGGTCAACACCTCTCCGACGGCCTCCACGCATGAAGTGCGAGCCTGGGTAGGACTCTGGCCTTATGGTCAGTTTCCCCTGGGAATCAGCCTTCTGGCGCTCATGGACGGTCTGCGCACCGTGCGGCGTAAGCTAATCGACTGTGCACTCTGACTAACAACTTGGGTTGTCGACTACAGCGGGCGAGCCCGTTACCTCAGGAAGTTTTAACGATTGGTCGTTCTATCTCCCTGGAAGTGAACGTAGAAGACTTGGGGACGAAACAGTCCACCGTCTAGCTACGCCACAAGCCCGTAAGAGGCCAACGCCTTAACCGCGAGATAGCCAGTAATGTTACCTGGCGGGCCGACACTCGCGCCCTTACTTCCAATTGTGACCAGATTTCTCCGGTCTCTCAATTGGTTCCGAGTTCGAGGTCGCTTGCGCGGTCCTCTCCCTTACGAAGCGGTGAAACGGTGTATACCGAATCTATCGCGGACCACGGCGTCCTTTCACCGGCTCTTCACCCAGGATCGGATGGCCGATGGTCATTTCAAGAGCAGTCGCCGTAAGGTCCGCAACCACCCCCGCTCTATAGGAAACAGTACAGCTTCCAGACTCCCCCGACTATTAGTCAAACTCTGACTTTGAGAAAGAGCTTTGTTTGGAGTTTCACTGCGTAATAGGATCCGAAATGAGGAAATCAGCAGAAGAACCAATATCACTGACATAGGTCGTAAAATTAGCTACTTGAAATGGCAATGGGCAGGTCATATAGCTCACAGAACCGACAACCGCTGGGGGTAAAGATTTTAGAATGGTGACCACGAACCGGCAGACGAGTGTAGGACGGTTCCCCACAAAATGGACCGATAATATTGCCACGGTCGCAGGAAATAGGTGAAAGCTCAAGACCATTCGTCATGGCATTATATGAGGGGAGGCCTATGTTCAACAGTGGGCGTCTACCAGCTGATTATGATGATGATGAGCAGCTTTTGGTGCTAATAAAAAAACAGTGCCAGGAGAGCTCCCAATAAAACTGAAGACCGAAGTGTTCGAGCAATGTGTCTTGCGTCTTTACTTCAGGAATGGAGACAATGACTCTCGCTCAATAGTCAGCGAGAAGATTAAAGCAAGCAATGGAAAGAATCATGCTCGGAATCAGCTCACACGGCCGAAACACAATAAGAGTTAAAGACACGATGGAAATAGAAAATGTTGCCAGTGGAGATGGACTGGACACATTGCCAGAATAGATCATTTCGGTTGACCACGGATGAAGACCACGCCTGAGCACGAGACCATGAGGCCGTCCACCTCTCAGCTGGGTAGATGATGTCAAAAAACAAGGAGGGCAAGACTGTATGAGGGCTTAAGATCGGAGAATGCAGACAGCCCTCTATGCAGAGGATGCATGGAGGAAGAAGAAACGCCACAGCATGTGCTCATGGAATGCAGGAGCGTGGCAGAGCAACGGGCAAGAATACTACAATCTCCAGCATCTGTCCCGGAGGCCTGTAGCAACCTAAACATGCTGCTAACCTTCTGAGACAGCCTGGGTTGGCTGGAGTAACATAAATAGAAACATGAGTCACGCAGAACGGCCCAATCAAGAGGCCAAGTGCGGGAAATAGCCCAGGAAAACTAACTAACTAACTAACTAAGATCGGAGAACGCGGAAGTCATTGGAGGAGGTTATGTCCTCAAAGATGATGAAAGAAAAAGAAACAGTCGAATATCCACTTCGTTGATTACTTCCACACACTACACAACGAATTGCCGCGAATTTTAAAAATAACAATATTTCACGTGCGTCACACAGTTTTTCAAACATACCACAAATCTTATAATTAAAACCACTGCTTAATTAAATAACGTACGCGTTAATTAATCGGATTAATATTTTTACGATACGGAGATCGCGCGTGGCGTTATACCGGACCGGCTAGGCGTACGCGTTGCCGTCGCGAGCGTCGCAGCATTAATGAGCGTGTCGCTTGCCGTAGTTTTGCCGGCGCACCGTGTGCTGCTTGTACGGTGTGACTAAGCTGTGTGTACAGTACGGCGTACAACTATCACCCAACCCGACACTTGTTTCGCCGGCAATCGGATCGGAACGGAACGAAACGGATTGGAGAGAATCGCCTCTGATATCGCTGCGCGCGCTTCGTCGCACCGCACCTAAATCGACATTTAAAAATATAATTATCGTACTGGTAAATTTGTTAAAACGTGGACACCCATCAATTTAATGTATTAATTTTTTACTATGTTCCTCCTTCCCTATCTGGTCCCTCCCTTCCTATCCTCTATCTTTTCTCGTTTTTTTTCTTTCTCTTAACATTTAGATAATCTTGATGTTATCATTTAGTGGAAAATTGTCTTTGGTGTAATTTGTATATCTATCTTGTTTGGCTTTTTCTACACTGTTATTTTCCTGAATAAAAGAAAATTTGGTGGCTTTTCTGTTGTGAAAATTCGCGGCGGACTATCTCCGTATATATATACAATTAGCGGCTGTATTTCTCTCTCCACTGCGTTATAAGTCGCAGGTCATTGAATAAGCAGCCATAATTGAATAAGCATTTCCATGAAGCGAATTTTGCTTCATGGAATGGCTGGTTTTCGTAGAGGTTAAGGCTTAAGACTTCAAAGTAGGTACGTAATTATTACGTATTGAAACCGGCATACCAAATTAATCTTTATGTAAATAATATTAAAATAATAAGAGCTATGATTTAAATATTCCTTTTGTTATTATATTATTATTTTATACTGTATAGGCGTGCTTAGAACGCCATCTACAGTTCGCCGCCATACTATTATACCACGAAAGTCGCCATGCCATAATGGACATAATTAGAGAAGATTAATCGAAGTTTGTAACTTTGAGTGCCATCTAGACGTTGCGTATCGTAGTAAAATTCTATTTGCCAAATGACAACTAGAGCTGTCAACTACAAGGGCAAACCGTCACCTCAGGAAGTTTTAACGAAATATGATCGTTTTATCTCCCGTGAAGTGAGCGCAGAAGACTTAGGACAAAAACAGTCCACCGTCAAGCTCCGCCACATGCTCGTAAGAGGCCAACGCCTTATCCGCGAGATAACCAGGTATGTTAACCAGCGGCTTACACTCACGCCCTTACTTCCAGTTGCGACCAGATTACTCCGGTCTCTCGAATGGTTACGAGTTCGAGGTCGCTTGAGCGGTCCTCTCCCTTACGAAGCGGTGAAACGGTGTCAACCGAATCTATCGCGGACCACGGCATCCTTTGCCCGGCTGTTCATGTGCACCCGGAATCGGGTAGCCAATGGTCGTTTCAAGGGCAGTCGCCGTAAGGCCAGCAACCACCCCCGCTCTATAGGAAACAGTACCTACTGCCCTGACTGTTAGTCAAAATGCACAATCGATTGGCTTACGCCGCACGGGGTGCAGACCGTCCCGGAGCGCCAGAAGATTGGGGAAACTCCTAGGGGAAACTAGCCCTATGGCTAGAGTCCTACCCGGGCTCGCGCTTTATGCGTGGAGGCCGCCGGATGGGTGTTGACCCGTGAGCGTGACCCACCCTAAACAAATAGGTCTTCGTGGCCAACTCAGCAAGGGCCCATCAGCTACCTGTCATTTGGCAACTGCGTGCTGTTATTTGGCACTAGTACTAGAGTACTAGCGTACCAGCGTACCGTACTAGCGACCGTACTAGCGTACTGTCATTTGGCAAATGACAATCTAATACGCAATATAATCAACGGTTTAAGCTTCGGGCAGTGACGCTGAATTTTGATGACGTCGTGTCCGCACCGGGCTGTCGATGGCAGATGGGTGGTGCGAGCGATCTCTAACAGAGCAAAGTGGAAATGGATGTCAAGGTGAGGGCGCCGCCGCGCCGCGCCGAGAGTGAAGGTGAAGGTGAGACCGCGACTGAGGGGTTTCGCGTCCTCTTTGCGGCGGTTAATTGCGCAACAATGCGGTCCCGCGGCGATGTCCCCCGCGTCCAGCGACAAACCAGTTCGCTCGCTCCCGGTCTCTGGCCCGACTGGACGGCCTGGACGGGCCTCGCCGGCCGGTTCCACCGGTAGCCGAGCGGGATGGCCGACGCACCGATCGAAACACCCCACGCCGCGCCGACCAAACATCGCACAAATTATAAATCACTATCGGCGTCTTTAGCGGCTTTCGTGGCATTCGAGGCGGTTGCAAACATTCCTCGCTGAGACGCGACATTCAATCGTGTGGACAAAGTCAATGAGGCAGAAAACAAGCCACTCGCAAGATCGACACTCGGAAAACTACATGTAATGCAGATTACGATGGATATCATTATAATTTGATCACGTCTCCTAGTAAAGAAGCAAATTTCATTGGCTTCGAATGCGTAAACGTAGAAACCTGCATATTCTTTCCCTTCTATATGACATCCTCAAAAACCTTCCGCTCCCTCCTACCTAACCGAAAAATCCACTCACTTGGGAAGCCATGGTCTTACACACCGTTCCAGTCAGGATAATAAAATTGCATTTCCTGCTCATAATTCTTCTTTTTTTACTTATTCGTTCACCGTTCATGCATCTACACTATAGAACAAGCTCCCTTACAATATCAGAAACGCATTAACGGTTTCTACTTTCAAGTATCTCTCGTAGTATAAGCATAGGTACACAAAAAACATGTCATGCCCTTATACTTATACTACGTCTCATCTCATCCTCTCCTGTCCTCTTCTCCTTGCAAATATTCTCTATAGGTATACTAATTATATATTAAAAAACGACATTTTTGTTATTTGACTAATTAAGTTAAGTATACAGTTTTGTGTTTTGGTTTTTACTCTACTAGCACCTAAATACTGTCACTTCCACGAAGGTTGGCTGTAAGATATCGGTATTTAAGCAAAATATCCGCCCGTTGCATGTTTTGTTTTAAAATGTTCAATAAAGTTAAATTTGTCTTAAAATCTGTCACTGATATTTATAATAATACTAGATGACCCGGTGAACTTCGTACCACCTAAAATTGATTTGATTGTAACTCTTCATAAGCGTTTATTGATCAACCTAATCAACCTTCTAAATCCAATTCATTGAAATCTATAATATGGCCGAATCATGTACGGTTTGAGTTTCGTTTGGTGGTTAAATGGAAGTCGCTTGTAATTAAAATGAATTCAGTGTATTTAATTTACACGATGAAATATAAATGCTTTTTCGACTTTTCGACTTTTCCGACTTTTTCGACTTTTTCGACTGTTTTGACTTTTTTGACTTTTTTGACTCTCGACTTTTTCGACTTTCTCGACTTTTCGACTTTCCGACTTTTTGAAATTTTACACAATTGCACGGAATAAATAGCTGTCAAACACTAGGATCGCCGCGAACGCCATCTATTGAAAGTGGCATAATTCCCAAAATGACCAATTTAGATTTTTTAGATTTTCAGTTGTTTCATTTAATTTTTCCTAAATATTTTTTGTTGTAAACCACCCCCGAATCGAGGCAAACAAAACAAAAAAATAATAATTCAAATCGGTCGAGTCATTTTCGAGATCTTGTGAGACTAACGCACGGCGATTTAATTTTATATATAAGAAGAAGATTTATCCGATATCATACACATGACAAAGCAGCTACTTTGCTGACGACACAAACATTTCCACCAATCCTATTCTAGGCTGTCGACAGATTCAACAGGATCTTGACCAGATCAAAGAGTGGACGGAAGATTCGTTGCTTACCTCGAACACCGAGAAATGTGAAGTGCTTCATATCGGGGAAAGCAACCCCAAACACACTATTCTCTGCTTCCGATTGGTTGTTTAATCGGAAGCAGTTAAGCAGCAAAATGATCTTGGAAAAACAATTAGTGGAAAACGTAAGTATGATCACGTGTCCGACTATAGGGCACAGTTAAAGTGGTTGCCAATACGACAAAGAAGAAATGTTCATATACTTGCTCGCCTATATCGTGTACTCTCCCATATTAACACCATCCTATCTCCACGAGCTTTTTGAACCACTAAGTTCCCACGGTCTCGTACTTCTGTCAGCCTGACAGTTTATTAAAAATTCCGAGTCATAATAGTGATTTCTATTCCTATTCTTTCTGTGTCCATGGTGCAAGACTCTGGAACGATCTCCCAGCAAATATTCTTTACCACCGTTTAAGACTCACCTTAAGGATTACTACCTTTCTAAGAAGTAACCAGTTCTTCCCTTTCTCTCCTGTTCCTCTCCCAATTTCCTCTCCTCGGGCATTATTAGTTATAAATTCCTCCACTTGTCTGTATATTATGTAATAATCTTTATTTTCACAATGCGCGCATGTACCACTGTGTTTGGGTTAGTTGTAAGACATTGCCATGTGGCAATAAGCTCGCCTTTTTGTATACGAATTAAGTGCAAATAAAGAGTTTATTATTACTATTATTAAAACGGAAAAACGCATAGTTTGCAATCGTAGAGCGAACTCTACTCATCCGACAAGAAAGTCTTTCCAACATCTGTCGGTAGTGATGTTTATAAAGATCTACAAAGCAAATGTGATACTTATTCATCAGTATGGCTCTCAGCTAAGGAACCCGTATTTCTGCAAAGATGTAGATGTCCTTGAAAGATGCAGCAATAGGGCAACCACAAATACATTGAGTATCTATCTCTGTTTTGCTTACATTTACATTTACATTTTCGTCGTGTCCAATTGACGGCTAAAGACCGCTCTTGGACGTGTCAAAATAATTAGGTTAGGTAGTAAGTCTCGTTACTACTCTTTACTGAACATACATAGGTAGTCAAGAATTAACTACTAGATTGTCAAACTATAAATATAAATAATCAAAATAGAAGCCTAATATTTGAAGTAGTTAGTAATTCGAAAAGATACGTAGTAAAATTATTCATCGTAATATTCAAATTGTCAGTAAAATGTTAAATAATCAAATTAAATCTACGTTATGCATTTTAAACTAAAAGTACAAATATAAGACCATATAAAATAATCAGACAATAAGGCTCTACTTTTTAAGTAATTTAAATGGGCACAATATTTGAAAAATCATGACCCTCAATTCGGCCAGATTATAGAAAGGGTGGCCTATCAGCATCTCCTTGATGTTTTTTTTAATTTTATGTCCTCCAGCTGTTTAAATTTTGTAGGGAGTAGATTATAGAATTTAATGCTAAGGTACAAGTAGCTTTTTTGTACTTTTGCCAGTCGTATTCTTTATGTCTTATTTACTATGAATCCATAAACTTGTTTAAACAACCCCAACGCAAATCAAAAGAATGACTTCGGCCCAGGAGTAAAATCTTACTTGACACCCGCACACTGATCATCTATCTCTATCTTACTTAACGGCTATTTATTTTTCATCCATAAACTTATTTACCGCTTTAGTTTCGAGATAATATAAAAGTACTAACTTGGTACTACCCTCAGAAAAGTATTACGATGCAATACACGAAAATACGCATATTTCAACAAGGATTATGTAGGTATATAACGCGGACTGTGGTCCATACGTATAAATTAACACGATGCATAACGATGGTGGCGTGACGGTAGTTACTGTGCCGTAATGTTAAAACACGATGTTATTTCATTACGTCGCGACCTTGGGATCTAGCTCTAACATTATATACGTACGGTTATAGTCGGACTCATGAATGATGTTGAAACTACAGTATAGGTACTGTTATTTTCGAATTAACCGTAAGGAAAATGTTGATACATATAATCGAGTAATGGAGTTTCAACAAAATTACGATTGAAACATCGTTATTCTGTTTAAGACCGTAATAACAAAATGGTAATGCAAGAAGCAATCCAATATTTTCCTCAGTGTATGAGTGCACGAAAAGACGAACTATATACCTATTTATTATCAGTTTTACGAGAGTAATAACGTTGTGGTTGTCAATTCAATTTGTAATTTTATTATCAATCCAACTTTGAAATTTAATAAAGTTGATTTTAATTTAACCCTTCGCCTACGTAACGACCAAATTTGGTTGCACATCAGAACACCGTTGACTGTAAAAATTTTAGGTAACGACCAATATAAACGGCTTGCTCCCGAAGCGCACGGTAATATTATTTTTTAATTCGAACGCATCCTAAAATCCATAACAAATAACTCATTATTACCATAGATTCATAGAGGGCCGCTAGAATAATTTCGCTCGTCATTTCGCGGATATTTCCGGTAAAATTTCATTGTCAAACATCATCATTTTTTTTTTCGAGAAATAAAAAAAAAAATATTGGTTTTGATGAGTATTTATGAGGGTATATCTAAATATTTTTGTATGTAAATAAGCAAAACGAAATACTACCTTTGATAGAGAATCCACTAAAGTATTTCTAAATAGATAAAAATTCCTTAATAGGGTTCCGTATTTTTCCGTAAGACAAGTACAAGTTAGAAATGCAGAGTTTTTTTTCACTTTTTCGACTTTCTCATATTTTATAATGATTATCTAATTGTTTTACAAAATGATATTTCAATATTCTATATACGAAATTTCAATGCAATTATTGCACAGTTATGGTTTTTATGATTGCTATAGTAGTTCCATAGTTATAGTAATTTTTGTCGAGCGCGGCGATATTGCAAGAATTTCCAATAAATATCCGCGGTCTGCCATGAAATTATACCGCTGCTCGAAGGGTTAATAAAGTAATTTACGTTTCATTAGCAGCCCTAAAACAGTATGTTCTATAAATGTTCGAAGTTGAACTTGTGTAATATTTGTATTCGCGTGCAAAAAGTAACCACGAATAAATGAAACTGTATATCAAACAACTACTGCATTCACGCTTCAATGAAGAGGCCACAGCGTGTGCATTACTCTATCTCGAAGGGCGAAGCGTGTTTTTTAACGATTCATAAATTGGCCAAACGAGAAAGCAAGTTGCGCGCATCAAACGTTTAAGCTGCCCGTAAGATCGCAACCGCTCAACTGAAAAGACTTGTTATCGCCCGACTCTTTACATTCTACAATAAACGGCCACTCTTGCCGCACTTAAAACCTTTAGGGACACGGGCGCCAAACGAGTTTGTTGAGTTTATTCGTGGCCATCGAATAATGACCGCGAGTTACAAATTGAAATTAACGAACCACCTCATTTTCCATGTATCTATACGAGTATATATAAAAATGGATGTTGGTATATCTGTCTGTCTGTTCGAGCTTAATGGACTCCGAAGCCGTTTGAGCGATCACCGTGAAAATTGGCACACATGGTATTTTTTCATGGAGAAGGTTTTTATGATATCCGCTTTGTTGTAACTTACCAAAAGATGGCGCTGAAGCACATCAACGTTTATACAACTCAACCGATCGCCATGAAAATTGGTATACATAGACATTTGACCGGGCATAATATTTTCGCGCCATTAACTTTATTGTAACTCGCCACCAGGTGGCGCTGCAGCAAATCAACTTCTATACCGTTCAACCGATCACAATGAAAATTGGTATACAAAGACATTTGAGCTCGCATATTTTTGCGCTATTAACTTTATTGTAACTCGCCACCAGGGGGCTCTGCAACACATCAACTTATATACCGTTCAATCGATCGCCATGAAAATTGGTATACATAGGTATTTGAACGCGGATATAAATATTACCACTAGTTTAGATATATAGGTATTCATACGAATATACGACTTTATAAGATACTAGCTGACCCGTGCCCACTTCGTTGGGCAGTAAAACTTTTTACTTGTGATGAAATTATGAGTGTGGCTCGGTTAGTGAGTGCTATGATTTATTTCTTGACTGCCAAAAGAAGGGTTATATTTTTACTGCATATGTATGTATGTATTTGCATGCCAATTTGACTATATTACCGTTATTTGTGAGTGTCTTCTTGTGAGTGTCTTATTTGTGAGTGTCTTATTTCTTTAACCATTTATGCAGTAAAAGGGAAAAGTCTTTTGTTTTAAATACTTAAGACGATAAATTTACTTATTTTGATATGAATTCATAATTGTTGATAATATGACCAATAAACATGACCTAACGATTTAAATTATGTTTTTAATATAAAATACTACTTTTTGTGACTTAAATATAGAATGTAGACATATACTGTCGCTGCCTTTTTTGTAGGCATTAACAAGCTCTACAACTTTTCTCTAGAACTCAATCATATATCTCTCATCGTTAAAGCAGCGTTCGTAAGAAACGTTTTCATTCGACTGTTTTCTTCGACTTACTTTGCAAATCCGACTACCACGAAAAAGTCTTTTCATTTTTCGGAGTAATGTATAGCCCATGACACTCACAAATAACGTGGCTTTCTATTGGTAAAAGAATTTTCAAAATCGGTTAAGTAGATCCAGAGATTACTTCCTACAACCTCACAAACTTTACCTCTTTATAATATTAGTATAGATGATATTATGCAGACGTTGCACAACATATGTGATTGATATCCCGAACATCAGGAAGCGGACTGTAAAACTTAGCAAGGCGCTGGTAAGAGCTGGCCATCCAAAATATCCTCGGAATATCATCGGCATGAAAGCACTCAGATCTTGTGCAAGATTATCGGAGCGATGAAGCAACAAGGAGAAACATAGAAGTAGGAACTCATTCGAAAGTCGTCGAATACAAGGCGTAAAAGGACGTCATGTCCAAAAAAAATGGTATGGTAAGTACAACACTTTTAGTTTCGCGGTGCTACGAGAGTGAATGAAAACAGATATGATTGAAGATTACTACACCCTTGAGAGCTGTAAACTACAATGAGCGAACCCGCCATAGATCATTCTTTCTCCCATGGAGTAACGTTGAGACTTAGGGACAACACCGTCTAACGTCTAACTACGCCAACAGCCCGTGAGAGTACAACGGCTTACCGCGTGGCACTGGGAATTGATACCAGCGGCTCGACCTCGCACCCTCACTACCAGATTCGGCCGGATTTCTCCGTCCTCTAGTCTGGTCACAGATTCGAAGTCGCGTGTCGCTCGGTGGTAATTCAGTTCGAATTTTCGCGGATCCTGGCTACTTTGCCCGTCAATATCACACGGGATCGGGTGTTTAATAGATCGTTTCAAAGGTAGCTGATATTTAAGGTCAACAACCACCCCCGCTTTGTAGGAAACACTCTCCAGACCCCCTCGGTTAATCGCCGGATGGGCAGTGTGGCTAGTAAACCCGCCAGTGCACCACCGCCCAGTTTGGCACGAGATGTTTCACGAACACGAAAACTTAAACACGAAAATCCGAACGCAAAGACTTTGGGACAAAACAGTCCACCGTCAAGCTACGCCACTAGCCCGTAAGAGGCCAACGCCTTAACCGCGAGATAACTAGGTGTGTTACCCAGCGGGCTTACACTCACGCCCTTACTTCCAATTGTGACCAGATTACTCCGGTCTCTCGATTGGTTACGAGTTCGAGGTCGCTTGCGCGGTCCTCTCCCTTACGAAGCGGTGAAACGGTGTTTACCGAATCTATCGCGGACCACAGCATCCTTTGCTCGGCTGTTCACCCAGGATCGGGTAGCCGATGGTCGTTTCAAGAGCAGTCGCCGTAATGTCCGCAACCACCCCGCTCTATAGGAAACAGTACTGCTTCCAGACTCCCCCGATTGTTAGTCAGAGTGCACAATCGATTGGCTTACGCCGCACGGTGCGCAGACCATCCAGGAGCGCCAGAAGGTTTGCTCTTAGGGGAAGCTAGCCCTAAGGCCAGAGTCCTGCCCGGGCACGCACTTTATGCGTGGAGGCCGCCGGATGGTTGTTGACCCGTGAGTGTGACCAACCCTGAACAGAATGGGTCTTCGTGGTCAACTCAGCAAAGGCCCATTAGCTCCCAAATGCACCAGCGGCCCTGATAGGTTAAATCCCTCTCCGATGAGGCTACAGGATGGGAGTTAAACAGTGAGTTGGGCAGGTCAAGGTGACATAAAAAATAACCAACGCCACCCAAGCTACGGAAAGCCATTAGGAACAATTAGACTACTAAACATTACAGACAGACATATTCATCATCAATCCCCTGACGATCTGAATTAGGACGTTGTAAATGGGTCAGTCGCCCGCCCCCCGCGTCTGGCCGAGAGAAAAAATAAAGCAGAGCGGTTTGTATAATATCGTATACGAAGATCCCTTCCGCATTAGCTGGCTTCCTCCGTCGTCGGTCGATTCATTCTCGGAATTGTTATTGGCCTGTCCATTCACAGTTGCGGCGCGGCGCAAAAAAAACAGGATAACCTCCACACTTTTTTCCTCGCATCCTTTCCGCTAACGAGGGGTCGGAAATAATCCTTCGGTTATCTTCTAAAGCTGAACCATTTTGCGTCACACACCTTGAGCCTAAATAAACACCCGAACAAACACCACTCGGACTACTTTCCAGTAGCGAAAGCAGAAACACTCAAGATAATTATTATTATCAATGAGTAAAACCAAAATCACTCAAATTAAATTACATAAACACCGATAAAGAGATACATAGATAGACAGAGACAGGCATATTTTTAACACGCTTTTATTAGGTCGACCTGTATGTAACTAGGTAATGGAATCTAAGGTAACTAATTTAACTATCTTCCAAGGATCGTAGCGTCATGAAAATTTGCCACCGTTATGTAGTTCTGATGACAATACAATAATATGGTACTGTCGAACTGATCTGATGATGGAGTCGGAAGATATGAACTGGAACTTAATGATGGAACATCGTATCATAGCTGTGTTTGGACTTGTTAGAAGTCTTGGAATGAACTTTGACCACGATTAGGTTTCAAGGTCTGATGATGAATCCGGAAGATAGGCACTGGCATTCCATGATGGAATATCGTATCATAGCCGTGTTTGGACTTGTTAGAAAGGTCTTCTAATGAACTTTGACCACGATTAAGTTACAAGGTCTGATGATGAAGCCGGAAGACAGGAACTGGCATCCCATGATGGAATACCGTATCATAGTCGTGTTTGCACTTGTGAGAAAGGTCACGTAATGGACTTTGAACACGATCGGGTTTTAAGGTTATAAACAAACCTATTATATATTGACATGTAAATAATGAGTTTAAATAGTGTAAATATTGACATAGGTGCCTGTATAAAATGTATATAGACCTGTACGTGTAGAGTGTAAATAGAATAATATCGATATATCTATATACGATGTATATTGACGTGAGTTGTCGGTTGCTGGTTATGTCCAAAACAACTATAAGTAAAGATATTATTTTACGTGCATTTATAAAAGCGTGTTTTTAGTGTTTTTTTTTTAACAATTAATTTATTTTTGTTCTTGCAATGGAAGTCCCATTGTTGTAATAGTCGGGGAGTTAGTGAATATTTTTAGGACTCATTTTACCAGTTTGTAAAAGTAATTAAGTCTGGTCTATTATTGATGCTAATCAAGAAATTCCGAGTCTGGCAAGATAAGCGATGGGTGGTAGAATGGAACTAATATTCCCAGTTATAAATCTTTTCCATTCGCTAAAGTCGAACATTAAATGCACAAAAAAAGCAATCTGGCCTATTTACAATTGAACAAATTCAAATTCAAAATTCTTTATTAATCTATAATATTACATATATTTTTAAATTCAAAGCCATCCTAACTAGGCCTCGCCTGTACTAAGGTAGGCTTAATATAAAAGAAGGTAGAGTGGTTTTCGTAACTTGCTGTATTGTCTTTGTATATTATTATGTTAAATTTAAGAAGATATATATGTCACCAAAATAATAAAGCGTAATATTTAATTTAGGTATATACATATAAATATACACGTACATACATAAACAAATATATAATTTATAGGTAAATATAAAATAATACTATATATATATATATATATATATATATATATATATATATATATATATATATATATATATATATATATATATATATATATATATATATATATATATATATACATATATCTCACAAATCGTGCTCTATTTTAATATATATATGTTATTAATGTCTCCGTTTCTTGTCGACCCATAGTCAAAAGTGACTTAGTTAGGTTTTTCTTTACGCCGTGACTAGTCCTAGATTTCAGTCCTGCAGGAAAAACACTATTCATTTTGTTGAACAGTCGAGGAGCAATGTAAGAAAAGTGTTCTTGTGCAAAACTTGTTCTCTTTTTTTGGATTAAGTGCTGTCTGGTTGTTGTTACTCGTGTACCTTTATGGTGTGTTGAATATAGATGATAATTCTCATGATTATAGTAGTAGAGTAGGACTACCTTAGCGTATATTTGACGAACGCCAAGGACTTTAGATTCATTGTACAAGCTCTCAGAAGAATACCGGAAGTGTTTTTTGTGTATTACTCTTAATAGCGACTTTTGGGCTTTAATTAGAGGATCAAGTACTTGCAGCGAGGCTCCACCCCAAGCTATGATTCCGTATGCTAGTAAGTTATGGGCCAATGCGAAATATACGAAATTATGGGCGAACGCAGATAGTCTGGCGGGAAGATTTCTAGAATTACAAAAACGAAAAAAACGATGTGATTTACTGATAAATCGCCATTATTTTAACAGGTTTAAAAGTTATAATACAAATTGATATTTTCAGAGATTATCATTTGAAAGAAGTCTGGCTACTTTTAAAAAACGCGGATTGCGTCTGGTGGGATTTACAAATTAGACAAAAATACAAACTCGGTGCTCTGATTTTCAGTCTTGAAATTTTTGTACAGGAAAATTGATCCTATAATTTCACGAAAACATCACATCTGGCTGATGACCATAATAACTAAAGTCTCGCCAGACTCTACAGAAGTTTGTGGCAGTGCACGCTCTGACATTTAAACGAGTCTGGCAAGGTTTTGGCGATCGCACATCACAACCAGCTGTTATCCTAAGTTATCGTTATAATGCTAAGAATCATTGGACCAATTCTCAGTAACCATTTTGTGAGGTTTTTCAGGTTTTTTTTAGTGCTAAAAAACAATTTTCATTAGTGCTAAAAAAAAGTGCAGTACATTTGTATTTTCAAAAGCATTGTCCAGCTCAACCTACCCGAAAACCCTCCCACAAATTACATGTCCGATACTTACAATTAATCACTAAATAATCCTATCAACGTTTGGTGACTGGGAAAATCAGTACCGAAAAAAATCACTCCCAGCTTATAAACTTTCCAAAGCCAAACTCCACTCTTAGGTCTTTTGTAAGAGCTTGATTTTAAAAAAGGGAAACAAACAATGAACTGTTATGGAAATTCACCGACTGCCGTCGGGCCCATAAAACCATAATACATGGGTTGGGGAAGATTCTATCCAAACGGAGAAACCGAGATCTTTCAAGCAGGTAGTTTTTCAATAGTCAAACTAACTGATTTCAAAATAAAATGTGAGGAAAGACAGCTAGACAGCTTTATTCTCGCATTCATGTGACCATTTATTAGGAAAATGTAAAATTTAAAGGCATAAAGTTTGAGCGATCTACGACAGAAAAATAAATGTGTCTGCCTGATGGAGCGAAAAAAGCTCGGGAACCATTGGATCGATTTCTTACATACTTCTATAACAAGATACGGTAATCTCCCCCTATTTTTGTTTTTTTTTGAGCTGTCGACTACAACGGGCGAACCCGTCACCTTAGGAAGTTTTCACGATATTGATCGTTCTGTGTCCCGCGAGGTGAGCGTAGAAGACTTGTGGACGAAAACAAACCACCAACTAGCCCCGCCAATTGGATCTTATGTTCTAAGCTGTACGAAACCGTTCACTAGCCAGTCGCGGGCATTCGGGAACTTAGGTTTGATATGAGGGAACACCTCGGACGGAACTGGGCAGTTTGCGCACCGTGCGGCGCTAGACTGTGCACTCCGGCCAATAACCGGGGGAGTCTGGAAAAGTACGTGTTTCCTAAGCAGCGAGGGTTAACCTGATGTCAGCTACCTTGAAACGATCCGTCGGCCACCCGATTGGCGGGCAAAGGGCGCCACGGTCCGCAATAAATTCAAACTGAATTACCGCCATCAGGTAGAGGCCGCGCTAGTGACTTCGAATCTGTCACCAGACTGGTGGACGGAGAAATCCATCCAAATAGAAGACTATCGAATTGAAGGTAGTGAGGGCGTAAGATCGACAAGCTGGCACACTTCTCAGTGCCTCACAGTAAGGATTTGGACTCTAACTGGCTAGTAGGCGTAGCTAAACGGTGGACTATTTCGTCCCTAAGTCTCTTGCGTTCAGGTTGAAAGAACAATTAATATCCTTATACCTTCCTGGGGTGGCGGGTTCGCCCATTGTAGGTGATAACTCAACAGTGTCCAAATAACAATGCATTGATTTTTTTTTTTTGGAAAACCAGATATTTGCCAGAACAAACCTAGGGCATTTCATTAATTTCCATAAAAAGTATTTTTATATAAAATTTGGTATAGCTATTTGTGAGAAAAAAATGCTTTTTTTATATACCGTAGCTACCCTTAATTTTGTGCCTAGAATTATAATTACAAAGAGAGGGGATAGAGAAGCCTGAAAAACTCCCATACCTAACTGACAGGGAGCCAGATCCATCAAGTGAGTAAAGTCACTGACCTTGGTGTTAAATTCGACTGCAAACTCGCATATCACAGTTGAGCTGAATAAAATAAATTGAATAAATTGAATGGAATTGAATTAAGTGGAAAACCTGACAGACTCATCATTTGGTCTGTTCATGTTCATGAGCAGCAAACTGAAGTGGTTCAAAAATGTTTTTTTTTAATTATATATTTATTTATTGATTCTGGACAGGCAGCAGTACTGATATGTCCATATCAGATCTTGTAAAGCTGAACAATATTAACAATATACAGGGTGTCTGGCGGCAGATTTATGATTTCAAAATTAAATAGCAAATTCATTATACAATATATCTTTAATTAATTATATAATCAGTTACACAAATCATGCGGATTTTTTTTTTTTTTAATAATTTCATCCAAATGTCTTCCATTGAGATGCACCCATTGTTCGAAACGAAGCCTCGCGTTTCGTGCAACGTTCTGCAGCAATCCCGGTTGAATGCTACGAATTTCGTGACGAATGTTATCTTTTAGGGCCTCGACAGTACGCGGATTGTTGTTGTAAACCCTTTGTTTGAGATATCCCCATTAAAAAAAGACCATCGGGGTCAAATCAGGTGACCTTGGTGGCCATGGGATGTCCCCAAAGCGACTAATCAGTTTTTGAGGCATAGCTTCTCGCAGCAAATCCATTGAAGCTCTAACCGTATGCGGGGCCACCCCATCCTGCTGAAACCACGTGTGCGACGAGAACGATGGATGAGCTCGCATATTCGGCAAGAAGAAATCCGTTATCATTCTTCCATAATTTTCACTGTTAACATTCGTCGCTTGTCCTCGAGCATTCTCAAAGAAAAATGGGCCGATAATCCCATTCGTGGACAAAGCACACCAAACGGTGACTCTCGGGCAATGCAGCGGTTTCTGGTGTTTAATTCTTGGATTTAGGGTTTGTGGAGCACAGTAACGACAGTTCTGTTTATTAACATGGCCGTTTAAATGGAAATGAGCCTCGTCACTCCAAAAAATTGAATTCATAGTGCGAAATTTCTGCAACATTGTTTCACTGAACTGTTTGCGTAACACAAAGTCATTCTCCTTCAATTATTGGATGATTTGGATTTTAAATGGATGGAACTTCAAGTCTTATTTTCAAAATTTCATGGACAGCTGCTCTGGCAAGTCCCAATGAGGCTGCCCTTTTTCGTATCGAAAGTTGGGGATTTTCACCTAAACTTCTTTCAACGAGTTCAATGTTTGTGGCGGTCCTTGTAGTCCGACTAGGACCCGGACGTGGAGTGTTCCTAGCTGAAGCAGTTGCACGGAATCTCTCCACCCAAAAACGAATTCAATTCACGCTTGGTCCATCACTTAACCGTCGGATATTGAACTTGGCACAAAACTGTCGACGAGCGATAACATAAGAATCGCCGCTTTAAAGAACGCCTCGACAGCGAACGCGCGATGCTCACTCGACCACTGCGGCATTGTGATTGACGAATCCGCACGATTGGAGGTTCGAATGACACCACTCCTCCCCCACACCGTTTATTACTTTTTGAAATAATAGGATTTAAAAACATCAATCTGCCGCCAGACACCCTGTATAAACAATAGGCAAAGTTAAACAATATTAACAATGGGCTTCTCAATATTAACAATATAAACGTTGCGTTTGTCTTGAACTAAAATCGAAAATTAGCTCATGTGAATGAGACATAGCGGTACGTCTGAGCGGAACGTGAAATGAATGGTGGTTACTTTTCTGCATTAAAACTACCCACCGAAGATAAAACAGCTAAATCTAACGCCGCACGAAATGTGTTCGAACTTATTTGGGCGTCTAAAGATTCAACAGGTAGTTTTGGTGCTGGAAAAACGACAATAGTTCATTTCATATTCCGTTCTAACGTATTGCTCTGTCTCGTTCGGTGAACTAAGTTCCTATATTAGTTTACAAAGAAAGGCAATCGGGCCCATTATATATAACAATAGGCAATATAAACAATATTAACAAGTTTTTATGTACAAATGTTTTTGTTTTTAAATTGATTGACAGAGCTTGCACCATTCACTTCATATAATAATTTATTACGAATATTCGGAACGAAAATGAGTTCCCCATTCTTTTCGAGCAAGCAAAGCAGATGAGTTCAAGCGACATAATTGTTCCAAGAACGACTGGAAGGCAAACCCAGCGCAGCAATGCTCCAGGAGAAACTGCCGAAATATATTACCGTAGAAATGTATTTTACCCTTTCATTAACCATGTGGTTACAGAACTTATTTTATTTAAAGGTAGGTACTTAAAGTAACTATCATTTGTCCGCCATTAACTTGCGTATATTTTAATGTTTATGTAATTTTTAAATAACTGAGATTGGAGTTTAGAATTTTGCTTTTTTCTGCTTGAAGTCCGGCCAATAACTAGTTTATCTTTGTACATTTTCGTACCAGCGGACCCCCCCCCCCCATGTGAAAGCTATAGCTACGTCCGTGGGTAGAGGTATAACTCGGACCTGTAACCAGATGGGAGGATGGGGGAAATCTGGTCAAATCTGGTAGTGAGGGCACGAGGCTGCCGGCTGGATCAACATTCCAGTGCGGTAAGGCGTTGGACTCTCACTGGCAAGTTGGCATAGTTAGATAGTGTCTCTACGTTCACCCCCCGGTTGAAACAATGATTATATATTGTTATACCTTCCTGGGGTGCCGGGTAGGTATCCCGTAGTAGTTGACTAGTCTAAATTATATTAGAGTCTGTCCGTCGGGTCAGGCACCTACAATGTACCTACCTAGAGAGGAAACTACGTATTGGCTAAAATTGTGTATTTTCATTTTAATGATATTTATTTCCAAAACATTTCAGACTGAATAGGCGACTATTAACATACATGTACCAACTAGATACTATTACAATATAATAATAATAGTATCTTATTAACAATAATATACAAACGGAGCTGCCATGGAATTCACCGACCGAAGTCGGGCCCATCATATAGTGTTATTACACTTCTAGGGGGTGAGTAGTCGGATTCCGGACTAACGACCGGCTGTGGTAGGTTTAGGACAGCTGTCTTGCCACATGTGAGCGTCCACCTTACTACCCATTCACTCCCCCTTCGAAGCCATAGAATTTGAGATGCGGAAATCGCGGTTTTAGATAATTTTTCTAAGAAGGAGTTGATTATTTTCCTGGAGAGACCAAGATCTTTAAAAAGGTGAAACAGAGATTTAGCTGGCAGGTCATGAGCGCCAACTTCTACTGCGTGAAGGTGAACAGTAAAGCCGTGAAGCCGTGACGGCATTTGCGAGATCATGGTATTTAGTTATAGTTAGTTATATCTGGACGCAGGGCTGTGCATCCGAGATTTTCAGGGAATTTATACTGCTTAGAGACCAAATCGACCTCCAGAATCCAATCTGAAGCTTTCTCGATTATATATGTGGGGGCCAGCCGAAACGGTTTTGCGCAGATCTGTCAAATAATGCAAAATGCCTATAGGCACTGTCGGTGTCCGATAGATTAATTAAAAATTTAAAAACAAGGTATGTTCAAACATAGCTATCTGTTGCATTTCAAAGGAACCACTTCAAAAGACTGCAAATAAAAACAAGTCTCAAAAATCTAATATTCACAAAAACAATTTTCAAGATGAAAATTAAATTTAAAACTTTAAAATATACCTAAAGATTGATAAATAAGGAACATTAAAATGAAATAAAACAAGAGTACTCAATGTCATGGGCGATAGACAGTATAACATTTTCATTTTCACATCGGAGTCGACGGAGGGATCTCAGAAAGCATTTAGATATTGAGAGGAGTACACCAGGAATGTGTTCTCTTTCTACACCTATTCAGCTTTCTCTCAAACTCTAGAGAGAAATACCGAAGGTATAGGAGTTGTACCTAGGCGATGAAAATTCAGAATGAGGTAATATGTTATCAGGAGTGCCACAGGGAACTATCCTGTCCCCGCTTCTATTTTCCCTTTTCATGAGTCCCATATTTGCTTGTCTAATGTCAAATACCCTCCTTTATGCCCTCGTTGTTCAAGTTTATACTTCTGACAAATTTAACAACTCATCCAAAGCCATTGACGAGATAAACAACAATTTCCTTAAGTTGTCAGAGTGGACTACAAGTCGAGACCTGCTGGTCAACTCAAGTAAAACTCAGGCAATTCTCATCGATAATGCAGACAGGCCTTGCCTGCATTACCGTTTAGGTGTTGCCATTCACATTTCAATTAGGGTGAAAGACCTCAGTCTGATAGTCGAAGACAATCCTTCTTGCGAGCCTAAAGTCAGCGTGGTTAGTTGAAAGATCTTTTTTAACTTCCACTCACTAAGTCGTTTACAACGTTTTCTTCCATCTTTGATAACAACGTTAGCATCCACTCTAATGCTATGTGGATGTTGAGTTTTTGGATCTGAAGGAGTAATTAGACGATAAACTAGAGCGATAACTTACAAGAGACTCTTAGAGATAACTTACATTGGACACCTCTTTAACGATCCTTGGAATAATATGCAGGAGATTCGCTTTAGAATTAAGCAAGCCCGCAGAACATACCAAAAACTCAAAGAAGTTCTATGCAACAGAAACTTAAACATTCCTTCCCTTGCTCCGATGCTAAGTCTTTAGTACTCTTCCTAATGGATCGGAGGCACGGACTATTGACCAAAGTATGTGCAAAATGCTCGAGGCCTTGGATATGTGGGCATAGACAATAATGCTCAACATACTGTGGGCAGCGAGAGTTTGTTTTGAGCCATCTGTAAGATATATAGAGCAAAATCGCCGGGAAAAGAGCTCCGGGTTGTAGACGGACATTCTGGCATCGGTGCTTTGGTCAAAGCAAAAGAGCTCCGAGTTGCAGAGACATTCTGGCATCGGTGATTTGGTCAAAGCAAAAGAGTTCCGGGTTGCAGAAGGACATTCTGGCATTGGTGATTTGGTCAAAGCAATAGAGCTCCGGGTTGCAGGACATTCTGGCATCAGTGATTTGGTCAAAGCAAAAGACTTACGGGCTGCAGAAGGTCATTATGGCATCTGATATTTGATCAGTTTCACATCCTATCATCATCGTTTATGTATTTCATTATAATTTGTATTTTATAATGCTAAGAAACATGCCAGAAATGTTGTGTGCACGAGCACTAAATATTAAATATCATATTACAGTTTCTCCCATGCTAAAACGGTACTTAGTTATAAATAGAATGAATGTATAATAAGAGTCGATTAATTATATTATCTCTTTTCAGATTAGCCGTAGATCAAGTAAAGGTTATGCTGCTGATGTTTAACGTTCTGAGAGGCCCCGGCACTCGAAGAACAAAGATAGGATTGAATTAAAGACGCTCTCTGGGTTGAGCTAGCTTCTGTTGGTCTAGAGTAGATACAGTTCTGATTGGGAACAACCTTCACGAAGAGGTTCTAATTATATGGGGTTTATAACTTTCGATTAGAGAAAAGAGTTTGCGTTTATCGTTTCGCTTTGTTATCATTTATTGCTATTATTAACGGTCAAAAATCTTTCGACGTCGATGAAAGCGTTGGATCTGTTTATATACGCAGCACCCCGAAAGTGTTTCTTAGGTCTAGATTAATTCTCCCAGCTTTCTGCATTTTTTTCAATGTTGCGAATTTTAAGGTTCGCAGTTTCTCTTTGTAATTTAACCGTACTAGCGGTTGAAGCATCTCTGCACAGAGTTTCCGCACTCCCTCAAGAGGGTTAACGGTTTTTGCAAAAAGAGTGCTTCAAACCCGATAGCCGAGTCGGATCGGTGGTCGCATGCGGGACTCGTCGCCTCGAGCGCGGAGGTCGCAGAACGTTTTTTAATCGGGCACGTCGAGGATGGATATTTTTAAATTGGAAACAGATATGTTCGGAATCGGTTCGGGGTAGAGCGACTCGGGCGAGAGAGGTCGCGGCATACGATACTCTATCGGTCGTTTCGACGTTGCGCAACTTTGCTTAATAATTTAGTTTCTGAAAGTTAATTTCGGTGCTATCGCGCGACCTTAACCCGTCAAGCCCCTCGACTGCGATATCGCAGTCAAACTGAGGGTTAACCGCGAGTCGCGAGGCCTGAAGGGTTAAAGAGATACTTTCGTATTGCCGTTTAACAATTTGGCAGTTTAGAATGCGGTCCGGGGAGAAGAGAGCTTCGGCGAAGGAGAAAGTCGAGGACGAGCGATGAGAAATAGTAAAAAAAAAAAGGAAAAATACATTTTATAAATGGGGTAATCGTCTGTCGTCCGGAGAGAGATTTTCGAGAGCCGAGGCGGATAAAATAAAATTGCAGAATGGTAAATGGGGAGTGAGAAAACATAAATTGGGAGAGAGAGGAATTAGAAAGAAAGTAATGTAAAGCGGTACCTCGTTGCGGGGCCTCCCGCGCAGGCGGCGCAGCGGCGCGGGGGCGGCGTGGGGGGGCTGGGGGGGCTGGGGGGCGCGGGGGGCGCGGGGGGGCGCGCGGGGCAGCGCGGCGATGCGCAGCTTGAGCCCCGTGTCGCCCGAGGCCGTCACGGCGAAGCGCTGCGGGCCCCGGGCGGCCCGGGCCCCCGAGGCCCCCGCGCCCGAGGCCCCCTTGCGCGGGCCCCGCTTCGGGCCCCGCGTCCTGTCCCGCTCGCGCGGCCCGCTGCATCCGCTCCAACGGCTCTGCGGGGCAAACGGAAAACAAAACTGAGACACGAGCGAGCAAAAATTCACCTCATCGACATTTCAGATGAACAAGCGCAAAAATCAGGATTCATAAAAAAGATATTAAAAAAATGACGGTCTAAGCGATGACAGAAACGATTAATTCCTCGAGAAAACACCAGTAATACCGAAATACAAAATGCAATTATTTTAGAAAGTATGATCGCACAAACTATCTATCTATTTAAAATATAGCAACGCGCATAACTGCAACTACGAGAAAGCCAAATTCAACCGTAGATCCCGTCTGTCAAACCTTTCGATACATTTTTTTACAACGTGTTGTATTTTACATAAGGCCTTTTCTGAAAGTCGGGCCCGGGTATCTAATCCGATAGCCGCACTTTGTTGAAATGAAAAAACTCAGAAAACTTAACAACAAATAGACGCCGATTCGATTACAATTAAAACTATGTGAGTTCGTTTATCGCTTTATAGAGATGAGGACGCTACTTTAGAGAGATTTAGCGATGATGAAACAAAGAATAGCTCTCTATACTCAATCCTCTAAATGTCAATTTGCCTGACTCCATTGTGAAATGCAATGAGATAGTAAAAGTAGAGTTTTAGAACAAGCTAGAGTTTTATTGTCAATTCCTTCGTCTAACATACAAAGTGCTGTATGCAGACACAGTTCTCGATATGATTACAATTGATATGCGCGCACAGCGATTCGCTCGCTACCACTCAACTATGAGCACCATATTCTGTGGTGCTGAGAGGAATCAATATGCACAGGGCATGCGTTGAGATGACGAATGTGCTTGTTCTATGAACTGCATAAATGCATTCGTTATCATCATCTCATGTCGCTACACAAACATTGAAAAAATACCAAATTCATCAATCGAGGATGATTTGTCGCGTAGTCCCAAAATAGTTACTCTCAAATAGAAAGCAGATTATGTAGAAATTATAAACCCGTTAAGTATGAGTCAACCAAATCTGGTCGCGAAACAATTATCCGTTGAGTACGAGTCGACCAAATCTGGTCGCGCGTTTTTTTCACTTCTTTGACGTTCTCATATTTATTCATAATTATCTAATTGTTTTACAAAATGATATTTCAATATTCTATATTCGAAATTTCAATGCAATCATTGTGCAGTTGTTCTTTTTATAATTGGTGTAGTAGTTTCGTAGTTATAGTAGGTACTTTAAGTTGAGCGCCGTCGATGTCGCCGAAAATCCTGCAGATGCATCCATGAAAATACCCATTTACTCCAAGGGTTAAATTTACACAAAACAATCAAATGACGTGAAGAGTAAACGGATGACGAAATGAGGTTGTCACTGAACTTTCGCTATCGACTACTTTATTGCACCTGTATATCACAACGAGCCAAGTATATACCTTTCTTAAGTGTCTCCAGTGCTCATCATTAAAATGAAGTAGAGGAAAAATATTGCAAATGGAAAAAAATACCATTAGCTAGGGAATACTTTAAAACATCCTCAAGCACGACAAAAAAATCTACATATCAATCACTGCGAAGATAACATTAGCAAGGACCCAAAAAAAATCTGGTCATTCTTAAAAAGTGTACAAAAATGTTATATCATTCCTAGTTGCAAAATCTTCAGAGGCACACGCAATATTTTCTGGCAAACGCCCTATTAGAAAGTCATACAACAGAAAGATCTTGGAATAACAATTAGTGATAATCTCAAATGGGAAAAACACATAATTGCAATTGGTAAAAGAGCCAACTCTACTCTCTATCTGATAAGAAAGGCTTTCCAACATCTGTCGATAGAGGTGTTTATCAAGATCTACAAGGCATATGTGAGACCTATTTTTGAGTATGGCTATCAGCTCTGGAACCCCTACTTGTAAATGTAGATGTCCTGGAAAAGGTTCAGCAAAGAGCAACCAAAATGCCAGTGGGCCTGAAGAATAGGAATTATGGAAATCACTAGGAATTACTTGGAATGACACCTCTCCAAGAAAGAAGACAAAGACGGGACCCGATTGAAACATGAAATTCTAACATTTTTTTACGATGTAGGTACCTGGGATAGAGACACCTGGGAGCGTGACATTGTAGCCTCCTACTACAACTGTCTGACTTTCCATGTTAAAACGCAAGAATGGACTACCCGCTCTATACCATATTCAATTGGACTATTTCAGGGCTGTTGCCTCTCCCCGACGATTTTTAATATAGTTTTTAATATACTGCTGGAAAGTCTGACCCAGTTTGACAGGAAGTGGGGCTACCGTTTTAAAACAGACGGCCAATACACCTCGTCGTGCCTCGCTTTTGCCGACGACCTAACTTTCATCACCAGAAGCCCCAAGCAGCTTTCCCTGCTATTACAGAAAGTGGAGCTTTTCTGCAACTGGTCAGGCTGTATAAAAGTGAAGCCCTCCAAATGTTTTTGCCTTGGACTCGCCCGCATGGGCACAAAATTTACATCCTATGACCCCAAATTGGTCTATAAGGGCTCTAATATCTCCCTTATAGACCCAAACAATCATTTCAAATTTCTCGGCAGAAAAATCACCCATCAGGGAAAAGACGTCTCGGGCGATCATGTTATAGAGCATTTCAAAAGTTGCCTGGCGAAAATAGATGCCTTGCTAATTTCTGGCCCTCGTAAGGCCTGGATCTGTGACAATTATCTAACGTCACATTTGTCATGGCCCTTTCTTATTTACGATTTTACCAAAACCCAACTGTCCCGTCTAGATGCGCTGGTGACAGCTAGTTTAAAATCCTGGCTGTCCTTAGCCAAACCAGCTGACCCCTCGACTCTCTTCAGGTCCAAACAAAATTTTGGGCTAGCGCTTAAACTGCCCTCTCTGCTCTACGCCAACTCCAGAATAACCAAAAATTCGATTCTGTGCAATTCCAAAGATCCGGCAATATCGAAGCACGTAATAAGTGGCCGTAGTGATTCAAATGATCTACAAGCCCGCGTAGACTTCCGCAAAAAGTTCCTTACTGGAATCAGCCAGAATGGCACTGGTCTGGGGTATGGCAGTACAACCACGAGCGACGTGGACTTGAAGAAGTCTCTTTTGCGGGGAGATTACGACAGCAAGAGTATGGCTCATGCTATTGGCCTTCAATGCCAGAATGATTGGACAACAATTGGGGACTTTTGCATTCCGCCTCCAATGCACTGGAAGGTAATGCTCTATGACTGGACGCCAGAGATGCTGAAATTTTATTTGAATGCCTTTCAGCATACACTTCCAGACCCCAGTAACCTCGCTCGTTGGAGCTTTGCCGAGGATAGTTCTTGTCCCCTCTGTAGCAATACCCCTTGCACAGCTAGACACATTCTAGCTGGCTGCAAGGTGGCCTTAGATCAAGGACGGTACACTTACCGCCATGACAAAGTTCTCGCTGTTATTCGCGAGGTAATTAGTCTCTCAGTGGCTCGTGCCAACAAGGGTTTGACAGTATCCTCCAAACCACCAATACAGTTTGTGCGGGATGGCTCTAAAGGCAAAAAACATTTAACTACAAAACCTTTCTCAATAATCGAGAAAGCTACAGATTGGATTCTGGAGGTTGATTCGGTCTCTAAGCAGTATAAATTCCCTGAAAGTCTCGGATGCACAGCCCTCCGTCCAGATATAACTCTTTACTCTCTATCTCGGAAGGTGGCTCTTATTGTAGAATTAACTGTTCCATGGGAATCAAATATCCCAAAAGACCACGAGTACAAATTAAATAAATACCATGATCTTGCAAATGCCGTAACCCGGAACGGCTTCACTGTTCACCTTCACGCGGTGGAAGTTGGCGCTCGTGGCCTGCCAGCTAAATCTCTATTTCACCTCTTTAAAGATCTTGGCCTTTCCAGAAAAATAATCAACTCTTTCTTAGAAAAATTATCTAAAACTGCGATTTGCGCATCTCAAATTCTATGGCTTCGAAGGGGGAGTGAATGGGTGGCAAGGTGAACGCTCACATGTGGCAAGACAGCTGTCCTAAACCTACCACAGCCGGTTCGTAAGTCCGGAATCCACTGCTCACCCCCCAGAAGTGTAAAAAAAATAGTATTATGATGGGCCCGACTCCGGTCGGTGAATTCCATGGCAGCTCCGTTTGTATTTATTTATTTACAAATTCACGGAAATCTTTGAGATCACAGCAAAAAAACACAACCGTGCAAATTTTACATCTAATCTTTTCAGGAACTTTCTTTAACATAGTGGGGGACATGTGGAATAAATCACCATTTAGTGGTTAGTGCAAGCTCTGTCAATCAATTTAAAAACAGACTCGATTTGTACCTACAAACTTGTTAATATTATTTATATTGCCTATGAATATGTTTATATTGTTAATATAGCTTTACAAGATCTGATCTGGATGTATCAGCAAAGCTGCCTGTGCAAAAAAAATAATAATAATAAAACAATTGATCCGGGACATGAAAGAAATCGCTCTTTTTGCTTCTTACAGCTTGTAGCACCACCACCTTTGATAAATTAGCGAAGAGTTAATTCAAAAACAATTATATAAACTCATTAGATTGTAATAAGAGTTGCCAGCTACAATATACTTTGTTTCAAAAGTGAGTAGCTTTCATTAAAAAACAAAGCAATGATTTTTTATTCAGGATCTATTCGAACTGGCGTATTTCCAGATGTTTTGAAAGAAGCACTGATTATACTTATTCGTATGGAGGCATCTTGCTCCTCAATCGAGAACTACCGACCTATATGTAATTCTACGAATTTTAAAAAAAACTCACGTCAGAGTCTGATCCGGAGCCAGCATTATTATTATGGGGGTTGCCCTTCGTGCCCATTCCTGAAAACAAAAAAAAAACACATATTAAAAACAAGATTTTTAAACATAACACCTACATGGAATCGTGGACGTTGACCCAAGCTGCAGGCCTTTGAAATGTGGGTCCATCCTAGAATGCTGCGAATACCCTAGCGCAATAAAGTTACCAATGAAGGGGTACTGCTGTAACTGTTTATATTGAGTCAATACGACATTCTCCTCTACTTTGCCCTCTGCTGGTACAAGTTTCCTCCTGCAGTGCGTGACACTTTATCCTCCTACTACAATTCTCTGACATTATAAGTCAAAACACAAAAATGGACTACCATCTCTGTATCATATTCAATTGGGCTATTTCAGGCCCATTGCCTCACCCTAACTATATTTAATATCACCCTCAATATACTTCTGGAATGCCTGACTCCGCCTGGGGTTACGGTTTTAAAACAGACGGTCAATACACCTTGTCGGGCCTTACTTTTGCCGATGAACTGACATTCATCACCAGGAGCCCCAAGCAGCTTTCTCAATTAGTACAGAAAGTAAAGCTGTTCTGGTGACTGGTCAGCATGTGTAAAGGTGAAGCCATCCAAATGTTTCTGACTTGGCCTCGCCTGTACAAATGACCCAAAATTGGTTTATAAGTGCATAAACATTTCTCTCACTGACCCTAATCATTATTTAAATTCCTCGACAGGAAACTTCTCACTTCTCAGGGCAAAGACCTCTCTGCTAATCATGTATTACAAGATAGTCGTCTGGCAATACTGGATGCTTTGTCAATTTCCAGCCCTCGTAAGGCTTGGATCTATGACAACTACTTAACTTCTCATCTTTGCTTGGATGCGCTCAAAGCGGCCCATTTAGAATCTTGGTGGTCCCCAGCCAAACCGGTCGACATTCTCTTCAGTTCCAAACGTTACTTTAGAATAGCTCTTAAACTACCCTCACTGCTCTATGCTAACTCCAGTATAACCAAAACCTCGATTCTGTCCAATTCTTGAGTATCCCACAATATCGAACCTGGTTGCAGTGAATCAAATGATTTACAAGGCCACATAGAACTCCACAAATTTTTTTTTTGCTGGAATCAACCAAAATGGCGCTGGTCTGGGGTCAACCATGAGCGATGTGGACCAGAAGTCACACTTGCGAGGAGATTATGACAGCAACAGTATGGCTCATCCTTTTGGTCTTTAATGTCAGAATGATTGGACAACAGTTGGGGACTTTTGCATTCCCCATCCAATGCACTGGAAGATAATGTTAAAACTAGACACCAAAGATGCTGATATTTTATTTAAATGCCTTTCAGTACCTCTTACATACCCCAGTAACCTCGCTCGCTAAAGCTATTCAGAAGTTGGTTTTTGTCCCCTTTGGAGCAACACTTCACTGTTCACCTCCACACGGTGGAAGTTGACTCATACCTTGTTAGCTGATTCTCTGTTTCAAATTTCTAACCTTCAACCCAAAGAATAGAAAAAGTTGCACTTGCTGAAACATCAGTCTGACATGTTTGGAACATGAAACATGGGTCTATCTGACCTATTTTTTTTAATGGATTTTAAAGCTTTTTAAGAAATTTACATACATATAGCTGTAAAATATATAAAATAGAAAAAATACAGCAATAAAAACACATATAAAACTGTATAAAGTATATTTTATAGGTGGGTGCCGTTTTAGTACATGAATTATGTACTTTCTTTTTGAGCAGTATACATCTGTATTTTATTGATTTACATAATTATATAGATACAAACAGAGCTGTCATGAAATTCGCCAACCCGAATCGGGCCCATCTAAATCTCTATTTCACCTCTTCAAAGATCTTGGCCTTTCCAGAAAAATAATCAACTCTTTCTTAGAAAAATTATCTAAAACTGCAATTTGCGCATCTCAAATTCTATGGCTTCGAAGGGGGAGTGAATAGGTGGTAAGGTGAACGCTCACATGTGGCAAGACAGCTGTCCTAAACCTACCACAGCCGGTTCGTAAGTCCGGAATCCACTGCTCACTCCCCAGAAGTGTAAAAAAAATAGTATTATGATGGGCCCGACTCCGGTCGGTGAATTCCATGGCAGCTCCGTTTGTATTTATTATTTATTATTTATTTATATATAATATTACACTTCTGGGAGTCGAGCGGTGGACTCCGGACTAACGACCGGCTGTGGTAGGTTTAGGACAGCTGTCTTGCCACAAGTGAGCATTCACCTTACCACCCATTCACTCCCCCCTTTAAAGCATAGGATTTGAGATGCTGAAATTGAAGTTTTAAATATTTTGTCTAGGATAGAGATGTTTATTTTCCTGGAGAGACCAAGATCTTTAAAGAGGTGAAACAGAGATTTGGCTGGCAGGCCACGAGTGCCATTTTCCACCCTGTGAAGCTGAACAATGTTCCGGGTGAGAACATTTGCGAGATCATGGTATTTATTTAATTTGCACTCTAGGTCTTTTGGAATAATTAATCTTAATAACATTACATAAATATATAAAACTGTATAAAAAATAACACGATATACCCAACGTAATTATAAGTTACTCATTACAATCAAACAGCAAATTTAATCTTGTTTCCGGAAACACTGGTCCGTTAGACCCACTTATTTTCTTTCTCTGCGCTCGTAAATCAATATTAATAATCACATTAACACTTGCAATACCTTTGCCTAATCAGCGATGACTATTTTGTTACATACCTGGGACGACAGCAATAGGGATTGCCTGGTGTTGCCATACCGATTACATTTATATTTTTCTGGGGTCTGACAGACTGGTGTTTCAAATAAGAGGATTAAATATCTTGGAAAATAATCTAAAACTGCAATTTCCTCATCTCAAGTTTTACGGCTTCGAAGGGGAGTGAATGTGTGATAAGGTAAACGCTCGCGTGCGGCTAGACAGCTGTCTTAAACCTATCACAGCCGGTCGTTAGTCCGGAATACACCGCTCACCTCCCAGAAGTGTAATAATAATATAAAGATGGGCCCTACCCTAGTCTTTAACTTCTGTGGCAGCTTCATTGGTATTTATTATACATATATTGCGCACGCACAAATGACGTGCTCCGTTGTCTCCTGTTCCGCAACCCCGGCCAGTTGCCTATCTATTATACCGAGAATTATTATAGAGCTTGCCACATTACTGCCCCGTTTATACGATGGCAGTACAGTAACCCAGTCCAGCGCTGACTTGCTACTGGGCTCATGTGAAACTAGTTTCAACCCAGTATTCTGACTTCTTACTCGCATGTCAGTCCAGCTGACCAGCCGTCCATTTTATTTTTGAGCCCAGTAGCTTCCCCCACCAGTTCAAGTCGATTCAGTGTGACTGACATTGTCTTAACGCGTTCGAGCAGTCGCTGCCAGTTTGTTTTTACTGAACACATTGTCACCACAGTCGTCACGACCGCCAATGTCAAAAACAGACAGCAAACTGACCCTGGGTTGATCCGGCTTCATGTAGTGACTGGCGCCGAAATTCCGAGTCACCGGGTCGTCACTGCCATCAAGTATAGTTAAGTAAAGTGGCATAAGTCTACATTTAGCAATATCATGTTAGCTTGAGATTAGACCTCACGGTGACTCTCTGGGACTGCATGCATTTTGTCGTTCTTCATGTTTCCTTTACGCAGATTCTCATCCCTTTGTCCAGACCCCTTTTCGTCCATCCTTCTGCCAATTGTAGCATAGGCTGTCCAATTGCAAGCCTTTCTCGCCCGTCTATCAGTTTCCCCGTATCTCTAAATTCCACTGTGAACCTATTGGAGTGGTAATGTCTGCTAATGCTAATGGCTAATTTGACTGCTAACGGCTCTTGTGCAGTTGCTCCACTAAGACCCGTCTCGTTCTTGGGTCGGCTCAACACACGGTTCAGCCCTCATCCGGTAGCATCCTGGTAAGGACTCTGCTTCCCCTTCCAATGCATGCATGATGGATCAGTTCCCCTAGGTGACGACCTTCGGGTGCAGTTAGGCAGTTTGCGTTGACTGTGGTGCCTATCTATTATACCGAGAATTATTATAGAGCTTGCCACATTACTGCCCCGTTTATACAATGGCAGTACAGTAACCCAGTCCAGCGCTGACTTGCTACTGGGCTCATGTGAAACTAGTTTCAACCCAGTATTCTGACTTCTTAGTTATACTGGGCGTTCCTCCGCAAGTCGACATCCAGTGTGCCTATTTTCGTATTCTGACTTCTTACTCGCATGTCAGTCCAGCTGACCAGCCGTCCATTTTATTTTTGAGCCCAGTAGCTTCCCCCACCAGTTCAAGTCGATTCAGTGTGACTGACATTGTCTTAACGCGTTCGAGCAGTCGCTGCCAGTTTGTTTTTACTGAACACATTGTCACCACAGTCGTCACGACCGCCAATGTCAAAAACAGACAGCAAACTGACCCTGGGTTGATCCGGCTTCATGTAGTGACTGGCGCCGAAATTCCGAGTCACCGGGTCGTCACTGCCATCAAGTATAGTTAAGTAAAGTGGCATAAGTCTACATTTAGCAATATCATGTTAGCTTGAGATTAGACCTCACGGTGACTCTCTGGGACTGCATGCATTTTGTCGTTCTTCATGTTTCCTTTACGCAGATTCTCATCCCTTTGTCCAGACCCCTTTTCGTCCATCCTTCTGCCAATTGCAGCATAGGCTGTCCAATTGCAAGCCTTTCTCGCCCGTCTATCAGTTTCCCCGTATCTCTAAATTCCACTGTGAACCTATTGGAGTGGTAATGTCTGCTAATGCTAATGGCTAATTTGACTGCTAACGGCTCTTGTGCAGTTGCTCCACTAAGACCCGTCTCGTTCTTGGGTCGGCTCAACACACGGTTCAGCCCTCATCCGGTAGCATCCTGGTAAGGACTCTGCTTTCCCTTCCAATGCATGCATGATGGATCAGTTCCCCTAGGTGACGACCTTCGGGTGCAGTTAGGCAGTTTGCGTTGACTGTGGGGGGGTCTGGAAACGGGAAATAAGCGGGGGCAGTTGTTGACCTTATTAGCCGCTCTTGAAGCAACTTAATGGCCACCCAAACCTGAGTGATAAGACAGACAAAAGACGCAATGGTCTGCGAAAAATTTTAAACGAAATAACGCTAATATTAGGTAGATGCCGCGCAAGCGACTTTGGACACGGAACCAGACGGGAGGATGGAGAAATCCATCCAAATCTGGTAGTGAGGGAGTGAGGCTGCCTGCTGGATTAACATATCAGTGCCACGCGGTGAGGCGTTGGTCTCTCACGGGCTAGTTAGCCTAGCGAGTCAATGGACGTCCCCAAGTCTCTATGTTAATCTCAGGTTGACAGATAGATTATTATTTTTATATTTATTCCTTGGCGGCGATTGGGGAGGGGGTCGCCCTCGCAGCCAATACGCTGCTGTCGGTGCCGCTGGATCTCCTACTCCATTCACCATTCGCTTCCATTCTTGACGATTTTTTGCCACGTCTCGAGCATCCCTAGATAGATTAATATCTTTACACCTTCCTGAGATGAAGGGTTCGCCCGCTGTAGTTGACATCTTGCATCTTGCAGTGTTTGGGTGCAACTCCACTAACTTTTTACACGACTGCCCAAAAAAAGGAGTGTTATATGTTTAGAATTCATGTATGCACGTTTTCCATTTCTTTATTACACCACAACTTCTAAACGCTTGAGCCGATTCAGAAGTGTGTGGTATTGTTAGAATCGTTATGTCATAACGAGTGTGATAGGGTACCTAAAGTTCTCAAATGTAGAATAAATTATTATCTAAATGTACAAATGTCAACAAATTAGGATAAATATATTGTGTTTAGTATCAAATAAAAAGTCTGATGGAGTACATTTTGGAATATATATATATATATATATATATATATATATATATATATATATATATATATATATATATATATATATATATATATATATATATATATATATATATATATATATATATATATATATATATATATATATATATATATATATATATATATTGTGACATAGATAGTTGGGGAATACCTTTGGTGACCTATAGAATCTATAGTAACCTGTAGAAACTAGAATCCCCTTAGTAAAAGTCACTTGTTTTTATTAGAATTCGATTTATTGGGATCTTAGTCCCCATTAGGAGAATATAAAGAAAGTAGAAACTAGAATCATCGAAAGAAGAGCAAAAGACGTGCGATCCTTATCCAGGGTCGGCTTGCAAAGTATTGGATTTTAGAACACTTATTGGATTGTAGCACGTGGGGACACGGGAATGTAGGATGTGACGATCTTCGACGGAGTCGCGTTTCTTTTCGGCTGGCCGATCCCCGTTCTTCCTCTTCCCGCTCTACGCCGTGCTTTCCCACGGGAGACGGCGGCTGATGTACATGCGACGGGCGGCACTCTCGTACGTGCGATGATGTTTACGTTGGTCGCGGTCGACCGTCTTGCGATTCGGTAGGTAGATCGGCAGGAATGGTCCAACGGAGAAGATTAATCCGATAGGAGAATCCCTGTAATTACACAGGAGCAATAAGTGGGAGAGAAGGAAAATGAGGAGTCAGTTTGCCCAATCCTAGGGAGTCGGCTCACTCTTCAATCCATCCCTTCCCAACCGAACGGATAAGGATTCATCTTGTATCTAAATATTGAACAACCGCTTCAAAACTCACCGGGTTAATTTATCTGATTACGTGCACCACGGGATTCTCGATTAATATCGACCGCACCAGCTGAATTGCGAATTCGAAAAAGAAGAGCCGGAAAGATGGCCGTCTCATTATACCGCTTCCATACTGATTGCCTACTCGACTCGTTTTGGCTTCCGGTGCTTAATTTACATTTATTTTATTAATTTGAATAATTGTTACAGTATTTTTATAAAATACTAGATTTAATTTCTAGTTAAACGGATCTGATTTAATGTGGCTAAGTGTCCGCGTTTTTACGTACGGAATTTAATTACCCATGTTAATCATGATTTTGTGTATTAAAAATTGTATAATACCCAAATAAATTATTGTATTAATTTTCCTAGCATCCTGGTTTATAATTTGATCTTTCTTTATTTTTCCCGACTTAATTAAAATTATTCTTTTTCCTAAAATCCATTTTAACTGAATACAAGATTTAAATGTGGCAATCGACTAGCCGACAATAGATTCGTTGTCAATTGTACGCTTGTAGATACTACGATAGTCGTATGTCGTATCTGACAGTCCTAGCTTGCAAGGCTTGTGAATTGCATCAAGATGGCGCTGCATGCATCTCATACGTGTGTGTATTGTTGTTTACTTTAAAGTGCAATGCGAATTTATCGGGGAAAACAGCAATCGTGTCACAATCCCCCCGCCTCGAACCGAAAATTCACGGAGCAGCGGAATTTTCGCCTTATTCACGTAAGTAGATAACCTCCAACATTCCTACACGCTTCCCAAGTTTGACAGCTTTAAGCACGCGCTGATTCTAACCTGTGAACTCACATGACTCTGGGTCAACGATGTGCCCCTCACGCGTCCGACCCGGGATCCAATCCTTCCTTATTCTATTCAAGGATAAGCCCTTATTCGATTCAAGGAACCTACTTTTAAGGATTAGCCCAAGAAGAACGTTGAACAGCTCGGTAATTAATCTTTCATACAAGCTCTTACATTCTTTCAATCATAAATCTCTGCACTCATCACCATCTATAATACGGTAGCCAATCTAATAGGCATACCGATCCTTTCATTCGACACTGAAACCCTACATAATGTGTGCTACTGTGTCACACCAATTTCGTTGACACCTCATCGAAGCCTCACTTTCCTGCCTAGAACGCTTTGCTGCACTGCTACTTAAATAAAACTTTACTTTTCAGAACGAACGCATTGTCGCATTGGTTCCACTGAAACTGCGGCAACCTGTTGTGTGCACTGGACTTATATTCGATAATGTTCCAGTCTAACTACACCAACCCAATAACAACCACCATATAATGTTTGTGGATATGATGAATAACATCACAAGAGAAATTGCATCATGGATTACATTCGGAAAACAACACTATGACGTATAAAATAATAAAAAAAAACGCTCACTATACAAGTCGCTGAACAACCACCGAATGACAAGGTAAACCCAATTTTATTTAATATTTTAATGAATTATGAGCATATTAGATGACAGCTGACAGACCATTTTAAGGTTATTATTATATTTTTTTTTTATTTGATTTTAAATGATTACTGCGATGGATCGGGATCCTGAATCTGAATACCTGGGGACCTTTGGGGATCCAGAGTTAGATTTCCAGGGATTTTAAAATCTCTGGCATGATGTGTGCCTGCTACTTCTTTCCCCGCCAACGTCTCCAATATATAGACGTTGTCGGATAACTTTTCCTTTACGCGGAACTCTTCGAAGTTTGGGGCGAGTTTAGCCGAGAAATTATTCCCTTTATTAGAAAGGAAACGCGTCTTTTTCCAAATAACATCGCCCTTTTGCAGAACCGGAGTACGGCGACCCTTATTGTAAGAGTGCTTATTCCTCTCATGTTGCTTCTGCAAATTGGCCTTAACCATTTGAAAAATGTTTTCCAGCTGACCCAATCTGTCAATTCGATCGTCTTCTTCCGGTGACATGAGGACAGCTTGCGTTTCCGCTGCCGTCATTGCGGAATAAACCTCGCCGGATGTTACCAGTTCCCGACCGAAAACTAAAAAGTTCGGACTGAAACGACTAGATTCAGATTTGGCAGAATTCAACGCATACTGGAACTCAGGTAAATGTATGTCCCAGGATTTATGATATCTACCCACGTAAGCGCATAGCATGGTACTTAGAGTACGATTGTACCTTTCTACGGGGTTGATTTGAGGGGTATAAAATGGGGTGTTAAATATTTGGGGAATTTTATGCTCCTCAAAAAATTTCTTCATTTCTTTAGAAATAAATGGTTTACCGTTATCGGTTAGGATTACCCTGGGGACACCGTGAATTAAAAACACCTTCTCTTTAATTAAAGGAATCATTTTGCTCGACGATGCCTCTTTCAATGGAATTATAATGGTATACTTGCTAAAACAACATGTTATTAGCAAAATATAACGGTTTCCTTTGCTTGATGACACCATGGGGCCATGAATATCCAAGGCAATATATTCGAACGGGCGACTACACTTTTTGGGTGAGTTCATCGTGCCCAATGGACCTGTTGTTACATGTTTAGTGGCCATGCAGGTATTGCAATTTGCTACATATTTGACGACCGTTTGATACAACCCTGGCCAATAGTAATGTTGCCTTAATCGGTTATATGTTTTGTAGACCCCGAGATGACCGGCAGTTGGATTATCATGGTACTCTTTAAACAACCGGGTTTGATCTTCTAACATGACGACCTCCTTCCACTGAAATTCTGGATCAACTTCCCCGTCTGCTTTACTATATCGGTAAAGTTTGCCATTTTTAATCGTCCAATTAGGATGAGCGATCGGATTATTTGCCACACCTAGGTATTGCTTCTTGAACCAGGTATCCTCTGTTTCAGAAACGCTGACACTTGCTACGAGTGGAGCTCGAGATAACGCGTCTGGGACCTTCTGCTCACTCCCTTTCCGATGGACTATACGGAAATTGTACGGAGAGAGACGAACCCCCCATCGAGCCAACCGACCTGTAGGCGAATCGATCGAAAGAAACCATTTTAAGGCTGCGCTGTCTGTATGAATTTCAAATAACGCTGTGCCTTCTAAATAGCACCTCCACTGTTCAACGGCGTGTAAAACTGCGAGGGCCTCTCGTTCCACCGCTGAGTAATGTCTCTCAGCCGCTGTTAGGGTCCGACTTGAAAATGCCACCGGCCTTTCCTCTTCGCCGTTGCCCTGCGTCAAAACCGCGCCTGTCCCGTAAGCCGAGGCGTCCGCGTATACTCTGAACGGCAGGTTGTAGTTAGGACACGCCAGGACCGGTGCTGATGATATTGCTGCTTTTAATTTATTAAAAGCGGCTTCAGCTACGGGATTCCAGGAAAATTTCGGTGAACCAGGTTTTGTGGACGTCAATTGATTTAACGGGGCAGCTGTTGTGGCGAATCCCTCAATGAATCGCCTATACCAGCTGGCCATTCCGAGAAATCTACGCAACTCCTTTTTAGATTTTGGAGTCGGAAACGCAGTAATTGCGGCAACTTTGTCTGGATTGACTCTCAATCCAAAACGATCAACGACATGGCCGAGATAACTGAGTTCTGACCTAAAGAATTTACATTTTTCAAAATTTATTGATAGATTAGCGTACTTTAACCGTTCTAGCACTCGAGTTAACAGCGATGCATGTTCGTCAAATGAGGTTCCTGTAATGATAATGTCGTCTAAATATACGAACACGCGTCTCTCAAATCCGGAACCAAACAGCGAGTCCATGAGGGATTGAAGAATCCCGCTGCCGTTGGAAACCCCGAACGCGGTTTTAGAAAATTGAAACGAGTTCCGGAATGGTACTGTGAACGCTGTCTTTGGCCTTGATTCTGGTGAAATTGGGATTTGCCAAAATGCAGAACTAAGGTCGATTGAGCTGAGGTACCTGGAATCTCCCAGGCTGTCCAATATATCTGTGATATATGGCAGACCGTACGCATATTTTTTTGTTACCGCGTTTAATTTTCGCGAGTCAAGACAGAAACGATAAGATCCATCAGATTTCGGAACCATTAGCACAGGATTATTCCAGGGGCTTATTGCTGGCTCAATGACGCCTAAACTCAGCATCCTATCCACTTCGTTATTTAATGCTTCCAATTTCGATGGTGAAAGCCGGTAATATCGTTGTTTAATTGGCAACGCGTCTCCGGTATCTATCACATGTTCAATCAGAGATGTCTTTCCTAACCCAATCTTCTCACTAGAAATATCCTGATATTGCTGAATGATATTATCGGCAATAAGCCGTTGTTCTACACTTAAATACTCATAATCGGTAATTATAGGTTCGATTAAACGACAAGTATTGATCTCCGAAGTATTACAAGTTCTTAAAAATTGCATATCATTAGGAATTAGGCCAAATTTTTCCCAGACATCTATACCTAAAATCAATGGTATATTTATGGCTGGAATAATGTAAAATATACACACTATCGTAACACCTTTAATTGTTACTGGTAGTCTTAGTGCACCGCTACAAAAAGATTTAACTCCATTTGCAGACGTCACAAAAAAGGGTTTACAAGGCTCTATTTTGAAACCTTGATTAATTATTTGAATATGGGCTTCCGATCCTATTATATTTAAAGTGGAACCAGAATCTAACAAACCTTTTAAAGAAACTTTTCCAAAACATACTTCTAAATATAATAATTTTTCGGCGCTACTAACAGTTTGAGAGCAATTTATTTGAATTATCGATTTCTGGAGCTCCGTAGGAAGATCTATTGATCCGTCACTCTTATACGTCTTGCTATTGACGTTTCGTGACCAAATCTGCCTCCCGTGAACCTGATTGCTAGTAGTGCCTATGTCTAGTTTTTTTTGGTTTTGATCACTACGATAATTCGTAGGAGTTCCTGACCTATCCTGATTATGGCTATTTACTGCATCTTTATTCTTGCAGTTACTGCAGGTTGGAATTCTTTGTCCGGGCGCTTTACATCTAAAACAAAATATTTCCTCCTTGCGCGGACAATGCCAGTATTGATGATCATTCGTTTCGCACCTTAAACAGGTTTGCCTCCTGCCAAACGACTTTACCGCGTAAACTCGCGACCGATTATTAACGTTATCCCTTTTTTCAGGATGATCTAACCGACTATCTACCCTTGGCCTGTCTGCGACTCTCTCCCCGACCACGGAGTGTTTAGAACCCGTCGACAAGAAATCCGCCGGTGTTTCTGCGAAGAACTTTGAACGGAGATGGTTCTTCTCCAAACGCTCACAGAAAGTTTGCAGCTTTGAGACGGAATCCAGATCGTTCAACCCGAACTGATTCGAATACACTGGCCGAACGTTACGCAGCAGTATTTCAAGTCGTTGATCTTCAGACATGGGCCTAGCCAGACGATTGAATAAGGTGTGCATTATGTAGAAGTAGTCTGCAACGGTTTCGTTTTTACCTTGCGTCCTAACATATATTTGTTTAGATAACCTGAATTGGTAATCTTCAGGCTGAAATTTTTGTTTCAGCAGCTGTTGAAACTGTTCCCATGAGATTAAATAGTCTCGCACCTGACGATACCACAGTAACGCGGGCCCATTCAAGAGTTCCGGCAACCCCCGCAATAATGAAGTCTCTGCGATCATTCTACTAGATGCTAACTCACCGATTCTCTCCAGGAATTCGAAGACACAGCTGCTACCATCGTACGACAAACGGAGCTTTGAAATGTCGACCCCTTTAATGGTCGCAATATTATGCAATGGATTATTTGTATTCTCTACCATTAATGCTGATGTTAATTTTGTATCTACTGTATTTATTGTAATATGTTTTGACTCATCGTCATCGCTTGACGGTACTGTTTGTGTGAGCGCTGTATGAAAAATGGGTGTTGATACTCCCGATTTAGGTTCTGACAACTCCTGCCACGAGTCTTCTATGTATTCCCAAAGGAGCGATAGCTCTTTCGGCATATTCAAACTCATTTTGAATCTACGGCATAACGAATTGAAGTTTTCCTGGAATATTTCAGTATTGACTTGCTCCGTGTTCGATTTTAATAATTTTATGTCGGATTTAAGCCGCGATAATGAATTTATTATATCATTTTTCGACTCTTCATTATATAAAATTGATTTAACCGGTTCTTTGTCCAACAGATCCCGCAAAATTACTCTATTTTCTTCCACCTTTTCAGCCAGTTTACCGTTTCTAATTAATATTTCGAATTCGAGCTCCGCTTTACGCAATAATTTATATTTGATAGCCATATTGATTTAGCTGTTGTTCAATATTAGAAGATGATAAATCCTACTTCGCCCGACTGAAAACAAATAGCTTGAACAATGAGTGACTTACCCACCGGCTTGCGACAGATCTGAAAGGAAAAATTAGGAAGTGCTTCCACGTGCTATTAATTTTAAGATTTTAATAAAAAGTTTGAATTTGTTGAAGTTTTATTGTAGAATTTACTTAGTATTTTAGCGTAGTATGCTTAGTATTTTTTGTAGCAGCTATTAGTAATAACTAGATGTAGCATTAAGTAGTATAATTTTGGTGTTTAAGTAGTATTAGGGTAGTATTTTAATAGAAATTTGAATTTTTAATTTTTTATGGTTTTTTAATTTAGATTTACGATTTAGTATAATCCAATACTTAGATAATTATGCTGGGCGCCAATTGTGACATAGATAGTTGGGGAATACCTTTGGTGACCTATAGAATCTATAGTAACCTGTAGAAACTAGAATCCCCTTAGTAAAAGTCACTTGTTTTTATTAGAATTCGATTTATTGGGATCTTAGTCCCCATTAGGAGAATATAAAGAAAGTAGAAACTAGAATCATCGAAAGAAGAGCAAAAGACGTGCGATCCTTATCCAGGGTCGGCTTGCAAAGTATTGGATTTTAGAACACTTATTGGATTGTAGCACGTGGGGACACGGGAATGTAGGATGTGACGATCTTCGACGGAGTCGCGTTTCTTTTCGGCTGGCCGATCCCCGTTCTTCCTCTTCCCGCTCTACGCCGTGCTTTCCCACGGGAGACGGCGGCTGATGTACATGCGACGGGCGGCACTCTCGTACGTGCGATGATGTTTACGTTGGTCGCGGTCGACCGTCTTGCGATTCGGTAGGTAGATCGGCAGGAATGGTCCAACGGAGAAGATTAATCCGATAGGAGAATCCCTGTAATTACACAGGAGCAATAAGTGGGAGAGAAGGAAAATGAGGAGTCAGTTTGCCCAATCCTAGGGAGTCGGCTCACTCTTCAATCCATCCCTTCCCAACCGAACGGATAAGGATTCATCTTGTATCTAAATATTGAACAACCGCTTCAAAACTCACCGGGTTAATTTATCTGATTACGTGCACCACGGGATTCTCGATTAATATCGACCGCACCAGCTGAATTGCGAATTCGAAAAAGAAGAGCCGGAAAGATGGCCGTCTCATTATACCGCTTCCATACTGATTGCCTACTCGACTCGTTTTGGCTTCCGGTGCTTAATTTACATTTATTTTATTAATTTGAATAATTGTTACAGTATTTTTATAAAATACTAGATTTAATTTCTAGTTAAACGGATCTGATTTAATGTGGCTAAGTGTCCGCGTTTTTACGTACGGAATTTAATTACCCATGTTAATCATGATTTTGTGTATTAAAAATTGTATAATACCCAAATAAATTATTGTATTAATTTTCCTAGCATCCTGGTTTATAATTTGATCTTTCTTTATTTTTCCCGACTTAATTAAAATTATTCTTTTTCCTAAAATCCATTTTAACTGAATACAAGATTTAAATGTGGCAATCGACTAGCCGACAATAGATTCGTTGTCAATTGTACGCTTGTAGATACTACGATAGTCGTATGTCGTATCTGACAGTCCTAGCTTGCAAGGCTTGTGAATTGCATCAAGATGGCGCTGCATGCATCTCATACGTGTGTGTATTGTTGTTTACTTTAAAGTGCAATGCGAATTTATCGGGGAAAACAGCAATCGTGTCACAATATATATATATATATATATATATATATATATATATATATATATATATATATATATATATATATATATATATATATATATATATATATATATATATATATATATATATATATATATATATATATATATATATATATATATATATATATATATATATATATATATATATATATATATATATATATATATATATATATATATATATATATATATATATATATATATATATATATATACTTATTACATCCAAGGGCATACAGTAATTCGGCTGCAATAACTAAGAACATCATAAATTATCAATTGCGGAAACAGGTGCTGCTGCCCTAAGTATTTAAAGAGGACATTAACTATCGGTAAAATGTTTCTGGTCCACCAGGACCCCAGATAAGTAACTTTTCATGAATCTAATTTTATATATTATTGAAAATAATTTAAAAAAATTTACACCCTTAAAATATCAAAATATATATATATATATATATATATATATATATATATATATATATATATATATATATATATATATATATATATATATATATATATATATATATATATATATATATATATATATATATATATATATATATATATATATATATATATATATATATATATATATGTATATGTATATATGTATATATATATATATATATATATATATATATATAGTTAATATTTGATTGGTTTTTTGTAAAATCTTTTTTTAAAGAATTCGTTTAAAGGATGACACTTTGATGAAAAAATAAAAATAATAAAAGCCACTTACATAGCTGGAAGGTTTTCCCGGACTGGACTGGGAAATGCTTATTGTTTAAACGAGATGTATTTTTGGATGAGTACCACTTTCGACGGTACACTGTAGGTTTAATGGGATCCCTTTATCGCTAGCGAACGATCACCCTTCATCCACATCTCAAAAACAAAGCGTATCCTTTTGCAAACCAAAATAAAATGTCTTTATTAAAGACAAATTTAAGCAAAAACAATGAAAAAAATCACAATCAATCGTCTCTTAAATGCGGACTGACATTTCGAAAATTCGATTTGAAATTCGAATATATCCACTCTTTTAAAGGACGATATAAGATTGCTGGGCTCGCTATCAGCCAGCTATTAAATGAAAATAAAAATAAAATACTTCATTTGCTCGTTCCCATGAAATAAGATATAAATCGTAATTTCTGGTCGAGAAGTTTATACTTAAGGCTATATGATATTTACAAGAGTTCAAAACATAAGATAAAATTGTATAATATTGTTAATATTTGATTGGTTTTTTGTAAAATCTTTTTTTAAAGAATTCGTTTAAAGGATGACACTTTCATGAAAAAATAAAAATAATAAAAGCCACTTACATAGCTGGAAGGTTTTCCCGGACTGGACTGGGAAATGCTTATTGTTTAAACGAGATGTATTTTTGGATGAGTACCACTTTCGACGGTACACTGTAGGTTTAATGGGATCCCTTTATCGCTAGCGAACGATCACCCTTCATCCACATCTCAAAAACAAAGCGTATCCTTTTGCAAACCAAAATAAAATGTCTTTATTAAGACAAATTTAAGCAAAAACAATGAAAAAAATCACAATCAATCGTCTCTTAAATGCGGACTGACATTTCGAAAATTCGATTTGAAATTCGAATATATCCACTCTTTTAAAGGACGATATAAGATTGCTGGGCTCGCTATCAGCCAGCTATTAAATGAAAATAAAAATAAAATACTTCATTTGCTCGTTCCCATGAAATAAGATATAAATCGTAATTTCTGGTCGAGAAGTTTATACTTAAGGCTATATGATATTTACAAGAGTTCAAAACATATATATATATATATATATATATATATATATATATATATATATATATATATATATATATATATATATATATATATATATATATATATATATATATATATATATATATATATATATATATATATATATATATATATATATATATATATATATATATATATATATATATATATATATATATATATATCGACGGTTGAAAGGAGAAATGTATTAAGCGCCACTTTCGGTCAATATGACTTAAATATACCATTAGAATCAGCGGAATTTTCTGCGTCGATCTAGCTACCTAGCATAGCAATCGGAGCACATTTTGGCGTATAATACACCAACAATTTAGTACGTTTCTAAAGAATCCAATGTCTTAAACGACACAATTTTTACACCAAAAATGCTACCTAGCCTTTAATACACCCACAAGAAACGATATTTTCTTTTTAGTCAATCCGCTGTGATGGAATTCTTACATAAGTCATTTCAGCTGGAAGTAAATCTGAGCGTCGTGTGAGGTAAAACATTTTGCTTGTAAACATTGTATGCACTCGTGGCGTATAATACATTTTAGCTGTTCGAACGAAAATTATAATATGATGGCGGTTAAAACAATTCACTTGTATCCACATGGCAATAAATACATTTTGTTTTGTGGTGTCTAAATAAGTTTCAGCGGAAAATACATTGTCTATATAGAAAAATAACTCATAATACAGTTTGAACTTGCTGGCTCAATAAATAAATAAATACAAACGGAGCTGCCATGGAATTCACCGACCGGAGTCGGGCCCATCATGATACTATTTTTTACACTTCTGGGGGGTGAGCAGTGGATTCCGGACTTACGAACCGGCTGTGGTAGGTTTAGGACAGCTGTCTTGCCACATGTGAGCGTTCACCTTGCCACCCATTCACTCCCCCTTCGAAGCCATAGAATTTGAGATGCGCAAATCGCAGTTTTAGATAATTTTTCTAAGAAAGAGTTGATTATTTTTCTGGAAAGGCCAAGATCTTTAAAGAGGTGAAATAGAGATTTAGCTGGCAGGCCACGAGCGCCAACTTCCACCGCGTGAAGGTGAACAGTGAAGCCGTTCCGGGTTACGGCATTTGCAAGATCATGGTATTTATTTAATTTGTACTCGTGGTCTTTTGGGATATTTGATTCCCATGGAACAGTTAATTCTACAATAAGAGCCACCTTCCGAGATAGAGAGTAAAGAGTTATATCTGGACGGAGGGCTGTGCATCCGAGACTTTCAGGGAATTTATACTGCTTAGAGACCGAATCAACCTCCAGAATCCAATCTGTAGCTTTCTCGATTATTGAGAAAGGTTTTGTAGTTAAATGTTTTTTGCCTTTAGAGCCATCCCGCACAAACTGTATTGGGGGTTTGGAGGATACTGTCAAACCCTTGTTGGCACGATTTGGTTCATAATTTTGGTTCATAATACCGAATATTTTTCGTAGTAATCTAAAATTATTGCGTTCTATATATAAGACGGCGTCGATTTCGTCGCTTCAGTCACGCGCAGACAGCACCTGGAGTGGACGTGTCGCGGTTTTTGCGCCATCGGACCATCTAGCGCTTACACCACCATCGGCGGCGCCAGCAATAAGCAATAAGCAAGCATGTTTTTACCTATTTTCGGTTAGTCTATGTGCTTTTTATAACAAACTTTTATTTGGTCTCATTTTTTAAAGCTTTTATTTAGTTATATAGCGCAATTTTGTGACTTGATTTGTATCCACTCCCACATAGGTAGGTATGTATGTAGTTCAGATGACAGTATAATATTTTATTGTATCAGACCTGTTAATGGAGTCACGATATCAAATACCCATCGAAACCTGTGATTAGGTTTAGTTTATCTCATCGAGAAGTTTCCTCACGACGAAGCTGATGACGAATTTTAATGAACGATGGATTAAAGTACATTTTACCTACACATATACATAACCTCAAACAATGTTTCACGATGGTGTTTGATTGCATTTACTACCAGAAGTTGCAAAATCATCATCAAAAGCTACGTACTTTTCGAAATCTGTTCCTTGCTCTGCCTCCAATCGCCTCCAATCGTCTACCGAAATAAGTACGGTCGTTTTGACTCTCTTAAATGTCCTGATGTATGACCAATACGTTATTATACATTTTAGTCGAATTAGAATAAAAAACTTGCATTGTTTTGTCACTTGTGTTGTTTCATAGAAATTGTAATTTATTTCTTTTTATTTTTTTAGATGCGTCGAAATGAAAAAATGGTCTTTATGGCCGCAAAGAATATCCAAGACGACAATATTCAAACAGGACTACCTAATGCACCTATTATAATTAAAAAAAAATGTAGACGGAGTTTATCCTTCCATAATCAAAGTTTAGAACACCAAAGACCATCTGCTACGGAGGAAGACGCAACCAACATATACATTACTTGTTAATGTTCCTTTTCTATCTGAAGTAGAAAATTCCGAAGCTCAGGCAGACGTTGATTTGGTAAATCAAAATTCAGCCGAGACCGATAAATTGGTGCCGGTCACCTTTGAGTACAATCCCAATGAATTTCAAAATGCGGGAGAAGCTGAATTGGCAGATGGAGAGATATTTCCTATCTCACATGAAAAATATGCAACCGTAGGAAATTCTGCAGACCCGGCAGAAATAGTAGAACTGTCTGAACTATACAACTCAGCTAGTACACATGACACCGAAAGAACTTCTCGACTTAGACCGTCCCAACCTAAATCTGTATATTTTGACTTTTTAGAAGATCAAGAGGAAATTCACGATTACGAATGGGAATCAGATTCCTGGGAAGGTTCATCTCGTGAAGAAGATGCGGAAGATGATGCGCTGCCAATGAAAAAAAAGAGAATTAAGAAGAGAAAACTTACTGATGATGGGACTGTTGGAGAGCAAGGATATAAGGTTAAGAAAAAAAATGAAAGAAAAGAAAACCAGCTTTTATTTCGAAGTGGAAAAGCTTACAAGACGAAATCTGGCGCAACTATGCCAGAAAAACGAGTACGGCCAAATCCATGCCTAAAAACTGAATGTGCCAACAAATGTTCAGAAGTAACAGAAGAAAGAAGATTGAACATATTCAAACATTACTGGAGTTTGACCACTGAAAGAAGAAGAGACTGGATTGTTTCAATGACAAAGAAAGAGGATGTGAAAAGAAAACGGGTGGCTGGATTAAGTAAAAGAGGAGCAACGTATCAGTACTGCATCAACGAAGGAGAGGGACAACGTATAGTTTGTTTGAAGTTTTTCTTGGCAACCTTGGATATTACACAAAGATACGTTCACTACACCGTTAGGGATGCTTTGTATGGATCTTCTAAAGAGGACATCCGAGGGAAGGCTATACCACCCAATAAAACGAACGAAGGAGTTTTAAACTCCGTGAGAAATTACATAAAAAACCTACCAGCGGTACCATCCCACTACACGAGGAGAGACTCGACGAAATTATACTTGCCCCAAGATTTTAAAAACCTATCTAACTTATACAAACTTTACAAAGATATTCAAACAAATTCAGGAGTAGACTTTGTGTCTGAAAGGTTATTCCGAAAAGTATTTACAGATGACTTCAATTTGGGCTTTCATATGCCCAAAAAAGATAAATGTTCTAAATGTATTGGTTTCGAAAATAATCCTGGAGGAGAAAATGAAATATTGAAAGCAGAGCACGATGAAGAAAAAAATGAAACCAAAAAGAGATTTGGCTGTCATCAGAAGATACATGAGAAAAATAAGAATGTCTTATGTACTTCTTTTGATCTTCAAAAAGTTTTAAATACTCCCTACGGTGAGAGCATGTTGCTTTATTATTCTCGAAAACTGGCAGTCTACAACCTGACGTTCTATGAGAGTACCACAAGAAAAGGCTATTGCTATTCATGGAATGAAAGTCACTGAAAGAGAGGAGCCAATGAGGTTTCAACGATTCTCACATCTTATATAAAAGAAGTCGATAAACGACATACAATAAATAAACTTTTATTGTATTGCGATTCTTGCCCAGGGCAGAATAAGAACCGGACTGTTTTAGCTTGTCTTCATCAGAATTTATTGGCTTCTAAAAACTTAACCACGATCCAAATAAACTATTTACTTCCGGGCCACACCTACATGCCGGTAGACAGCATGCATTCGGTCATCGGAAAGAATGTGGCTAATCACATAATTTGTGCCCCATCACAATGGCCGACCGTCTTTGAGTTAGCACGGAGTGTTCCAGAACCTTATGCAGTACACTGTCTGACTCACAATGATTTTGTTTCATGGGATGATGTATCAGATAAATATTTTAAGGGCAACCTAACAGGAAAAATTAGTAAAATAAGGGTGGCCACATTTAAAAAATCCGAAAATAAAATATTCATCAAATATTCTATGTCACCAAATGCTGAAGAAGAAGTGATCTCTATCAACATAAGCAATAAAAAAACAACAAACCGAATTTTATATAAAGGACGTCTGCCAATACCTAAGCAGAAGTATCACGACCTGCAAAAGCTTTGTAGTACAAATGTGATACCGCCACGATATCACGAGGAATATTTAGGAATGCCACATGGCAACATACATGAGCGTTTGGCCGAAACTGATGAAGATGATTCAGACTTAGCCAGCGAAAATTAGTTATTACACTGCTATGTAGGTACTGAGAATGTAGGTACTGAGAATTAGACTTAAGAAAGTAATTTTAATTAATTGTTGTGTTTGATTGGTTTCATTTTAATTTTTTACTTATTTTGACTTTTTTATATAAGAAAATTAATACTACTACTGATACTAATGTACATAGGTACGGAGAATTAGATTTAGGAGTTACATTTTATTACTTAAATTTTTGTGTTTGATTGGTTTTAATTTAATTTCATTCCGCCATTTTAATTTTTTACTTATTTTTACTATTTTTCGTAAGAAAATTAATACTACTGATACTAATGTAGGTAGGAAGAATTAGATTTAGGAGTTAATTTTAATTAAGTAAATGTTTGTGTTGATTGGTTTCGATTTAATTTAATTTCGCCATTTTAATTTTTTGCTTATTGTTTGTGTTTCACCTTTTATTTAATAAAGATTTAGTATGTATTGAATGTTGGTTTCATTAATACCCGTGGAAATCCATACAATTTTATTTAAAGAGGACATAATACATTTTTCAACCTTCCCTGCTACAACAGAGTTGGAACATAAAACATTTAACATGACGTAATAAGCACTACATATTGGCGTGTAATACATTTTATCTAAAAGATCTGTATGCTTTCTTGGCACATAAGCCATTTCGCTTGTTTTTAAAATTGATACATGTAACAACTTAACACATTTCTCCTGTTTTTGTGCTGAGGTCATTTTGTATTATACGCCACTTATTTCCTTTAATAATTGATTATACTTTTCTATAAATAGTCCTAAATAATATCTTTTCCAGTAGCTTTATAATGGTATATAAAAAAAAGAAATCGAACCATCGAATGATTTCTTACAATTTTTTTTCTAAAATTTTAAACTTCAAACGGCTTGCCTGTGAAGTTGGTATATTGGCGTTTAATACATTTCACCTTTCAACCGTCGATATATATATATATATATATATATATATGTATCTATACGGATAAATACACAAACCAAAAATATTCCATAAAAAACCTTTTTATTACTTGAGCACCGAGGGCAACCGACTAAAGTGTGGCGGCGGCGGGCGATCGTTTCAAGGCTCTTACAATACGTGCTTTTCAGGGCGGACAATTTTTTCTAATAATCTATACTAATATTATAAAGAGGTAAAGTTTGTGACGTTGTAGGAAGTAATCTCTGGATCTACTAAACCGATTATGAAAATTCTTTTACCAATAGAAAGCACCGTTATTTGTGAGTGTCATAGGCTATATATTAATCCGAAAAATGAAAAGACTTTTTCGTGGTAGTCGGATTTGCAGTCGGAGAATAAACGGTCGAACGAAAACGTTTCTAACTAACGCTGCCTTAACGATGAGAGATATATGACTAAGTTCTAAAGAAAATTTGTAGATTGATAATGCCTACAAAAAAGTCAGCGACAGCATATGTCTAACTTTTATATTTAAGTCACAAAAAGTAGTATTTTATATTAAAAAAATAATTTTAATCGTTAGGTCATGTTTATTGGTCATATTATGAACAATTATGAATTCTTATCAAAATAAGTAAATTTATCGTCTCGAGTGTACAAAACGCTTTTCCCTTTTACTGCATATAATTTCCTTTTACTGTATAAATAGTTAAAAAGATAATACGCTCACAAATAAGACACTCACAAGAAGACACTCACAAATAACGGTATTATAGTCAAATTGGCATGCAAATACATACATACATATGCAGTAAAAATATAACCCTTCTTTTGGCAGTCAGGAAATAAATCATAGCACTCAGCACTAACCGAACCACACTCATAATTTCATCACAGGTAAAAAGTTTTACCGCCCAACGACGTGGGCATGGGTCAGCTAGTTCTAAATACAACAGCTCACTTTTTGTAAGGGCAGTCGTATATTTTTTTTTTTACATTATTGTTCTTGTTTGCTCATTTACCTATTGTCTTCTCTTCAACTATGCATTACCTATGCATTACCACTTTGATTATAGTAATTAAGCGGTCAAAGTTTTGGTCTTTCCCACCAAACCTCACTCTAACAAACATCAGATCAGAACCTTTAGATAAAAAGTCCGTGGACTATGAATACTATTCGATCTATTGTTAACCTTTCAATTCGACTATGAAACTATCTTTACTCCCTTTTACTGCGACGACAGCTATGAAACAGCTAAATTTTAGCCAAGGCTATCAATTTTACGGAACAGTCTAGGGTTAAAGTATTGCGAACGAGAAAAACCATGTCAAGAAGTTCAAAATTCTTTTTTAAACATTACTTTGAGTTAGACGATGTAATATGGATTCGGAAGAGTTCTTTGACCTACGGCATATTTTGTTGTAACAGGAAGTTAAAAATTACTTTTTTCTCCAAGGTAATAGTTATAAAATTAATTATTTTTCTGCGTCTTTTCGCAATTCCAACTGACATGAATCTAATTTAACCATTCTTATTGAAATGCAAGTAGAGAGAATACAACATTACTCACTTGTAAGTTACAAACTGTAGATGTGGATTTTATCCATTTCGACGGACAATCATCCAATTTGGTACATAATTGTGAAAAGCGATCAGGTCGATCTGAAATAAAAGCATAAAACTACAATATTCCGTTAAAGCAGTCGAATGATGTTCCGTTCGTACAATGTCACAAATAACATGATAATGGTGTGACACTTACGAGACGTCGAGAATCGCTTTTAAACGGCTAAAATTAGATCGAGGGATGAGTTAAAATATAAAGATGAGAGCCCGGATCGCAACAATCCCTCCAATGAGGGAATAACGGACTTTTAAGGAAGACAATTGGCGCCAAATGTATACGTTAGCAGCGACCAGCAACCGTACACCTAATTTTCCAAACGCAAAATACACCACTTGCGCCCCAAAAAACCGCACCGCACTCACTCAAAAACAACCGCAACATCCCAAAATATATTTTACCTTTAAAAACACTTAAAATTAACAAATATATCGTAGTAATCTTCACACTTTTCACGCGAAGACACACCGACAAGCCACCATGTTTACAAATCCTTTATACACTACTTCCAAACAAATCGTACCGTCTCGCTCTAACGTGTCACCGCTGCACCGGCGAAAAAGAGACCGATACATAAATGAAAGTCTATCCTAAGTACATAGCGATATTGTCCAAACCGGATCGCGTAGACGCCGAATCCTGCGTCTCTTTCTATCGTAAGGGTATTTTAAGAGACATTCTCCAATCGACGTCTCACGTCGCGTTTTAACCTCTGCGCTCGACCGAGAAAGAGAAGCGAATTTCTCTAACGCTAAGCGCACGGTGCCGATTTGGCGCTGGGTACATTTATATGCAATTTTAGGTATGACGCAAAATGGCGGCAGGCAGATGTCCCAGCCACGAAAAATGAACGCTCATTATTTCGGACCAACCACCTGCTGAAAATTGTAAAAACCGTTAAAATTCGAATCTAAAACAATAGCAGGGATATTTCGAGCTTTGGAATAGTTAACAATCATTTTGAAAAGTTACTGCTCTATTTATCACGAGTTTCGAATTTCGCGCCATCTAGCGGGTGCAGGAAAATCCGATATAAAATCGGTGAAATCTACTTCGGAAAATGGGATTTTCTGCGAATTGTCTTTTTCATTGTTAAACCTATTCTTAGCGAAAATGAGACCTAGATATCTCGTTAGGGAGTGGGATTTAGATAATGGTCCTTATTCCAGACGAACTCGTACCTGGTCTACGACTGTGTCTGTTTTTTACGTCATATTGATGTTCCCTGCGAACACGTCAAAATGTTGGCTGTAAGAAACCGTGAAACGATAAGACCGCCGATTGTACTAATTAAAAATGGAATTTAGGTTTTCTTTATCAAATAAATATTATTAGGTATAAAAGCAGTCTACTTTTACAAGGCGGAATTTTCTTATTATTCAGTTTTTAGTATCCCCTGGACTTATGGTTCAAATTCAATTTTTTTATGATGGAAATCACACTGCCCGCTTTTCATTTAAAAAATAAAAAGCGATTTCTGATTTCAATAAAATTACACACTGTACAAAATTACACTGACAACTACCTAATAAAACTAAAATACCTAAAAAATTTATTTTTAAAAGACTTGTATTTAGGGTGTGTGTGTGTGTGTGTGTGTGTAAATAATACCATGAATTGATAACGAAGTATGATACCAAAAAAAAATGGATATTTGGAAAAAGGGTTTTTATTCCTATAGAATTAAAAGATAAATAATCAAACGAGAAATTTAAATGAATTGGTGTTTATTTGATGAATTAGATATTTACTAGTTGTGTTCTTCGGTTGATTTTAATAATTTGGAGAGACGTTTTCCAATAACTTTTGGATATGTGTTATTTTTCATGCGAAATTCCTTCGATTGGTGTGTGACCGCTCCGTTCTGCAGCTGAAATTTGCACAAAGCATGGAGAGGTCTCAGTAATTCGTCCCTGAAACTGGAGTTGTTTTCTAGTTGGGCCAGCGCTTCGGCGGCCGTTTCCAGAGTACTCAAACAACCCTCAGTTGGCTGTGTGCGAATTATGTAATTGCTGACACCCGACGTAACCAGCTTCACCTGTTTCAAGTTCTGAACCATCGGGCTCGAGGCGTAGATTCCTTTCGCTTGCGGCCACGTCCCGTCGATGAGCACAATGTTGTACCGCTCTTCGGAGAGGCCGCAGGTGAGGTTGAACTCGCGGATGTCCACAGCGCTTTTACTCGGGTAGAGCAGCAGAGAATCGGGCGAGGAGAGGATTTCTTCGAGGCCTCTGTGTTTAGGCATTGGAAATTTCTTTCCTTTGAAGATAAGGCACTTTCCGGGGGCGAGGGCGAGCGAGAGCATTGGGGCCGTGCGCAGACAGCGGCGCTCCTCCCCCGGATGCTGGAGCAAAACGAGCGTACTCTTCGGGTCGAGCGGCACTCGAGGCAAAGCGGCGCACCAGCAAACTATGGACGGACGACTGAAACCACAAAACTCCAATTACAATTTATCTATTCCGGGAATTGATATAGTTTAGCAAACTCTTCTACATTAAAAATGTATTAATGTCACCCCACTATATCCATGACACCGATTCCGAATCTATAAAAATCTTTGCATTATTTCTTAGAGAACTCTGCTATATAAAAAATAAAAAACTCACTTAACCTACCACCATACAGGTGTTTTACGCGTCTTCAAACGCCTATATCTTCCACATTTATAGAGATAGAGCAAAGCTTTATAAACCACTATTTGGCAGTAGGTTACGTTAGTTATTTTATATGACAGAGTTATCTAAGAGATCGAGCAAAGATTTTTACAGATTCGGAATCAGTGTGATGAATATAGTGGGTTGGCCTTAACCCTATATAACTATTGTTCCTAAACTTTTATGACAAGTTAACCATTCAACTTGTTGATGATTATTTTTAAAATGTGTTTATATAAAAAAATTATTATAATTTAATCAAGATTATTGTATTTATAGGAAATATGGGATATAAATTAAATATAATTATTACAAAAATGATTATTTATTTACCTTTTATCATTGATTTTAATAAAATCAATGCTTTTATGTACTAAATTACAAATCTTACATGGCACAAGTGTCTTTGAGATCAAAAAGGCACTTATATTTACAATGACTACATTGGGAACTATATCTAATTGCTAAGAAAGTTAGTTTTATTTTCTTTGGTATTAAATATATAATTAAATTACAAAACCTACAATTGAATGTTAATTATCAAACTACTTTTGGCGCAAGTACATATAAAGCACAGGTGTAAAAGTTACGCATTAGCTAACCATTAGTTAACCATACTGACGAGTATGCATTAGGTATCTCACATACAAAATGACTTAGCGGCTAAACGCGACCACCACGCGACGCAGTCTAGCGGCCACTAAGTTGACGCGAAACCACGAGTGTGCAGGTAAAACAATTAAAAAAAGAGAGATATATATTTATTAGATGCTCGTAGTTTTAATGAACATTAGCTTTCTAGTGTTACATCTTCTATGTAGGCGTGTTTGCTAAACTACATTAATATCCTGTTCTGAAAATATGTATTTAATTATTTCAAGCGTGCATATTTAACCTCACCCGCATACGGAACACTTCGATCTCATTTCAGGCGGGTCAGCTGGGATGTTAGCCAAATCACCCCAAGCGTCAACTTCATCCATTATTGCATTACGGCTCAACACAGCCGTTTAAAACCTTTGTACTTTATATTCATAAACATATGTACATTTTACTTATTGTAATATCACAAAAGATCTAACAATCATCCCAAAATAAAATAAAAATACAAACATTAAAAAACATAACCTAGCTGACAGCTGACAATCGGCACACCATCGGCTGCCCAAATAGGGAGGAACTTATCCGATACACTGATCATGTGCTCCGATAATCGAAAGTCGATAGGCTGCCTACATCTCATATACCCCCAAATTAGTGAAATTATTAGATTTGGACCTTGCATTAATTCAAAACTGCGAATTTCTTATTTTAATAGGTAGTGTACCTGAACAGTACACTTATGTTGAAAAGTTTAACAAATCGCATGTGTTGCGTTTCTAGACGATATTTAAACATGAAAAATATGTGTATACAATGTAATCTGTGATTTAGATAACTATCGAATAGAGTAGGTACGCAGTAGCAGCAAGCAGTTGCATACTGTGGGTATATATTTATATTGAGTCAATTCAGGCGTCATTGCTGGCGTCAAGAACTGGCGTTAAGAACTAACAGTCAGCCAGTCGTAGGTATTTCTTTAAGGTGTACGTACGTTATTAAAGTCAGTGGGGGAAAAAGCGTCATTTTCACTAATAATTTTTTTCCACATGAAGCGACATCAACGCAGTGCCGCAATGAAGTGCCAGCGACTGACTAACTACTGCCATTTACAAGTACAACAATTCCGGCCGCGGCGTTGTCAGTCAATACCGCTGGCTCGTGTAGTAGAGGGAGTCGACTGATTTCAAAATAGGGAATATTGAAGTCAGCGCTAAGGCGACAGCGCTTAACTGACTAAATCAATTTACACGATGGCAGTACAGGGTCAGCCTTGTTTTGAATTTGAAGTTAGTAACTTGATGCCCTGCGAAAATACGGGTACGTCATACCGCAACAGAATATGAATTTATAGCGTCAAAAATATGATTTGTGCATGTCGTCCAAGGATTTTAACCTTTGAATCTGATGGTTGTCTCTCACATGATCGTTTATATGACATCTGACAAACGTAACTTAAATTTGAGTATAAATTATTATTTATAAATTATATATTCTTGTAAGTGGTGTACCATAAATAAATAAAAAACAAAATTCAACATTGATTTTTTATTTAGAAACAATCCTTTATTACCGATTTTAAATATTTTCTACGGTATAGAGTAAGTTACCATTTTTAATTATGAAAACATGGTAGCTGTCGTTGTCAAAATAAGCACTGTAAATTTAACTTCTATGTTAATTCTAGTAATGGTTAAACATATACAGAATAAAGACGAATAAAAAGTCCGCAGTGCTTACAATATTAACATTTTGAAACAATTAAGCCGCAATCACGTCAGATTTTTCTGGAGCATCTTAGGGTTTTCTGCATCTAATGCATGAACACTATCTATCTTTCTTTAATCGAGAAGTATAAAATGCACAAGTCTTCATTCTTTGTGAATTATTTTCTATTCTTGTGGGTTGGTTCTGTTTCCTAAATCAAAAATGTTGTAGACGTCATCAACTCAGTTTTTCATGTAAAATAATCCCCTATGCTAAAAAACCCTTATACATAAAATTTTAATATTTAATGATATCTGTAATACCCAAAAAACAACGACGTCAGTGACTACAAAACCAAATAGCCAAACCAAAGACAAAAGAGTTATGATTTTAGTCTAATGAAATATATTTTAAAAATCCATATATCAAGAATGATGACAGATACGATGGCGCACATATATGATACAAACGTGCATGGAAATGAGTGGTTAGGCATATTATTATGTAGGTATTATCAATTAAAAAAGAAAATCGTGGTTATGAAGTCTAATTTGCAAGGTTCAAAACTAATTCGACTGGGATAAATAGTAAGGGAATCATATGAGTCTGATCAATCCGCCTATAAATACATTATCTATTTTGTTGATATCACCAGCGAGTACGGGGCCGGGCAGTCTCGCCACCATATTGGTGGCATTTCATTACGTAAATAAAAGCGAAAAATTTCATAGTTCTGAAGAATTGTATGTTTTAATTGGATAAAAAATATATGTTTTTTTAATGGAATTTATGATTTTTTAATGAAGCAAATCTTTCCATTACTTAGCCATATATTATCTTTTAATGTTTTTTATTATTATAATATTTTTTTAACTTCTTTTTTTTTTAAGTCCAAATTTTAGGGCAATTTAGTGTTATTAGCTTTTTACTAAAACTTGTACATCTGTAAGCAATCAAGCAATCAAGCAATCAAGCATACTTGATTGTAATATTAGAGTCCTGTCCACCCTAGAACGGGCTAGTCCCCGTTGGGTGACAGAATCAAATAAGCAAAAGGTTAAGGTTTTGCCATTCGGTTCCTGTTATTTTTGTAAGCAAATCAATGTTTTATAGTAATTAATTCATAAATAAATAAATAAATAAATAAGTCACGCTAGTTACGTCCAATATTTAGTTTAGCTATGTTCATATGGATAAATCTATTAGATAACTGTATGTGATATTCTTACACGACTGTATATTCAACATATAAAGAAAAACTGCAGTTATGATTACGACTAAAAGGTTAAATATAAAAAAGTAAAAGGTTTTTTTAAAATGACACCGCTTTGACCAACGCGGTTGCATTTATTGATAATGCTTAAAGAACATACACACATGCTTAATCAGCATAATATTGGAATTAAGCTTTCTGTTCAGTGAGATACAGAAAACTATATGTAATAATATATGGAAATATACGATTTCTTAGATTTTTCAATACATGTGTTCTGTTTAGGTACATTATCAAATTAAACAATAAAATTGCGGTTATGAATTAATGCAAGGCTACCCTTTTTCGAGATAATTAACTGGTCTAATAAATGTAGCATTTTTCTATCATACATTATGTTATTTGAGTAGGTTATGATGTCAAGGTAGTTTCAATTTAGTTAGTATCTCTCTGTTTTGTTTAGCCATTTTTAAAGTTCTCGCGAAATTTAAAAAAAAATCGGTTGCGTCACACCAAGGCATTCCCGGTAATTAGCCAAGGACGTCATTCGCCGTTAAACATTCGAATTTCGAAGGAGCAACACAATGCAATGAATATTTAAATATCGAACGTGCGTCGCGCTTATCAAACACGTGACGCCGTAAATTTAAATATTTGATTTCCGCTTGTATAGGTATGAGATGTTCCAACCAAAATTTCACAATGTGATCTCGGTCCAACAAGGCATCTGTGTACCGAATTTCAGTCCAATATTTCGAGATTGAAGTATCTGTAGCGCGTCCTCTGGGTGGATCGGTTCGATTTCAACCACAATCTTTTTAACTCTTGCATGACCAAAGGATGCCTGCATGCCAAATTTTAGCACAATCGGATGAAGTGTTTGGATGCTATCGTAGAGGAATACACACACAGACAGACACACACACACCATCGATATATAAGGCCCTTATATATCGATGACACACACAGCCAGACTTCAGTCTGGATTTTTTTTTAATCGTTTCGAGGGGGGGGGGGGGGGTAAAAAAGTATATATCCGTCTACTTCTCAAAAAAATTTACGTTTACAATACTTTCCCTTCTCGTCGGGTGGTCGGACGGGAAAGTAAAACGAAATACTTTTCTTGAAAGCGTTTTCAGTTCACGATTGAAAACGCTTCGATGATTATACCTTCTTATTGTGTCCCACCCTATTATCAATTTTGTCAAGTTGTTTTTTTTTAATATATTTTTATGGCGTGCGTGGCAGCTGGAGGAAAAAGCAATTCTTTTTGACAGTTCGTCTTTTTATGTCTCGTTATATTTTTGGTTATCTATCACTCCGGAAATGCAAATTCTGCTGAATAAGATGATTGTTGAAGTGAAAACAGTGTAGCATTGACGCATCGTTGCATTTATTTTTTATATAATTTCATTTCGACGTGGTTTTCATAATATATGAGAACTTGTAGGTTAGGAAATAAGAATGGATGTGGTAGGCGGGGATTTAGCGCTCAAGCAGCACTCGAACTTCTTTCTTAGATTTCTGAATCTTCTGCCAGGCAGTTTATCCCTGTATGACACCACAAGGTAGGCTCGACTTATCTTTAACAAGTGCATGTGCTGATGTATTATGAAAATGACAAAAAAATGTTTTTTAGATTGACGATCGCATTTTTCTCAGTATCTGGCCTGGATCTGCAGAAGTCTTTGCATTTGCTAACGCCGGAAACATGCCAGAATATCATAGAATGGATTTATCGGTTGCAAGTTTTACCAATAGGCGATGGTATGATATTATAATTTCTCGGGTATTAACGTATAATAGGAACCTCCTACATTAATGATGTTTTGTTGTCACCCTACTATATTCACAACTGCAATAATCTTTTTTCGTAAGCGAGATATAGGCATTTAAAGATGCGTCATGCACTTACATTTCGGTAGGTTAGGCACACAGGTTATTTGCTGTACCACACAGGTTTTTTTGCCGTGAAAACGGTTAATTTGCCGTGTCTAGGCGCGGTCTTCAGTGTTGTATGGATCACTATGGAAGCTTGTTGAAAGATACGGCAACGGCTCATTCTTTTTCCCGCTGTGTCCTGGCATACTGATCCATACAACACCGACGACAGTGCCCACCAACGGCGAATTAATCAGTTGTCACAGCAAAAAAACGTGTCTGGACAAGAGGCCTTACTTAGTTTTTTTTAAACAATTCATAAACACCCATATGGCGGTAGACTAGTTTAGTTGTTTTAAAACCATCTTAAAAACTAACTAAAAAAACTTTTTTACAATGGTATGTAAATTAGTTTATTTTGTCAAAATATTGCGTGTCCAATGTTACTTTCTATCACATTTAGCATTACAATGATTGAATCTAGTAGTGGTTTTTTTTGATAAATTAAAAAGGTTTCTATAATACATACATTCCATTCTTTTGTTATTATTATTATCAGCAAAAAAATATTTGGTTGTAAATATAATGTGTATATACATATTATATAATATATATTTTAAAACTACTTTAAATCTAATCTCTAATCTCTAGTAAGAACCTTTTAAAGTCAGTTCACAATCTTAAATCTAAAAAGTCTTAACCCTTCGAGCCCCGCGACTTCGATATTGAAGTGCACGATGATACTTGTATCATTGTGCATTTAAATAAAATACAACTGCATACGGAATAACACAAAAAACCCAATCAAATCACTTTTGCTGGATGCGTTCAGTTGACTTCGATATCGAAGTCGCGGGGCTCGAAGGGTTAAATCACACATCTAGGCACAGGCGTAAGCCTAGTTAGATGTGTGATGTGCCTTAGATTGCATGGGATTGAGGTGAATCAACTTGTCGCTTTAATTGACTAGAAAGTAATTGTTTTTCTAATGTAACTTTAGAAAATATATGTAATATTGAAATAAATAAATAAATAAATATTTTTTTTCAATTTAACTATTATATAGTGCACAGAGTAAGAAAGTATTTTTTTTTAATAAAATGGCAGATGCATCTGTCTGGCGTTTTCAGCGACCGTCTCGGCACACTCATGCGCACCGTTGAGATTAAGTGTGTGCATAACTCCTGTTTCAGACATGCGGTTCTGCGGATTTCAAGGTTCGTCCACTTTAAACATCGATCTCGATCCGTGCAATGCTCACTACAAATGCGGACATCTCGCCATGACGTATACTGGACTAGCCACACTTTTGATTCTCGGAGACGACCTATCTAGGGTCAATAGGAAAAGCATTATCGCGGGTAGGTAATTCAAATGATGCAGCGTGAGAACCTCATAATTTTGGTTTATTCCATTATATTACAGGCGTAAAGGTCCTTCAACAATCCGAGGGAAATTTCTCAGCGACTTTATCCGGCTGTGAATCTGATATACGATTCGTTTATTGCGCTGCTTGCATTAGTTACATAATGGACGACTGGTCTGGTTTTGATGTTGAAAAAGTTACGAGCTACATCTTAGATAGCATTGTGAGTATGCATATAGTGGAATATTTTCTATGTATATATTTATTTATTTTATTTATTTAGAGTAGGTATTACAAAATTTAACTAGTACATTTTACCATGTCACACTGTATGTAAATGAGGCAATAGCAGAAAACTGATTCTTATTGTGACTGAGACATGGTTATGACCGAAAGTCGCCTAACTAGGCCTGAGCCTGTTCTAAGGCAGACTTGAGCAATTTTCTTTGTGCATTATGATTACTATTTATTAACAATGCATATATTTCTAGACCAATCCGAAAGTCTAATCCAAAAGTCATGTGTATTTGGCCTTTAAACTCTTTAATAAACCTCCAAATTCAGTACAAGATTTAGAACCAAGAATGTTCTATTACGGAGTTAAACACTGACTCATCAAACATGCTATTTATAAGGTAGACGACTCGCAAAAATATTACAATATCTTTAATATACACTCATTATGAAAAATAATATCATCTCTCTAAGATACCTCTATTATTTTTATGTTAAAAGATACGAGGTAAACCTCTTACGAATAAATTGATTATGTTTGATTATCATTATAATTATTGTCGTTTTACGTATCTGATTTTTGAGCATTTATCTCTTAATTTGTCTGACTGGTTATTATTAGTATTTATTTGTGTTTTAAACATTTATTATTATGACATATCCAACTGTATTCGCAATTTTGTATGACTAAAAGATTATCGGCTATGTGATACTGATAAAACATTGATATTTTCAGAGTTACGATTATGGTATTGCGCAAGGCCCGAATTTGGAATCGCACGGAGGCACGACGTACTGCGCAGTGGCGACGCTGTGTCTCACGGATCAGCTGCAGCGATTGTCGCGCAAGCAAATCGACGGCCTGACCCGGTGGCTGGTCAGTCGGCAGGAAGACGGTTTCCAGGGCCGACCCAACAAGCCGGTGGACACCTGCTACAGCTTTTGGATCGGGGCCACGCTCAAGATGCTGGACTGCCTGCAGCTGACCGACTACCGGCAGAACCGGCGCTACGTGCTGGACACGCAGAATTCCGTCTACGGGGGCTTTTCCAAATGGCCCGACGTGACGCCCGACCCGATGCACACTTTCCTGGGCCTGGGCGGACTCAGCCTGATCGGCGAACGCTCGCTCCGCCCCATCGTGCCCAGTCTGAACATCACCGTGAGGTCATTCGAGAGACTCAAAGAAATCCACAAGAAATGGAGAGACGAATGATTTTTTAAGTACGCAAATCTGCGCTGCATCGGTGCCATTTCGAACAATTAGAGCTACAAATTCCCGATAGGAAGATAGGTTATCTATTATATTTTTATACGAGGTCCGTTGAGTTTGCGTGGAATTTAAACTCAGCTTTATATAGAACGCCCGACCGAATAGTCAATTATGGATGCGTCGTTTGGTCGTAGAATGTCTCGCGGATGTGAAATTTTAAAGTTAAGAAAGTTTTTTAAGATTTACAAGGTACGTCTTAAGCAATACACGGCCATTCCTATTATTTATTTCTTCCATTAGGTTCAAATGCCTCACGAAGACCTTTCATTTTGTGCATGCAACACTCTTCTCCCAGAAACTGCGATTTTTGCTTGATTTTTAAAAATATACATATAGAAGTACAATTCGTACGGTTGGTTTCGATTTTAGGAGTGCTGTCTTTGTGAATATTATACATTCATGTCATTAGAGTTGTTGAGTATGTTTAAGAAATCTACAGCGCAATATTTTTGTTTTTTTTAATGAAAATTTTATTTGTAACCGAATTGTATTATGTATTTTTAATAAAACTTTATTTTATATTTGCTGCATTGTGTTCGATTGAAAGATTGTAGGTTATCCATTATATTTATTTGACTATTATTTAAAAATCTAACTAATTATATAATTCTACGGCTTTTTGGGCTGCATGGAGAATGTCGTTTTGGTCGGATCGAATTTGTAAGTCTTCTGAAGGGGCGCTTTTCCGGCTTGATTGAACAGCATTTCGTCGACCTGCGCCCGATCCTGCAGCTCCCTCGAGATCTTCATGTTCTGCCAGGAATTTTTTGTGTCTTTTAGGAAGCCCTGGCTCTGGTACGGAAGATCTTCCTTTTTGTGCTGGATCGCGCGGGGAATTTTGCAAAAGTCGCGGACGGCCGGGATCTTCAATAGGCCCACTTGTAGGAGTGAGACAAAATTGGTGGATACCCAGTAGCAGAGGATCGCGCCCGGGAAGTTGACAGTGAAGGGCAGCATGATGAGGGGGACGGCCCGCAGAAAGTACTTCAACAGACCCATGTTTTGGTTTAGCTTAGAGCCGTCCACGCCGAGTTCGATGGTGGCCAGCATCGTCGCGCTCGTGATGATAGGCAAGATGTAGTACTGATCCGGTACGGTTAAATCGGCAAACCACCACAGGCCGCCTTGTGTCATGCTTTCGACTGGACAGTTAGCCATTCCGCGCAGACCGATGAAGAACGATATGAAGAGCGGCGCTTGCGCTATCGGCACGAGCATGTTCTTTGCGGGGCTCAGTCCCCTCTCTTTCATGAATAGCATTAATTCGTGGCTGTAGCGCGCCGCTTCTAGTTGGTTGCCGCTCCGCCGCGCTTCTGTCATTTTAATCTGAATCGTCTGCATCTCGGGGAGGTTGTTTGTCAGTTTTGCGGCGTTTCGCTGCGACATTAAAACTAGCGGAAATATTAAAATTCTAACGCAGATCGTTCCGATGACGATCGTCCCCCACCACGGTATGTCCAGCGACACGTGCAGAAACTCCATAGCCTTTTGAACTAAGCCGACCGGCCCCCATCCGCCCAGACCCAAACTGGCGAACGTCGGCTCTCCGTTCGCCGACAGAGCGTTCACCGCCTCTACTATCTCCTGCGTGAACAAATCGGCGGGCGGAGCCGGCGGAGGCTCCGGTATCTGATCCAGCAGTGCCTCTCCGGGATTCTTCAACGTGGAATTGTCGCTCGAAGAGAAACGCACGAAAGTAGCGCCGGCCGCGCGCACTTTGCAAACATTGCGACTGCGAAGCACTATGTTTGAGAAGTTTCTCGCGCTTTTCACCTCCGTCAAGTAGGCGATTCTGTACGACAGCGCACTCCGCGTTAATTTGAACATTTTCTTAGTTTACCTGCTCATTAATATCAAAAATAAACTCCGCACATTCGTCACATAACCTATTTGCGGCCTCCTCCTTGTGACATTATTTTGACATTTGTAAATTTGTAGTGTTAGGACGTTAGGGATTTAGTAGCGCGTTACAATTTCTACCTGAATTTCTTACCTGAACTCCATATTACTTTACCGGCCTACCACCCAACGAGGAGGTATAGTATTGTATACGCGCAAAAAATCGTTTTCTAGATGAAAACCGATAATTACATTTTAAACCCCCCCCCCCCCCCCCCCGAGACGATTAGACCATTTCCAGACTGAATTCTGTCTGCGTGTATGATTGAGCTGAAATCGGCATGCAAGCAACATTTGGTCATGGCAAGAATTGAAAACAATATGGTTAAAATCGGTCCACCGGAGGGTGCGTTAGTTATACTTCAATATCGAAACATTGGACTTAAAGACTTGAAATTCGGTACACAGATTCCTTGTTGGGCCGAAATCACATTGTGAATTTTTGGTTTCAATACCTCATATACAATCGGCACAAATAATATTGAAAGTCCGCCATATATTAATTAAATAATAAGGCCTCTCGTTCGAAATTCGAATTCGAAGGCTCACGGCGACCTGCGTTTATAATTTGATTTTTAAATTGAATAAGATGACACGTTCCGAATTCAAGTTTTCATTGCGTTGGGTCGCTTATTAATAGGATTTGTCGCCAACTGCTCATCGTCTTTATTTATGAAATAAATATTCAGATTAAGTAAGTCCCTGGCTACTTGTCGGGAAGGTCTTGGGGTGACACAACCGATTTGTTTGTAATTTTGCTATGAAGGCAAGAAATATTAAAATTGGAATTGGTCTGATAGTAAGAAAGTACATACCTAGTTTATACATTTATTTGTATTGAAAATCGCTAACCGTTGTGTAAAGTAACGTTATCATTACGAAACGTCTATCACTACTAGTACCCGTCATGTTTTTATTTTAATATACGGCGCCACCGAACCAAACAGTTTGCAAACCCGATAATAGATGTCGCCAAATGCTAAATTCATATATGAATATTATTTGAATTTAGTGGCTGTCGGATGAAGCATTGTTGTTGTTGTTGACATTTCGGGAAAACTGTTTGGTGTGAGTGCTATTGAAATATCTGGAGGAAACGCGTTGGTGAGTGATCTTTTTTGTTTAATCGCACAAGCACGACAGAGCAAACGTTGAGATTTTTGTGTTAAGACAGGATAGAAAGAGAATTTTCATTCTGTTTCCTCTCAAATGGATGTTAGAGTTCTTGTTCAGGCTACAGAGTAAATAAAACGGAATTATTGCAGTATAGGTACCTTTCTCAGAAATCGAAAAAACAAAGAAATACTACTAGGTTAGATCATTGTAATGCTAAATGTGAAAGAAAAAAGCTTCGGACGCGTAAATTTTCAAAACCAAATTTACATAAAAAAAAAAAATTTTTTGTTTACCTCAGTTTTTAAGGTTGTTTTAAAAAGACCTAACCTAACCTAACCTAACCTACCGCCAAATAGGTGTTTATGTATTATTTTTTAAAAAAAACTACCGAAATGTATGGGTTTGGCGCTTTTTTGAACGCCTATATCTCGCTTATTTATTGAGACCGAATAAATATTATTGCAGATTCGGAATCAGCGCGGTGAATATAGTCTGGTGACGTTAAAAAATCAACAATCTAGAAGAGGTACCTATACTGCAATAATAGTAAAAAAGTTCCGAAATGGGGCTTGATTGAAGTATTATTCTACTTGTATTGAATGTCCATGCCGATATGGAGATCGTCAGAGACATTTTCAATGTATGAATTAAGATTTTGTAACGTGTATGTACCTACTGCCATTCTTCTAACATCGTCCAACTTTGTATATCCGCGCTATGGTGTCGAAGAAGCGGACGCCTTAACTTTCCGCCGGCCTTCGAAGTAATGTTGCCAACATATTTTCCCGAAGAAAGATCGTATCTTAGCAATAATTCCCTTAGAAAAAAATCGTATATGTATGTGCTTTCACTTTCCTGGGCCCTGGCCCGCTAACTGACCTGGACGAAAAGTATTGTTTCGAGATAGGTATAGATATATTTTTTTCGAGATAAAGACGAAAATATCCATTTTGAGCTCCTTGAAACGGTTAAGACCGGTTAAGTCCGCTGTGTGTCCGTCTGTCTGTGTGTGTGTGTGTGTGTGTGTATTCCTCCACGATAGCGCCCAAACGCTTAATCCGATTGAGCTGAAATTTGGTATGTAGGCATCATTTAGTCATGGCAATAGTTGAAAAGTATGGTTAAAATCGGTCCACCACGGGGCGCACTAGACATATTTCAATTTCAAAATATTGGACTTAAAGACTTGAAAATCAGTACACAGATGCCTTCTTGGGCCTTAATCACTTTGCGAAAATTTGTTTGGAATATCTCATATACGAGCTGCACGAATAATATTTAAATTCCGCCATACAAATGTATATCAAAATCAAATATTTAAATTAGCGCGCCGCGCGTTTGCGATTGCAATTTTTAAATAAGCGGCGACGCACGTACGAAATTTAAATCTTCGTTCCATTAACGGTTCCTTTTCCGGCTTACCAACCGACGAGGAGGAGAAGTATTGTAAACGCGTTAAACATCCGACGACTAGACCATTTACAGACTGAATTCTCTCCGTGTGCCTATGTAATCATACACGATAGCGATTTATGAAATTAAAATTCAGATAGGATCAGTCCTTGGCTACTTGCCCGGATAGTCTTGATGTGACTCAACTGAATTCATGGGCGGGGGGAGACTAAACAAGCTTATAGAAATGGGTACAGTAAGAGAAATAATCTATTTTACTCTTCAAAGTAGGATGCAAAATTTTAACAAAATTTAAACAGCTGGAGGACATAAAATTAAAAAAAAAACATCAAGGAGATGCTGATAGGCCACCCTTTCTATAATCTGGCCGAATTTGAGGGCCATGATTTTTCAAATATTGTGCCCATTTAAATTACTTAAAAAGTAGAGCCTTATTGTCTGATTATTTTATATGGTCTTTTATCTGTACTTTTGGTTTAAAATGCATAACGTAGATTTAATTTGATTATTTAACATTTTACTGACAATTTGAATATTATGATGAATAATTTTACTACGTATCTTTTCGAATTACTAACTACTTCAAATATTGGGCTTCTATTTTGATAATTTATATTTTTAGTTTGACAACCTAGTAGTTAATTCTTGACTACCTATGTATGTTCAGTAAAGAGTAGTAACGAGACTTACTACCTAACCCAATTATTTTGACACGTCCAAGAGCGGTCTTTGGTGACTCGGATCTCAATTGGACACGACGAACATGTAAATGTAATGTAAAAAAAATGTAAAAGATGGTGTATATAGATAGGTACTTATATACACGATGAAACTATATATTCTATATTATACATCTTCTTCTTGTTCTTATTATTGAAGTGCCTCTCCATTCTGTAGGTTGGATTCTCCTTCTACTGTAGGTTGGTCGTTAGCTCTGATTTTTTTTTCGGTTTTGCGCCATCCGGAAAAGCTGTCCCGTACTGGTGATCCCGGTCCACTCTCTGACATTGCACAGCCACGACTTTTTCCTCGTTCCACGACGTCGTTTACCCTCAATTTTTCCCATCAATATCAGTCGGAGCAGCTGATATCTGTCATGCCGCAGCAGGTGCCTCAGATATTCAAACCAGCACGCTGAAGCACTTTCTCATTACTAACTTTATGGGTCCAGCTTATACGGAGCATTGGACGGTAGCACCACATCTAGCCGCCGTCTGTCGTCTTCTGGTGTCTTCTATAAGCACTGGCCAGATGTAGCAATGCAGGATCCGAGTTCTGAGTCTTTGAGATTAATTTGCCGTCAACACAAGACTTTTCTCATGTTATTGAATGACGCACGGGCGATTTCTATCCGGGTTTTAATTTCTTGATCGGAGTCCCATATTTCATTCACCCATGCACCGAGATATTTGTACTGCTGGACCCGCTCAAGAACTTTACGTGCTACCGATATATAGTAGGTCGTAAATCATATAGTAATCAATAATAATAGTAGTAGGGTATATAGTTACACCGTGGTACAAAATAACGTTGGCTAAAAATAAAAAAAATCTTGAATGGAAGTTTTCTTTATTATTTTTCATGGTTTCGGCAGCTAATTAACATTATTTGTGTAATCAAAACTATGTAAAATTAATTGATTTTTCAATGATAATGGCTTTATAAAGTAATAGCTGTATTTGAACCTGAACAAGTGCAGTGTGAGATAGTTGGCATGTGTCGGCACCTGTCGTCAGTTAGTTCTTCAAATATTAATCGATACAACGAGCTTGGTCCCAGGAGAGGAAGCTAAAACGGGTAGGTGGTATTTCGAGTAGATACGCGACCGAAGTGATTTTTAATTATTATGTTTCATGGAAGCTTTATCCCAAATTAACCCAAAGAATGTGCTGACAAATCGGGTAGTTTTTCAATCACACTGGGTGGGCCCTACACACAATTAGGCGGCCGGAGAGATCTGGACTCTCCGGTCAAATCCGTCAGGCCAAACGGGTCGGGTGTAATAAGAAATCCCGAACTGAAAGCGCGGCCGGAGTCGGCCTGTCCTCGAATGAAATTTCATTCGATAGCCGGATGGCCCGTTGAGGTCGCAGGCCGGGCCGGTGTGTGTGTAGCAGCGGACTAACATAAAAGTTTCCTCCTATTTCAACGGCACACTTGGCAGAAATCACCCTCTTTGGGTGGAGCCATCAAACCAAAAAAAGATGTAGCAGCGAACGGGCCGTCAGTTGCGCGCACAGCAGCGCTTGGAATACTAGACAGTTACTATGGAATACTATGGCGATTACTATGGTATCACTTCTTTCGGGCTCCAACGGACTAAATATTCGAAATCTAGTTGCTATATGCCATCTATATGCCAAATGCATTCTCAAAAATACGCCTGGCACGAAATTTTCGGTGGTTATATATCTGGTCATCAAATCTACTCTCAATGGGAAAGCATCGCCGCGTCGTCGGCGACGAGGCGATGCCAAGTATTGACCGCGCCCAAGCTGCACTTCGGTAACAACGAGGAGAACCGGTGTCAACGTGGCTACTGACGCTACAAACTTCTTAAACTAAGGAAGGAGATATTGTTTTTGCATATTTCTTCATCCATACGTAGGTTAGTTGTGAATCTTTGGGTTTCAGTTTTAATTCAGTCAATACATTTATATTTATTAATATCCGTCTTTCACTAGGGTCAATCCTAACAATTTTAGATATCTCGCAATACAATACAATACAATACAATACAATCAACTACTCCAGTAGATAGGCATTCCTACACTTGGATGCGTCACAAAATTAAATGCTAAAAATTTCATTATTATAAACATAACTATCGTGATAGTTGTCATGGCTGTAATATTATATTCAATATTACCTACATACAAATAATCAAAATATGCTAATGTGATGAGTCAGGGAGAATAATATATTAAAATAGAAATGCAAATTCTATGTAGAATAATCAAAAAATATATATTTTATTGCCAATCCAGCAATATGCCTTCGTATTTTTTTTTTTAAATGAATTTAATTATATGAAAATTAGAATGTCAGCTATCATAATACCATTATGTTTAAAACTTTACGCATTTCATTAATCATCAACATGGAAAATAAACTCCGAATTTTCAAACTCCCTTATACCATAAATTGGGTTTCTTACCAAATTATGTATAATTATCTTTTTAAATTGGTCCTCTCCAAGGCTTTTCATTTGCTCTGGAATCTTATTATAGAAGGACAAATTTTGGTAAATAAAACTGTTTCGCACTTTGCTAAGTCGCTGTCGGTTTATGTGGAGATTGGATTTATTCCTCGTATCGTGATGATGAAAATCACTATTCACCGGAGCTTCTGTTAGGTGTCTACGAGCGTACATAATATTTTGGTAGATGTAAGAAGAAAATAGAGTCATTATTCCTGATTTTACAAATAGCGGCTTACAAGAACTTCTTGGTGACAATAAGCTAAACATTGGATTTCTGTAATCTTGAAAGTTCTGAATAACCTCTCTATTATGCTTAAAGTCTGTCATTATTTATTGTTATTTCATCTACAAATTCGCAAATTGTCAATATCATCATTATGTATTTTAAATATATTTGTTACCTTTCCGCGATAGAATCTATTACCACATCAACTAATAATAATTATAAACGTCGAAATTTCTTCCTATCGAATAGGAACAAATTTCGACGTTTGACGGAAATAACTGGTAATAGTTTGAAACATGGCATAGATGTTCATTGAGGCGTACCGTTAAACATACTAAAAGTCCCCTACTCTATCTGTTGCGCTCGCGCTGCTGTATTGGAAAAATGGCGCTCCGATTCAGTTTTTCGCTTATACCTCGCTAACTATTAGCTATATCGGAATAATGCTTGATAAAATTATTAATTATCATTACGATGAAAATATTTTATATATTTCTTATATCATCTAATATTATTATCAAAATATCCTGGCATGCCTAGGTAATTGCCAAGGTCGAATGCACCGCACGCAAGTCAGTCCACGGCTGGGTGGCGAAGTCTCCTAGGAGTTCGTGCAGCAGGAGTTCTGGGAGAATGCAAGATCTAGAAAGAAAATTTTAGAAGGGAAAAGAGAAATAATCCTGCTTATTTGGAACTAAAAAATATTCTAGATGTTCTAGATCTGGCCAAAGAATTCATCTACCCTGGCATACATCGCCTCATCCTTATCATGACCTCCTTGTCCGTAAGTGTGGCGACTGCCGAAAGAAGTTTTTCAACTCTAAGGCGACTAAAAACCTGGCTACGATCCGCGATGGTAGAGGATAGCATATTCATTTTGATATTCCAGTAGACAAAGAGAAGATAATTGAAAGATTTGCAAAGAAAAAACACCGGAAACTGCAATTTGTAATTTAATTCTGTGTATTTGTTCATTTGTTCATTTGTTCATGATTAGTTCAATGTATCATTTGTTCATTGTTCATTTAGAAGTAAAATAAAAACGTACGAGTGTATTCATTATTTCTTTTCCCTTTTTATAATCCTTAGTTACTTAATTACCTATCTCTATTCAGCATATTGGATGCCCTAAATTCACACTATAATTTATTTTAACTATCTATAGACAGAAACCCACCCCCACTGTCCGCCCCCCCCTCCCCCAAAACAAGACGTAGTTCCGCGCCTGTTTAGAAAGGACTACTCCTTCCACTGAGATTGATTACAGTTTAGAGTTGACATATACTACAGGCGAACCCGTCACCCCAGGAATGTAAAACGATGTATAATCGTTCGTACAACCGTGGGGCGAACGCAAAGACTTAGGGACAACACAGTCCACCGTCTAACTACGCCAACACGCACATGGGAGTCAAACGCCTTCCCGCGAGGCACTGGGAAGTGAACACAGCTGGCCGAACTCGCGCCCTCACTACCAGATTTGTCCGGATTTCTCCGTCGTCCGGTCTGGTCGCGGATTCGAGGTCGCTTGCTGCAATAACTGCGTATCATGCCTGTTTCCATTCTAAAATGACTTATGGTATACTGATATGGGGGAATGCCACAGACAGTTCTAGGGTTTTCATTTCACAGAAAAGTGCACTGAGAGCAATTGCAGGAGTATCCCGTGACACGCACTGCGAACCATATTTTCTTAAGTACAAAATACTGACTTTTACTTCTGAATATATTTTAAAATATCTACTATATGCAAAATCAAATATTAACGAACAAGGGGTAAACGGGAATATGCACTCCCACAATACACGCAGACGTGATGACGTTATCCTGCCTAAAGTACGCCTTACGCAGACACAAAGTCCTTTGGATATTTGAGCTACAATCCATATATAAGGCTGCAATCCACACAATGACATGTTTTCTATAAGCTGGGTGATTTTTTTGAGCATGCCAAAATCTTTCAAATGGGCATAACATTAATATGTAACTTTCAGGTACCTCATTTTAGCTCTTATTGTTTAATAATAATATTATGAATTTAATATTTTATATGTAGATTACAATGTGTAACGTAACATACCTGATCATACATACGTTGTTTTTTTCAATTTTGTTTTGATACTTTCTATTGTGTGATAATTTTTTGTATAAAGTGCCTAAGATGACTATTAATATTTTTATAATAATTATCTATTTTATATGTATACTCATGTACATCGATTCAGCTCTATTTTTTAAAATTTTATTTGTCTGCCGTGTAAAGCCGACTTTAGTCAACGCTATTGTCGAATTAATATTTATGGTTTAATAGTTTTATATCTACTATATTAATATACCTACTACTAGCACCTGACGAATTCTAATATGCGATAATTAGCTTTAATTCATAATTCATGCTTTTATTGTATATTCTGAATGAATAAATTGAATACTGAATACTGAATACTGAAAACTTGCGAGGACTCTACCTGACGTAAGCGGAAATTCAACTTGAATATTTCGCGGAACGAGACGTTACTTTCCCGCTATGGTCATTTGGGATCGATTAGCCAACAGATCGTTTCAAGTCGGTCGACAACTACCAACACTGTCATAGGAAACATACATTTCCAGACCCCTCTGGTATTAGCCGGATTGCGTAAGCGTTGCTGACACAGCCTGGTACGCAAACCGCGCAGTTACGCCCGGGTGTTCCCCCGAACCCGCGAAATTCTGATCCTAACCGCCTCCGACTGCAGGATTACAGCCGTGGCAGAAGCCCACAGCGGCTCTGACAGGGTAAGCCCCTCTACGAAGAGGCTACCGGATAGGAATATAACCGTGATTTGGGCAGGCCAAATGACAGAGTTCGCCAACACCACCCAAGTTGCACAGAACCATTAGCTACGGCCAGGTGAGATTCGCAGTCACGGTTGCCTACGTCCGTCATCGGACACAGCGGCACTCGAAGAAGAAGAAGACATTTATAGAAATACGAGTGCCTAAAATTCTACTAACACTGCAGTTGGTCGAATTTTCTAGGGAACCGCCTCTCCGATGGCATTAGGGGAGACCGGGAATGGTTGTCTCACGGGCTGGTTGTCACAGCGGCCATAATAGAAAACTGAACGAACAAATAAGCTCATTAATCGGTGTCGAAGGAGCGCGAGAGCAACTCCTTCCCCCCTACTTCAGTTCAGTCCGCTCTGGCATGCCGTAACGGAGACACGTGCGTTCGTTTTTTTCTCACAGCGAAAGTATTTTTTTGTGCATCTGTGTCCAGTCTCGTAAGTATTCTTAAATTTTGCAAAATTTTGCGTAATATACCTTACTGTTTATTTATGATGTTAAATATGTATTACATATTATCGCTATATGGTTTCTTAAATAAATACTGATTTCAGATTGACGGGGTTGCAGATTGACGCAGATTGGTTGTCTCAGATTGACGGGGGATGGTTGTCACATGCACATATGCTGCCTTTTTAGTTGGCTCTTTGGGATTTTTCTACATGAATATTTGTTTCAGAGTTAGTCATAAAAATGCCACGACATCACATGAGAAAATCAACTCGAGGGCTTGTTTCACCAGCATTGATGTTGCGTGCTGCAAGAGAAGTGAAAAACCATGGTAAATCCATAAGGTGTGTTGCAAAGGATTTCGGAAATAATAATCGCACTTCAACAAGGTAGTGTAACAAATTTACTACCGAAGAGATAAGCAACACGGCCGTATCAACACCATTTACAAAAATAGGCTACCAAAGGAATCTACAGATTTTTACCGCTGAACAGGAAGAAGAATTGGATATATATATATATACTTCTGGCTTCAAGTATTTATTTCGGTTTGTCTCCCAAGGATATTCGGAAAATAGCGTTCGAACTTGCTATTTCCAATAAATTGAAAGTTCCAAAGTTTTGGGAATCGAACAAACTAGCTGGCTGCGATTGGTTTACGTCATTTTTGTAAAGACACTCTTCTCTGTCCATTAGAACACCTGAAGCCACAAGTTTGTCTAGAGCCACCAGCTTTAACCCACATAATGTCAACCATTTTTTTGATAACCTTGAATCAAGGAGTTCTCTGATAGTATCGCCACAAGTTTTGAAGCCTCTACCAAAAACTCCACCGCGCAAGTCGCAACGAGCTGATAAAAAAATGTAAATGAGCAATTTTAACAGATACACCGGAGAAGACCTATTTAGAAGAGAAAAAAAACAAACAGCGAAGAAGAAAAAAATAGCGAAATGTGTATTGAGTGAGAATAAGAAGACAAAAGTTTTATAAAGGAAAGAAAATTAAAAAGAAAGCAGTTGACAGCGACGAAGACGAGAAAGAGGATGAAGAGTTTTGCTTAGTCTACTTATCACAATACTCAGCTAGTAAGTCCAGGGAAGTCTGGATTCAGTGCCAGGATTGCAGGTTATAGGCACACGAAGCATGCACTATTGTGATTTTGAATATTCAGACTGATTTTTAGGCTGACTAAAAATAATTTCCTTAGGTTAGATATTTTCAATTTAAAAAACAATGCGTCGAAAGATATTTTTGTTACCGGAATTCTAAGTTTGTTAAATAGAATTTAATCCTTTAAGTAATTTTTTCTTGGGTACAATTAGATACGTAAAAGATTTTATCTTAATTAAAAATATTCGTTTCATTTCAATAAGTGTTTATTTTAATATTCCCCTATTACATTACTATGTGACTAGGTAGTCACATAGTAATGTAATAGGGGAATATTACATTACTATGTGAAAACTACATTACTAGGGAAAACACCCCAGACACTGTGACAACCATACCCGATACGGGGTTAAAAGTCACACTTTTCTTTTTTCAAAAAACAAATAATATTTCATGAATAAATAATGTTAGAGATAAAGTCGTTATTTCTTTTTAAACTAGAATAAATACACCATCCATTGATATAAAAATGTCATTGCTAAACGAATAAAATAGCCACTAAAAATGCAAAAGAAAATAAATGTGACTTCCAACCCCGGTCTCCCCTACTCCAGAACTGTCTCGTGCCTCTAGTTGTAAACAAAACTATGACATGATCACGAAAATGAGTATTTCCTTGCGAATTTCCTAGTATTTTAGTAACGCGATCTAGCAGCGGTCATTGGCCTCGTGTATTACTGCTCTGATATCAGAGACCCGTGGAAATACTTTCACGACACAATGTAGAAAAGGAAGGGCTCAGCTGAAACGACGTTTAACTTTCCGGCACGTCTCGGTTTAATTCCTATACTATTATTTTCCCTTTTAGTCAAATCTATAAAGCATCTCGGAAAATGGTAGCTGGCTTTACAATTGAAACTGAAAATCTGAAAAACCGAATTCAGGAAACATACAGGTGAGTTTTAATTACCCGGCATCCTTGAAGTATCTGAATCATACGAGCAAATAAACAACTGTTGACAAAACAATTGTGGGAACATATATTTTCTTTTTTAAAAATTGTAAATTTGAACAATATAACTTTTGAAAAAAAGTTTCTCAAATAAAATATTGTGAATAAACAATATTTTACCTACCGCTAGATGGCGTATCGCGCTTAATGTTTTTATTAAAAAAAATATTTTTTTACAATTTTCGAAAAAAAAAAGATTTTCTATAGAAACATTTGTTTGGCTGTGTGTGAGTGTGAGTGTCTGTGTGTGTATTCTTCCACGATAGCGTCCAAACGCTTCATTCGATTGAGCTGAAGGTCGTCATGCAGACATCATTTGGCAGTGGCAAGAGTTGAAAAGATTGTGGTTAAAATCGGTTCACAGGGGGCGCACTAGTAATATATCATTCTCGAAATATTAGACTTAGAAAGTTGTCATTTTTTTGGTTGGAATATCTCATATACAAGCTGCACAAATAATATTTAAATTCCGACATACAAATATATGGGGGGAAACAAATATTTCAATTTGAGCGATTTTAAATTTCAATCTTCATTACGTACTCGTTCGAAATTCGAATGTTTGCCGGCGAATTTTACTGCGCCGAATTTTAAATAAAAAGCAGTCGTAATAGTTTTTTTTTCAATAATGTACATGTTTTATTTAATTATTTAAATTGTAATTCATCTGATAACAAGCTATGCCAAAAACTCTTGCCAGTGATCCTATTTTGATATCACCTAACTAGGCTATTCTAAGGCGGACTAATTAAATTGTTGTAAATATCCCTAAATGAAAACTAACTAATGAAAAGAACATAATAAAATAAAAAAAATGTATGTACTAATAGCTATAATTAGTTCTTATAAGCTGGACAATCAAAATAATATTGCATATATAAAATTGTTAACCATAACCATAATAAATAAAAATGATACTTATAGTATTTAAATAATCATAATTGCTTAAAATAGAATCTTTACCAGCTAACTAACTAACTAACCAGTAAAAGAATCTTTCTTTTGCAAAAGAGAGCACTGCGCAGCATGTATCAGAATATTTCAGCAAGGCAAGGGTAATGACTATGTATTCGGCGTTCATATACCAGTGTTTAATGTATGCTAGACAGCACCTCGCAGAAACTGCAATTAATTCAGACATTCACTCGCATCATACCCGCGGTAGCTCCCTTTTATGCGTACCCCGAATACGACTGGCAAAAGTACAGAAAAGCTACTTGTATCTTAGCATTAAATTTTATAATCTACTCCCTACAAAATTTAAACAGCTGGAGGACATAAAATTAAAAAAAACATCAAGGAGATGCTGATAGGCCACCCTTTCTATAATCTGGCCGAATTTGAGGGCCATGATTTTTCAAATATTGTGCCCATTTAAATTACTTAAAAAAGTAGAGCCTTATTGTCTGATTATTTTATATGGTCTTATATATGTACTTTTAGTTTAAAATGCATAACGTAGATTTAATTTGATTATTTAACATTTTACTGACAATTTGAATATTACGATGAATAATTTTACTACGTATCTTTTCAAATTACTAACTACTTCAAATTTTAGGCTTCTATTTTGATTATTTATATTTATAGTTTGACAATCTAGTAGTTAATTCTTGACTACCTATGTATGTTCAGTAAAGAGTAGTAACGAGACTTACTACCTAGCACAATTATTTTGACACGTCCAAGAGCGGTCTTTAGCCGTCAATTGGACACGACGAAAATGTAATGTAATGTAGAGTAAAATAACCATACATAATTACAAAAAAATATCAATGAGGTTTAAATGAGTAGGTACATAGAGACGTGTTAGAAAAATCACAAAAAATAATAGAAAGAGTTGCATTTCTAAAAACTATGTCATAAAAATATAAATAATATAAAATCGATGTTTTTATAAGTTTTAATTTAATAACCATATACAAGCTACACTAATAATATTTAAAAAGCGCCGTACGTTTTAATTAAATATTAGCGCCGAGCCGCCCGAGGCTAGCCGAGAAACGAACCGCGCCGGCAGAGGCGGTTGTGTAATGGAACTCAAACGGGTTCGTCCGCCGGTCGAGAGAGGGCCGGATCGATTTTATTTATGAAATTAATATTCATACGAAATTTGTCATTGATTACTTGCCGGGAAATTCATGGGGTGACACAACCGTTTTTTTCTATTAGAAATATTAAAAAAAATATTATTGTAATGATCCCTTGTCGCGGGGCCTTGTAGTGGCGTTGCGCCCATAGGCCGGTGCCTACTTGGCCTAATGGATTATTTGGCACTGCGATGATACCGCTGTACGGTTGTAACCTAATTATGGAGATAACAAGTCTCAACGTGGATCATCTCGTATCATCCATATTTTTTAGGATCCCGTATTAAATCGCTCAGACGGAAGATCGTAAGATCGCTGCACGTGTAAAATGTAATGCTAGCTAAAGAGTGAAATTTCCGGTTCCAGACTGGACAAGAAAAGAAAATGTCGGAAGGCAGCCGACGCGGTGCAATTGACAGACGAAGTACTGTCGCTCTCCATAGTTTCAGTCGATAAATACTGTTTCGAAAAAATCGAAAGACAAAGGACAATCGAGATTTCGATAAAATGTATCTAATCTCTGTTGACTGAGCGCGAGCATGCTACTACCTAGGTCTTTGTCTCAATATCTCAATTCAAGATGTTTACATTGCAAACTGTGACTTGCAACTCTGCATTGATCCAACGCCATATCGGTATTTCGCCACTTTTTGCTGAGATACTTTGAAAATATGATGTATGTTTGTATGTATCAGAAATCTTTAATTGATTGTAATATTTTCCAGTACGGCATCTTTTTCGGGGATATGAAATCGAAGACTATCGCGGTTGTTTGACATTATAAATAGGAAAAACTCGAATTTACCGCGTGAAGTTTGTAGCACCCGACGTTTGGGCGATGTTTAACCGCCGCACATAAGGCCGAATAACTAAATTTCGAGGACAAAATTATAAATATTTATTTGCTTTAAACTAACCACAAATGCTTTCAAAACGTTCTCAAAATACCAACTAGGATTGTCGACTACAGCGGGCGAGCCCGTCACCAACGCATTAACCTCGAGATAGCCAGAAGTGTTACCCTGCGGGCTTACACCCACGCCGTTACTTCCAATTGTGACCAGATTACTCCAGTCTCTCGATTGGTTACGAGTTCGAGGTCGCTTGCGCGGTCCTCTCCCTCACGAAGCGGTGAAACGGTGTTTACCGAATCTATCGCGGACCACAGCATCCTTTGCCCGGCTGTTCACCCAGTATCGGATAGCCGATGGTCGTTTCAAGAGCAGTCGTCGTAAGGTCCGCAACCACCCCCGCTCTATAAGAAACAGTACTGCTTCCAGACTCCCCCGACTGTTAGTCAGAGCTAGTGGGAGCTAACGGGCCCATGATGAGTTGGCCACGATGACCCATGTGTTCAGGGTCGGTCACACTCACGGGTCAACAACCATCCGACGGCCTCCACGCATGGGGTGCGAACCTGGGTAGGACTCTGGGTCAATCAGTTTCCCCTGGGAATCAAACCTCTGGCGCTCCTGGACGGTCTGCGCACCGTGCGGCGCAAGCCAATCGATTGTGCTCTCCGACTAACATCTTGCGGTGTCAACTACAACGGGCGAGCCCGTCACCACAGGACGTTTTAACGATTAGTCGTTCTATCGCCCTGCAGTGAACGTAGAGACTTTGGACAGTACATTCTACGTCCAGCTACGTCACAACCCGTGAGAGTCCAACGCCTTACCGCGAGTAAGCCAGGAGTAAACCCGGCGGGCTCGAGAAACTCGCGCCCTCACTTCCAATTGTGACCAGATTTCTCCGGTCTCTCGATTGGTTCCGAGTTCGAGGTCGCTTGCGCGGTCCTCTCCCTTATGAAGCGGTGAAACGGAGTGCACCGAATCTTCGCGGACCAAGGCGTCCTTTGCCCGCCTCTCCGACTAACAGTCGGGGGAGTCTGGGAACTGTATTGTTTCCTATAGAGCGGGGGTGGTTGCGTACCTTACGGCGACTGCTCTTGAAATGACCATTGGCCATCCGATCCCGGTTCAGAGCCGGGCAAAGGACGCCTTGGTCCGCGATAGATTCGGTATACTCCGTTTCACCGCTTCGTAAGGGAGAGGCCCGCGCAAGCGACCTCGAACTCGGAACCAATCGAGAGACCGGAGAAATCTGGTCACAATTGGAAGTAAGGGCGCGAGTTTCTCAAGCCGCTGGGAAGTAATTCCTGGCTTTCTCGCGGTAAGGAGTTGGTCTCTTACGGGTTGTGGCGTAGCTAGACGTCGGATTTGTTATGTCCAAAGTCTTCTACGCTCACTGCAGGTCGATAGAACGACTAATTGTTAAAACGTCCTGTGGTGACAGGCTCGCCCGTTGTAGTTGACAACTCAATATGTTAGTCAGAGTGCACAGTCGATTGGCTTACGCCGCACGGTGCGCAGACAGTGCGCACGGTCCCAGGGGGAACTGACCATAAAGCCAGAGTCCTACCCAGGCTCGCACTTTATGCGTGGAGGACGTCGGATAGGTGTTGACCCGTGAGCGTGACCAACCCTGAACAGAATGGGTCTTCGTGGCCAACTCAGCAAGGGCCCATTAACTCCCCAAAATACCAGTCCACAATGCACGGTAAAAACATATTTTCTTAAAGCAATAGCCTGCGCCTTCGCGTAAAGTCAACAATCTTTTACATGGCCCTGCGCGGCCCTTGCCGTTTATATGCGCCTGAACTTTTGAAGGAGTAACCGCGCTCGTCCTACATTTAAAATTCAAGGTGTGTACAATGAATATTAAAGCGTCAGGTATGTACATTATTCTGCAATTATTGATAACATAATAGTTAAACGTACTATATATATTATGTAACTTTTACGAAATACTCTTTTGGTGTAAAAAAAACACAAATTTTATTTTAGCTAGAGTTACACAAAAAGTTCCGTAAAGTACCAGGATGGCGGTGTAGACTACAACGGGCGAACCCGTCACCCCAGGCTGGTATAACGATATAGATCGTTCTTTCAGTCGTAGGATGAGCGTAGAATGATGTAGACATGCGTAGAGTAGAATTAGTCGTAGGATGAGCGTAGACAATAAATTTTTTTTTTTTTTTTTTTTCAATTTATTTTATTTCCAAAAAAATCTTAACAGATTGTAGAAACTTAATATTTAGGTACATTTAAATTACAGTATATTAGTTCGTTTTTACAATATTTAAATTTATCACCACGTACATACAGTTACTTCATTATTGCTTTTAGGGCATCCAAATCATTTTTAAGATTTATTTACTAAAACCACAAATTAAAATAATTGATAAAAATAATCAAGAAATTAAAATCAGAAAAAGTCAGAATAATTAAAAAATGCTACTTAAAATTGTCAAAAAAATGACCAAAAAATTTGAAAAATTATTTAAAATTAACAAACTCATCGATCGAGTAAAAAGCTTTGTCTAATAAGAATTCTTTAAGTAACTTTTTGAATAAGCTTTCCACTTGAATAGTAATAATAAATCTACTGTCTAGTTCACCAGCAACCCGTTAGAGACCAACGCCTTACGGCGAGGCACCGGGAAAGGTAAAAAGCGGGCAGCCTCACCCCCTAACTATCAGTTTTGGCAGGATATCTCCGTCTGGAATTAACCTTTAGAGTACCTCCGTCCTCCCGACTGGTTACGGGTCCGAAGTCGCTTATGCAACCTCTACCTGTTGTATTACAGCGGTAATTCAGTTTGAATTTATCGCGGACCTGGACGTTCTTTGCCCGTAGTGCCACACAGGATCGAGTGGCCCAAGGTCATTTCAAGAGTGGCATGACATCAGGTGAAACATCCACCCCCGCTGCTTAGGAAACAGTGTATTTCCATAGTCTCCAGACCCCTTCAGCAATTAGTCAGAATGCACAACCGATTGGCTTCGCCGACCGGTGCACAAACCGTCCAGTGGCGCCGGGAGAAACCGGTCCACCAGATCTGGGGCCTGAGACACGGGAGGCTTCTAAATAGGAGCTGAATCGGGAGTTGAGCCGATCCGAGAACAAAATGGATCTTGTGGCCCAAGCTGCACGAAACCGTTCACCACCGTAAAGTACCATGACTTTTTTTACTAGTTCGAAAATATGCTTTAAAACTAATGTCAAATTTGTTAAATTGAGCGCGTTCTATGCAGGTAGTTGTGGCGACCCCGCTTTAAGAAAATTAAGATTAGGGGAAGAAAAATATTTACAGTTTTAAAAATAAAGAATTTTAGAAGTTATCGTCATTAAAGTGAAATGAACAGTTATTACAGTATATATTGGACAAGTTTAGTGTCAGTGAATTTTCTCGACATATTACAAAACAAATAAAAGTTGTAGTCAAAGTGTTTGTTACGAAGCTTTTGGAGAAATGGCGTGGTTGTAATTGGACATGTACTAGCGTTTTAATAGCAAGCACATAAAACGGCTCAAAAAAAGACCTGCATATCCGGGAGATACAGCCATCATAGTTTCCACCATGAGCACACAAGCGTTCGGAGCAAAAGATGCAAGGCAGGCCAAGCAGATTATTCTAAGAGAGTTGTCAACCCAGTAAGCAAAGACATGTCTCTCTCAGGTCTCAGTTCTGACTGTTTCTGACAAGACTGTTTCTCTCAGGTCTCAGTTCTGAACCAATACCAGAGCGTGTGACAAAAATATTTTATTAGACATTGCTAAAACTTAGTACTTCAAAAATAAATATTATGTTGATAGTGTAGTGCGGAACAATGGTCATGTAATATTACGACTTCCTCACTACTATTGCCAGTTGATATAATTAATGTGGAGCAATGTGAAGAGAAGGATTAGGAAAAATAATTCTAATCCAAAGTTAAACAAAAGCGTCATCTCTTTACGCAATCTCCGCCATCTCCGTAAGCAGCTGATTCGGCAAATCAGAGTTCAAAAATTTTTAACGACCATTGACATAAAATAAAAGATTTTTGCATTTCCCACCACCCACCTGTGATTATTATACAACTAAGCGATAACGATGTCCCCGATTCAGATAATTCAGATATAGAGTATTTGTGTGACATTATGGCTTTGTCTTACTCCTCTGCCCTGTTTTTGTGAACTTTTTTAAGTTTATTCTTAGTATTACTGCTCCATCAATTTTAAAGAAATCACCGTTTAATTCATCTGCTAATTTATAAATTCATCGTAACCTTTCATATTTTTATAAGCAGGTATGTAGGTACAAAATATTCAAAATTTTCTCTTCGAATTTTACTTTTCCGGCCCACCATCCGATAAAGAGGGAAAGTTTTGTGAACGCGCATTTTTTTAAAGATAGACGGATATATACCTATCCATTTTGAGCCCCCCGATTTCCAGATTAAAGTCTGTTTGTGTTTCTTTGTGTCCGTGTCCGTGTGGCTGTGTGTATTCCCCCACGATATCGCCCACACGCTTAATCCGATTGAACTGAAATTTGGCACGCAGGCATCATTTGGTCATGGTAAGAGCTGTCGCTTGGCTGTCGCTATCTGATGGCGCTTGGCCCAAACTACCCTTAGCAGAGAAACGAACCGCGCCGCCTGAGTCGGTGCAATGGAACCCAAAAGTGTTCGTCCGCATGCTGAGAGAGGGCGCTCATCGTTTTTTTATAAAATAACTAGATGACCCGGTGAACTTCGTACCACCTAATATTTATTTGATTGTAACTCTTCATAAGCGTTTATTAATCCTAATGAACCTTTCAAATCTAATTCATTGAAATCTATAATATGGCCGAATCATGTACGGTTTGAGCCTTGTTTGGTGATTAAATGAAAGTCGTTTGTGATTGAAATAAATTCAATGTATTTAATTTACATGATAATATATAAATGCAGTTCACATTCAACACCAAACATTCTGGTAAATTTTTTTGTTTTGTTTTCCGGCGCGTAAATAAACAAAAATGATGGCTTTCCGACCGATGGCTTGGCGAACACGGGACACACAGTTGTCCATGCGCGAAATACGGAAATTCCAAGTTAATTCCGCAAACTTCCAACACGCGTGATTTGTCATCGTAAAGGCCAGACGCACGGGTATTCAAATGGACAATAAGGCACAATCTAACGATTGACCACATTTACATCTTGCCCTTTGACCTTCACAACTGTTATGGTGTAAGTAATCAGGTCTCTCGGGTAACGCCTGGAACAGTTACTATCGCATACAGGGCGAAATGTTGTTATAAACTTCGCGAAGTCCATAGATCATATTCTTAGGCACCACTGTAAGCAATTTCGGATTAACAGCTTCATCTTGTATTCGGCCGAGATGATGGAATCATCTCACATCAGTGCGGTTTGGACTTGAAGTAGCTTGCCGCACATTTGACTGACTTCGTCGACCTATGTAATCTCTTCTTCTCGACATTGTAATGGACACTGTAAAACGACACGTAATTATTTTCATGCTCACTCAAATCGATCAAAATTTCCATGAGGTCGTTACAGTATTGAAATCCCCAAACTAAGTCCAAATTCGTGGTTATGTCATTAAAAAAAACGGTTGTGTCACCCCAAGACTTTCCTGTCAAGTAGCCAGGAACGTAATCCATCTGAATATTAATATAATTAATCCTACAACAACAACCCTCCCCCCCCCCCCCCGCTCCCAACCTAGCTACACCCTTTAAAACTTGAAAATCGAAATCGGAATCGACTTTGACTTCGACTTCGACTTTTCGACTTTTTTACTTTTTCGACTTTTCTGACATTTTTGACTTTTTTTACTGTTTTTTCTTTTTGACTTCGAATTTTACTTTTTCGACTTTTTGACTTTTTTTGACTTTTTCGACTTTTTCGACTTTTACGAATTTTTCGTTTTTTTCTACTTTTTACACTTTTTGACTTTTTTTTACATTTGCGACTTTTGCGACTTTTTCGACTTTTAGACTTTTACGACTTTTTTTCTACTTTTTAGACTTTTTACTTTTTTGACTTTTTGACTTTTTTTACTTTTGCGACTTTTGAAACTTTTTCAACTTTTTCGACTTTTTTTTACTTTTTTGACTTTTTTAACTTTTCCGACTTTTCCGAATTTATGACTTTTTCGACTATTTCACTTTTTTGACTTTTGCGACTTTTTTGACTTTTTGACTTTTTGAAATTTTACACATTGTACGGAATGAATAACAGTTATGGATAGCGCAGCTGTCAAACAATACGATCACCGCGATAGCCATCTAGAAAGTGGCCAAAGTTCCCAAAATGACCAATTTCGATTTTTTCGATTTTCAGTTATTTCTTTGAGTGTTTCCTAAATATTTTTTTTTGTAAACCACCCCTGGATCAAGCCAAACAAAATAAAAGAAAAATAATACAAATCGGTTGAGTCATTTCCGAGATCCTGCGAGACTAACGCACGGCGATTCATTTTTATATATAAGATTATTCAGATAAAATCAGTCCTCTACTACTTGCTGGGAAACTCTTGGGGTGAAACAAACGTGTTTTGAAATTATTTCGGGTTAAGAATATTTTTCTGCAACTTATACTTTTTACAAATAAAAAAACCTGGGCATATAAATATATATCTTGACTTGACATCTTGAGTTATTGATAGGTAAATGTCGGTAATGGGTGAAGACGATTTCTTACGACTATCGGAGCCGCGAAATAGTTGATTAACCCTCGCCTCGGTCCCAAAACGATTATCAACGCCTCTGACTTAATTGCCAAATAAGTTTTCGTCGACTATACTCGTACGTCTTGCAGGATAGAAATGTATAATAATAAATGCAGGATAGAAATGTATAATAATATGAAGTATTAGATTTAAGACAGCTTTATTTAAAATTTTGTGTAAATTTTATTCAATTCAAATGTAACAGGACTTTCTCACAACAAATGCATCCAACAAGGCGATCCGTTGCTAAAAAAATAGATATTCCCCGAATGATGACCTCTTTTGGTCAAAGGCATTTTACCGTTTTGGGCCCCAGGACATATAACCTTTTAGAAGATGGAATTAAAACAATTCAGTCTAAAGATTGCTTTAAGAAGCAGAGCCATATGTGGCTAATAAATGAAAGCCGTGAAAAGAGCCACAAATTATTTGACTATCTCGTATGATTTTTATTTTTATTCTTATTTTATTTTTATTTGTTTATTTTACTGAGTAGGTATCTATCTATCTATTTACTATTATTATAATTTCGATTTTTATTTATTTACTCGATAATTTTATGATTATAATTTGAAATACTTCTTGATGATATTTAAATTAATTTTTTTAACATGTTTAATTTTTAAGTTTAGTTGTTAATTTTTTACTTTTTTTGTGTGCACAGGTAAAATATTTCCTGGTACACCTGCCTTAGTACAGGCCTAGGCCTAGTTAGGCGGTGTTGACGCAGTGACCAAGATACTGCAGTGTGCTCTGTTTTTCGCTACTGGTCCAAACACATTTTTTTTTTTTTGTAATGCTGCAGTAAATTATTTTTTGAGCTTTACCTTTAATAAATAATAAAAAAAAAAAAATGATTTGAATTCGCCATAAATGCTAGAGGGACTTACAGAAAATAGGTAGTGGAACGACCAGTTGGCTCTTGACGACTCGACTGACGGGACATTGCCGATAGAGGAGTACGTATGGTCGTCGTAGTGCCGCCGCTAAGGACTGTGAGCTGACCGCGTCCGATGGGATGATTGGTCGGCTGACAGTAATCGTTTAACCACTTCTGACAACAACGCAAACATTATTAGCCACACTTTTTACATTTGATTTAATCCCGCAAGGCACGGACTGGCGACCTCACCTTAAGGGCTCTCTGGACGATCAAGCATGCTTGTCAAGCATCGCGTCGCGGCCTGGGAGCGGATCGTGAACCGCAGGAAATATGCATTTTTTTATATTTACCAAAAATACTAATTTTGTATTTTTTATACCAGGGAGTCAGGTTAATTGGACGCAATTAATTCATGAATGACATGATTTCTTGGTATATACTACAAAATTAGGCATTTTTGCTAAATAATAAAAAAATATTTGCATATTTCCTGCGGTTAACGATCCTCTCCCAGCCCGCGACGCGATGATCGTCTAGAGAGCCCCTTACCTGCTCCTTGGATTCAAACTTGTCTTGAAACATCAGCGACAAAATAATAATGAGTCGTTTGAATAAAATTGGCAAAGTCGAAAAGTGGATACCGCATGAGCTAAATGAGTTGGAGTCGCGTCTGGAGATTTTTCGCAATCTGCTTCGACTGTTTTCATAATTCAGATGTTTTTTACAGGGGAAAGCCGTTTGTGCCACCCAAGACTTTCCCGGCAAGTAGACAAGCCTCCCTTTCCCCGCGCCATCCCAACCTCCCCCTGCGCGCCAATTCGTAGTTTATTTGTAGTATTTTCCGTGGTATTAAACTGGTATTTTTCCAAAAATGATTTTCGTATTGTAGTATTTTCTTTAACATGGCGGACTTAACATATTATTTGTGTCGCTTATATACGAGATATTCCAACCAAACGCTTCATGCGAACGAACTGACATTTGGCATGCAGATATCATTCGGTCATGGTAATAGTTAAAAAGATTGTAGTTGAAATCGGTCCACCGGAGGGCGCGCTAGTCATACTTTAATCTTAAAATATTGAACGCAGAGACTTGAAAGAAGACTTCGTTTTGGCTCCAGGCTGGATTTTCAATTTCCTCGGCCAAAGCAGTAGCTAGCTCTAAAGCGGTTTTCGAAGATCCTCTAATAACTTTGTGCCTCGTTGGACCGAAATCACTTTGGGAAATGTTGGTTGGAGTATCTCATACACAAGCGACACGAATAATATTTAAAGTCCGCCATGGAAATGTAAGAAATTTAATATTTAAATTTGCGGCGAAATTTAAATCTTCATTGCGTTGTGTCGCTCGTTCAGAACTCGAATGTTTACCGGCGAATTTTAGGGCGACGCGCGTTTGCAATTCGACTTTAAAATTTTAATGAGATGACGTCCTCGGCTAATTGTCGGGAAAGTCTTGCGGTGACACAACCGTCTTTTTTTATTCAGTCGCTACATACTTCTGCGAATACTAGTGGTTTATCTTTTGGTTACCATAAATATTTTCTCTTTTTTTCTTTATCTATTCTGCCTGTTTCAGGTTTTTTTCATCTTATCTATTGTCCCTGTTTTAAAAAAATCCATTTATTCAATTGGACCGTCCACCGGACTTCAAAAAATGAATTGTATCTTGACAATGGTTTTGATAGTAGCACCAAGCGACCTAAGAACGCGTAATTTTTAATTTTCGCCATGGTGACGGAAATATCCATTACCTCCCCCTCCCCCCACCCCCCTTCCGATGCGTATACGACCATTTCCAGATAATAGTCTGTCTGTTTCTCTATGTGTAATCCTCCTTGATAGAGCCCAAACACTTCCGCCAAACAAATCCGATAGACCTGAAATTGGCATGCAGGCATCATTAAAAAGTTAGAGCAACGTTGTAAAATGTTTTTTTAGTGAAACTCGGGAATATTGACTACTAGCTGCGCCCTGCGGTTTCACCAGCGTGGTGATGGAAAATTGTGATAATGATGATAGAAAACTATATATCTTTATAAATTATAGCCTATGTGTTATTCTGATGTGTATAATAAGCTATATTATTGTAAAGTTTCATCAAAATACATTCAGTAGTTTTTGCGTGAAAGAGTAACAAACATCCATACATTCTTACAAACTTTCGCGTTTATAATATTAGTAGGATAGTAGGAGAAAATTTTCAAAATATATGTTGACGCTTAGAATTTAAATTTCGAATATCAATTTCTTAGATGTTTTCCTACTTACTTGACAGTTATCGTTATATTTTAGACAATTCACACTATATCTTTATAAATTATATCCTATGTGTTATTCTGATGTGTAAGCTATATTATTGTAAAGTTTCATCAAAATCCATTCAGTAGTTTTTGTGTGAAAGAGTAACAAACATCCATACATTCTTACAAACTTTCGCGTTTATAATATTAGTAGGATGGTATAATTTTAATTATTAACTACTAGCTGCGCCCCGCGGTTTCACCCGCGTGGTGATGGAAAATTGTGATAATGATGATAGAAAACTATATATCCTTATAAATTATACCCTATGTGTTATTCTGATGTGTAAGCTATATTATTGTAAAGTTTCATCAAAATACATTCAGTAGTTTTTGCGTGAAAGAGTAACAAATATCCATACATACATTCTTACAAACTTTCGCGTTTATAAAAGTAGTAGGATAGTGTAATTACGAAATTGTACTGCATTGGTAATTACACCATATACAGTTCAGAGTTGGCCCCTTGCGACTTTTGGCCGCTACCCAATATAAAGTTTTAACTCATGGGACAAAAAATCAAGATTAATCACGAGGTCATCAAAGATAGACGCGCTGCAAGAGCTCAAGAAAGATGGTCTGGTGATTGTTTTTAAAAAGTAACATGAACGGTAGGGAAAACGTATTAGAACCGACAGGGGTGGGATTACTTATTTTTTTCTGTAGAGCGTTTTGACTTTCCCGGCCTAAGGGATAGACCGCGCTACATTTTTTTCGAGATGAAGACTGATATATACATTATGACCCCTCCCCCCTCGAGACGATTAGGACTATTTCCAAACTGAAGTATGTTAGTCTGTATGTGTGTGTGTGTGTGTGTGTGTGTGTGTGTTTGTGTGTGCTCGTGTGCGTGTATGTGTGTGTATTCCTTCACGATAGCGCATAAACGCTTCATCCGATTGAGATGAAATTTGCTATGCAGGCATCATTTAGCCATGACAAGAGTTGAAATATTGTAGTTAAAATCGATCCACCTGAGGGCGCACTAGTCATACTTCAATCTCGAAATATTGCAGTTGCCTTGTTGCAGTTGTCGGTACAAATAGAGTTGTCAACTACAACGGGCGAACCCGTCGCCTCAGGAAGTATTAACGATTAGTCGTTCTATCTCCCGTGAAGTGAACGCAGAAGACTTGGACAAAACAGTCCACCGCCAAGCTCCGCCACATGCCCGTAAGAGGCCAACGCCTTAACCCCGAGTTAGCTAGGGTCTCTCGATCGGTTACGAGTTCGAGGTCGCTTGCGCGGTCCTCTCCCTTACGAAACGGTGAAACGGTGTATATTGAATCTATCGCGGGCCACGGCGTCCTTTGCCCGGCTGTTCACCCAGTATCGGGTAGCCGATGGTCGTTTCAAGAGCAGTCGCCGTAAGTTCTTGTTGGACCGAAATAACGTGAAATTCGGTTGGAATATCTCGTGTACAAGCAACGCAAATAGTACTTGAAGTCCGCTATAGTTAGGAAAATACTACATCATTTTTGGAAAAATACCATTTTAATTTTATTAAAACTGCACTACGTTGGGTTTTCGTGGTCAAACAAAATAAATATTTTATTATTACGCACACGAAACCCACTAGACAACTCCTGAGTGATAATTTGAATGTACCTAGGATGAAGACGACTTTCGGACAGCGACACTACTATTTCATAGCTACAAGACTTTACAATAAATTAAGCAGTGACATAAAAACCAGCCCCAATTGTCATTTGTTTAAAAGCAAAATAAATAAATGGCTGTTGCAAGAAGAGCGTTTATCTATCCATGCCATGATCGATGTAGTAGAATAAGTTGAAGCTGACTTAACATATATTGTGTATATATGTATGTATGTGTGTATATGTGTATTCTAATGTATTTAGTATTTCTATTTCCTATATAATATTGTAATTTTTATTAAATTATTATTATATATATATATATATATATATATATATATATATATATATATATATATATATATATATATATATATATATATATATATATATATATATATATATATATATATATATATATATATATATATATATATATATATATATATACCTATATATAAATATACGAAGTGATCAATAGTTTAATTTTTTATTTTTTCGCTTAATTCGTCTCAATTGAAGGCATTTTGTGTTGCATAAGGATAAGCCCTATTTATGAGATATATGGATGAATAGTGATCGTTAGTCGACTGCAAAAGGACCTTTAAACTTACATTGCACCGTCGAAAGTCGTGCACATCCGTAAGTATATCTCATTCAGACATAAGCATTTCCCAATACAAGCTGGGATTTCCTTCGCTACTTTTTAAGTAGCTTTTACTAATTTTATTTTAAATAAAAACATCATCCTATAAACGGATTTCTTTACAAACCTTATCAAATATATATATATATATATATATATATATATATATATATATATATATATATATATATATATATATATATATATATATATATATATATATATATATATATATATATATATATATATATATATATATATATATATATATATATATATATATATATATATATATATATATATATATATATATATATATATATATATATATATATATATATATATATATATTTTTTCAAATTGAAATTATGTTTATCACTAAATAAATGAAATGATAAAATAATGAAAGGGCACTTATCTGGTCTGTGGTGACCAGGAGTGACTCCACGCCTTCTTCTTCTCCTCCCTCAGTGTTTGCTGGTGCTTCCTGCTGTGGCACTAGAACCCGATCAAAATGGCCTCCCACCATATGTGAAATGTCACATATCTTGACGACGGCTGAGCCGAAATATTGATATACATTTTATAACAATCATTAATATTTAAGAAACACTAATCGCCTATTATTTTCCAGCATTCATTCTCGTCTCGCATTGTTGTGTTGCCGCTGTGAGAGACGGTGGGAGGCCATTTTGATCGGGTTCTAGTGCCACAGCAGGAAGCACCAGCAAACACTGAGGGAGGAGAAGAAGAAGGCGTGGAGTCACTCCTGGTCACCACAGACCAGATAAGTGCCCTTTCATTATTTTATCATTTCATTTATTTAGTGATAAACATAATTTCAATTTGAAAAAATAATAATTTACACATTTACAATCAAATATATATATATATATATATATATATATATATATATATATATATATATATATATATATATATATATATATATATATATATATATATATATATATATATATATATATATATATATATATATATATATATATATATATATATATATATATATATATATATATATATATATATATATATATATATATATATATATATATATATATATATATATATATATATATATATATATATATATATATATATATATATATATATATATATATATATATATATATATATATATATATACATATGCCCTTGGATGTAATGAGTATAGGAGGATGGTGTTTAGGAATTTTATCTCCAAATTAAAGGTACAGCAATGGGAACAAGAATGGCACCTTCTTATGCGAATCTTTTCATGGGGTTATTAGAAAATAAATTTCTTCTTACTCAAAATTTACAACCACTAATGTGGTATAGGTTTATTGATGATATTATACTGTTTTGGCCACATGGACATGACACACTCACTGACTTCCTTACAGATTTAAATAATTTCGGACCCTTAGATTTTACATACACTATATCAGAAAATCAAATTACATTCTTAGACGTTGATCTAACTCTATCCGAAGGCACCATTAAAACTGCAATTCATATAAAACCTACAAACAAAGAGCAATACCTACATTTCGATAGCTGTCATCCGTTTCATACCAAAAAGTCAATTCCATATTCAATGTCCATTCGCGGACACCGTTTAATTAATAATAAAGAAAATTTAGATAAGTACCTTTCTAATCTTAAAAAATCACTAATAGAAAGAAATTATCCTGCCTCTTTGTTAGATAAAAATATAATAAATTCCGAAACAAAATTTTCACCTAAACCTAAATTGGTGTCAAATTTAAATCAAAATAAAATCTTTCTGAGTACTACTTATTTTCCTGGCACTGAGAAACTGCGACCTATTTTAGCAGATTTATTCCCTATTATAGCTAACGACCCATCAACCAAAGGTTTATTAGATATACCACCAATTTTATCATTTCGAAAACCTCCTAATTTAAAATCAATACTTAATAAAAATAATCGAAATTATCTTAGTAATAACAAAAATTTGGGGCTACAGCCTTGTGGTCGATCACGTTGTAAAACATGTCTTTTATTAGATCGAAGCATTTATTTTACTAGTCCAAACACTCCCAACAGTTACAGAGTTCCTTTTAATAGTAGTTGCATTTCAAAAAATATTGTATATCAATTACTTTGCCAGACCTGCAATGCATTTTATATTGGGGAAACAACTACACCTCTTAGCATTAGGTTAAAATATAATCACAGGGCCAGCGTAGGCAATGAAAGTCAACTTCCAATAGCATTGCATGCTAAGGCACACAATTTAACTTTTGATAATTGTTTTAAAGTAAAAATTATTAAGTGCCTTGGCGATAACGCTAAAGAAAGAGACGTTAAATCTTGGGAGTTGGCTTTTATAAATATTTTAGGCGCTTGCAAGGGTCCCGGTCTGAATAGGCAAAATTAATACAGTAATTATATTTGTTCAGACATATTCATTAAAAGCTTATTAATATTTTTCATTTAAAAATCATTATTAATAATGTTTTTCAAGGTCGGTTATAGTGTATTTATAACGATATTGCAAAATATTATTAACCCATTTCTCTATGTTCAGTTTTTTTTAAATTTAAATTTTGATAAAATTGTTCTATCAGAAATGTCATAGAGATGAATACGACTAGTGTCGAAATATTCTCAGTCATATAATTTCTTCTAAAATAAGTTACTAACATCCATTTCTGTTACAGAAACCATCCTCCTATACTCATTACATCCAAGGGCATACAATAATTCGGCTGCAGTGAGCAATAACTAAGAACATCATAAGTTATATATATATATATATATATATATATATATATATATATATATATATATATATATATATATATATATATATATATATATATATATATAGATATATATATATATATATATATATATATATATATATATATATATATATATATATATATATATATATATATATATATATTATATATATATATATATATATATATATATATATATATATATATATATATATATATATATATATATTATATATATATATATATATATATATATTATATATATATATATATATTTTTATTGTGTTTGGTTGATTCATCGACCCTCGTTTTAAATGTAATTATATAAATTGCTTGCCCTGGAACGGGTATATCCCAGTTGGGCAGCACTAGCCAGTAAATGAAAGAGGAAAGTTTTTGCCATTTGTTTTAATATTGTACTTATTGTAAATGGTTATTTTGATAATTCCAATAAATAAATAAATTTAAAAAAATGGAATACTACAAATATACTATCGAGCGGGGAGAGGTTTGTGGGAGTCTTGTCTACTGGCCGGGAAAGTCTTGGTGTGAGACAACCGAATTTTATCATTACTTTTTGAAAAGCCGTCGTGTCCATAAATATTTTGGCCTGTGTAATAGAAGCATGAAGCGTAGAAGCGTCCACCCCTGGTAATCGGGAGCGCGTCGCGTCGCGTAGGCAGGGTCGCCGCGCCGAAAGCGGAGTAAGTAGCGAGTGTTAAGTGTTAGTGCTAGTTGCGAGCGCGCCGCACGTCCGCATACTCCAGCCAGTCAGCCACCGCAATCCGCCAAACATCGCCAGCGCCAATCCACTTATTTCATTAGCCAAAATCATTAGCTTCTTCCACCGCTGGACAATTTGATTAGTGCGTGCCCGCAATTACCCGCGTCGCGCCGTCGCTCCGCGCTCTCCTAGTCGATCGCTCGCGCTCGCGCATCAATCATTACACGGATACCGTACAGCATTATCGGGGAAATCGGTAAGCGTACATTCATATTCCACTTAGCATCGGACAATCTGTTATTGTTGATCCTTGTCTGCAGGTACCTGTACTATACATGTCGACGAAACTTTTTTAAGTAAATGACAGCCCCTTCGCATTTCAGTGCTGATTTTCGCTTTTCAATATCTTTTATTTATTTTTAGTGTTTATGGTTACTTCATTGAATTATCTTGTAATGTATATACAGTATAGCCGCGGTTATCCGAGCCCCGATTAACGGAGTTCCAGGGTAACCGAGGTCGAAAAGGCCACGTCCAGGTCATGTTTTTACCCCCCAACTTTTTTATGCCCACTGCTCCAATTGTACTCTTCTAAGCACTATCCACACTTTGGAAAGTAACAATGAAAAACTGACGGAGAAGTGTTGTCCAAAAAAGTTTCAAGAAATAATCTTTGAAATTAATGCACAAGTAAATAACGAAACGACTGAAAAAAAAAATAAAAACCCCGCAAAAAACGTATATTTCAACCAAACAATTTTAACTCTGCAAAACTAAATTTTCAAATTTTGACTCTACAATGTAACCTTATAACCTGCAAAACAGACTCGCAAAAACCTATATTGGAAACAAGTGGTGGGAAAATGTGGGAAGACTCCAGCAATTATATAGGAACGAAAAATAAAACAAAACCAAGAAAACAAAGTTTATTACACAAAAAAAATGTGAAAAAAATACTTATGTATAATTACGTACAACAGACTTAAAGACGTGGATATACATCTAAAAAATTGATGATCGAAAATGTCTTTTCCTGCGTTAAATAGGGGGCCAAGTCATCAAAAATCCTACGGCATATCGATTGTACGAAAATCATGTCTTGGTTGGCCAAATCATTGGTTGGCTCAAACGACACAAATCCATCTGTAGTTGTTTCCGAAATCGCAGCGGCTATAAAATTACTCAAAAACACTATCAAATCAGTCGCAGGATTTTAAATAAAGAGTTTTAATATTAGTATAATTATCTATATAACTGAAATGTGTGTTTGTCTGTTGCGCAGGTGTCAAGATCAGAGCCAGAATCGATGAAACCGGCAGCCAGCGTTTCGCTCTCGCACGCGCATGACCACGAGCGACGTCCTCGCACCCAATCGCTCTACCTGGGTATTATGAATAAGTAAGTTTTTTACCATTTTGTTTCTTGTGATCACCGTTTAATGTGTGAGATGTGCGATAGTTAGTGATGAGATGTACGATAGTTAGTGAAGTTAGTGACGAAAATATAACGATTAAAATGGAATCAGAAAATATAAATATTGTCAGAAATACTAAATTCTTAGGGATCACTTTAGATGAAAATTTAAACTGGAATCAACATATCAATAATTTGTGTGCAACTTTGTCATCGGCAGTCTATGCTATAAGAACGGTGAAATTTCTGGCTGGCGAACGTGCAGCGATCAGTGTGTATCACTCCTGCTTCCATACAAAGATGTCTTATGCGATACTACTATGGGGTAATGCAACCGATATCCATCGCGTTTTTGTGCTCCAAAAGCAAGCCGTTAGGACAATCTTTGGTGTAAGCAGAGAAACACATTGCGCCCCTTTTTTATTAAAGCTGGTATCCTTACCATGTCGTCCATGTACATATATCAGTGCCTTTTATACTCCAAAGAGAATCTTTTAAATTGCGAGCTTCACTCCACTCGACATAGCCATAATACGCGACATAAAAACAATGTGTTATTGCCTAAAGTACGCTTGACTAAATATCAAAAAACATTTTTATATATTAGTTTTAAATTGTTCAATGCTTTGCCGTCATCGACGAGAAGACTTGAGATGGCAGCATATAAAATCTGCTTGAAAAATCAGTTAGTCAAACATGCCCTTTACAAACTGGACGGCTTTATGATATTGCGTCCACAATTGCTTGATTATAAATAACCATATTATATTATAAATAGGATAGAAAACGAATTTACCGCGTGAAATTTGTAGGACCCGACGTTTCGGTGACGTTGCAGCCGCCGTTGTCTAGGGTAGACTGAAGAGCTGTCAGTCCGCTGTTTTGCGGGTAGGCCGCAAACCGCTGCCGCCACTGCGTAGGTTATAACGGTGGTGGGGGGCCGGGCTCGGAGCGCGGAAATTTTTAAAATCCGTCTTGCACACAACACTCACTGTATCCTGTTTTACGTCTTTGCGTTCGGCGTTCGGCGGCGGGAACATTTTAAGAAGAGGGTTCCACGTAGAAGAGAGTTTGTAGCCGTCATCTCTATTGAAGTTCGGAGTTCTTCTTATTTCAATGGCTTCCCGGATCATGCGAGGAAAGTAGAATTGTTCCTTGGATAGAACAATGGGATTTTGAAACCCCCACCACCGTTATAACCTACGCAGTGGCGGCAGCGGTTTGCGGCCTACCCGCAAAACAACGGACTGACAGCTCTTCAGTCTACCCTAGACAACGGCGGCTGCAACGTCACCGAAACGTCGGGTCCTACAAATTTCACGCGGTAAATTCGTTTTCTATCCTATTTATAATGTCAAACAACCGCGATAGTCTTCGATTTTATAACCATATTATGACTATACTTTTGAACTAAGTTTTAGATTTTATTGACATTGTTTTTAATTACGCATGATTCAGAATTTTTCTTTTTCATTGTATTGATTATTATTTATTGTTTGATTATTGATTATTTTTGTAAATTTGACTAATTTTAAGTAATCACCTCTGATTACAATTATAATTTTTTTTCTTCTTTTAATTCATCAAGCGGTTTTATCATCCGGTAAATTATGATTGTAAAATTTGACATGTTCCTCAGTATTGTGAAATGCTTTTATGGAATGAATAAATGATGATGATGATGATGATGATGATACGGTTAAAATGCATGAACAGTGCGTTTGCATTTAATTGTCCAACATATCGTATCTCATATTCTTAGAGCTGTAACTGCGATGGAAATCTAAAAGATTTTATAGGGAGATTATGTCATTTTTCTGACCATCACTTGTTTTTGGCTGCTTCCATCATTAAATAATAGGCTAACGGCGGAATTTTGTATCTGGAATTTCGACAGGAGTGTCTTTTGTTTCGAAGATATGGTTATACCTCTTTCTCTTGTAGTTTTTCATCCCATCTATTCGAAAAGGACGACTTGGTTCGCCTTTAAGTGCGCCCAAAAGTGGTGTTTTCTATAAGAAACTTTATAAGTGCGCCGCAATTATCTTTGCAGCTCACTTTTTGAATAAGTGCGCCGCAATTTATCTTTGCGGCGCACTTTTTGAATTGGGAACATCTTAGTCTTCAGCGCTGAAGAAATCGAACGCAAATATTGTTTGAATGCAGACTGGCTTCACCGTCAGACGAGATTCACCGTCACATTTTCCTCAAAATGAGCCAGATTCGGACATTATTTCAAACACGCAGAATATGAAATCTACAACAATCTCAATTCCTAATAAAACTGTAACAATAAATATTCATAATTGCGAAAATGTCTCAAATGTAACTATAAGTGTTTAGTTGTTTTATTATTAGATAGTATTTAATTTCAATTTAGTTGATACTCTATGTTTTATTAAATAATAATATTACAATAAAATATGAGGCGCCTTTTATTTTCTCATAGAGGGTGATGAAAAGTAGAGTGTATCACTCGGGCGCAAAATATTTTTGGCTCGGGCGCTGTTTTGAATCCCTCGCTACGTTCAGGATTCTACTAAAGAATCCCTCGCTACGCTCGGGATTCTACTCTAGAATCCCTCACTTCGCTCTGGATTCAAAAAAGCGCCCTCGCCGTAAAAATATTATTTTGCTCCCTTGTGATACAATACAATGGTATAGGAATTGTTCTTTATCGCTCAGTCTTGTAAAGTAACGTGGTGGCCGACAATTAGAGAATTTAGCGGTCGAAAATTGAGAGTATACAGCTATTGATTATTTATTTTATTTTATTTAAGAATTAATTACTATAAAACATTGATCTGCTTACAAAAATAACAGGAACCGAATGGCAAACCCTTAACCTTTTGCTTATTTGATTCTGTCACCCAACTGGGACTAGCCCGTTCTAGGGTGGACAGGAGAATTAAAATTATATAAGGTATTAGATCGCTCACTGCCGTACTTCGCTTTGACAGCTAGGATTTTACTACGAAACGCAAAGTGTAGATGGCACTGTACCAAACATTGATTAATCTTCTCGTATGCCCAGTAGCCCAATAGATGGCTTTCTAAATATTCCTATACGGTATCCTATCTCAAAATAAAATAAGAATATATGTTATAACAAACGAATTTTTAAATCATGTCCTGTTATTTTAATATTATTTCATAAATATATCAATTTATTTCATAAATATACAAGTTTCAATACATACTAATTAGGGGCTTTAATGTTCAAATAGACTAGTAGATGGCATTCTAAACTCACCGTAATATTTCCGTGATGTATTCAGCATACATAAAAATGCGATTGATGGCACTAACAATTTAATGTTACCATTGGTTAAATAACGGGTTTTAATAATCAATCAGTCCTTTATAAATGCCGTTCATTATCAATGTTATTATAGATGGCCAAATAAATTGATATTACTTTCGCCGGACAATGCTATCAGCGCCACCTGCATGTCGCCGGCGCAGAAGAGTTGCCAAAATGTAATATGGCATTGAACAATCTATTACCCTATGTATATAATCAATTATATGGTTGAAAATTAGAAAAATGGTATATTTATTATTATTTAACAATATTTCGAGCAAAAAATCAAGCAATGCTTGTAAAAGCATTTCTTGTGATAAGATTTATTTTAGTTTTCAAGTAGTTGAATACATTCGGTGACATAGAACACATTTTAACATGTTATCTAACTCAAATCAAATCAAATATCTGTCGACGGGCCTTGCTAGAGGCCCGTGACATCTTCCACTAGGCATTTTGCCTTTTCGTGGGGTTTCACGTGAGCCGGGCCCATTGGCCCGGCTTTCTGGAATGGCGTCACAGGGCTTTGTGCCCTGTGGCAAGACTCATTGTTATGTGCTTAGGCACCTTATCGTGAAGGATTGTGACGGGAGGTGGTAATGACATCTTTTGTGGCAAGGCTGCTGTGCTGCGATACCCGCGCTGGTGGTCCGCTAATCGAGCAGACTGCGCGGGTACGGCTTCCGGACATCTGGTGGCCTGGTGTGCAGAGGAGCAAGCTGGCGGATGTGCTCGTGAGGCGAGGTGTCGGCCCTGCGGTACATAGCGCGCGCGAGGCGCTTTACGTGTTCCTCCACGATTATCTAACTGGATGAAAACTGGCATAATCACTGCCTTATACTAACTCACTTGCTTTTGGGACAGGATCAGTGTAACTGTATAAACGAGCATCGAAACAGTTGCGTGCATAATAGCTTTATTTGCCAAACCTGAATAGAAAAATAATCCCCTCAAAAGTGAATATTGCACATAAAATGTATGGTTCGCTGTCAGAGTGGGTCGACCGCCGTCGCAGCAAATGGGAAAGAAAAGGATTTTCTTCGTGGGGCGGCAAATGCTTGGCAAATACGTGCCAAGCACAGTTTCGACAACTAGAGTTGTCAACTGCAACGGGCGAGCCCGTCACCTCAGGAAGTTTGAACGATTAGTCGTTCTGTCTCCCTGAAGTGAGCGCAGAAGACTTGAACAAAAACAGTCCACCGTCAAGCTCCGCCACATGCCAGTAAGAGACTAACGCCTTAACCGCGAGATAGCCAGGAGTGTTACCCAGCGGGCTTACACTTACGCCCTTACTTCCAATTGCGACTAGATTACTCCAAGCTCTCGATTGGTTACGAGTTCGAGGTCGCTTGCGCGGTCCTCTCCCATACGAAGCGGTGTGCACAGTTTCAACAGTCCCGCTTCCGAAGCTACGGCCCGTTTTAGAATTTTTCGCTTGAACGGCTGCCGACCTAACGTTACGACCTCCTTCAGAGTTTGGCGCAGGAAGGAGGTATCCTGATGGAGGTATTCCAGACGGAGATATACTTCCATATTGGTAGTCAGGAGGTGAGGCTGCCCGCTGGGTTGATTTCCCGGTGCCTCGCCGTAAGGTGTTGGTCTCTGACGGGCATGTTGGCATAGCTATACAGTAGATTTGTAAGTCTTCTACGCTCATCCCACGGCTGAAAGAACGATCATATATCGTTATACCAGCCTGGGGTGGCGGGTTCGCCTGCTGTGGTTGACACCCCCTCACTGTCCGGTTTTGTATATAAACATATCAAACGCTTAAAGTTTGACAGTTCGGACAACGTTTCGATTTTGTCGCTCTGCTGCTTCAGCATTATTCTGTGATACGAAATTACGCTTTCCAGATTATTTATGCGGATCTACAAATTATCAAAACTTTTGATTTCCATAATAATTAGACCGATACTTCGACATTATTCTTTGCCTTCGCAAAGAATTGATATATTTTTATGTATTACATTTACATTTTCGTCGTGTCCAATTGACGGCTAAAGACCGCTCTTGGACGTGTCAAAATAATTGGGTTAGGTAGTAGGTCTCGTTACTACTCTTTACTAAACATTCATAGGTAGTCAAGAATTAACTACTAGATTGTCAAACTATAAATATAAATAATCAAAATAGAAGCCTAATATTTGAAGTAGTTAGTAATTCGAAAATATACGTAGTAAAATTATTCATCGTAATATTCAAATTGTCAGTAAAATGTTAAATAATCAAATTAAATCTACGTTATGCATTTTAAACTAAAAGTACAAATATAAGACCATATAAAATAATCAGACAATAAGGCTCTACTTTTTAAGTAATTCAAATAGGCACAATATTTGAAAAATCATTGCCTTCAAATTCGGCCAGATTATAGAAAGGGTGACCTATAAGCATCTCCTCCAGTATTCGTTGTATGCGTAAAAGGGAGCTACCGCGGGTATGATGCGAGTGAATGTCTGCATTAATTGCAGTTTCTGCGAGGTGCTGTCTTGAATAATCTTAGAATGCGATTTAATTATTCCCGCTTCTTCGGGACGCGTCCTGTCTCACGGTTGTCACGAGCCAATCCAAACTGCAGATTTGCGCTATATTCACTATATTTAATTATTAAAATTAAGATTTATTATTGAGATAATTTAAAAAATACTATCAATTCGAATTGAAACACGGAATTTCCATTCGTATTTAAATTATAATACTGTCCGGTTTTCAGCATTACGTCATTACGCGCCTTAATCGGTGATAACCACTAAACGCACCAACGAATCTTGTCAGCTTTTATACTGTTAAAATAGCTACTGCGCATATTATTATACTATCCTATTTTAACCTTTCTGGTGATCGTTCATTACTTTCCCGGCCCACCAACCGACCAGGAGGGAAAGTATCGTAAAATATCTATTTTGAGCTCCCTGAGATGATTAAGACCATTTCCACATTTAAGTATGTCTGTGTGTATGTATTCCTCCACGATAGCGCCCAAGCACGTAATCCGGTTGAGTCGAAATGCAGAATGCAGGCATCGTTTGCTCATTGCAAGAGTTGAAATCAGTGCACTAGTCATATATTATCATCCTCGAAATATTGGACTTAGAGACTTGACATTTGATACACAGATGCCTCGTTGAGCCGAAATCACATTGTGAAATTTCGGTTGGAATATCTCATAAATAAGCTGCACTAATAATATAGAAATTCCGCCATACAAATATATGACATACAACATACATTCCCACAATACAAGGCACAAATCGATGTATACTCATAATTCTATACCTGCAACATCACAATTTCAAAGGACAACTCAATACAGAAGCATAACATTTTATAACAGGTTACCAGATGAATTAAAAAATATACAAACATATGCACTATTTAAAAAACTTACCAAGGAATTTTTACTGCAAAAATGTTTATATGGCACGGACTTTTAAAATTTTATATTCACAATTGACTACTTGTTTATTTTATTTATTTTTTATTTTTTTTAACTTCCATTTTAATTCTATTCTGAACACTTCATTTTATAGACAATTTACTTACTGATTATGTAACATGATTTAGGAATTATTGCTTTTATTTTTATATTTTTACTCTGATTATTATTTGATGCTTTCCAAATTGGACTCCTTGATTATTATTATTATTATTGTTTTTTTTTATTTGAAGATTCATACTTTTTTTTTATTTTTGGATTTGGTATTTCTATTTTTGATATTTATAAAGATCTTTTTAATATTTAGACAATGTAATGGTTGATTTTGTATAGTTTATTGACTTTCAGATGTCTAACGTGATTTAATTTTATTTTTTCCAGATATATGATATGTTTAAAATATGAATATTATAAAAAAATAGATTTATTAATTGTAAGTTCTATACCCTTACCGGGTTTTTTGGAATAAATAAACTTTGAACTTTGAACTTTGAACTAGGGCGGAATTAAATATTTAAATTTGCGGGGTCGCGGCGTCGTTTGCGTTTGGATTTTTAAATAAGCGGCGACGCACGTTCTAAATTTAAATATTCATTGCGTTGTGTCGCCCGTTCAAAATTCGAATGTTTAACGGCGACGCGCGTTTGCAATTCTATTTTTATTTGAATGAGATGACGTCCTTGGCTAATTGCCGGAAAAGTCTTAGGGTTGATTTTCTTGTTTATTTCGGAAATCATTCGCGTGGTTTCGAACCGCAGTTGCAAGGAGTTTGTTTATATTATGTACCTATATATCTTCTTACATTGTGTTGTGGCTATTTTGTTTTTTGTTTAATGTGTTAGCACCTAAATACTTTTAACTTCCACGAAGGTTGGCTGTAAGAGATTATAATTTAAGCAATAAGTACGCCTTGTGTTTTAAATAGTGCAATAAAGAATTTCTATCCATATATCTATCCAGCTATGACCGTTTTTTATATTTGGCAAAAATAAGGCTTCAATTTGCCATCTTAAGATAACGAAATTAGAAAACTATATTCCCTTCCTTCTCTCATATATGAGGAAGAAATGACGGAATCAAAAATAGCATGAAATAATTGTGTCTTAAACTAATTAATTATGAATGAAAATGGTAATGAATTATATATGAGTATCGTCCTTGCGAAATACCAATTTTCGTGGTTTTATTTTATCTTTATCCATTAGCGTCCAATCGAGTTTTGCGTGTCGGAAGTAAATGATGTTTCTCATGATTATATTGGTCGACAAAGTAACCGTTTTGCAAATATCTCTAATGTAAATCAGCGCTCGAGTTTTAGACGCGACAGCAGTGTGTTCATGCCATTAATTATATTTATGTAGTGTGTTAAACAATATTGCGAAAAATACTTATATGAAAAAATGCCAGTACGGACACGAAAGGTATGTACATTTTTATAAAATCATAAATCTAGTACAAGTTGGCAAATTTTTAATTATCGCTCACTTCATAAAATTTTACGTTATATTTCACTCTAAAATTACTCAAAATTCATGCTGCGATGTTATAAAGCTACCTATGTAGAGATAGCAGGGGGGGTGCTTTTTGAATCGAAAGAGAAAATATCGTATACTAAATGTATATATTTTCGTCTGTCGTTTCAATATCAAACGATAAACGAAAATATATGCTCGTACATGGAACGCAAAAGTGATAGAGATGGAATTCGAAAAGATATATATGGAACACAAAAGTGATAGAGATATGACGTCATCTCTTTTATGATATTTCTTATAGTAATTTTGATATTCTTCTATCAATATAATATATAGTTTTTTGTTTGACTACTCGAATACTTTTTTTAACATTATCAATTATTTAAATATCAATGAAATATTATTTTAAAGTAAATATATTTACTCAAATAAAGACTTACCTCTCGCTAATTATATTAAATGGTGAATTAGAGAATAAAATATCGTTTTATATTTATTTAATAAAATTATTAATGTGGACACCAAAATGTATTGCAGTTTAAAAGCTTAGAAATATTGAAAAATGCCAATTGTACTGAAATTGCGTAGTCCTAATGTGGTGGCTGTTGCAATTACATTTTTTTTGTGCGGTAATGCAAAGCGGCTTTGGTGGAAATTTGATATTTGCTTGATAGATTTGATGTTGGCAGCAGCGAGAATATTGTCATCTATATAATTTATTTCTTTCCAATTATAACTTATATATTTTAAATACCGGATTTCACATTTTTTGACGTATTTACGCATACGAGCTCGAAAATCGATACATTTGTTTTCTCCATGCTTGTCAATATTTTTTTTGCTTGTATTTACTTTAACCCTGGAATGCTATCATGATTTTACTAAGCCTCACCCCAACGGCGAAATATAGCAACCAAAAGACACAACCGCACAAACGCTGACACTAACTAACATTAAAGCTAGCGGGCGGCAGCGGTGCAGCGCGCTATACCGGAGAACACTGATTAAAAAACAAGAGTGGGGTGCACCTGCAGGTGCACCACAGGTAGCATTCCAGGGTAGCATTACACCTAGCACCACAGGTAGCACCACAGGTAGCATTCCAGGGTAGCATTACACCGGGTAGCATTACACAGGGTAGCATTACACAGGGTAGCACCACAGGTAGCACCACAGGTAGCATTCCAGGGTAGCATTACACCTAGCACCACAGGTAGCACCACAGGTAGCATTCCAGGGTAGCATTACACCGGGTAGCATTACACAGGGTAGCATTACACAGGGTAGCACCACAGGTAGCACCACAGGTAGCATTCCAGGGTAGCATTACACCGGGTAGCATTACACAGGGTACCATTACACAGGGTAGCACCACAGGTAGCACCACAGATAGCATTCCAGGGTAGCATTACACCGGGTTGCATTACACAGGGTAGCACCACAGGTAGCACCACAGGTAGCATTCCAGGGTAGCATTTCACCGGGTAGCATTACACAGGGTAGCACCACAGGTAGCATTCCAGGGTAGCATTACACCGGGTAGCATTACACAGGGTAGCACCACAGGTAGCATTCCAGGGTAGCATTACACCGGGTAGCATTACACCGGGTAGCATTATACAGGGTTTTAATTAGATATAAAAAAATAATAATTTATTCTTAGATGGAATCTTAGACTGCTTTTTTTATTTAATGACGTTGTATTCGTCGAGATACCTAGAAAAACGTGATTTATAACAACATCTTCATTGTAGGTACGTCTCATAAAAGTGGAAGTTGGCGGTCAAGAATCTGTAACTATAATACTAATAATAATAACATTATATTTTCTTTGCAGCCATTGAGTCAAACAGAAATTACAAAAAAAAAAATACATGAAAAGGAACCTCATTAGTTGATATGAAAACAGAGGCTACGTTATCTCACAAAAAAACACATTTTAAGAACACTGATTCTATTTTAAAAATAATAAATTAAAACCTTGATTGTATTTTACAACTGATTGCATTTTAAAAATAAAAGACCCATCCTGTCATTGATTTCTTCCCTCTGGGTAATTAAAACTGGAGTTCCACAGGGATCCATACTAGGTCCTATTCTGTTTCCGGTTTTTTCCTCAGATATTAAATCTAACGTTCTGCACGGCCATTACCATTTATATGCGGATGTCACCCAACTTTTACGTCATATTGAATTTTGTGATCCTGGTTCGGCATTCAGTAATATCAATTTAGATTTAGAGAGGCTCTCTACTTGGTCGAATCAGCAGGTGCTAAAGAGCAGCGGTTCCCAATTACTTTTTCCTACGTAGGTACCACTTCAAGAAAGACCTCAAACTCGCGTACCCCTTATTGCAGGAATGATAAATAAAAATGAAATCAGTTTTTTTTAAACATTTATTACCATCAACATACCGTTCTAATAACTGTAAGAATCAGATTAATGTGACACATGCTGAAAAATCTGGTTTGAAAAATCTGGTTGCTTTTTGGTCAGCTTCAGTCTCATATCATCTCGTTTTCGAATTGAAGAATGTTTAGTTTGTCATTACCGGAAATCCACTCTCGCAAAGGTACGTTGTGCAATTTATATTTCAGCAATTGTTTTGCATAACTGTTTTTTACTGATTCAGTTATTTTAGTCAAAAGATTGCCACGCGTACCCCTTGATGCAACTTCGCGTACCCCTGGCAGTACGCGTACCACTAATTGGGAAACATTGCTAAGTATAGAGTAATCCGACTAAATGTTCTTTTTTTTTTAAATTCTTTGGGAAACCTCGTGCAGCGCGTTTCTTTTGTCGGCCAAGACCGGGGTTGGGCCAAGCGCCAACCGATGGCGTCAATATTTGAATAAATTGTATGGCGGAATTTGAATATTAATACTTTAGTTTGTTTATGAGATACTCTAACCAAAATTTCACAATGTGATTTCGGCCCAACAATGCATCTCTGTACCAAATTTTAAGTATAAGTGCAATATTTAGGGATTGAATTATGACTAGTGCGCCCTCTGGTTAACCGATTTCTACAACAACCTTTTCAACTCTTGCCTAACTCTTCAGCTAAATCGGATTCAGCGTTTGGCGCTATTGTGTAGGAATACGTATACGTACAGACGGACAGATAGACAGACAGACTGAAATCTGGAAATGGTCTTAATCGTCCCAGGGGGCTCAAAATAGGCATTTCCGTTTTCATCTAAAACAAAAATACTAGTTGGCAATACTTTCCCTCCTTGTTGGTTGGTGGGCCTGAAAAGTAAAATGATGCTAGGCATATTATTATTAACATGTATATGACAAAGTCTCTGAACTAGGCCTGAGCCTGTTCCAAGACAGACGATTAATGTCTGATGTCTGGTTATTAAATCTGCACTGTAAAGATAATCGATAGGTTAGTAATTATCATTAAATAAAGAATTCAAATTTAAACATTTAAATCAAAATATTAAAAAATCTAAATCAAATGCATTATGCTAAGTAAATTAACCAAAATGCCAAATAGGATTAGGTTCACAGATTAAACAGACGAATTACTGATGATGTTGAATGATGATGAATACACAGATGGGGTGGATATCAATTGCCTTAAATCAGATCCAGTTGTCAAAATGTAACTTTTCCAGGAGACGGATTAAACATTAAAAGTGCAATATTTTGTAAAAAGAGGTTGCGAAGGATTTGTTTCGGTCCTTATAAATCCTGACGTTCCATGAATTTATGCGATGTAACGGGTGGAAATTCAATACAAAAACGTGGATTCTTTCAAAACAAGTCAGAGCAACAAACAACCAAACAGTCTTACCCGACAAGACGTTGCAATAACAAAATCAGAGCAGCCGGTTTATCTGATTGGGCCAACTATCTTCAACAAACTCAATCATAATAATTCGCAATATTTAAATCAAAATTGAGAAAATACCTAAAGAGGTACCTAAAGAAAATGTATTTGACGCTCGACAGACATCACAAGATGCTATTGGTATTTTCTTTGATTTCTCGAAAATAATTTCATTGTTTTAATCATGAAACTCTTTTAATAAAACTAAAATATTACGGAATAAGAGATAAGGATTTGGATTTAATTATATTAAAATACAGCATACAAAAGATTGATATAAAGGGAGTAGGGTGCTCGTTATTCTTCAACAGTTCTTTCCAGGAGAGAAACTCATAGAATCCGTCAAAAAAAAAAGTACTAGTATAGTTTATTGATGTTTAGCATGTGTACGAAATGTATCTACGTTGAAATATATTTTTTTTTCATTTTTATTTGACTTTGAATAAAAAATATTTTTTTCATAAAACAATAATACATAAAGAACAATATTAAATAGTTAATTATCACATATAATACAAACAAAATAGTCGTCAAAAATATAAATAAATGATTTGGCAAATTGATTAACACAAAATAATAATTCAAAAAATTGTCGTTCAAAATATAACTATAAATAAATTGTTGCTTTTTTCTTCCGCCAACCATCTTGTTAGGGATTTTTTTTTAATTTGATCATATTCTCGATATATCTTATTGCTTCAGGAATATTGTTGTACATTCTAAGAGCAAGGTATGTTAATGGCGCTGGCCAAATGATGTGTACGTTCTTGGCACCATCATGTCTCCAGTTTGTGTAGCTATAGTATCTAAGCCTATAAGCCTACTGTTGATGATTAGGGACATTTTATATTTAGCATGTAACATTAACTCATTTTACTCAGTATGTGTATTTCTAAAAATAATAGGGTATAATATTTACTTACCAATTTTAGATGTAAATATTTTAAGACGTCGGTTGTGTCACCTCAAGACATTCCCGGCAAGTAGACAAGCCCATCTGCCACCTCCCCCCGCTCCCGTGCCATCCCCACCTCCCCCGAGCGCCAATTCGTAGTATATTCTGTGGTTTTAAAATTGTATTTATCCAAAAAATATGTAGTATTTTCTTAAATATAGCGGACTTTAAATATTATTTGCGTCGCTTGTATAAGAAAAATTAATACCAAAATTTCACAACGTGGTCGGTCCAACAAGGCATCTGTGTACCGGATTTCAAGTCTCTAACTGCAATATTTAGAGATTGAAGTATGACTAGCGCGCACTCTGCTGGACCGATTTCGACGACAATCCTTTTAAGTCTTACCATGACCATATCATGCCTGCATGCTAAATTTCAGCTCAATCGGATAAAAAATTTGGGCGCTACCGTGGAGGAATGCACACACACTTTCACACACCGACACAGCAGACTTCAGTCTGGAAATTGTCCAAATCGTCTTGTGGGGGGGGGGGGGGTTAAAATGTATATATCAGACTTAAACATTTTGCGCGTTCACCATACTTTACCTCCTTCTTGGTTGGTAGGCCAGTAGAATAGGTAAAGTAGAATTTCTCAGTATTGATGGGGTCTCTTTATGTACGTGGCTGTAGATGAGATATGTTTAAGGCTGCTATTAATTTGTATCCTAAATACAAATTATACTGTTACACACTACTTACTGTTTTGCAACATACATATAATGTGTATTAAAATAAAAAAAACTAAAACAGCTGGGACCTGGTTTGGAAGCGTCGCTAAAAATCATATGCTTACATAGCAGCTGTTATGTTAGTCCGGCTTTGTTAAATTATAATTAGCTGTTGGTTTTCCTGAAAATAAATAAATAAATAAATAAATAGCATTCGCCTATGTTTCGCCGCGCCGACCTAGCCAAACGTGTTTGCACAGTCATCGGCCTATCGATTCGATCAAACAGCAATAACTCATTCAAATTAGCCGTTTCTGAAAGTCCGATTTCATTAACTGATTAGGATTACGACACTGACCAAATAATGTGATGAGGATGTTTATTTTGTTTATAAAATTAGGTAACGTAGTTTGCGGTGAATGGAATTAACTTCAACATTAAAATGAATTAAAACCCTATAGCAGCGTGTTTCAAATGGTGGGCTGTGATCCAGCACCGGGCCACAAAAATATTTTTTTAAATTAGTTAATATTTTTTTGTCTTTCTTATAACTTTCTCTTTATTTTAGTTGTAATTTTATTATATTTGTCGCACTCTATTTAACGGAATGTTATGTTCCATTTTATGGCGATTTTACAATGGAATCGCGATTATTGTTTGTTTTTGAGTACCTAATTTTAAGGCAATTTGGTTTTATGAGCATTTTACTAAAACTTTTAAATAATTTATGTAACAGAGCATTTCAGTAGTTGCCTGGCAAACATAGATGCCTTGCTAATTTCTGGCCCTCGTAAGGCTTGGATCTATTACAATTATCTAACTTCGCATTTGTCATCGCCCTTTCTTATTTACGACTTCACCAAAACCCAACTGTCTCGTCTGGAGGTCCAAAGTCTTCTACGTTCACTGCAGGGCGACAGAACGAGAAAATCGTTAAAACGTCCTGTGGTGACGGGCTCGCCCGTTGTAGTTGACACCGCAAGTTGTTGTCTCGTCTGGAGGACGAGACAGTTGGGTTTTGGGGGGAGGGAGCTAATGGGCCCATGATGAGGTGGCCACGATGACCCATGTGTTCAGGGTCGGTCACACTCACGGGTCAACACCCATCCGATGGCCTCCACGCATGGGGTGCGAACCTGGGTAGGACACTGGGTCAACCAGTCTCCCCTGGGAATCAAACCTCTGGCGCTCCTGGACGGTCTACGCACCGAGCGGCGCAAGCCAATCGACTGTGCTCTCCGACTAACAGTTAAGAGTTTCAAGGCGATAGGTGAGGGCAGCAAACCCCGCCCACCGCCCGGGCAGTTATAACGACGAGGGTCGTCTTGTCTGCCCGGGATGTCGTGCTACGACAACCCTGCGCGTACCAGAAGGGTAGAACGCGCAGGGGGTGAAATAGGGTAAACCACCCCCCCCCGTACCGCCCCGAGAACCCATTTATTTAAAATAATAAAAGATATTTACAAAGTAAAAATTTACAAAAATAATACTAAATTTACCATATTCACAATAGAAAAGAAAAAAAAAACAACAAATATCACAAATTTAGGGCCGGTGAGCGGGGTAGAGGACGCATCAGAAACGATGATGGTGGAGGCGCACGGTCCGTGGGCAGGTCTCGGAGCAGCCACGGGGGGGAGGAATCCCTGGATCCTGCAAAGAACGAAACGCCCCTCGGGGCGGTAAAGAGACGGACACAAAGACGGGCACTTCGGGCTGGAAGTATCCGCCGAATCACGCCACCAAGGAAGAGGGTACCCCCTGGGGGGTATCCCGAGGCCTCATGCTTTCCCAAGAAGCCACCCAGTGCTCCACAAACTCGCCAAACGACTGGAAGCAGCTCCTACAGCTGACCAGATCCGGGTACCAAATCGGAGAGCGCCCAACGCACGCGGCCACTGCATCCATCAACTTCTCCCGTGCAGCCGCTAGAATTGGGCAAGACCAAATTACGTGTTCCGCAGTTTGGCGACCATACCCACAGGCGCACCGGGGGTCATCGGCAAGTCCAAAGTCAAATAGTTTGGCTCTGAACTCTCCGTGGCCCCCAACCAGCTGCGTGGTATGGTGGTCGAACCGCAGAAACGAATTTGCCATCCGCACTGCGACGGACGGGAAAAAGCAATGGGTGAGGCGGCCAGTACCCCCGGCGTCCCATCTAGCCTGCCAGACACGCAAGGACTCCACCCGAATCAGGCGGGCAAACTCCCCAGCTCGGTGCGCCTCCGGGTCGATCGACAGGCCATGAAGGACTACCGGCTCGCCCCGGCGGTACCGCGACAACGCTGCACGCTCCAGAATCTCCAGGTCAATCGGCAGAACGCCAGCGATGACGGGTAACGCAAGAGTGGACGTCGTTCTGTACGCCCCGGTCAGGGCCACGAGAGGGATGCGCTGTCCGCGCAGCAGCGCGACACGCGTCGCCTCAGGAACAGCAGACTCTGTCCAAGCGCGTGCGGCATAAGTCGCACGCGGGACGAAGACGCCCTTATAGATAGTCATGACCGCCGGGAAACGAATTCCCCAGTCGGCCCGACTCACTCCGCGGAGCGCAAAGAATAGATCCCGGGATTTTTCGGCTGTAATCTTTGCGTGCGAAAGAAAGGAAAGGGAAGCCGTAAGCGTCACCCCCAGGTATCGAACGGTGGCCGGGAAGGATACCGGGCGACCGTTCATCCTGATGACAGGGTTCCGCTTAAGATGTCCCTTCAGGAGAAGCGCCTGATTTTTCGTCGGAGAGAAGGTGAGTCTGTTTCGCTGTCCCCATCCGAGGATCAGGTCCAGCGAGTCAGCCACCCTTCTCTCGACCTCTGCGCGACTCCTGCCGCCCACCAGGAGAAGAGCGTCGTCTGCATAAGCGCTGACGGTGCACCCCTCCGGGTAAGGTAGACCGAGGAAATCATCAAAGAGAATGTTCCAAAGGCTGGGACCCAACACTGACCCCTGTGGACAGCCCATGGTCGGGGTTTTGGTGACGCTGGTCGGGCCGTACCTCAGAGTGACAGATCTGTCTGAAAAGTAGCTCCTCACTACTTTCAACAAATTGTTCGGGCACAGGCGGGCGCGAAGCTTGCATATAAGCATCGGCCACCACGCGTTGTCGAATGCACCGGAGATATCCAAAAATACGCCTACCACGTAGCGGCCGTCGTAGTTGCGGACCCAGTTCTTCGCAAACAGGATGGCGTCCTCCGTGCTTTTCCCTCGGGTAAATCCAAACTGACGCTCGTTCTGGGGAGACAGAGTCCTCTCCAGCCGTTCGCGCACAAGCACTTCTAGCACCTTACCCATTATGGGAAGGAGCGTGATGGGCCTGTACGCTTTCGGATCCGAGCGCGGCTTGTCGTTACCTTTGGGAATCACCCGCAGGAGGCCAGCCTTCCAGCATAATGGGAAATGACCGTCCCTAATGCATTTCTGCATCAGGACAGTCACCTCCCATCTTGCGAATTCCCACACCCGCTTCACTATATCAGACGTAAAGTTGTCTATCCCCCGTGCCTTTCTACGCGATAGCGACCCGATGATGGTGCCGACCTCGTCCGCTGTTACCTCTGACAGATCAGGTACGCGCGAGTCTACGGCAATAAGCCGCCGCAGCTGCGCGTGGTGGGGATCGTCATTGTCATTCCGATCCGATGGACACAAAGAACCGAGGAGAACTGAAAGAGTGCCTTCGGTGTCAAGCGGGGCGGAAGTACCCTCGACAATGCTAGAGAGGTAGTTCCCACCCCGCTTGGCACCTTTGTCGATGACGTTCTTCATGGACGCCCCGACTAACAGTCGGGGGGTCCGGGAACTGTATTGTTTCCTATAGAGCGGGGGTGGTTGTCTACCTTACGGCGACTGCTCTTGAAATGACCATTGGCCATCCGATCCCGGTTCAGAGTCGGGCAAAGGACGCCTTGGTCCGCGATAGATTCGGTGCACACCGTTTCACCGCTTCGTAAGGGAGAGGACCGCGCAAGCGACCTCGAACTCGGAACCAATCGAGAGACCGGAGAAATCTGGTCACAATTGGTAGTTAGGGCGCGAGTGCCGCCCGCCAGGTAACATACCTGGCTACTCGCCGTAAGGCGTTGGTCTCTAACGGGTTGTGGCGTAGCTAGACGTCGGATTGTTTTGTCCGAAGTCGTCTACGCTCACTGCAGGTCGATAGAACGACTAATCGTTGAAACGTCCTTTGGTGACGGGCTTGCCCGTTGTAGTCGACACCTCAAGAAGATGTCTCGTCTGGATGCACCGGTGACAGCTAGTTTAAAATCCTGGTTGTCCTTAGCCAAACCAGCTGACCCCTCGACTCTCTTCAGGTTCAGACATAATTTTGGGCTAGCTCTAAAACTGCCCTCTCTGCTCTACCCCAACACCAAAAATTCGATTCTAAGCAATTCCAAGGATCCGGCAATATAGAAGCACGTAATAAGTGGCCGTAGTGATTGAAATGATCTACAAGCCCGCGTAGACTTCCACAAAAAGTTCCTTGCTGAAATCAGCCAGAACGGCAATGGTCTCGGGTTATGGCAGTACAACCATGAGCGATATGGACTTGAAGGTGTAACGCTTGCGGGGAGATTACGACAGCAATAATATGGCTCACGCTATTGGCCTCCAATGCCAGAATGATTGGACAACAATTGGAGACTTCTGCATTCCTCCTCCAACGTACTGGAAAGTAATGTTGTATGACTGGACGCCAGAGATGCTAAATTTTATTTAAATGCCTTTCAGCATACACTTCCAGACCCCAGTAACACCGCTCGTTGGAGCTATGTCGAGGTTATTTCAAATCCTCTTTGTAGCAATACATCTTGGACAGCTATATATTTTTTTTATAGATATTTTATAGATATTTTTTTTATATATTATTTTTATAGATGTCCAGCCAGCTGGAATATAGATATATTCCAGCTGGCTGCAAAGTAGCCAATGACGGTACACTTACCGCTACGACAAAGTCCTTCCTGTTATTTGCGAGGTAATGGCTCGTGCCAACAAGGGTTTGACTGTACCCTCCGAAACCCCAATACAGTTTGTGCGGGATGGCTCTAAAAGCAAAAAAAACATTTCACTACAAAACCCTTCTCAATAATCAAAACAGCTTCAGATTGGATTCTGGAGGTCGATTCGATTTCTAAGCAGTATAAATTCCCTGAAAGTCTCGGATGCACAGCCCTGCGTCTAGATATAACTCTTTACTCTCTGTCTCGGAAGATGGCCCTTATCGTAGAATTAACTGTTCCATGGGAATCAAATATCCCAAAAGACCACGAGTACAAATTAAATAAATACCATGATCTCGCAAATGCCGTCACCCGGAACGGCTTCACTATTCACCTTCACGCGGTGGAAGTTGACGCTCATGGCCTGCCAGCTAAATCTCTGTTTCACATTTTTTTAAATTTTGGTCTCTCCAGGAAAGTAGTCAACTCCTTCCTAGAAAAATGATCTAAAACCGCGATTTCCGCATCTTAAATTCTATGGCTTCGAAGGGGGAGTGAATGGGTGGTAAGGTGTACGTTGACATGTTAGTCCGGAATACACCGCTCACCCCCCAGAAGTGTAATATTATTATAGTATTCTAAGGGGCCCGACTTCAGTCGGTGAATTCCATGGCAGCTCCGTTTGTATTTTATTTTATTATTATTAGAGATATGTCCAACCCAACACTCACTGTAACCCGGGATATCTTTTCATAGATGAATACGCTCAAAATTCGGAATCAAATTACTATCACGGTACTGTTTTAAAAACACTAACTACGACAAGATTCGCGCGCGTTTTTTCCGCAAACGTTCGAACTGGCGAAATTTCCTCTCGGTAGAAGGCTCGTAAAATGAATGAGTGGATGCATGAGTCAGTCAGTCAGGAAATTGCCTTTTATTAATAAAGATTTGGTCAACACTGGTGATGCACCCAACGAAAGGTTAAATAATATTCCTAGTCATCGTTCTTATTTGTTCAGGATACCTATTTACCCTAATCCAAAGTAGCAGTTTGGGAATCGTCCTGATTATTATCACTCATTCATCTTATATTTATATAAAAATGAATCGCCGTGCGTTAGTCTCGCAATATCTCGGAAATGACTCAACCGATTTGAATTATTTTTCTTTTATTTTGTTTGGCTTAATTCAGGGGTGGTTTACAAAATAAATTTAAAGAAAAACCCAAAGGAACAGCTAAAAAATCGAAAAAATCGTAATTGGTCATTTTGGGAACATTGGCCACTTTCTAGATGGCTATCGCGGCGATCGTATTGTTTGACAGCTGCGCTATCCATAACAATTATTCATTCTGTACAATGTGTACAATTTCAAAAACTCGAAAGGTCTAAAAATACGAAAGTCAAAAAAGTCGAAAAAGTCAAAAAAGTCGAAAAAGTCGATAAAGTCGAAAAAGTCGAAAAGGTCGTAAAAGTCGAAAGAGTCGAAAATGTCGAAATCGAACTCATATTCCGACAAAGCGACCCTTTGGCCGCGAATTGGAATTATTGAAGACTGATTTCACAAAACTTAAAATATCTACTTATCGGTGATAGGCAATCCCGTAATTCGTCATGTGTTGCGTCTATGGTCATTCTTACGTCCGATCTCACCATTTAAGGTCTTTAGAAACGCGTCATAGAAGGCGCTGATAGCATTGACGGCCAAACTAATAGCAATTTATTTGGCCATCTATAATAACATTGATAATGAATGTTTTTTTTTTATAAAGGATTGATTGATTATAAAAACCCAATGATAACAATAATAACATTCAATGATTAGTGCCATCTATCGCATTTTTATATATGCTGATTACATCACAGAAATAATACGAAGAGATAGATTTCCATCCTTTAGTCTAACATTAAAGTGCGTAATTGTTACGTATTGAAACCTGTATACCAAATAAAAGATTGACTGCTGCATGTAAGCAGCTACGATTTAAAAAAAACGTTTGTTATCATATTATTACTTTATTCCGAGATAGGATACCGTATACCCGTAGGCATGTTTAGAGTGGCATACCATATATAGTGCGCCTTCATACGGCTATATATACCACGAACATTGCATTGAACTTAACAGAAGATTAATCAATATTTGTGACTATGACTGCCATCTACACGTTGCGTTTCGTAGTCAAATCTGAGCTGCCAAATCGTAGTCAAGCATTGAGCAATCTATTACGCTATATAATCAATGCGATTGCTAGTATATTTTAAGCTATTGCATAGCTTTTATCGCGGGCCTAGCTAGGCCAGCGCGGCGACCGAATGAAGAAATTTCCTAACGAAAATTAATGATTTTAAACTGATAATTACGTCTAAACGAGTACTGCTTACGATTCGAAAAAAATATATGTTAAACAAGAACATTTTCCTAATATTCTTAGCTTTGAATATTTTAGATTTTGTTTATATTACATACTGTAATATAAACATTTGTGAAATTAGGTCTAACCGAACACAAAAACGACTACTACGTAAATACTATCTAGCGTATTATTATGAAACCTGCATCATTTTAAAGATAATTTAATTATCTATCTTTTTACCTACGATTTTTTTCGAATAATCCGTTTTTTTGCTTTATCGAATAAAAAATTCGTGCGCGGCGCTCTATCGGAAGACGTTTAAATTATTACGAATCATTTGCTACCGCAGCCGCAAATGATTCGGAATAATTTCAACGTTTTTCGATAGAGCGCAGTTATCTGACATAAGGAAAAATAAAATAAATAAAATAAATAAATAATTATAATTGCATAAGTTGTTAAAAATGCTATGCAATAGCTTTACCGCGGCAGTCCCCGAGTGCCACACGTATTTTTTATACTTCTTCCTGGAGAGACTGGTATAGGAGAGACTATTTTTTATACTTCTTCCTGAAGAGTCCACCTTCTTATCGCGAAGCATTAATGGTAATAGTAATAATAATAAAGCGCTTTATTTGTAAGCAAAGGCGAGCTTATTCCCTGCAGGCAATATTTCAGAGCTAACCTATACTATTGTATGAACCTTGTTTGCGAATAGATGCTAACTTAATCTATACAATAAGTTTAAAAAATACAAAAAAGAGAAAGGAAAAAAATACACATTTATCTCTTTTTGGGCATAGAATGTGATACACCAAAATAAACTAGCACATATAAGGACGCAAAGGTTTAAAAAGGTGGAGAATGGGAAGGAAAGGTAATTTATGTGGAAGATTTCAAATGTTCTCTGAGTCTGTTTTAAAAAAATACGTGTGGCATTCGCGGACTGCCGCGGTAAAGCTATTGCATAGCATTTTTAACAACTTACGCAATTATAATAAAATAAAAAAAATCTGATATTAGATAACTGCGCTCTATCGGAAACGTTGAAATTATTCCGCATCATTTGCGGCTGCGAAAGCAAATGATTCGGAATAATTTAAACGTCTTCCGATAGAGCGCCGCGCACGAACTTTTTATTCGATAAAACAAAAAAACCGGATAATTCGAAAAAATCGTAGATAAAAAGATAAATAATTAAATTATCTTTAAAATGTTGCAGGTTTCATAATAATACGCCAGATAGTATTTGCGTAGTAGTCGTTTTTGTGTTCGGTTAGACCTAATTTCACAAATTAATTACACTATGTAATATAAACAAAATCTAAAATATTCAAATCTAAGAATATTAGGAAAATGTTCTTGTTTAACATATATTTTTTCGAATCGTAAGCAGTACTCGTTTAGACGTAATTATCAGTTTAAAATCATTAATTTTCGTTAAGAAATTTCTTCATTCAGTCGCCGCGCTGGCCTAGGCCCGCGATAAAAGCTATGCAATAGCTTAAAAATGTTATGTTTTGCGCGGTTCTCACATTTTTCGGAAAAGCATTCCAAAGACGGGCTCCATGCTAGGTGAAAGATAATGAGCAGAAGTCAGTGCTGGGACCAGGGATAGAGAGTAGCAGGTTATCTTTTGATATCAGATTAATGATATAAGTAGCAATTCCTTAATGTGTTATTTCTTTCATTTCACGTGTTATGATGAAAATTCTATTTTTGTCAATTGATTCCATTGATTGGTGGTTCGTGTCAATTTCCAAAATACTTATTATTGTGGATTAGACGATCGCGGCGTCGCAATATGCGCGTCGGTACATCCGTCGAGCGAGCCATCAATTGATAGCATCTCTGATACAATTTTCGAATTATGTCGCTTTACGATCGCGTGTTCAAAGACGGGAGAGTCGCTACTCTGCGCCAGGCGGAAGACCACACCAAATTACTCCTTACCTACACACATAAGTGCATCTGATTGCCCATTGAGATACTACAAATTGTACTAATAAACACCATTACTTAAGTAGCTTTAAAGAGCCCCTGTAAGTCGCATATATTTTGTCAGTTAATCTTCTTGCCTTATTTGTGTAGATCATTAGATAAAGGTCTTTGATCTAGCTGCTGAAAGTGAATTTTGGGAGCTAATGGGCCCAGTGCAGTTAGGCCATTATGACCCATGCGTTAGGGTCGGCCCAACCCACAGGTCAACACCCATCCAGTAGCCTCCAAGCAGACGTGCGAGCCCGAGTAGGACTTTGTGCCTGTGAGGCAGTTCCACTAAGAAACGACCTTCGGGTGATCCTAGACGGTTTGCGCACCGTGCCGTGTCCACCAAATCTGGAATCGTCAAGAAGTCTGGAATCGGCTTTGTCTCCTATAGAGCGGGGGTGGTTGTCAACCTAATGAAACGAACAATCGGCTACCCGATACCGGGTGAACAGGCGGGCAAAGGATGCCGTGGTCCGCGATAGATTCGGTAGACACCAAATCACCGCTACGTAAGGGAGAGGACCGCGTAAGCGACATAGAACCCGTAACCAGCCAGGAGGCCGGAGAAATCTGGTCGTAGCTGTAGGTAAGGGCGCGAGTGTCGTCCCGCTGGGTTCATACCCGCCTTCTCGCGGTAAGGTATCTTACGGGCGAGTGGCGTAACTAGACAGTGGACTGTTTCGTCATAAGTCTTCTACGCTCGCCTCACGGGAGACAGAATGATCAAATGTCGTTAAAACTTCCTGAGGTGACGGGTGGGAGCTAATGGGCCCTGCTGCCGTTTGGCCACTAAGATCCAGTTGTTTAGGGTCGGTCAAACGCTCGGGACAACACCCATCCGGAGGCCTCCACGCAAAAGTGAGAGCCAGGATAGGACGCTGGCCTGCGGGCCACTCTCCCCTAGGAGTCAACCTTCGCGGAGTCACGTGCGGCGTCAGCCAATCGATTGTGCATTCTGACTAACAGCCAGGGCAGTCTGGAAACAGTAATGTTTCCTATAGAGCGGGGGTAGTTGTTAACCTTACGGCAACTGCTCTTGAAACGACTATTAGGCCACCCGATTTCGGGTAAACAGCCATGCAAAAGATGCCGTGGTCCGCGATAGAATCAGGAAGACACCGCATCACCGCTACGTAAGGGAGAGGACCGGGCAGGTGGCGTAACTAGACAGTGGATTGTTTTTCGTCCCAAGTCTTCTGCCATCACCTCACGGGAGACAGAACGATCTAATATCGTTAAAACTTCCTGAGGTGACGGATTCGCCCGTTGTAGTTGACAGCTCTAGTTGCACCATTAATTATTTATAATATTAGATCGCTCAACTTGACAACCAGGATTTTACACGGCCCGGTGGCATAGTGGTTAGGTCGCCTGATCTTACATTGTAAGGCCCCGGGTTCGATTCCCGGCCGGGTCACCATTTTCCGTTGGGATAACGAAATTGCATTTTCAATTCTGTCGATCGAATGCAATAACAAGACACATACTTACAGACATGTTACACGCACACATACATATGACACGTCATAGTAGGGTTGGTTGTAAGAGATTGTCATATGACAATAAACCCGCCCAATGTGACATTTTCACAATAAAGAGTATAAACAAACAAACAAACAAACATCTACACATTTGTAGATGGCACTAATAGTTCCAATAATTGATTAATCATCTGTATATTCAATATGGCGACTTTTCTGGTATAACAGTATGGCGGCGTGGACGGTGTAGACGGCACTCTAAACGCGCATATATGGAAAAAACCAATAACTATTAAAATTTTAAATCATAGCTCTTATTATTTTAATATATTTACTTAAAGATGTCAAATTTTAATTTGGTATACAGCTTTCAATAAGTAATAATTCCGCACGTTAATGTTCAGATTGACCAGTAGATGGTATTTTATCTCTCCGTTGTATTTTTGTGATGTAATCATACATAATATACGATAGATGGCACTAATAATTGTCATAATTCTATCATTTAATGAGTATTTATAATCAATCAGTCCTTTATACAAAACCATACATTGACAATGTTATTATAGATGCCCAAATGAATTGCTGTTAGCTTCGGCGCTAATGCTATCAGGGCTACCAGAATTTAGCCGGTGCAAAAAGGTTGCCAAAATGTCCTATGGAGTTGAGCAATCTAATCTATACTATAATATTATAAAGAGGTACAGTTTGTGAGGTTGTACGAAGTAATCTCTGGATCTTATAACAAAAATTTAGAACAAAAGTGATAACAAAAGAATTTAATTTTTTCTTTTAGCCAACGAAAAACGAAAAGAATTAATTAGGACGCCACCACGTTTTTATCGAGAAAAACGGGAAACGAAAAAAGAAAAATGAATCTAACACAAAAAATTTAGAAACTCTTACCTCAGCACGTGGGTGGTACAAAATGTCACTAAATTGGGCCTGTCAGAACTAAACCATCGCGGCATAGAAAATAAAAACACAATCCATTTATCTAGGTCTTCTTTATTCCTCGGATTCTGGTGAAAAGTCTCGTCCATGGAATTACATCCGGCAGAAAAGAAAATCCGGTTACATCAGTGGTTTATTTTGATAACCAGGTCGAATGCAGCCGCGGTAAACCTCAGCAAGGGTTAAAACATCTTATAAAATTGGGCAAATAAAGGTGACACAATCTGCAAAAGAGCAGAAAAACCCGTAACTATCGCGCCGATCACATGTCAAAGACATCTTTTCCAAATATGTGAAACTTACCGCAAAAACGGTTCACACACCACACTACATATTTGTTAATGAAACAGAAAAACTCCCACGCACTCTAAAAGCGGCACTCAGCCCGTTTACGGCACTTTCTGACCACCTCGCCTCGACAAAAGCAGATTTCTCCCCATCTTTTCGAAGCGCACGTAAAACGGAAGCCAAAAAAAAACACGGCCGGATGTCGCAAAAGATGAACCAGAAACTATCGATTATAATTATGGCAACATTTAGCGGAAAATCGAATTGACAACCGTAATGTACATACGGGTTTGACAGATAACCTCAAATGTCAACAAATTACGGGCCGAAATATTTGTACGGAATTTTAGTATTTTTAATGCTCCGGGAGGCTCGGAAACCGATATAAAACCAAGAACGGCACCAGAATCATGTTGAAACACGTCCAGAACACGGGAAATGTGATAAAATCCAGCAAAAACAAGGAAAATTCAACAAAACATAACAAAATGCCATGAAACATGAAAATAAGCATCTGTATGGATCGGAAACATGTTTTTAATCCCAGTTTCAGGTCGCAAATTGGATTTTTGTTACAGCCTCCCACGCAAAAAGAAATCGGCAGGACCGCGACGATTTCCTCGAGTCGTCCCGATTCGCAACTGAGCAAGGACATGACAAAAATCCCAACCAATACGCCTCCCCAGGAAACAGTCCAACGAAAACAAATCCAAAAGGATACAATCAAACAATATAAAAACAAAAAAAAACTACAGCTTATCCTCGTGAACAGGAAAAAAAACAAACCATTCGGCAGGGTACGGCAGAGGTCTACTGACAAAAAAAACTCCTCTCTACACAACAGTAGAGGATTTCCACTCAACTACTCCAAAACTCAAATAATACTCCTAGAAGGAGCCAAAAACTCTCCCAACACCCCCAGGGGACTTCCACATCACCCCGTAAAATCGAGGACTTAGTCCTAGTGGCCTCATAAGAAGACCTGCAAACCGGTCGAAGGTAAAACCTATCGACCTCCCCGCAAACAAGCAAACCTAAGTAAAAACTCATCGGGGACTAAAAAAAACACAAAAAATTTGACCAGATCGTTGTTCCTCGACCGTAACCAATGCCTACTAAGAAAAATGTTGACTGTCAAATAATACCTTTCATACCGAGCCCTTCTAAAATCCCTTCCATACAACATTCAAACCACAGTGGTACTTGTCGGAATTGCAAGCACGACTGATACCATACAAAATGATTTAAGTGATGGCAACCACTCGGTGCCACACCGTTATAAATGACAGTTTAAAATAGATAGAAATCGAGCAAGTCGAAAACAGATGGAACAAGTTTTATAAGAGTAAGTTAACGAGGATTCCGCTAACAAACAAACAAATAAAAAAAAAAAGTCAAATCAACCGGAGTCTGAGGGATTTAATTTAAAATCTTTTATATGCCAGGTGCCTATGTTTTTGCCAGCTGCATTAAGCAGCTCATAAACCAAGGGAGAGTGTTTCTTCACTATCTGACACCTCTCATATCGCGGGGCAAACTTCGAAATGAAGTAATTTCCCGCATTGCTCAGGAAATAAGTCTTTTTAAAAACTGTATCCCCGACGGCAAATTCAGCCGGCCGGTGTTTACGGTCATAATAGACCTTATTGTGAGCATGCGATTGAAGTAATTTCTTCCGCACGGTATGGAAAATGCCAGGAAGTTCACTCAGATTCTGGGCGTAGGACAATCTGCTACCGAAAATGACTTCGGCTTGGGATTCCGGGGATTGAGTATAAAAGGAACCATCTAATATCGGTTCTCGACCATGAACCAGGAAAAAAGGGCTGAAACCCGTGGCTTCCGAAACAGCCGAATTGATCGCCATCTGAATGGCAGAAAGATGGAGGTCCCAAGAGCGATGGTCGTCTTTAACTGACAACGCCAACGCCGTGACAACTCCACGATTCTGCCTCTCAGTTGGATTGACCTGAGGGCAATATTTCGGGTTCAGGTATACCTTAGGGATCCGGTACTTGGACATTAGACTAGTGAACTCCTTCCCAAGGAACTGTTTGCCATTATCAGAAATGACATACTGCGGAACACCAAACTGCAGAAAGACCTTATGCTCCATAATGTGGCTAATGATTTTACTAGTAGCCCGCTTCAAGGGAAAAGTAAGCAATATTTGCTGAAACAACATGTGACTACTAGTATATGTATATTCCGATCTCTCGTCATAGGATATGGACCCAAAAGATCGACGGAGACCATCTGGAAAGGAAAGGCACATGATTTTGGATTACCCAAATGACCCAAAGGAGACATATTTGGATGTTTGTATTGCTGGCATGTTTCGCACTGAGAAACGTATTTAACAACGTCTCCGTGTAAGTTCGGCCAAAAATAACGCAGACAAAGACGACGATGGGTTTTAAATACCCCGAAATGAATTGCCAGATCAGAAGCATGGTTTTCCTGTATCAGCTTCTCTCTCATGGGCAACGGAACCACTAACTTCCAGTCATAAGAACTGGTCAATTGGTACTTGCTCCGAGAGTAGCGATACAACTCACTACCTTTGATCTGATAATTGGGGTAAGCGGCAGGATTGCCGGATACTGCATTAAACAAATCATTGTACCAGGGATCGGCGACAACAGAGACAGACGAAACCGGGAGCAAGCGCGAGAGCGCATCAGGGACGACATTTTCGACACCTTTCTTGTGGACGATCTCAAAGTCAAAAGCGGACAGCCGGATACCCCATCTGGCCAGGCGGCCAGTTGGATTTTTAAGGCTTAAAAACCAACGCAAACTGGCATGATCCGTGAAAATTTTGACTCTGGGACCGCCCTCCAAGTAGCCGCGAAAATGTTCGATAGCATGAATCACGCTTAGGGCTTCCCGTTCGGTAGCAGAATATCGCGTTTCAGCGGGTAGGAGAGTCCTACTCGTGAAAGCGATCGGATGTTCGACGCCATCCACTGTCTGGGTCAATACGCCACCTACACCATACAACGACGCGTCGCAATGTAAGGCGAATGGCTTGGAAAAGTCCGGACACGCTAAAATCGGACTGGAAACCAGAGCCGATTTCAACTTCCGGAACGCTTCTTCCGCCTCGGGTGTCCACGCAAATGCAGGGGCACCTTTACGGGTACTTGTTAAACGAGACAACGGCGCAGCAATACAAGAAAAATTCCGGATGAACCGGCGGTACCAACCAGCTAAACCAAGGAAACTCTTTACCATTTTAGGAGAATTTGGAGTAGGAAAATCAAGAATACTTTTTACCTTTTAAAATTTATAAGAATGAATGAGCGATCGGAATGAATGAGAAAAAAAAAAAAAAAAAAAAAAGAAAGAAAGTGAAGTCACTATGATTAAAGTGAAGTCTTAAATACTATCACCCCAGAACAGATATACAATCTAGTGGGGGGATAAAATCCACACAAATGCAATCTTATCTGCTTCGCAAAAATCAATTGTATTGTTTAAAAAAAAAAAAAAAAAAAAAAAAAAAAACCTTCTCGGGATCAGTATGTAACCCATGGGAATCAACTACATACCCCAAATACTTCAACTCTTTCCGGAAAAATTGACACTTTTTGAAATTAATGGTGAGATTAGCATACACCAGACGATCTAGCACTCTGTTCAACAGGGAAATATGTTCTTCGAACGTGGCCGAGACAATTACGATATCATCTAAATAGCAAAACACCTTGTTATCGAAGGACGGGTCAAACAATTGGTCGGCGAGCCTTTGCATGCAAGCCGGCGAGTTGCGCATACCAAATGGACAGACTTGCATGGCAAAGAATCCCCGTCCAGGAACGGTAAAACTGCACTTTTCTCGAGAAGCAGGATCTAAAGGAATTTGCCAAAAAGCGGCCGATAAGTCAATCGACGAGAGAAAATTCGCATCTCGCAAACTATCCAGGATAGTAGTAATCCGCGGCAAAGGGTACGCATCCGGCTTCGTAATAGAATTCAGCTTCCTACTATCGAGACAAAAGCGGAGAGTACCATCCGACTTCGGGACAAAAATAGTCGGGTTATTCCACCCACCGTTACTAGGGGCGATTACGCCTAAGTCTAGTATTCGGTCTACTTCTTCATTCAACAGCGCCAAGCGAGCGGGAGACAGAGGGTAGTACCTCTGCTTCACTGGCGGATGATCGCCCGTATCGATAACCTGCGAGACCAAAGTTGTACGACCAAGACCCTTGAGATCAGTAGAAATTTTATTAAAACTCTCGATCATCTTATTTGCTAGCGACTGTTGGTTCGCCGTCAAGGAAGCGAAAGGATGTAAAGCCCTCACTTCGCCAACAGCGCTCCAACCGACATCGCTAGACTCGAACCGCACATGTTTCAAAATTTCAGGAGCTAAGTCAAATTCCCTTACAAAATCCATCCCCAGAATGAGAGAAGTTCCAATATCCGGAGCTACAACAGCTCGAATCACCTGACAACGATCATTAAATTTAAAGGGCAAAGAAATATAACCAATCGTCCGTACAGTACTAGAATTAGCTGTGCTAAGCGTCAACGACGCAGCATGATGCAGAGTATAACCGATATCCATTAAATATTTATGGGAACCGGCACCCAAAATTGTCAAACTCGAACCAGTGTCGAGAAGACCACACACAGCTATATCCCCCAACGAAACATCCAAAAATGGACGACGGTTATCTTTCTCATTTTTGAACAACAACGAGACCGAGTCAACAAAAGCCCTTATACGGTCCCGCTGGGCACGTTTTTTGGAACATCCGAATGAGATTGAGATTGAGAGGGCTTCCTCTCCTTTGAACAATCCGGGCACGTAGCCACGGTGAAATTAAATTTACCACAACGGTAACAATATTTGGAATGGCCGTGATGTGTGCCACCCCGAGCACCACGCGAAGCTCCGGGGCCTCCACGAGTGCCACCGACGTCGGTCGGGTTGTCTCGAGAGTCACCACCCCTCTTTGAACCACCCCGAGAGTTTACCACCCCGGGATGAGTTATTATATTTTGGAGACTCTACGGCAGAATCCTGACCATTATTAAATGGTTGAACTACAGAAGCAACGTCATCACCTGAGTAGTCGACAGCGTGCACAGTTTTTGGGGTCGACTTCTCGGACCCACTGAAGGAACGTAGATTGGCGTTATATGCGTCAATTGATAACTGGGCGCTTTCCAATCGCTTCCCCAGACTGAGCAGCTCATCTACGGAGCTGATGGCTACCAACGCGAATTGCTGCTGCAGATACGGCCTTAAATTAGAGCGGATGATTTCCAGTTGTTCGGCCTCTGACACTGGCCGCGACATCTTCTGGAAATAGCTGAGCACAGTGATGACAAAAATGTGTAGCGGCTCATCCGGCCTCTGAAACCTGGACCGCACCAACTTCAGCAAATCGCGGTCGTAGTCCAGACTTCCGAAACTTTCCCTCAGCTCCCTTACGAGCTGAGACCAAATATTGATACGCGAGGCACGAGTGCGATACCATACAAGAGCATGACCCGTGAACAGTTCGCAGGCCGATTTTAACAATCGCGCATCGGAAATATTACGCGCCAATCTATTCTCCTCCAGCCGCTCCAAAAACTCGACGACACAAGACTTGCCGTCGTATGAAAAACCTAAACACAGCGGCTTCAAAACACGCTCGAAAGAACTATCCGCACCCCCGTATGCAGGGACCGGAAAACGCTCTGACGAAAGCCGAGGAACGAAAGAAGTAGAAGGCGGAGGAACCGCATCGAAAAATACCGGTTCCGGACGAGAACGCAGATCTCCAGCACCAGAAGTCGAAGGTACCGGCAACCCTGGCGGCTCAACCACCGGAACGAACAAACGACCAGAGGAGGGACCAGGCACAACACCTGAAATCTCCGGAACCGCACTCACCGCAGGTGCGTTTGTAGGTCGCAACAAGCAAGGGCTTGGACCACGCGCCAATTCCGTACTCTCCTCCAAAACCTTAACTATCTCCTCAATCTCCGCTTTCAACTTCTCCAGTCGATGAACAAGGTCTACTTGTGTGGAAACTATTCTTGACACACGATAGAAAAGATGTGTAATTTTGGTGCAAGCTCGCTTATACAATAAGCGAGTTTGGTTTTCTAAAAATTCCTCTAACAATTCCTGTAAACAAGACAGTCTTATAGAACACTCCTGGTATTCTTGTTCAGGATCTAGCTCAGTGGTTTGTATAGATAGACTGTGGCGGAAAATCATCTAACAAGGCAATGAACTGCCGTCGCATCGACTCTACAACATTTGTGGGAACACCTCTAATGCGGAATTCATAATCTAATTCTGCCTTGACTAGATGAGAAGCCGCATAATACACCAAAACGGGAGAAACCATTGTCAAAACCTATCCCACAAAGTAAATTTAAAATAAAAATAAAAATCACGAAAAGTTTGGAAAAATAAAATTTCCAAAAAAAAACTAAAATATAAAAAAATTCAAAACACGGACCCGTTTTTGTCGGTTGTGTCACCTTTACCCAAAATTCCTAACTCCGCCTCTGCTGCCTTCACCCGGATATCTGAATAAACCTGAAATTATATAATAAAAAAACAAATTAAGAAACCTTCAAACTTTACATCAATAGACTTTGTCAATGCCGCAGACTAATGTCATATAAAGCCAATTAAAAGAGAAAACGGCAAATTACATCAAAATCGTTAGAAAAACAAAGTCGGCTTACCAAAAAACCCAACTTAACCAACTAGTCGGCAACCAAAAGAGACTTAACACACACTGTGAAACTGACAAATCAAATTGACATTATACAATTAAAACATGACGGCGGATTCATCATCCTTTCGCGGAAACCGCGAACTACAGCCAATTAAGCGTGAAAACTGACGTCAAAATACTGATAAACAGAACTGTCAAAACATATGATCTAAAACTAGCAACAAATTGCATTCAACTTGGCAACAAAATTATGTAGTGACTGAAATTAGCAACGCTTTTACACTTTTATGGGATACGTTTTACGGCGAATTTAACTTCTTTCACGGAACGACGTAAAAATTACAACCAAAACAAAAATATGAAATGTCACAAAAATATGACAACTTAAAAAAAAACATGTGATTTAGATTCCAAACCACGAAAATCCAGCTCTAAAAAGCCCAAATTTAGTTCTGCCCCACGTTGGGCGCCAAATTTATAACAAAAATTTAGAACAAAAGTGATAACAAAAGAATTTAATTTTTTCTTTTAGCCAACGAAAAACGAAAAGAATTAATTAGGACGCCACCACGTTTTTATCGAGAAAAACGGGAAACGAAAAAAGAAAAATGAATCTAACACAAAAAATTTAGAAACTCTTACCTCAGCACGTGGGTGGTACAAAATGTCACTAAATTGGGCCTGTCAGAACTAAACCATCGCGGCATAGAAAATAAAAACACAATCCATTTATCTAGGTCTTCTTTATTCCTCGGATTCTGGCGAAAAGTCTCGTCCATGGAATTACATCCGGCAGAAAAGAAAATCCGGTTACATCAGTGGTTTATTTTGATAACCAGGTCGAATGCAGCCGCGGTAAACCTCAGCAAGGGTTAAAACATCTTATAAAATTGGGCAAATAAAGGTGACACAATCTGCAAAAGAGCAGAAAAACCCGTAACTATCGCGCCGATCACATGTCAAAGACATCTTTTCCAAATATGTGAAACTTACCGCAAAAACGGTTCACACACCACACTACATATTTGTTAATGAAACAGAAAAACTCCCACGCACTCTAAAAGCGGCACTCAGCCCGTTTACGGCACTTTCTGACCACCTCGCCTCGACAAAAGCAGATTTCTCCCCATCTTTTCGAAGCGCACGTAAAACGGAAGCCAAAAAAAAACACGGCCGGATGTCGCAAAAGATGAACCAGAAACTATCGATTATAATTATGGCAACATTTAGCGGAAAATCGAATTGACAACCGTAATGTACATACGGGTTTGACAGATAACCTCAAATGTCAACAAATTACGGGCCGAAATATTTGTACGGAATTTTAGTATTTTTAATGCTCCGGGAGGCTCGGAAACCGATATAAAACCAAGAACGGCACCAGAATCATGTTGAAACACGTCCAGAACACGGGAAATGTGATAAAATCCAGCAAAAACAAGGAAAATTCAACAAAACATAACAAAATGCCATGAAACATGAAAATAAGCATCTGTATGGATCGGAAACATGTTTTTAATCCCAGTTTCAGGTCGCAAATTGGATTTTTGTTACAATCTACTCAACCGATTTTGAAAATTCTTTTACCAATAAAAGCCACGGTATTTGTGAGTGTCATAGGCTATATATTAATCCGAAAAATGGTAAGACTTTTTCGTGGTAGTCGGATTTGCAAAGTAAGTCGGAGAAAAAACGGTCGAACGAAATCGTTTCTAACTAACGCTGCCTTAACGATGAGAGATATATGATTAAGTTCTAGAGAAAAGTTGTAGAGCTTGATGATGCCTACAAAAAAGTCAGCGACAGCATATGTCTAACTTTTATATTAAAGTCACAAAAAGTAGTATTTTATATTAAAAAAATAATTTAAATCATTATATTGTCATGTTTATTGGTCATATTATCAACAATTATGAATTCTTATCAAAATAAGTAAATTTATCGTCTCAAGTGTTAAAAACAAAAGACTTTTCCCTTTTACTGTTCATATTTTCCCTTTTACTGCATAAATAGTTAAAGAGATAATACGCTCACAAATAAGACACTCACAAGAAGACACTCACAAATAACGATAATATAGTCAAATTGGCATGCAAATACATACATACATATGCAGTAAAAATATAACCCTTCTTTTGGCAGTCAGGAAATAAATGATAGCACTCAGTACTAACCGAACCAAACTCATAATTTCATCACAGGTAAAAAGTTTTACCGCCCAACGAAGTGGGCACGGGTCAGCTAGTACCTTATATAATCAATGGCTCCACGAAAGAATTTGCGGCTATGCGATTATTTTGCGTAAAATGTAATATTATTTGTTTTAATTAAATCCAAATACTTTAAATAACGATGAATTGTATTGTTTGGGTATTGAGTCAGAATTGAATTGAAATAAGAGCTTAGGTCCGATAGGCGAGTTCTTACGATATTTTAATATTTAACTGTCACAATTACAGCGCAGTAAAAAAAATATTTTTAATATAATTATGCTGCATACGCTAGTTTGATTTTTAGTAAATATTATTATCTTCTATCTGATGGATGGTTTTAGTATGTCATCTTTTAATTCTACGTATCACGAAATTCCTGTGTAATATCACGGAATTAACTGTATCATGCCTGCCACATACTAGGTAATTTGAGATAAAATAAAGTTAGTTTAATTTATAATTATAAAAATATTTTTATATGCAAAGTCTGAGCTGTATGATTATGCTGTTCGAAAATCACTCGTTGCGAACCATTGTAAGTCGGCAATCGCTTGAGATTAATTTCGGTTCGTTCAATATCGAATTATTAACCTGCCTGCAATGTGACTGGCATTTGTTCGGTGATAAGGTCGGAGTTCGTATAATGCGACGCGATAGCCACCTATACAGTAGAAGACCGACATTCGTTAAAGAATTATTCAAATCAATTGCACCTAATGAGCTTGTTAATACCTATCGTTCTTAGTTATATACTTTTCATGCAACATATCAGTAACTACTACAAATATTAATAAATATCTATAAATATTTATTATATATCTATAAATATCTATAAACATCAATAAATATCTGTATCTATATATCCACTATACACATACCATCGTCTAACTCCTTCTTCCTAATCACTTCCAATTCCCTACCTCTCCCATCCGTTTTCTATAATAATTTTATATTTAATATGAACTTAGTTTATTTTACAATAATTTTTTAAGTATAATATGCTGGAATCCAAATGTGTATCCAAATCTATATGCGGAAATCTGTTACTTTCGTAGGAAACGATTATCGGCGTAATGTTTTTCTTTTAAGCGCATAGCTTTTATCGCGGGCCTGGGCCAGCGCGGCGACCGAATGAAGAAATTTTTTGACGAAAATTAATGATTTTGATGATGATGAATGATTTTAAACTGATAATTACGTCTAAACGAGTACTGCTTACGTTTCGAAAAAAATATATGTTAAACAAGAACATTTTCCTAATATTCTTAGCTTTGAATATTTTAGATTTTGTTTATATTACATAGTGTAATTAATTTGTGAAATTAGGTCTAACCGAACACAAAAACGACTACTACGCAAATACTATCTGGCGTATTATTATGAATCCTGCACTATTTTAAAGATAATTTAATTATCTATCTTTTTATCTACGATTTTTTTCGAATAATCCGGTTTTTTTGCTTTATCGAATAAAAAATTAATGCGCGGCGCTCTATCGGAAGACGTTTAAATTATTCCGAATCATTTGTTAACGCAGCCGCAAATGATTCGGAATAATTTCAACGTTTGCCGATAGAGCGCAGTTATCTGATATAAGAAAAAATAAAATAAGTAAATAATTATAATTGCATAAGGTGTTAAAAATGCTATGCAATAGCTTACCGCGGCAGTCCCCGAGTGCCACACGTATTTTTTTTTAACACGCTTTTATTAGGTCGACCTGTATGTAACTATGTAATGGAATCTAAGGTAACTAATTTAATCATCTTCCAAGGATCGTAGCGTCTTGAAAATTGGCAGCTGTATGTAGTTCTGATGACAATACAATAATATGGTACTGTCGAACTGATCTGATGATGGAGTCGGAAGATATGAACTGGTACTTCATGATGGAACATCGTATCATAGCTGTGTTACTGTTAGAAACGTTACTATCGTATCATAACTTGTTAGAAAAGTCTTAGAATGAACTTTGACCATGATTAGGTTTCAAGGTCTGATGATGAAGCCGGAAGATAGGCACTGGCATTCCAAGATGGAATATCGTATCATAGCCGTGTGTATGTGAATATCGTATCATAGCCCAAAAGCGTGTTTTTAGTGTTTTTTTTAAAACTATTTATTTATTTTCTACATTATGTTTATGCACACGTATGTCAATTGTATGCGCTCTATGTTTCCAGAAATAAAATATATAAAAAAGAGCGGTATCACGTTTGTAGAGTGTAGTCTGCGGTTTAATTATTTGGTTGAAATATATAAAAAAAATTTTTTTTTTATTTTTTTTAAGCTATTGCATAGCTTTTATCGCGGGCCTAGCCCAGCGCGGCGACCGAATGAAGAAATTTCATAACGAAAATTAATGATTTTAAACTGATAATTACGTCTAAACGAGTACTGCTTACGATTCGAAAAAAATATATGTTAAACAAGAACATTTTCCTAATATTCTTAGCTTTGAATATTTTAGATTTTGTTTATATTACATAGTGTAATTAATTTGTGAAATTAGGTCTAACCAAACACAAAAACGACTACTACGCAAATACTATCTGGCGTATTATTATGTAACCTCCACCATTTTGAAGATAACTTAATTATCTATCTTTTTATCTACGTTTTTTTTCGAATAATTCGTTTTTTTTGCTTTATCGAATAAAAAATTCGTGCGCTGCGCTCTATCGGAAGACGTTTAAATTATTCAACGTTTTCCGATAGAGCGCAGTTATCTGATATCAGAAAAAAAAAAAAAAATTAATAATGATAATTGCATAAGTTGTTAAAAATGCTATGCAATAGCTTCACCGCGGCAGTCCCCGAGTGCCACACGTATATTTTTTTTCTTTTTGACACAAACTTGGAACTCCAGTGGGACTCTGGAAATAAGCTCGCCTTACCGCAGGGGTGCCTAGGAAGGTGGGCTCGGTTACACTTTGCTTAGCATATTAGAAAGATATTTACGTTTAATGTATGCGCTATGTCACCTGGGCTCGGACACAAGTATATCTAATTTTAGAAGTTAAACGGTATTTTCTGGATCATAAATCAATAATTCTCTTTGTGGTCTTGCATTGTTAATAAAATAAATAAATATATAAAAAATACGTGTGGCACTCGGGGACTGCCGCGGTAAAGCTATTGCATAGCATTTTTAACAACTTATGCAATTATAATTATTTATTAAGCTATTGCATAGCTTTTATCGCGGGCCAGCGCGGCGACCGAATGAAGAAATTTCTTAACGAAAATTAATGATTTTAAACTGATATTTATGTCTAAACGAGTACTGCTTACGATTCAACAAAAATATATGTTAAACAAGAACATTTTACTAATATTCTTAGCTTTGAATATTTTAGATTTTGTTTATATTACATAGTGTAATTAATTTGTGAAATTAGGTCTAACCGAACACAAAAACGACTACTACGCAAATACTATCTGGCGTATTATTATGAAACCTGCACCATTTTAAAGATAGTTTAATTATCTATCTTTTTATCTACGATTTTTTTCGAAAATTCCGTTTTTTTTTTGCTTTATTGAATAAAAAATTCGTGCGCGGCGCTCTATCGGAAGACGTTTAAATTATTCCGTATCATTTGCTACCGCAGCCGCAAATGATTCGGAATAATTTCAACGTTTTCCGATAGAGCGCAGTTATCTGATATCAGAAAAAATAAAATAAATAAATAATTATAATTGCATAAGTTATTAAAAGTGCTATGCAACAGCATTCCCCGAGTGCCACACGTATTTTTTTATTTTAATTTTTTCTGATATCAGATAACTGCGCTCTATCGGAAAACCTTGAAATTATTCCGAATCATTTACGGCTGCGAAAGCAAATGATTCGGAATAATTTAAACGTCTTTCGATAGAGCGCCGCGCACGTTTTTTTATTCGATAAAGCAAAAAAAACGGATTATTAGAAAAAAATCGTAGATAAAAAGATAGATAATTAAATTATCTTTAAAATGGTGCAGGTTTCATAATAATACGCCAGATAGTATTGGCGTAGTAGTCGTTTTTGTGTTCGGTTACACCTAATTTCACAAATTAATAACATTATGTAATATAAACAAAATCTAAAATATTCAAAGCTAATAATATTAGGAAAATGTTCTTGTTTAACGTACCTATATTTTTTTCGAATCGTAAGCAGTACTCGTTTAGTTTAAAATCATTAATTTTCGTTAAGAAATTTCTTCATTCGGTCGCCGCGCTGGCCTAGGCCCGCGATAAAAGCTATGCAATAGCTTAAAAATGTTATGTTTTGCGCGGTTCTCACATTTTTCGGAAAAGCATTCCAAAGACGGGCTCCATGCTAGGTGAAAGATAATGAGCAGAAGTCAGTGCTGGGAAGTCAGTGCTGGGACTAAACGTCTTTGGACGCCATTCACTCTATTTTTATATACACTATATTGCGGATTTCAAATTCGAGATGCGAACTTTAATGTCCTACGAATATAAGAAAAGTAAAGCGTTTTAAAGATATTATCTGTATTATTAATATCATACAGAGATTTTCTTGAATTATCTAAATTATATATTCATCGCTCTTAATTAATGCTATTGTTAATACATTTATATATAATAATTCATGGTATGTTTGTATACACGAGGAAAACTAAGCATGTGGATTTTGACGTCTGGTGCCGCAGCGTGTCATCCGACTTGAAGTGTCAATAATTACGCGCGTGTGCATACATAATCATTTTCCTTGTCGATTTTATTGATTTAGAAATTATAAGGATTGACGGAAAGATCGCAATAGAATTGTTAGGCCGCTTCTTCAGCGCCTCCGCCGCCCAGTGCTCGGGCCTACGGCGCCCTTGTGGAAAGGCTTTCAGCCCTCGAAATAACTGGCATGTGACATTAAATGCAGTATAAATTAAATGCACGTGACATTAAATGTATATCTGCTAATAATATGTTTCTGTAGTACTAACCAAAATATCGATAATAACTGAGGAGTCAGCGAACAAAACGATCTAAAAGCGTTGAACTCAATTTTACAGGAGAGGCAAAAAACTAAATGGCATACTTCCATTTGTTTATTTGTATATTTTGTTTTTTTAGTTGATACCTTGGCTGATTTGTATAGGATCTAGCATTCGCAAGTAATTTTTCATTGCAAGAATGGGACGTAATAAAAAAAAAATACGTGTGGCACTCGGGGACTGCCGCGGTAAAGCTATTGCATATCATTTTTAACAACTTATGCAATTATAATTATTTATTTATTTTATTTTTTCTGATATCAGATAACTGCGCTCTATCGGAAAACGTTGAAATTATTCCGAATCATTTGCGGCTGCGGTAGCAAATGATTCGGAATAATTTAAACGTCTTCCGATAGAGCGCCGCGCACGAATTTTTTATTCGATAAAGCAAAAAAAAAACGGTTTATTCGAAAAAAGTCGTAGATAAAAAGATAGATAATTGCATTATCTTTAAAATGGTGCAGGTTTCATAATAATACGCCAGATAGTATTTGCGTAGTAGTCGTTTTTGTGTTCGGTTAGACCTAATTTCACAAATTAATTACACTTTGAAATATAAACAAAATCTAAAATATTCAAAGCTAAGAATATTAGAAAAATGTTCTTGTTTAACATATATTTTTTTCGAATCGTAAGCTGTACTCGTTTAGACTTAATTATCATTTTAAAATCATTAATTTTCGTTAAGAAATTTCTTCATTCGGTCGCCGCGCTGGCCTAGGCCTGCGATAAAAGCTATGCAATAGCTTAAAAAGATTTTGTTTAGACCGTTTTGATTGAAACCGAAATATTTAGATCGTTTTGATCGCAACTGTAATCATAAATTATACCGTTTTGATTGCTACTGGTGTTATAAAAACAGAAACTTAAAAAAATTTGGCATTTTTTTTTCTTTTTTATATTTTTACATCGTTAATCTTAATCATAAAATTCTTAATTAATGAATATGTAAAAAAATCTCAAAATAATGAATATTATTTAACAAATATATGAATATGTCTCCTAAAAACCGGCGTGGAGTGCCGCAATCGTACTAGATCGCGAGGGCATTTTTTACACCATTTACACCAAACCAATTTGCTCAGTAACTCACTTTACCGAAGGTATGCTCAAATGTGAATGTTGCCATATGTAAATTAGGGAAACCACAACAAAGACAAGAAAAGTTCCAAAAAAAATATTTGCCTATGGGTGCTGACATTCTCATAATCTCTGTGGGCGGTGAGGTGGAGAGGTTACCATACTACTGCTTATTCCTATGAAAGCCATATTATTTTATTTCCAGAATAACTATCTTGCGTCCGTCATCCCTCTGCATTGCCGATTTTAAAAGACGCGGTTGCTTTCCTGCGTTTCTTCTCAATGAGCTTTAGCTACTTCTTTTGAGAAGTTTAGTGTCGTACCAAAGCGTTTTGGTGCTATCAGCCCTTATTTTATCATCTGCTTCGTGAAGAGCACCAACTCCGTTACCGTCCTCGAAGGATTCATTTTGGCAACTGTTTACATCGCTTTGCCGGACGCGACAAAGTTGTCTTCATCATAAATCCACCTTTAATTAATTTGTTTATCTCCCTTATCGATTGTTGTCGTTGATTCGAACCTCGAGTTGTCCAGTCGTAACTGCCGCAAGCCAGATGACAGTAGGGCGAAATGAATGCGCCTGAGGGGCCGCAGTGGTGCTGATTACGCTCGGATTGGCGATCGGTCGATCAACAATTAATTGGCATCGTTTGAGAGGCCATTGTCGCAGACGAGATACCACCAATCATCACTTGTAATCAAACCCGAGACCAATACGTAGTCATGCTGACGCCAATACTCGTACATGGACTCGACTTATACTCATACATGGTTGCAATCGACGGCGTTTCCGGAGTGCTGCGGAACTCCAGGAACTGGTTAATTAATGAAGCTGATTAATTCGTGAACACTCCGGAACCATGAAGAACTATCTGCACGAATGCACGGTTATAGCCAAAACCGAACCTCATCATTTCCCTGGTACACTGTGCCGCCGGCAAGTGAGAGAGGAACATAGTGCGAACACGACAGAGAATATTATTATTATAAATATTAAACATAATTGTATGAGATTATTCATTGTTACACTGACTCTGAAATAATCAATCGCTACGTATCGCGATTTTTATTACGGCCAAAAACCTGCGAAAAATTCAAAGCGCCCTCGAGAAGACTACCTAATATCAAAGATTTGTCTATAATGGAAAAGCATTTTCAAGTTATAACCTCAAACCAAATCTCGGAAAAACTGCATCGATCGTATTCTACCTCAATAACAAAAAGCGAAAGGAAACTGAATCTAACAAGAATGCGCGTCAAGATATCCAAGTGCAAACCTAGATAGATTCTCGCCATCTCTCTTTCACGACTGCTCCAGCTTTCACTCTTATCTCATCTCCCCTCCCACTCTTATCATCGAGTTCGTGATCTCCCATCTCGTTGGAATTATCCTTTATTTTTGCATCTTATTGCGAGTCTAGGCTTTCGATTAGGCCGCAAGAGAAGAACATCCAAGAAGCTCTTAAGTCGTCTTATCTAAAGGGGTTTTCTGTAGCCCTAAATAAAAGTATCAAAAGAAAGTCGACGTTCCACATAAAATGCAACAAATTTAAGAATCCCCGTAATTATGATGTGTTGTCCCTTCCTTCTACGTAAACGTTAAAAAAGGATTCAGATGAAGTGTTTTCAAATATACTCGATTCATTGTCTTTAGTGCTGGTTTCTAGCCACCCATAAATTTGGGAAATTAGTTGAGTTACACCCATCGATAAGTCAGGCCCAAAATAGCATGTAAAAATTGTAGGAATAATGTATTTTAAAAGGATTTAAAATTATTCTTCATAATGACATTTTGGCTATAGTTCGAAGGACGCTTTGTGGCCATAGTTCGAAGGACGCTTAATGGCCAGCATGGCTTTCGAGAATGGAGATCCACCACCACCAACCTTTCAGTATTTACAGGTTTTGTAGTGACCGATCATATACGTAAAGAGTATGTAGCTTATTTCAATTTTAGTAAAGCATATGGTCACGTCGATAATGACATATTGTTAAACGAACTGTTGATTCTCGGATTCTATCGGAAACTTTTACTTTTCTTGGCAGATTATTTTAAAATTGCCAACAATACGTTAAAATAAGGAGTCTCACGGTTGTATCACACGGTGGAACCTTTGCTTTTTAATCTCCTTGGAAACAATATATCGGAAGTCGTGAAGTCATCTCAGTTTATTATGTTGGTGGTCGCTGAATCTGATGGCCTAAAATTATATCGGACTACTGACATTTTGGACAAATGTGAAGAGCTCCAACAGGATTCGAATAGTTTTCAATTGGTGTACCGAGGGAACGCTTCAATGTAGGCAAATGCGTAGTAATTACATACATATTCCAGGTCATACAAAGCATTTACATACGATTATACTTTCTCTAACACTATTCGCCGAAGGGTTACAGAAGTTTAAAGCTATGTCCACACTGTGCCCCTGTCATCTTCAACTTTCCCTTCATCATTCTATTCAACTTTCCTTTAGGGCAAGCAACTGTTGAATGCATCATGTCCGTGCGTCATCCGACCGGAGTCGTTATTATCGTTCAGTATAACAACATGTGCGACGAGATGATTCTACTATGTGCGGCCTACTTGGTGATAAGAAAATCTAGAAAACAAAAGAGAACCAAGCGCATGTTGTTGGCTCGAAGATATTTTATGGATCGAAATAATGTAATTATGCGTGAACTGCGAGAAGATAAAGATATTCTTTTTAAAAACTTTACACGCATGTCCGAAAACAATTTCGATCGGCCTTTTATGACCGAAGACTTTTGATCTTCTTTTTAACTCCATCGACGTCCAAGTTGTATTTCGTAGCCAAAACTTGCAGACCATCATTTCTTTTTATTTTATTTGTATAAATTTTGTTATTTTGGTCCCAAAGTTGTGGAAAATTTATGTAGTATTCAATAAACTGTAAAGTAATATCGTCCGCCATCTTGATGTTGAACGCTATGTTGCACAGAAATCCACGGACCGCGGGAACGCGTGCGTCGCAGCGCGCGCTATGCTTTCAACTGATTTAAGGCATGCGCCAAGGGCATGCCTCACGTGCGCTGTTGACTGCGCTATAACGCATGCCCTTGTTGAACGAAAAAAGGCACAGTGTGGACATAGCTTAAGACTTGGAGGGAAATTCGAGGCGGGCAATTCGATGGCCGCCTAACTTTCCGAAGTCATATATCCGAGATGCTTGAAGCTACTGGGCTTTCAAGCTACTGGGCTTCGTGCTGCGTAATCCGAACACTTCAAAGATGTCACTACTCTCTGCCTTCTTTACTGTCGTGCGAACTATTGCTATTTCATCAGTAATAGTTGATTCTGATTTTCGACCATGATCATACGTTCTCGATGTATTCAGCTGATTGCTGCCCAATTCTCCTCAAACTGAGCAATTTTTCGAACCATTCTGCATTTTCATGTTTCAGGAATAGTCAGCGTCTATATGTCATTTTTCTTTAATATCAACGGATTTCACTCTCCGATGCGCAGCATTTACAAGCTGTTGCTTTTACAGATTGTAATTGCTGTAAATTTACAGAATTTACAAGCGATGCATGTAAATGCTGGCGTAAATTTTGAGGATTATTTCTATGCTGAAGAGACCCGCGGAGAACATATTCATATTTTTGGTAGTAGACTCTTGTCACCGTTGTGACAGCTATGACTAGATTTCTTATGATAGTGTCTACGTTATCCAGCACACAGAAAGCTTCGTATCTTCGGAAGTGGACTTTTGCCACCAATGGGAAACTTATGGCTGGACAGATCTTAACCTTGTCTATGTCACCTAACCGTCTAAGACACACACTTCTCCTATTCCAGGAAAGACAGCCTTGTCAGCTGCATGAATTATATATTCTACCTCTTATCCTACCATCTACCTTCTAATCTACCATCTATTATCATCTATCAAATATTTGCTAAAGCACTAAAAGCTTCAGTTAAATATTTAGTAACGCCTATCACACACATATTCAACTGTAGCATAGAAAGGATAGAAAACGAATTTACCGCGTGAAATTTGTAGGACCCGACGTTTCGGTGACGTTGCAGCCGCCGTTGTCAAGGGTAAACTGCCGTTGTCAGTTTACCCTTGACAACGGCGGCTGCAACGTCACCGAAACGTCGGGTCCTACAAATTTCACGCGGTAAATTCGTTTTCTATCCTATTTATAATGTCAAACAACCGCGATAGTCTTCGATTTCATATGTAGCATAGAAATCGGAATTTTCCCGAACGCGTTTAAATCTGCAAATATTAAATCAGTCGATAAGTGCAATCCCAACAATTACAGATCTATTTCGATACTCGGTGTGCTAAAGAAAATGATAGAAAGCTCATCAACAATCAGATTTGTTCTCATTTAGAGAAAACATTATGTTATCGAATGGTCAGTTTCTCGATGATATGTATCAACATTTTCTGTACTTTCAACATGATTCATGTGTCCGACTATAACCGTACGCATACTACTACATGCTGTCATGTTAAACACGAGATCCCAAGGTCGCAACGCATTGAAATAACATAATGTTTTAACATTACGACATGGTAACTACCGTCACGCCAACATCGTTACGCGTCATGTTAATTCATACGTATGGACCACAGTCCGAGTTATATACGTAATCCTTGCTGAAACCTGCGTATTTCCGTGTATTATATCGATATATTTTTCTCAGTGCATTGGATTGAAATGGATCAATTTGTCGCTTTAATTTAAAGGCATTATTTTTTCCTTGTGTAATCTTGGTAGAAATATAGGATATGTTATATGAAATAAATAAATGAAATAAATCAAAGTTCTATATTATATAATTCCTCGAAATAAAAAAAATATACAACTATCATGTTTCTTTTCTTGATTTTAATATATCAGTGTTAATATAATTTTTGCTGTAATTATTATTTATTTTTTATAAATATTTTTAATTTAATTTAATATTATTTTCTTCGGGAAGCTAGATGCGCTGTGATTGGGTGACCACCGTTTGGATTGTAAAGCTAAATATACCGTTTTATCAACGCGTCTGTTTGTCTGTTTAGCCTTGAGTCAATATTCAGGTGGAAATTTAACTATTTTGTTATGACATCTTGTTACCGCAATAATTCAAATGTTATCAGTTGATGCGGTTGATCTCCAGGAATTAAGATTCCTCTTCTGCGAAGTTGGGAGGATTATTTATATTGTGTTTATATTACAAAAGATGAGAAAACATGTGACTAAATAATTTGTATCGATGCGTGGGAAATTTATTTTTACCTAACGTTGATTAGTAATAGGCAACCCGACTTCATCGAGAAGAAATTTGAATAATAAGTTATGGCACCCCAAGACTTTCCCGGCTGATTATAAATCGATATCGTGGAGGTTTATACATACACAGACAGACAGACTTTAGTCTGGAAATTTTCGCGCGTTCGCACTCCTCTACGATTGTAAATTAAAGACGAAGTAAAATCGAAATGCAAACGCGCGTCGCCGTTAAATTCGCTGTTAAATACTCGAATTTCGAACGAGCAACACAACGCAATGAAGATTTATATTTCGAACGTGCGTCGCCGCCTATTTAACCATTCTCATCGCAAACGTGCGGCGCCGCAAAAATTAAATATTTGATTTCGCCACACATTTGTGTGGCAAAATTTAAATAATGATTAGTGCAGCTTGTACATGAGATATTCCAACCAATGTGATTTCACAATGCTTTCGGTCAAACGAGGCATCTGTGTACCAAATTTCAATTCTGTAAGCACGTCTGTAAGCAAGCATACTACCCGAGTCCATAACGTTTTTTAAAGCTATTGCATAGCTTTTATCGCGGGCCTAAGCCAGCGCGGCAACCGAATGAAGAAATTTCTTAACGAAAATTATTGATTTTAAACTGATAATTACGTCTAAACGAGTACTGCTTACGATTCGAAAAAAATATATGTTAAACAAGAACATTTTCCTAATATTCTTAGCTTTGAATATTTTAGATTTTGTTTATATTACATAGTGTAATTAATTTGTGAAATTAGGTCTAACCGAACACAAAAACGACTACTACGCAAATACTATCTGGCGTATTATTATGAAACCTGCACCATTTTAAAGATAATTTAATTGTCTATCTTTTTATCTACGATTTTTTTCGAATAATCCGGTTTTTTTGCTTTATCGAATAAAAAATTCGCGCGCGGCGCTCTATCGGAAGACGTTTAAATTATTCCGAATCATTTGCTACCGCAGCCGCAAATGATTCGGAATAATTTCAAGTTTTCCGATAGAGCGCAGTTATCTGATATCAGAAAAAATAAAATAAATAAAATAAATACATAATTATAATTGCATAAGTTGTTAAAAATGCTATGCAATAGCTTTTCCGCGGCAGTCCCCGAGTGCCACAAGTATTTTTTCTATCTTTTCTTTTATTTACTTATGTATCAACGTAATATACCTAGGAATAGTGTGTATAAACATACTTTAGGATAATTAAAAATTTAGAATTTTGACACAAAAAAAGCAAAATTTCTGCAGAAACGCGTGATTTTGTGTATTGTTGTGATCGCGGATGCTACGTGTATCAGTGGGTTTTTTAGTGGCGTGTCGTCACGTGTTCTGAGTTAAATTTATCCGAAGTCACGATCGGTCATGGCCTCAAAACAAAACGGCATCACACTGGTCAGTCACTACAGAAACTAACGTTTATTGTTATTAGGTATTATTCCTTAACAAACAAAACAAACAGGTAAATCTTTTTAGGTAATCTGTTGAAGATTTATTTGTCATCTTAAATTATGAGGTTTAGATAACGCACAATTTTTTCAATGTTGAAAATACATGACATTAAACAATTGTTAACTAAAAATACAAAAATTTTAATAACTCTTACTAATACAATTGGTAATATAGCGTATTAGATTGCTCAACGTCATAATATAATTTATCATCCAGGATATTACTACGAAACGAAACGTGTAGATGGCACTCATAGTTCCATCATTACAGTGTTCAATATAGCGACCTTCGTGGCAAACACTATGGCGACGCACTGTAGATGGCGCTCTAAGCACGCGTATACGGTATAAAATAATAATATAATAACAAACGAATTTTTAAATCATATCCTACTAATATTATAAACGCGAAAGTTTGTAAGAATGTATGGATGTTTGTTACTCTTTCACACAAAAACTACTGAGTGGATTTTGATGAAACTTTACAATAATATAGCTTACACATCAGAATAACACATAGGCTATAATTTATAAAGATATAGTTTGAATTATCTAAAATATAACGATAACTGTCAAGTAAGTAGGAAAAAATCTAAGAAATTGATATTCGAAATTAAAATTCTAAGCGTCAACATATATTTTGAAAATTTTCTCCTACTATCCTACTACTAATAATAATATTATAAACGCGAAAGTTTGTAAGAATGTATGTATGGATGTTTGTTACTCTTTCACGCAAAAACTACTGAATGGATTTTGATGAAACTTTACAATAATATAGCTTACACATCAGAATAACACATAGGCTATAATTTATAAAGATATAGTGTGAATTATCTAAAATATAACGATAACTGTCAAGTAAGTAGGAAAAAATCTAAGAAATTGATATTCGAAATTTAAATTCTAAGCGTCAACATATATTTTGAAAATTTTCTCCTACTATCCTAATAATATTATAAACGCGAAAGTTTGTAAGAATGTATGGATGTTTGTTACTCTTTCACGCATAAACTACTGAATGTATTTTGATGAAACTTTACAATAATATAGCTTACACATCAGAATAACACATAGGCTATAATTTATAAAGATATATAGTTTTCTATCATCATTATCACAATTTTCCATCACCACGCGGGTGAAACCGCAGGGCGCAGCTAGTCTCTTATAATTTTATTATTATATACATAAATATATTTAATTTGGCCTATATAAGAATGCGATAGATGGCACTAATAATCAAATGTTATCATTGTTGCTATTATTGGTTAAATTATTGGATTTTTATAATCAATCAGTCCTTTAAACAAAACCATTAATTATCATTGTTATTAGTTTGGCCGTCAATGCTACCAGCTCCACCTACACTTCGCCGTTTCAGAAGGGTTGCCAAATCGCACTATAGAGTTGAGGAATCTAATACCACAGGGTGAGTTTTTAATTAGTGACATCCTTGTAGTGGTGAATCAGTACAATGAAGTAGGCAACTTTTGATTTACTATTAAAAAAACACATTTAAATAAATTGTAGGGACATAAAACAAAACAATTATCTTTTGTAAAAAAACAAAACATTTTTTTTTCTTCCAAACGTTTCTATCAAAAGTTGCTTTGTTTGTCGTACTGATTCACCCACTACAAGGATGTCACTAATTAAAGACTCACCTTCTATAATTGATAATACACACCCAGCTATATGAGTACATAAAGTTTGCAGATGACCTTGTATACGTCAGCACTGAACATTTATTTTTATATTAAAATGAATGCATAAACCGCGTATTTTCATAATACACTAGACAATAGAGAAATGACGTCACAAGTGACAATTTTCTTTGCCCTGAGCTATCCCAATATAACACTAGTTGGCAAAACCGGCGTGTGCATGATATTCCCAGAATCTTACTACTACTACAGCTATTGCGACATATTGCTTGGACGCGCTATTCCCGGTGAATCATCGTACAACGCGGTGTTCATCTTTAACTACGTCAATACTTCCAAAACCTTTATAACCGTTTCCCGCTACATCTATTTTTAAAAGAAAATAATTTCGGATACATAGAAAGTTCATCGTCCGGGTGCCTGAGTGGCTTGTAGCAACAAGATACACTTTTGAATTGTTCCTATCGAAAATGTGCTGTGTTTCTGTAAGCCAGTGCAATTAGTGCAAAAAGGTGTTGCAATCGGAATTATTCTGGTAGTAGAATACGAGTATAATACTCTACTCTAGTATTCTAATAATCCTATAAGTATTCAATTAAAGCTAATTTTGTTGTATTTATTTATTTATTTTTAATTAACCAATTATTATCCTCAAATTTTTAGCAATTATGATTATTTAAATACTGTATATTTGTACACCATTTTTAAAAAATTATGATTATGGCTAACAATTTTATCTTTTTTTTTTTTTTTTTATTCAAATTTATTATGTTCTTTTTTACTTAGATTTTATATAGATTATAAATATAATTATACAAATTTAAATGTCCGCCTTAGAACAGGCTATAGTACAGTTAGGTCACATTAAAATAGTAACACAGGCAACAGTTTTAAGCATATCATATCAGTTTTTTTTCGCTACTAGATTTTTGTCTATAACGTTTTAATTGTACATGTTGCCATTTAACTGTATATTATTGTAAATTACGAATTTAATTTAGGGTAAATTTAAAAAAATGGTGTATTTAAAAAATATATATTTTTGACCTTAGCGCTCTTGCGCGTGCCAACATCTTTAAAAACCGGCCAAAAAATCATGAAAAAAATCTATTTTTCCTCGTATATCTCTTTTCCAATAAAAAAATAAGTTAAAGTAGTATTAACACTTTTTATAGAGCATAAAATTTCCTACAATTTTGTATTTACAATTTTCTTCTATTCCTAATAGGTACTGACATCCAAAGTCGTGAAAATGCTTTTAAGTTTGCAAAAATCGTTAGAATACACGATCAGGTTTCGTTTTTCGTGAGTACCTACTCGTATCTCGCTTCCAGTGCAATTTCGGAATAAAATACTAACAACCAATTTTGTTGAGCATTTTGTTTTATTTCCCTACTCCGAACCTCATTTGAACAACCGCACATAGCGATAATATAATTTAAAGGGGGGCTAACGTTTTCATAGTAACAGCAAACTCGTCGTCTTCCCAACATGCTGTCATAATCATTGGTGAGGTGATCACCTGCTGGTGCTCCGTACAGCTCCCTGCTCCCAGTGTAAAGTTCTAGGAGCCTAGACCTAGCATTGTACTGTTTTCAGCGTAATGCACGGGCATTCTTACAATTTCCTCTGCAGTTACCCGCAAGGCCAGGGTTCTTGGATCGACGTACCTTTCTTTTGGTCATCTTTTATTGGGAGTGTTGGCCTTGACGAGTGATAATATATCTTCTGCCTCGGGTACGTTCGTCGTCGTCGATTCCCAAAAATTGTTTCGCCATTGAGCTGATGCTCTTCCTGTCGCAGAGTCTTATAAATGCTCTCTGTATCTCACGTCATAGCCTGCGTTTATGAAAGAGACAAAAATTAAAAGGCAGATACTAAGTCCATTTAGTTTCATTTATTTATCCTAACTTACAAGTACTACAGTTTAGGTTATTACCTCGCAGACGACAAGTTTCGGTTGTGTTCGCTAATCTATCATTGTTCGTTCGTTAACGTGTTCGGGTCAGGTTAGGACACATCTCTCCAAAATATGCAGCTTGGATGGCCTGTAGGTCCTGACGTGTGATGGGGGTTGCCAATTGCGGGCAGTATATGATGTGGTCTTCGTCCTGCTGCGTTCCACAGTCGCATATTGGATTCTCTGTGTATCCCCAGCGGACGAGATTGGTTCGGCATCTTGTCACACTCACCTTCAGTCTGTTGGGACTATGCCAGGTGATATAGGGGACAAGTGACCCCGGTGCTATCTCTTCCTTTACGTTCTCGCCAGTGAAGCCCTCCATTGAGTGATGCGCTTCGAAGATTGACTGCCTTGGAGCAGTTGTGCGCGGCTCAAGAATAACTTTCGCGATTTGAGGCGATTATGATGTGGTTCTTGCCCGCGCAGTGGGTGTCTTGGGTCAGCTATCACCTTCAGGCGTTCAGAATCAGCTAGGACGTCATAACATATTGTAGGGGGAACGATGCCGATGAGCAGATAAGCTTTTCGACGGGAGTAGGCTTGAGGCAGCCGGAGACAATTCTCGCAGCATCGTTCCCAGCAATGGCGACCATTTTTGGGTGTGTTGATTCATTCCACACTGGAGCAGCATATTACGCTGCGGAGATGCATAGGCCCAGAGCTGAGGTTCTGAGTGTAGCTGAGTTGGCCCCACCTCCTATTTCTGGAAAACACCTTCGATGTGCCCATCTTAGCTATAAGTGGTATATTTCGTTTCGCCTATATTTACTGTTAGTGCGATTTGGTTCCTAATGGTTTCGTACAGCTTGGGTGGTGGTTTCCAAAAATCTATGTCATCTGGCCTGTCCAACTCGCGGTTCAACGCCTGTCTGGTAGCCTCCTCGAAGGCTGTGAGCTTCTGCCACGGCTGTAATCCTGCAGTCGGAGGCGGTTGGGATCAGAAGATCGCGGATTCGGGGGAATATCTCGGGCGGAACTGGGCAGTTGGAGCACTATCTGAACTTGCGAAAAAAACGATGAAAGCCCCAGCCGACGAATAACCAGAAGGATCTGGAGACGTATGTTTCCTATGACAGCGTAGGGTAGTGGTTGACCTGACGTCTTCAACCCTTGAATCAATCCGTCGGCCACCCAATCCCGAGTGACCATGGCGGGCAAAGGGCTTCGCGATCCGCAATACAATCAAACTAAATAATCGCTTACGTTAGGTAGACGCCGCGCAAGCGACCTCAAAAGACCGTGACCAGACCGGAGGATGAAGAAATCCGGCTAAATCTGGCACTAAGGGCGTGAGGTTGTTGGCTCACTGGGTTTACATTCCAGTGCCTCGCGATAAGGGGTTGGCTTCTTACGGGCATGTTGGCGGAAATAGACTATGGACTGTGTTGTCCCTGAGTCCCTGTGTAATCACCTCACGGAAAGAACGATCTGTATCGTTATAATAGTCTGAAGTGTCGGGTTCGCCTGTTGCAGATGCCAGCTCCACTGCCACAAGAACCGTCTTCTGTCTTTGAATGAAAATACTATGACGCCGAGTACCGTGTCGTAAACGCATTTCGTTCTGCCTAACCCTGTAGGGAGCTAACGGGCCCATGATGAGGTGGCCACGATGACCCATGTGTTCAGGGTCGGTCACACTCACGGGTCAACACCCATCCGATGGCCTCCCCGCATGGGGTGCGAACCTGGGTAGGACACTGGGTCAACCAGTCTCCCCTGGGAATCAAACCTCTGGCGCTCCTGGACGGTCTGCGCACCGAGCGGCGCAAGCCAATCGATTGTGCTCTCCGACTAACAGCCGGGGGAGTCTGGGAACTGTATTGTTTCCTATAGAGCGGGGGTGGTTGCCTACCTTACGGCGACTGCTCTTGAAATAACCATTGGTCATCCGATCCCGGTTCAGAGTCGGGCAAAGGACGCCTTGGTCCGCGACAGATTCGGTGTACACCGTTTCACCGCTTAGTAAGGGAGAGGACCGCGCAAGCGACCTCGAACTCGGAACCAATCGAGAGACCGGAGAAATCTGGTCACAATTGGAAGCAAGGGCGCGAGTGTCGGCCCGCCAGGTAACATTACTGGCTATCTCGCGGTAAAGCCGTTGGTGTCTTGCGGGTTGTGGCGTAGCTAGACGTCGGATTTGTAATGTCCAAAGTCTTCTACGCTCACTGCACGGTCGATAGAACGATGAATCGTTAAAACGTCCTGCGGTGACGGGTTCGCCCGTTGTGGTTGACATCTCAATATGCCCAACCCTGTATGTATTGATGGTTTCTTCGGAGCTTTTTCGGCGCAGGTCGCGGTTTGAAAGAAAGCCCGATACACTCGGTCGCGTGTGGCCGTGTGACGTAGCGCGTGTGACGTGTGACGTACGCCACGCGCTCTCGCGCATTTTACGACGAGGGATCAGCGAGGCGGCTCGGTGATCTGATCGGCGCGGATGCGGTATAAAAGGCGGGCGCGGCGGCGGGAGCGCGATCACTCCCCGCGAGTGGTTTCCCCCACGAGACGAAACCGACGCCGCCAGCGCGTCGCTCCTAGTTGGAAGGCACCGATAGTGGTAGTTTAGTTGGTAGGAAGAGGCACATCGAAACCAACCCCCGGCCAAACGGTAAGTCATTTCTTTATTACATACCCTACCCTAAATTGCATATCAAAATAAAAATTAAACAAACTAACTTTGTTAAACTTCAATATGATGAATAACAATCATCATCAGTTCATCCACAACACTGATTTCAGTAAATAATATTTTGCAAAACTTGCTTTGGCTGGTATCACTACTTTTGCAGCAACTTGACGCAAACCAACTTCAATAAATCGATCAACTTAAGCACAAAAAAGTGGTTTTGTCCACGATGCGTTGCGGAAAATTTACATCAAAAGCAACCGAATTCTTCTGCGGCGGCATGTCAAACTGCAAATCAGAACACCCCTGAAACTATACAGATATATTATTAATTTGAAATGCTTTAGGCGTCTTCAAATTAATTTTTTAAGTTTAATTAATGATTTTTCATGATTAATGATAATTTAGGATTTTTAATATATCTATTTGTACCCAATTTTATATCTTTGTATTTTTTCTATAATTTATATCCAAACATGTGCACAGGTAGAATATTTTTTTTTTGATATGCCTGCCTTACGCCATGCCTAGAGGCCTTGGCGTAAAGATTAAGATGAAGCAGTGTGCTTTTTTTTGCTACTGGTACAAATACGAATATTTTGTATGTTTATGTGTATTTTGAATGTGTATCTCGTGCTTTACTTTAAATAAATAAATATGAAGTTCCTTACAGAGTAAGGAAATTTTAGAGTCAACTCTGTCATTTGTCCATTTTATTGGGAGTTGGTTAAAGTCGCTGCTGTGAAATTCAGCGCGGGTAGGAATCAACAAACTCTTTGAAGGCGTTTTCCACTGCCTCTTCAGACTTTATTTTTTCGCTGTAAAAAAATATCCGAATTGCGAAAAATGTGAAACCAATCCTCCAAACCAATCGAAAAATGTGAAACGAATCGATCTTGATGCTTCGAAGCGAGATCTGGCGAGTACGCCTGATCTTGCTTCTGAAGATCGTTTTCTAAAGTCTCGATCGTCAGATCTTCGTCTCCCATCGTACTCGGTGGGAGACGAAGAGTGTCAAGTCGCAGCTTTCAGCTTATTCACACCGACTGTTTGCCGTGAAGTTTGCGATCGTGCGTAGTCGTGCAGAAGCGACTAGGCTCGGTTGTTTCATCGCGATTTATTCCATCATTTTTTGTAGTACTTGGCAGTACATATTTGCGTTAACTATTGTGCCAGCTGCTGTAATAAATAAAACCCGGCGCAGAACTCAGATTCGAAAAACTGCGATTTTTCACTTTTCCATTATACACACGAAAATATCCAAGCAATACCAAATACAAATGAATAGATATTAATTGACTAATATCTGAAATCAAAATGTAAAAAAAACACATTTTCGATGATAGTTCACGAGGTTTCTAATGGCTGGCACGTCATCGAGGCCACCACTCCCCCATAAAATAGATTAATCTAACGAAGGCAATATTTTAAAACCAAACAATAAGAAGACTCCTCCGCCAAGCCTAACCAAACACGGTTCATTATCTGTGTTTATTTTTATTTTATTAACCGTAAATGTGAATGCGCAAAACTACAATCTAACGGCAGCCACAGCGCGGCGGCTGCTCTAACGCGCGTTGTCTTTGCGTTTTGTAATACTTAATAACGCAAGAAGCTGCATAACTGTGCTGTACTGTACCAATTAATACCAATTTAAACCGGATACTCGCGGTTTTAGTCGCTTCTTCCAAGTTCATCAGGCGTCTGGATCAAAATAGAACTTTTAATCGTTCGGTTTCTGAATTAAAATTCATTGGAAAAAATAAAGAATAAAGATTAAAGAGTATTTTTTTCATTACAACCATTATAATTGTAAAGGAATGACCAATTATATTAAATTAATCTTAAATTAGTTACTCTAGAAACTCGTAGAAACTTATGTGCTATCAATTTATACAAAATCAAATCAACCAATATTCACAAAACTTGACATAAATGTTATTTACATCGCCCTTTAACAGTTTTTTGTATCAAATTTCCATACTCTAACGCCAAGCCTATGGTCCTCAAAGGATTAATTTATCAGGAAATTTATTAAAAGGTGAGACTAGTCGCCTGGAATTTAGCCGTGCGTGGTATGATCGGTTGGAGGTAATGGGTTTTATTCCTGGTGTCATGCCGATGTACTTCCTCATGGGATATTTATTGCCGAGCTCTTATTGCAATAAGAGCTAAATTAGACCCCAAGTTAGATCCCCCTTTTCGTTTATGTTTTAGAATACGATTTTATTTTGACTAAAATGTTTTATTTCAGTTAGGTTTCCGTTTCTCTTTGCAATGCCAAAGGTAAATAAATATGTTATTTAAATAAATATGTTTGAGAAATAATTCCGTTTCTCTTTGCAATACCAAGGGTAAAAAAAGGATGTTATTTTATTTTATGAGTTTATTAGTAAAAAAAACTAAAATAGGAGAATGCAAGAGAAGAATAATGGTGGATAAAGCCAAAAATTTATGTAAGGACAGGGCCAAGTCAGGAAAACGGCATAATTTAATGTAAGGTTAGTAGTAAAAGCTTATTAGGACAAATTTGACCCAATATTGACATAATTTATATATGGAAATCTCTTGTTTTATTTATTATTACCGCAAACGTGATTAAAACAATAACAAAGGTATTTTAGCGACTTTCCGGTACTTTGCGCAACATAATTGTGACTTTTAGGTGAAAATGGTCACTTGGGTGTTACATAACGTTTTGGAAAGGGGAGGGGGATACAGAAAACGTTACGGTGCGTTACATGGGGGAGGGGGGAAGAGAGGAAGGGTCAAAAAATGTGTTACGTAATACTTGAACGCCCCCTAATAATTAAATATTACTATTTTTATCATTGGTCAAATTATTGGATTTTTATAATCAATCAATCCTTTATAAAAAAAAGTAATAATTATCAATGGATGGCCAAATAAATTGCTATTAGTTTTGCCATCAGTAGTATCAGCGCCACCTGAATTTCGCCGGCGCATAAGGGTTGCCAACATGTACTTTGGAGTTGAGCAGTCTGATATAATCAATGATACAACTTTGCCGTACTCCTCTTGAAATGTCAAAATGTCATTATCAACGTTGTAACGCAAAAGACGCGCTCGGCACATTAGATTTTTAAAACCTTTTTTACAAGTTGCAACATAGCATCGGATCTGTTCCTTCGATCTTAGTTATACTACGGTCTAAAAAAAGGTCCCCACTTTTTTATAAAAAATGGAAAATTTGCCAAGCGCTTATACTAGCTTCCTTAAAAAATATGCTTGAAATCGAAGACTATCGCGGTTGTTTGACATTAAAAATAGAATATAACGAATTTACCGCGTGAAGTTTGTATCACCCGATGTTTCGGCGACGTTGCAGAAGCCGTTGTCCAGGGTAGACTGACACCCTGGACAACGGCGGCTGCAACGTCGCTGAAACGTCGGGTGCTACAAACTTCACGCTATACATTCGTTTTATCCTATTTATAAAATATATTTGCTAATAAAAGCCTTACGAGTCCGCTACATTGACGCTCGGCTGATAAAACAGCCATTGGCCTATACCTCTTTGCTAAGCCGGCTATTATGTTTTTGTTTTTATTTCATCATAGAAGAACATGCTAATGGAGGAATACATTGATGACATATGGATTTTGAAGCAAATTAACACATATAAATAATTTTATTTTTAATTTAATTTCCATATTTTGCCATATTTGTGTGCTGCTATAGTCCAACATAAAGAAATTATGAAGTTCATATATTATGAACTTTTGAAATCAAAGCATTCATATCCTTTAATTATTTAAGAATGAAAAACTAAACAATTAGATTATTCAATTTCGACTTTCCTAGTTTTGCGGAGAATCCTCTGAAATTATTTTAGTAATAAAAATGAAACCCACTGTGCGCCGGTGCTCGCATACATCCAAAATTCATTAAAAGTAACATGTTTTTAAGTTATAAATCAAAATGATTTATAACTAACAAAGCAAGTATAAGTAAAACAAAATCGGATTTTACCGCGTGAAGTTTGAAGCATCCAACGTTTCTGCGATGTGTGTATTCCTCCACGATAGCGCCCAAACGCTTCATCCGATTGAGCTGAAATTTAGCATGTGATTGAAATCGGTCCACCAGAGGGAGTCATACTTCAATCTTGAAATATTGGACTTGGAGACTGGAAATTTGGTACACAGGTGCCTTGTTATCCCTAAATCACATTGTGAAATATATGTTATACAAGCTACACAAATAATATTTAAATTACGCCATATATTAATTAAATAGTAAGGCCCCTAAAAACGCCGACGCTTGCCATGCGTAGCTCGATCGAAACTGGAATTCAAAGGCTGAAGGGGACCTGCGTTTGCAATTTCATTTTTATCAAATGTCGCATATTAATAGAAATTTTCGCCAACTGCTCATCGACTTTATTTATTAAATGAATATTCAGATGAAATAAGTCCCTGGCTGCTTGCCGAGAAAATCTTGATGTGACAAAACCCATTTTTTTTAAATATGCTACTTTAAAGTATGTCTGAATAACACACAATAAAAATAGAAATCACAGAATTTTAATTTATAACCGATTTTTAGATATAAATTCGACAAGTCAGACGACAGAGAATTCGTTACGCTCGCTTGCGAAAAGCGACGCTCCTTACAGAAACTTTCGGAAAGCTTACAGAATCTTTTGTGAAAATTTTCAAGAGTGCTCTCCAAAAAAATTATTGTTATTTGAACAATGTTCACGTCAATAAGTGAAATTACTTTATTCGTTACTTTAAATAACATTACAAATGACAAATAACAGTTTTTTTAATTGTGATACAACAAACACGGCTTTATAACGCAACGTTTTTACGTCGATAGACGCAGAAGCACACTAAACAGCCGAGCGCGCTATGCTTACCAGAGGGGCGAAGAGAAAATGGGAAGCGAGCGAAAATGAATGGTCCTTTTTAGTCGGCTGCAAGATATGTTTTTTTATTGTTTGGGGTGTTCCGGGTGAATAGGGTGAATCCGAGCATAGTTGCCGGTCCTCACGTTTTGCATAAATAGAGTTGTCAACTACAATGGGCGAGCCCGTCACCTCAGGAAGTTTTAACCATTAGTCGTTCTATCTCCCGTGAAGTGAGCGCAGAAGACTTGGACAAAAACAGTCCACCGTCAAGCTCCGCCACATGCCCGTAAGAGGCCAACGCCTTAACCGGGTGTGTTACCTAGCGGGATTACACTCACGCCCTTAGTTCCAATTGCGACCTGATTACTCCGGTCTCTCGATTGGTTACGAGCTCGAGGTCGCTTGCGCGGTCCTCTCCCTTACGAAGCGGTGAAACGGTGTATACCGAATCTATCGCGGACCACGGCATCGTTGCCCGGCTGTTCACCCAGGATCGGATAGCCGATGATCGTTTCAAGAGCAGTCGCGGTAAGGTCCGCAACCTCTCCCGCTCTATAGGAAACAGTACTGCTTCCAGACTCCCCCGACTGTTAGTCAGAGTGCGCAATCGATTGGCTTATGCCGCACGGAGCGCAGACCGTCCAGGAGCGCCAGAAGGTTGATTCCTAGGGGAAACTAACCCTAGGGCGAGAGTCCTACCCGGGATCTCACTTCATGCGTGGAGGCCGTCGGATGGGTGTTGACCCGTGAGTGTGACCAACCCTGAACAGAATGGGTCTTCGTGGCCAACTCGGCAAGCGCCCCTTAGCTCCCCCTTAGACGCAGAAGCATACTAAACAGCCGAGCGCGCTATGCTTACCAGAGGGGCGAAGAGAAAATGGGAAGGAAGCGAAAATGGATGGTTCATTTTTGCTGGCGGCAAGATTTGTTTTTTATTGTTTGGGGGTGTTAGGTATAAGAATCCGGGCATAGTTGCCGGTCCTCACGTTTTGCATAGTCAACTACCTCCAGCGCCCGGTCTAATCCTTCGTGTTAAAACGGTTATTATTTGCGCGTAGGGCCTAGGCCATGGGCTTCACGGCCGCGACGGCAAATGTTGTCGCCGGTTTTGGGTAGCCTTACGTGTATTGTATTACGAGACAAGGAACTTGTCGTTGTTCGGCTTCTGCTTCGGCTTCGGCGGTCCGTCGCCCAATTAAAGGCAATCACCGGACAATTGGACGCCGTCGCCACAAAGTCATATCAATCAAAGTATTTACCGTTCCAATTTTTAAGCGGACCGACCTGATCGACCAAACGTTTCGCTCTGCACTCGTGTTTTTGTTGCAGTGCCGAATTATTTAGCCCTTAGAAGGCCAGCTATGGGAATGCAACTCACGACGGCATGTTTTCAACTATCGAAGATTTGTTTTAAATATGGGATGTTAGAGCACGCATACTAATATGCAACGGTGGCTTATTCAATGAGGGCGACTTTTGCTGCATATAATTTCATAATTGCATAAATACGGAGATCGGCTGCCCACAAATTGTCACAAAAGATAAACCACCGACCGGTGGTATTAGCTTTCCAGCAGTTAATAGGCTAAGTAGGCGCCGGCCTGAGAAAAATATTTGATTGATTCTTAAATTACCAATACAATACAATACAATACAATCAACTACTCAAGTAGATAGGCATTCCTACACTTGGATGCGTGACAAAATTAAATGCTAGAAATTTAATTGATAAAAACATAACTATCGTGATAGTTGTCATGGCTGTAATATTATATTCAATATTTATTTTTTGTTTATTTATTTATTTATAGTATTACACAAGTTCGTTTGTACAGTTTACCATATCATGTTGTATATATATATATATATATATATATATATATATATATATATATATATATATATATATATATATATATATATATATATATATATATATATATATATATATATATATATATATATATATATATATATATATATATATATATATATATATATATATATATATATATATATATATATATATATATATATATATATTTTTTTAAATTATTTTCAATAATATATAAAATTAGATTCATGAAAAGTTACTTATCTGGGGTCCTGGTGGACCAGAAACATTTAAACGATAGTTAATGTCCTCTTTAAATACTTAGGGCAGCGGCACCTGTTTCCGCAATTGATAACTTACGATGTTCTTAGTTATTGCAGCCGAATTACTGTATGCCCTTGGATGTAATAGTATAGGAGGATGGTTTCTGTAACAGAAATGGATGTTAGTAACTTATTTTAGAAGAAATTATATGACTGAGAATATTTCGACACTAGTCGTATTCATCTCTATGACATTTCTGAGAAATGTCATAGAGAGTAATTCGGCTGCAATAACTAAGAACATCGTAAGTTATCAATTGCGGAAACAGGTGCCGCTGCCCTAAGTATTTAAAGTGGACATTAACTATCGTTTAAATGTTTCTGGTCCACCAGGACCCCAGATAAGTAACTTTTCATGAATCTAATTTTATATATTATTGAAAATAATTTAAAAAAAATTACACCCTTAAAATATCAATATATATATATATATATATATATATATATATATATATATATATATATATATATATATATATATATATATATATATATATATATATATATATATATATATATATATATATATATATATATATATATATATATATATATATATATATATATATATATATATATATATATATTTATATATATATATATGAGACGTTAGCAAAAAACTGATTCTTGAGGAGATAGAGATACCTACATACAAATAATCAAAATATACTAATGTAATTTAAGAGTCAGGGAGAATAATATATTAAAATAGAAATGCAAATTCTATGTAGAATAATCGAAAAATATATATTTTATTGTCAATCCAGCAATATGCCTTCGTATTTAAAAAAAATAATTAATAAATGTATAATAAATTATATGAAAATTAGAATTTCAGCTATCATAATACCATTATGTTTAAAACTTTACGCATTTTATTAATCATCAACATGAAAAATAAACTCAGAATTTTCAAACTCCCTTATACCATAAATTGGGTTTCTTACCAAATTATGTATAATTATCTTTTTAAATTACCATTTTGTTATTATTGTTTTATACAGAATAACAATGTTTCAATCGTAATTTTGTTGAATTACAAGGAATGTTGTTGAAACTCCATCACTCGATTATATGTATCAACATTTTCCTCACGGTTAATATGGAAATAACAGTATAATGTAGTTTCCAGATGATTCATGTGTTCGACTATAACCGTACGTATGTATACTACTACATGATGTCATGTTAAAAACGAGATCCCAAGGTCGCGACGTCATGGAATGGTGGCCCAACAATATATTTTAACATTACGACTTGGTAACTACCGTGACGCTAACACCGTTACGCGTCATGTTTATTCATACGTATGGACCACAGTATAGCATAGAATAGAATATAATCAGAGTTATATACTTAATCCTTGTTGAAACATGCGTATTTCCGTGTATTACTTTATTCCGCGTATTTCCGTGTATTATTTTCTCAGTTGTATTATTTTCTATATGCCTTTCAGGGGCCACACGACAAAGGATAATTATAACCATTTTCTCTAAAATTGGTTTTTAATAGATAATTTTTAAAAATCAGCTGTCACGCCAAGACTTTTCCGGCAATTAGCCAAAGACGTCATGTAATTTAATTTAAAGATCGAATTGCAAGCGCGCGGTGCCGTAAAATTCGCGGTCAAACATTCGAATTTCGTACGAGCGACACAACGCAACGAAGAGTAAAATTTTAGACGTACGTCGTGCGATATCAAACACGCGATGCCGCAAATTTAAATATTTGATTCCCCCATACATTTGAATGGCGGTATTTAAATATTATTTGTGTCGCTTGTATATGAGATATTCCAACCAAAATTTCACGTGATTTCGGCCCAACAAAGCATCCATCTATGTATCGATTCGAAGTCCAGTATTTCGAGATTCAAGTATGACTAGAGCGCCCAGTGGACCGATTTCAACCACAATCTTTTCAACTCTTGCCATGACCAAATAATGCCTGCATGCCAAATTTCAGCTCAATCGGATAAAGCGCTTGGGCGCTATCGTGTAGGAATACACACACACAGCCAGACTTGTCTGGAAATGGCCTTAATGGTCTCAGGAGGGGGGAGGTCAAAATGTATATAATCTGTCTTGACAAAAAAAAGCGCATTCACAATACTCTACTTTTTGGTTGATTGGTAGGCCGATAAAGTAAAACATTGAATTTAAATTTTAAGGAGAAAATGTTTAATAAACTTTTTGTTCCGACTAATAGTATAATTGTTATAAATTATTGATAGCTGGCCGCTGTCAGCCTATGCGATCGTTTTAGTATTTTGTTTATATGCGCGTCTTTGCTACGCGACATAAGCGTTATTACTTTGCCGGTTCGATCATGTTTTGTTTATATACACGTCTATTCTACACTATATCGTCGTCAGAATGTTTGACAGCCCAAAGGGGGCCCTGAAAAGTGGAAAGGGGGCCCCTGAGATTTCGAAGGCCTAAGGGTTCCTACATGGGTTAATCCGGCACTGGTTTGTTGCCTTTGTTGCCTTCGCCATTAAATCATTTGCGAGATTTTTTGTCCACGCCCGTCTTGAATCGCTTAGCTGGACGAATTAAAAACGCGGATGACAATGCGAAAGCAGCACAGATCATAATTTAGCATAATTGAAGAGTCTATTTGGGACATTGAACAAACAATGGAAGTTTTAAATTAAAGATTCGTCAGTGGAACTGTATTTTTTCGCCTTTAGACCTCCTCAAGGACGGCTCTTAAGGAAGCGAACAGCTAGATATATTTTATTTTTCTGGTAGCCCTGTGTATATGAATGCTTGGACCCTGCCGGAATACTCATAAAATAAGATTGAAGTTGCTCCCGATACGTATACTTATACATATCATTTTATGAGAGGTAGAAAATGTCGTCTCAAACTGCTGCTCCTGCTTATATCACTTAGGGGTGTCAATTACAATGAGCGAATCCGTCACCTCAGGAAGTTTTAACGATATTTATCGTTCTATCTTCCGTGAGGTTAGCGTAGAAGACTTAGAGACGAATACAAACCTACCGTTCAGCTAAGCCAACATGCCCGTCCGAGGAAATCGACTTCTGTCCAAGTCTTCTGCGCTCACTCCAGGGAGATAGAACGACTACTCGTTAAAACTTCCTGAGGTGACGGGCTCGCCCGTTGTCGTTGACAACCCTAGTTGATGTCAGCTACTATTGAAACGACCGAGTTTAGAGTCGGGCAACGAAAGCTATGGTTCGCTATAAATTCAAACTGAATTACCGCTGACAACATCAACTAAAGCTGTCAACTACAACGGGCGAACCCGTCACCTCAGGAAGTTTTAACGAAATTTATCGTTCTGTCTCCCGTGAGGTGAGCGCAGAAGACTTAGGACAAAACTGTCCACCGTCAAGCTCCGCTACCTGCCCGTTAGAGGCCAACGCCTTACGGTGAGGCACCGGGAAAGGTACCCAGCGGGCAGCCTCGGCCCCTGACGACCAGTTTTGGAAGGATATCTCCGTCTGGAATTAACCATCAGGATACCTCCAAACCTCCCGATTGGTTACGAAATCGAAGTCGCTTGCGCGACCTCATACCTGCCGCATATTCACCGGTGATTCAGTTTGAATCTATCGCGCGCAATTGGCATCTTTTGCTCTGAATTCAGGATCAGGTAGCCAATTGGTCATTTCAAGAGTGGTTGACGACAGGTCAACATTCACACCCGCTGCTTACATTACATTACATTACATTTACCTCGTGTCCAATTGGCGGCTAAAAACCGCTCTTGGACGTGTCAAAATATTTGTGTTTTAAGTAGTAAGTATCATTACTACTTTAATCTTTACTTAACATACATATATTAATTAAAATATATATATAGTATCTAAGAAACTTTGGAACCTACTAAAAGTTATTCGTCGTAGAATAGTATTACAAAACAAATTAAGAGCCCTATCACATATTTTTTCCAGAAAGGCAAGAAAAGTGGATTTTTGGCGTTCTAATTCCAAGAAATGAAGAGATTTCTACAAACTTTAATTACTGAATTACCTGGACCATTTCTTGATGTTGACCATAGCGGCCTTTAATTTTAGATATAACGAATATTATTTACTTATTCAGCCCATTTTCCGAAAGTCTTTATTCGTAAAACGCTCGGAAGGCAAACTTTGAGCTCCTTAATACAGTAATATCACTACAACGAAAACCGTATACTATTTTTTTTTATGTCCGTCATGTATTCTTGATGTACACTACGGCTTTATTTTTTCGTTTTTTGACCACATATCCAAGGTATACATTACTTACAATTACACAAAATTAAAAAAAAATCTTCCTGTATCATTCTAATTTTCTCAGAAATAAAATAAGATTCTTATATAATACTTATACTATATTAAAGTTCACTCTTTTAGCAATACGACATAATATAAATTATTGTCATTAGAAAGGAGAAAACACTGCAAAAAACAATTAGAAATTGTGTATATATTTGCTTGCGCAAGAGAAGAGCGCTCAGTGCCGCGGTTTTCTCCCAGGGTTGAATAGTTATTTATTTATTTATTTATTTATTTATTTATCCTATCTTTTATAGTTACATCAAAAAAAAAAGCGTTCATTTTTTCAACTCATTTTAAAAGAATACCTACGCTATTTTGTAATACGGCTCTTAAAGGCTTATTTAATAAAATAGTCAATAATTCTAATGGCTATCTACTAAACACACACTAATTAAAATAGTCAGTTAAAAAGTTGAATAATCAAAGCAGAAGCCTAACAATTGAAATAGTCAATAAATCGAATATATACGTACTAAAAACTGTACATAGTAACATCCAAAGTAGTAAGTAAATTGTTAAATCTTACATTTAAATACTAAAAGTACATATATAATTATCATTCAAATTGGTGCAATATTTGCAAAGTCATAACCCTCGAATTCGGTCAGATTATAGAAAGGGTGGCCTATCAGCATCTCCTTAATGTTTTTTTAAATTAGGATTTTTTTAAAATTAGGAAAGGCCTAAGCCAAAAATGATTGTAGGTGTTTTTCGACTTCGTTTTTTTTGTGTAGACTGATTTCCTGTAATTAAAATTATCTTAATTTCCTAAAACAATAAAAAAAATGTAAATCCGAAAAAAATGTTTTGGTAATTTAAAAAGACGAATCATTTCCTAAATTTAAGGCATTCTGTAGAAGAAGAATGTGTATATTCACCGGAAGTGTTTCGACATTGCCGTGGCCTTCCCCGTTTGCAGGTTCCCTGAGATAACAACCCATACAATTATTTACTAACAAATGGACGATTGAATACAAGATCGGTTTCAGCGCGAATAATGACAGGCTCCAAGGTTGCGTTAGGACGCTGGGCAAACAAGACGGGTGGTGGGGCTTAAAGATGACTTCAGTGTTGATTTTGTGTTGTGTTGTCGAGTATATTATTATTATCAGTGCGTGTAAACAGCCGCTTTGCTCCTTCCCCCATAAATCAACCGCGAGAATCGAGATAAAGACGCATTTGTGCCAACATTTCGTTGATGTTCACTTATTCGCTATTCGCCATTGCACTTCACTTCACTACTGGGTAAATAGTGGTGATTAATCGATCCATTGCACCGAATGCAGGTGATGCATCAACTAAACAATAACCGTTTTAAACAACAATAGTTTTTTTAAATAATATTGCACACCGATGTGTACAGCAATTGTGAGCATGTTTACTTTCTGAAAATGTAAAAATCGTACAATCGAATGTTTCTTCGATTCAAAAGATATCATAATTTATTTCGACAATACCACTTCAAACAAACCGCGCAGATTGAAATCTGACTGTTTGTAAACCATCGTTGATCGTTTTTTCGTGATGAAGACGGATGTATCCATTTTGCCCCCCTGAGAAGATTAGGGCCATTTCCAGAGTGAAGTATATCTGTGCGTCTGTGTATCTGTGTGTGTGTGTGTGTGCCTGTGTGGGTGTGTGTGAGAGTGTGTATTTTCCTCCACTATAGCACCCAAACGCTTCATTCGATTGAGCTGAAATTTGGCATGCAGGGATCGTTTGCTCATGGCAAGAGTTGAAAAAATGTGGTTAAAAACGGGCAACCAGGGGGCGTATTATTCATATATCATCCTTGAAATCCACTTAAAGACCTGAAATTCGGTGTTCAGATGTTTTGTTAGGCCAAACGCACTTGTAATATTTGATTATGATGTTTGGCGGAATTTTAATATTATTAATGCGGCTTGTATATGACATCATTCATTATACAGTGTATTTAATCCATGATGACATGTTACAACCTAAATTTCACAATGTGATTTCAGCCCAACAAGGCCTCTGTGTATCAAATTTCAAGTCTAAGTCCAATATTTCGAGGATTATATATGTCTCGTGCGCCCTCTGGTGGACTGATTTTAATTACAATCTTTTTAACTCTTGCCATGATCAAATGATTCCTGAATGCCAAATTTCAGGTCATTCGGATTAAGCGTTTGGGAATACACACTGACACACAGACATACTTCAGTCTGGAAATGGTCTCAATTGTCTTCGGGGGAGGGAGGGGGGGGGGGGTCAAAGTGTATATATCCGTCTTAATCTCGAAAAAAATATTTAGCGCTGTCACAATACTTTACGTCTTTTTCGGTTGGTAGGCCGGTAAAGTAAATGTCAAAATGGATTATTTCCAATGGATTATTGGCGCCTTTCCCCTCCAGCATTAAATATTATTGATTTTAAAAAACTCACAAAACAAATATACAGTGTGGGTTCTTTTGTGAATTTAATTTACAGTGTTCATTACCTATCTGCTAATAACTTTTTCTTATGTGTGACATTCATTTAGAATACATACAACCAGTATAGTCAACGCACAAACCAGACTACACACACCTTCAATTGTTAGGTCCCGGCAAATTTTTACTATCTAATATTGCTAGATAGATAGATAGATTATTTATTCGAAGTAGACTTACAGTACTTTACGAATGTCTTATGTTTCTAGACATTTATGCCTTACTTGTAGGTTTTACCACTGATTACTACACTATATAATCAATGGCTTTACGTAATAGTAATAATAATAATAATAATAACACTTTGCAAATGGTTTTCATAGCTATGTTACACAACAACGATTTGACCAGACCAATACATCGCTTTAAAAATCTTCAATTTTATAATAGCCTTTAGAGCACAAAGTATCTTTAACAATTTTTCTAAATTTAGTTTCTGGTAAAAGGGTTAGTTCCTCAGGCAAAGTGTTATAAAAGCGAACACCGTCTCCAATGAAAGATTTACTCACTTTTGCTATCCTAGAGCCCGTAATGGCTAGTTTATTTTTGAACCTGATGTTCCTATTGTGAATGTCACCTAACCAATACAGATTTACACGTTGAGTTCTCCTTTCCGCGAAAGAATCTATTACATCAACTAAAAATTAAAGTGACTCTTTCGAAAGAGTAGTTGTAAAAAACCAAAGCGAATTACTCGCACACCTAATCAGCCATATAAATACCGACAATCGCTAGACGTTCTGCAGTTTGGGTTTATTTGACTCCATTCGTGTAGCCCCCTCCACTTCTGTCTGTGGGGACAATTTTTTCTGGACCCGACGAAAATTCACCTGATACGCGGTGCACACGCGTTTAAAAATCAACTTGGGATGCGTTCCAAAATCAAATGAACAATCGGCATAACGGTTCTGGCCACCCTTTACAAAGCGCAAGAGGCTTTACTGAGGGTGATCAATAAAAAACCCCAAACTTATTCTTCCGATGACCTTTTCCGAGAGTATAGAGTGTTGAGTGTGAGAAAAATGTTTGTGCTGGTAACTCTCACTAAATTCCAGAGTGAGTTAGGAGAACAGAAAAAAAGCCAGCAATCTCGTGTAACAAGAAGATCGAAACAAACAAATTTTGCAATACCACTCAGGAGATCCGCTTTTGGCCAATCCAGTTTCTCTTATCTTGCCCACAAATTTTATAATTGCCTACCACCAAACATTAAAGACATTAAAATTTCATTTTAATTTAAAAATAGTTTGAGTGCCTACCTCTTAAATTGTACAAATGCAGATATTGAACACCTTATTAAATAATTGAATCTTTATAATTAAAACATAATAGTATATGTAGTAATATAAATTGATGATTTCTAAATGTACTTTTAGTAAAATTTTTGTGAATTTATTTTGTATATTATTAATACATATTAATAGTTAATAATACATATATAAATATATATAAATTTTTATCATGTTTTAAAATAAAATAATATTGACAATTTTCATGACATTTTCTTACGAATTTTTATTGGGAATGTAAGATTTTCTGTTACATTAAGTATGATTTTGTTTATTTATATAAATATAATATTATAGATTTCTTAAGATAATTAAAATAAATTGTCTACCTTGGAACAGGCGGCAGCCTAGTAAGGTTAAGACTTTTGTATATTGAATGTACTCATAATTTGAACTCAATAAATAATTTGAAATTTGAAATCGATTGAACGACGCGCCCTGGATGTTAGCCGCTTTACTAAGACGAGTTTTTTTTACAAATTTGGTTCCCCCTTAACCCCTCGAGGCCCGCGGTTTTATTTTAATGTGTGCCTTACCCCAGACGGCCCGTAAGAAATTCGCGAGTCTCAAAAAAAAGATGGCGTTTCAGAAAAAAAACGATTACTCCGAAACTGTCACACCGATCGTCTAAAAAAAGACCTGTTTTATGTTCCTATTCGGCCTCGCCTGGCCATTTCGGGCCGTCTGGGGTTCGACGGTAAATATCAATTCTGGACGTTTCGGGCCGTCTGGTACTCGAGGGTTTAAATTGCCGTCCGGGGCAGGTACCGGGCGCCTCCCTCTTAGATCCGGAGCTGTGTATGTAGTAGAAACAGAAAATAAATATTATATATAGACTGAATTGATAAACTGGAAAACCGTAAATATCATAAAATCTCATCATTCATCGCCTTCCTGTAAAAGTTCAAACGCTGTTTATTGTAATTTATAATACCACTTCGAGTTTATATATAGAGCAAGATAACACCTGGCGTATCACTAACCTGGACAAATAATTACATTACAATACTTCCGTTCTAATGCGAGAGGCCCAATTTTCAATAAAAATTTTGAGATTTTTGTACTTCAAGCAGTACGGATATTACCCATTTTTGTATCCGACTGCATTTATCACAGGCATGGTTGGCTATAATTCTCTCTGTCTCAGAAGAGAAATGCTGACCATGTCCTATGTTTTCAATCTAATTCGTGGTAAAACTAATAACCCTAGCTTACTAGCCAAGGTGGATCTTTTCATACCAAATAATTATCTTCGTGCTCGATCGCACCATCTTTTCGCGGAGCCGTTCTCGCGCTCTAACCTTACGAGGTGGAACTTGTTGGCGCGTGCTTTGCGGCGCTTAAATGAAATTCACTCGATGGCACTCACTTGTTTAAATTGCAAGCTATTAATTATTTATTCTTACATGATAGCTAGTATTATAAGTGTCATTCTATTTGTATAGTTACGGTAATATCTTCATTAATTTTACTTCTCAATGCCTTGGTTTTGCTGTTATGTTGATTAGTAATAAGTGAATAAACAAAATAAATGAATAAAATAAAAATAGTATCTTACTGTTTTTTTAACAATTTTAAAAGTTTCGACAATATTTTGATGAATGTGGTGCGCAATTCTCGTACGTTTGAGGTCTCTCGCGTCAACACGAACTACGGTAAAAACTATCTCTTACAGGCTGATATGTACATACCCTAATGAGCTTGTTAGTACCTAAATTTGAATTACGTACACACTTCATATAACATATACATGTAAATACACTATGCAACAAACATACAAGCATTTAGAATAAACAAATTTCGTCAATCTAACTCATTTACTGGGGTATCCTCTCCCACGCGTCCCCGCCCCCCCCCCCCTTCCGCCTTCCGACCTCCATGACCCTATGTTACTCACCGTTTATTCAGCTATCTCTATTTTAAAAAATACGTTGCTTCATTGGTCCTTTTCAACTTCCTAATTCGCATTTATAACATTTTCATGGCGATCGGTTTAACGGTATAATAGTAGATGTTCTGCATCTTGGCGAGTTACAACAAAGTGGATAGCGCGAAAACATTACCTGTCCTAAATACCTATGTATACCAAGTTTCATGGCGATCGGTTGAACGGTATATAAATAGATATGCTGCAGCGCCATCTAGTGGCGAGTTCAAACAAAGTGTTACAACGGTATAGAAGTTGATGTGCTGTCTTCATATTAAGTTTCTGGCATTCATACGGTAACTTACTTTTCGAGCTTGTTTGCCGATACACTCAAATGAGTCAATATTGCTGTGTAATTTACGTGCCTCAAGAATAAATTAAATGCTTAATATCGTAGATCCAATAGAGCAATATTGCGTGCTGTGATAGATCCAACATTGCGTGCCTTTCTCTGCTGCGTTGCTGCCGTAACGGAACTGAGATAAAAAAAAATAATTTAAATTTTTTCCACTAAGTATTGCACACCGGAAAATATCCGAGTAACATATCACAAAGAACAGAAAACAAATGAATAACTGATTAAAAAAAAATGGAATAACATCGCTTGGAATCAAAATTTTCTTCAATTTGGAATTCCAACTCAAACCAATTTATCTAGCGTGGAAAAGTTACAATTACTTAGGTAATGTAAAGATACATTAGAAGAATAGGTACTTACCAAAACGTACGTTAAAGATATAGATAGACAAACTACAACAACTCCGTTTTTTGCAGTAGCTTATAAAGATACAGCAGTGATGACCGCCATCCCTTTAAATAAAAAAACGGTTGTGTCAACCCAGACTTTCCCGGCAAGTAGACAATCCCCCCCCCCCCAGCGCCAACCCAACCTCCCACCGAAAATACTAGCATATTTAGTATTTTCCGTGGTATTGAAATGGTATTTTTTCGAAAATGATGTAGTATTTTCTTAAATATAGCGGACTTTAAATATTATTTGCGTCGCTTGTATAGGAGATATTTCAAGCAAAATTCACAACGTGATTTTGATCCAACGAGGCATCTGTATACCGAATTTCAAGTCATTAAGTCCAATATTTCGAGATTGAAATACAACTAGTGCGCCCTCTGGTAGACCGATTTTAACTACCATCTTTTCAACTCTTGCCATGACCGAATGGTGCCAGCATGCCAAATTTTAATCGGGTGAAGCGTTTAGGCACTATCGTCGAAGAATACATACAGACACATAGACACACAGAAGTGCGTTCAGAATACTTTCCTCTGTCAGGAAAGTGAAAGGTATACCTAAGGAAGAGCCTCTCTCGGGCATAGCCTTCCTGTTTTTCGACCTTTATCCTTTGCCAATTATAAACCATTTTACATTACATTACATTCGTATCTATTTGGCGAATTTACCGCTCTTGGACGTGTCACGCTATGCTATAGGTAGTAAGTAATATACAAGCTACCGTAAGAAACAGGTAGTTATTACAAGCTTTTTGCATGATACTAGTTTGAGCATCCTAACTACTTTTAAGACAAATAGAAAATCTAATGGGGTCGGTATCTTGACTAAATAGAAAAATCCGAAGGGGTCGCGAAGAGACTCCCGGGAGGTCGCAGACTATCTAAAAATAGAAATAGAAAATATTACCAAATCTTTTATATAATATGCAAACATTTACAGCTTCAGAAGAGAAACCTATACATTAAGTGTTTTTTGCTGTTTCTTTTACTAAACTTTATATTGACCTAAGATGGAAACAGGTAAGTACAGCTTCTAAAGTGAAAAACAGTAAAAAGTAATATGGTTTTCGCCATAATTTTTACAAAGAAAAACATTGAATGCTTACTATTACAGCTGTGTAAAACACTAAGGGGAGGGGGGGGGGGTGTCAAGAGGCTAAGTAACAGTCTAAGGGGGGTCGCATAAGAGTTTTATTTATTTTTACAAAAAAGGGGGTCGCGATATAAAAAAGGTTGAAAAACACTGATTTAAACAGTCAAACAGTCAAAATATTTAAGCAAAATCAATAAGTAAAATACTAAGAAATAAATTGCATGTAATGGTATCTAAAAATATCAAAAATAATGAATAAAATCTAAATAATCAATAGGTAGCTACTTTTATACATGCTCGTTTTCAATTACTGTTGTAATTGAAAACGTAATATGTAATATGAAAGCAATATAGTCAGACAATGAATCCACGAATACCTTTTTAAAACTATTATATATTTTGTTTGTTTCTATTCGTTGGTTATAAAATCCATCAGTTATTTTTCTGTGAGTTTCTCCCACTGCTGAAGGGTGGTTTTTGTGGACTGTAAATGTTATTTACCTTCGCGTTCTCTCGTTCTTCCTGGCCGCCGAGTAGTCTCCCGTATCTGGTTCACACTCTATTAGATGATCACACAGTGAAAGAGTTTATTTCAAAAGAACGTTTATTGTCCTTCAATTTACTCGTGAGTTACAGTATACACTTAAATTATGCGCGCGAGTACGAGACCAGCCAAGGGCTGCCGTATGTACAACTATTATCCCGCCGCTTAAGGGTCGTTCATTCTCGACCTCGGTATTTTTGTGACTGTTCGATTTTCCAAAATCGTTCACTAGCCTCGCTAAAGCCCCGCCACTCTAACCCGTGATTGGTTAAAAGGCAATGGCGGCGGTAAGAGACCGGCCTACTGAGGGTTAAGGGGTGTGGCTTAGCGAGAGTACATATTATTCAATCAGGCTTACATTTTTAACTTAAATTAATCTCACCTTAATTGAAGGTAATTTTCTATAATATGTATTACTACTACATTATCATTAGGTTTATAGCGAAAATATGTAGATTAAACATTAACAATACATCATATTTAGTACTTAAAATTCCTTCGAATAGCTAGCAAAATTATAAGTATTTGATTTTATCCAAGCTTTCAGTCGAATAATTAATAGCCTCCTAATTACCTCAAACATTGCGATTATTTTGAGATTACCACATTTGTTTTAATATAAGAGGGTTGCGCGAGCGGCTTGCCGCGTTTACGATTTTTTGTTATCGGTCGACACCCTCGATATATCCACTGCGAGAAATGACAGGCTGATAATTAATTAGGGGTCTTCGGCCCTTAAAGACGGCGATATATTATTACCAGGACCTTTCATGGAATTTTGTCCTGCGTATTTAGTTAGGACTTCCTTGCGGATGATTTTAATATTTGAATGAGCCGTATTTTGTTTCAGTGTCTGTTATTTATGTCTGTTATGGGGTGGCTCGAGCGTGTGAAAGAGGAATATAAGCTTCTAAGAATCGATCTCTCGCGAACAGCTACCCATATTAGAGAATGCAAGTGATAATTCGTACATTTCCCCGCTCATGGCAACGTGCCATTAACTTATTTTACGAATTATTTACCTTAAATCTACGTTATTTATATCTATGGCTTATTCTATTCGGGCGGACAATTCTAATCTAACTAGTTTGCTTATTGACCTGCGATAAATTTTTCCGTCGATTTTTACATCTACTATCCTGACAACACCTGTTTTGTCAGGGTAGACTTCCGTTACTATAGCGCGAGGCCATCTTCCTCTTTCTAGAGAGGGATCCAATATTAACACCAGTTCCCCCACCCTTAGTGGAGGTTGTACCTCCTTCCATTTAGGTCGAGAGACTAGCATAGGTAGTACTTCTTTAGACCACCTATTCCAAAAAGCGTCAGCTAGAGCTTGGGTCTGTCTCCACTGTTTACGGTTACATAAATCTCCAATGGTAAATTTACCCATAGCGGTGCTGTTAGAGTGTCCTAACAAAAAGTTTTGCGGCGTAAGTGGCTCCTGGTCTCGACTGTCTATAGTAATGTGCGAGATAGGCCGCTGATTAAGGATTGACTCCACTTCAGCCAATAAAGTCTGCATCATTTCCACAGAAGGCGCTCTTTCTTTCAATATGGCGTACAAAGCTCTTTTGGCTGACTTAACCATCGATTCCCAGCAGCCGCCATGATGGGGAGAAGCAGGTGGTATAAACCTCCAGTCAATCTGGTCGTTACTTAAACGTTCACGGATACGTTCATCGTCAATCTCTGAAACGACCTTCTTCAATTCGGCACTCGCACCTTTTAGATTAGATCCATTATCTGACATTATCACCCTTGGTTTGCCCCGCCGGGCTATGAATCTTCTTATCGCTTGTATTGTCGAATTAGTAGACAAATCATATGCTAATTCAATGTGAACCGCTCGTGTGGTTAGACAAGAGAACAACACGCCATATCGTTTCTCCACTTTTCTTCGTATAGTCACCTGAACCGGCCCGAAGTAGTCTACGCCTACGGCGTTAAAACACCTCGTATGATGCTGCAAACGTGACATCGGGAGTTGTCCCATCAACGCTGTGACTGGTTTTGCCCTTCTCATTTTGCACAGCATACACTGGTATATAAATTTTTTGACCGTTTGACGGGGACTAATTAGCCAGAACCTCTGGCGTAGGCTGGCCAATGTCGTTTCAACCCCGGAATGAGCCATCTCCTCATGAGTTCTTACCACCAGTAGTTGTGTATAGCGATCCCGGCCGTCAAGTATTATGGGATACTTAGTGTCGTGTGGTATACCCGGCGCATTTGCGATGCGGCCGCCTACTCTTATTAAGCCCCGCTCGTCTAAGTACGCATTTAAACCTATCAAACGGCTATTCCTAGGTAAAGTCCCTTTCACTCGTATAAGTTCTATTTCTTTCTTAAAAGAACGACTCTGCGACTCCTTTAATAATATTATTTCAGCGCTGGCAATGTCTTGTCCGTTTAAAATGCAGTTATTCGTGGCACCTCTACATAGTTGAATAAACTTCCTAACGTATGCGGCTACGCGCAATAATCTGCGATGTTGGGAGAATCTCGCGACATCTATTGTGCTCGTAGGTACAGCGTGTAGCGCAAATACCGCCAATGGTTTATACTCGAGGGATATCTTATCCTTTTCCCCGGGTTGATGGGGAACCTTTGCCGGCCATACCTCTGGTGGCTGTCTAAGGTATTCAGGACCATTCAGCCAACGGCTCTCGGGCGAGAGGTCAATTTTTGACTTCGCTCTCGTAGCTTCATCTGCAGGATTACTACTTCCGCTTAACCATCTCCACTCCTCCGGGGTAGTCAGATCGTCCAATACTCCCAGACGGTTAGAGACAAATTGTTGGTGGTCGGAGCTACGTGAACGTATCCACCAAAGTACGTTCATCGAGTCTGTCCATAAAATCTTTTCATGAATTTTAATTTTGTACTCGCTAGTGATTTTTTTCGCTAGTTCGGCGCCTAATAGTGCTGCTGTCAGTTCTAAACGCGGTATTGTCATTTTTTTTAACGGCGCGACTCTGGTTTTACTTGCGATAAAGGATGTGGTCGGTTCTTCGCCTGGTCTGGCTATTCTCATATACGCGACAGCGCACATAGCCTCTTGAGACGCGTCACAATATATGTGTAATTGTCTATTTTCGGAGGGATTCTTTGTTACGCCGTGATAGCGTGAAATCCTTACGTCCTTCGCCGAGCGAAGGGCATTTATCCATTCACCCCAACCTTTGAAAATATCTTGTGTGACCTCCTCATCCCAGGCTACACCGCTGGTCCACACCTTTTGCATTAGAATTTTGGCTCGGATAGTTATTGGGCTTAATACCCCGAGTGGGTCATAAATTGACATTACTACCTTAAGAGCCTCTCGTTTCGTTGGCACTCTCTGGCCCGTTTTTAAGGCGTCATCGAGTTTTTCTAACCTAAAATTAAATGTAAGTTGGTCACTTTCTGGCAACCATTCTAACCCTAAAAGCCGTTGAGAGCTTATCTCTCCTTTCTCCAGAGCAATATTATGGGTAGCTTTCCTTTCTTCGGGTATTTCGTTCAAAACGCTTTGATAATTAGACGCCCAGCCCTTTAAGAAAAAATTCCCTTGTTGATGTATGTAAATTATGTTTTTTATCACGTTACGAGCTTCTTCTATTGAAGAAGACCCGAAAGCAAGGTCGTCCATAAAGTGATGGTCTGTGATAGCCTCCACTGCTAGAGGGTACTGATTCTTGAAACGTTCAGCGTTTTTATTTCGGATATAGAGGGCTGATGTCGGGGATGACCGAGAACCGAATATTAAAGAGGACATTTTTAGGATACGAGGTTCTATATCGCGCCGATATCCCCGCCAAAGGAACAACTGACTATAGGTATCGTCCTCGATCACCTTAATACGCATGAACATGTCCCCAATATCGGCGGTAAAAGCCACCGGATGCTCGCGGAACCTAAAAAGTATACCTGTTATGCTTTGATTATAGTCTGGCCCCGTTATCAGTAAGCTATTTAGAGATACTCCCTTTACGCTAGCAGCAGCGTCATGCACGATCCTAAGCTTGTTTCCTTTGGCGGCGCTACAGACACCCAAGTGTGGTAAAAACCATATATCAGTTCGGCCGGCTAATTTGGAAGGGTCTACTTCTTCGGCGTAACCTTCTGCTAAGTACTTGTCCATTTTCTGACAATAAGCGTCTCCATAAGTCCGATCTCTGTCCATTTTTCTCTCGACGGCGTGAAGTCGAGCTAGCGCCATAGGTCGGCTATCAGGAAGAACACGTCTGTCATCTCGCCAGAGCAACCCCGTGTGCCATACCCCGCCGTTTAACGAAGTAGTGGATTCTAATAATTTTTTAGACCTTACCGAGTCCGCAAGTTCTCGCTTTTTATTCGGCCAGTCTTGCTCTAATCTGAGGTTTTCCTCGAGTAATCTCTGAAGAGACGCGTCATTGCTACCGCTATCACTTAGGCAGAAGCTATGTAATGCGTCATTTTGCCTATCTACAGATACTCGTCCCACTGGAACCCAGCCCAGTAGTGTTTTTGAGAACGATAATTCGTCATTAATGCGCCTTAATCCGCGTGAAACGATTAATTCCCAACAATTAGCCCCGATTAGTAGGCGCGGTTGGACATCTGATATTTTGTCGACTTTCACCGCAGTCAAAGTGTCAAAATCAGAGGCGGCCGCCGATAAATTTTTTAATTTCGGAAGGTTTAACGCCGCAATACTATAAGCCTGCACGTCGAAAACCTTACGGCCCAATTCCCCCCTTATTTGAAACGAGACTGTTTCAGCCCCTTTAGAAGAAGTTTTCATACTTCCTATACCACATACCTCCATATTGGTGGGAGGCCCTCTAATATTCAGCTCTTGCGCGACTTCGCGGTCTATTATAGAGACCGTCGATCCGCTGTCTAAAAGCGCGTAAACTACCTTTCTCCCCTTTGGTCCTATTAACGTTATCGGTAAAACTTGCAAGAGGACTCTGTTGTTGGCTACTGTATGCGCGACAATAGCCCCGGTCTGTGTTTCACCTTCGGCTGTTGCCGTAATTATCTCGGTTCCGCCGAGCGCCGCGTCCGCGGCAGTAAGTAAGAAATGATACTTAAATCGAGGAAACCTTTTATAGGCTGGGCAGTTTTTCCTGCCGTGCGAAGGTGCAAGGCATTTAAAGCATCGCTTAAGTGATTTTACGACTCCCCAGCGAGAGTCTAGGGAAAGTTTTTTAAACCTTTCGCATTTGCTGAGAAAATGATCGCCGGTACAATTTGGGCATTTCATACGAGACTGCTCAGTCATGTTAAGAACGTAATTTTTATGATTTTGCTGTTTATACTTTTTATCGCGCGCTACTACTTGATTTTTTCTACCGCTGTCTAATGGACCTATTCCCGCATCTTGCGAGTCTATCGCTAGTGTTTCTAGCCAAGATGCGAATCGTATGATAACCGGTTCGTCTGGTTTACCCCTTCCTTTATCTCCTAGCCACAATGTTAATAAGTTTTTTGGCAACTTCGCTACAAGAGAACCTAAAAGTTCTGGGTTCCATAGGTGCTCAATCCTATTTACTGATTTTACTGTGGCCACCAGATTCTTAACTTGGCAAGCAAATTGCAACAATTCCTCTGCTTCTATAAATTCAGAGAGGTCCCTGGTTTTACGTAAATCAGCTAGTGTGCGCTGAATAATTACATTTGGATTTCCAAATAACGTCTCTAATGTTTTCATTATTTCGCCAACGTTCGCAGGGGATAAAAGTAACCCTGAAACGCAATCTCTTGCTCGTCCGCGTATCGCGGATTGCAAGCGAAGTAAGTTTTGTTCGTCATTCAGACCTATAACTTCGGTGGACTGGTTAAAAATCGATTTAAAGGCTAAAAACTGAAGTGGATCTCCACTAAAGTGTGGAAGTTCCTTGTTATATTGCGGCTTCGAGGAGGCTATTGAAATTACTCGACATACCTGGCTTATTAATTTTTTGCTCGCGCTGTCATCGGACCCGTCTCCTGTGCTGGAGCCAGCGGCCGCGGCGGCGTCTGTGGCCGCCGCGTCCGCTGCGGTCGCGATTTCGCCGCCCGCTGCGCGATGCGCCGCCCCGTCAGGTGCCGCCGCGCCCGCCTCGAGCCGCATCCCCTCGTGCGCCGCGCGATGTGTTGCCCCGTGAGGTGCCGCCGCGCCCGCCTCGTGCTGCATCGCCTCGTCCGATTCTTCTTCTCTCCTGCCGCGGTATCTCTCTTCATTTCGTGGTTTTATTTGGTCGGGTTCACTATATGAAGTCAGCGGTGCTTGCGTCTCTGCCCACAGCGTAGTACGACCTGCTGTTTCTTCAAGATCGGCGTAACTTCTTGTCTCCCATTCTCCGCTTTTTTCTGAGTCGTAAGCTTCGGAAACTACGTCTAACACTCTAAGTGCGTGCTGACGGTCTGCTTCTAGCATCTGCAATTCAGCTTCTAAATCTGCATGTTGCACTTGAATCGCAGCCGCCGCTCCTGCCGCCTCCGATCTGCGTTTTGCCGTCGCTATCTCTTCGGTCGCACGGAGTTGTTCCCTTTGCGTTATCGCCTCTGATTCCAATTTTTTCTTTTCCGCGGCTACCTTTGCTTGTTCTCTGGTGACCCGCCTCAGTTGTTCTGATGCTTCTTTCACTTCCTGAACTCTTTCACTCCTCCTGCTGCTTTGTGACCAGGTCCGCCTCGATACGTTCGATTTTTCTGCGGTCGACTCCATCGTACAATTTATTTTTCAAGGTTCTTTTCTTTATTTTTCATCCGGCTGCGATGGATCACTTATGGTTATAAAATCCATCAGTTATTTTTCTGTGAGTTTCTCCCACTGCTGAAGGGTGGTTTTTGTGGACTGTAAATGTTATTTACCTTCGCGTTCTCTCGTTCTTCCTGGCCGCCGAGTAGTCTCCCGTATCTGGTTCACACTCTATTAGATGATCACACAGTGAAAGAGTTTATTTCAAAAGAACGTTTATTGTCCTTCAATTTACTCGTGAGTTACAGTATACACTTAAATTATGCGCGCGAGTACGAGACCAGCCAAGGGCTGCCGTATGTACAACTATTATCCCGCCGCTTAAGGGTCGTTCATTCTCGACCTCGGTATTTTTGTGACTGTTCGATTTTCCAAAATCGTTCACTAGCCTCGCTAAAGCCCCGCCACTCTAACCCGTGATTGGTTAAAAGGCAATGGCGGCGGTAAGAGACCGGCCTACTGAGGGTTAAGGGGTGTGGCTTAGCGAGAGTACATATTATTCAATCAGGCTTACATTTTTAACTTAAATTAATCTCACCTTAATTGAAGGTAATTTTCTATAATATGTATTACTACTACATTATCATTAGGTTTATAGCGAAAATATGTAGATTAAACATTAACAATACATCATATTTAGTACTTAAAATTCCTTCGAATAGCTAGCAAAATTATAAGTATTTGATTTTATCCAAGCTTTCAGTCGAATAATTAATAGCCTCCTAATTACCTCAAACATTGCGATTATTTTGAGATTACCACATTTGTTTTAATATAAGAGGGTTGCGCGAGCGGCTTGCCGCGTTTACGATTTTTTGTTATCGGTCGACACCCTCGATATATCCACTGCGAGAAATGACAGGCTGATAATTAATTAGGGGTCTTCGGCCCTTAAAGACGGCGATATATTATTACCAGGACCTTTCATGGAATTTTGTCCTGCGTATTTAGTTAGGACTTCCTTGCGGATGATTTTAATATTTGAATGAGCCGTATTTTGTTTCAGTGTCTGTTATTTATGTCTGTTATGGGGTGGCTCGAGCGTGTGAAAGAGGAATATAAGCTTCTAAGAATCGATCTCTCGCGAACAGCTACCCATATTAGAGAATGCAAGTGATAATTCGTACATTCGTTATTGTGAAATTTCATAATGGGCTGGTTTTTTATCATGCGAAAATCTTTTACAACCAACCCTTGAAGTGTTTATATGTATTTCAGTGTATGTCTTGTTATTGCATTTGATCTACAGAATTTAAATGCAATTCCGTTAATTTTATCCCAACGGAAAATGAAGACCCAGCCGAAAATCAAACCCGGGACCTTGCAATGTAAGATCAGGCGACCTAACCACTATGACACCGGGCCGTGCAATGTAATGGCCCTCGAATACGGTCAGATCATAAAATCGCCAGCTTTATTATATAGTATTGCCAGCTTGTCCAAAAAAACGCTTGGAACGATCGACCATGATGTTATTTTTCGTCTTGATCGTTATTGATTGACCTCACAATTAAAGTCATTCCCTCGAAGCGCGTGTTGACAAGGTTCCACGGCACGGGCAATGTCAATGACTTTAATCGTGGTGTTCGCGAATATCGGAAAGTTGTCTTCCGGAACGACAATGTGGTCCGTCGCCAAAATATGTGTCAAGGCTCACGAAACCGGTGCGGGCGACCTTGGCGGTCTTCCTCATATATTGAGCCGATAGCGAGAGCAGCCTCAAGCCGAGCCCGCGCCGGTTCAAGGGCGACTTGAGGACGATCTTGAGGATCCTCGTGACTTGACCGTAACACTCCGACATGGGCAGGTAATACCCAATCCTTATATAGTATCTATTGACTCACATACTCCAACGTCAATAAACGCTACAAAAAGTCACGGGACACTAGAGGCACTAGCTAGTTTTTGTAGTGCAGTCAAATGTGTGTCTTCGTTTTGTACTTTTTTCTTTTCATTGTTTAAACAAATAAGTTTAGTGAGATGCCAAGTTAGAACGCTAGAACCCTTATATGTTGGACTACTTTTTCTGGATTGCTGAGTCTTTTCACTATCAGCATTTCTTCAAAGCACAGTATCGTATTGCAAACGTTCTTTGAAGCTAGAATCGATACTCTTTGATGGGGTATTTCTAGACCCAATGGGTGGGGACCCAAAATAAATAAATAATTTTAGTCAAAGACCACGAAAGCTTTGAGAGGTATCCTTGTTTTTTTATTATTTTGTTTCTTTAAGCCACAAGAATGTCTAAAGCCCTAAGTCACTTCGGTTTCAAATATTATAAAGCATCCTGCTGACAATGTACATATATGTTACAGTAATACACCTTAAGATTTGACAAGAAAACCTAAGATTTACCGAAAGTTGCTGGTTAGAATTAAAGAAAAGTCTGAAATAGAATTAAAAGATCACATTGTAGGGCATTTAGCGTGTGATATTTGTAAAATGTAGGTTTTACTATTGGCCTTATAAATAATATAAAAACGAATTTACCGCGTGAAGTTTGTAAAACCCGACGTTTCGGCGTTGTTGCAACTGCCGTTGTCTAGGGTAGAATCTGCGGTTGAAACATCTCCGAAAAGTCGGGTGCTACAAACTTCACGCGGTTTATTTATAATGTCAAACAACCGCGGTAGTCTTTGTTTTCATATTGGCCGTTGGTAAAAGTTTTATTTATGTTTCTATTAATATCAAAGACTATGAAATCAAATAATGCTTGAATAACCGTTCATAACTTTTATTATTTATCTTGTGGACAAGGAATACTAGGTACTTACTGGAACACAAATAAAACTAAGTATTCAATTTCAAATAACAGCAAACATAATTTAGAAGATTCTCAATAAAAACGAGATTCCGACTTACGACTACTATGAATACTGCATTTACGACTGCGTTGCTTGAACAAGCTACGAAATCTAACTATAAAAAATCTCCTATGGTTTACGTGCTAAGTTCATTTAGATGTTTTGAACTACCCTGAACATCCTAATATATTATAAATACGTACAAGAAAGTAATTTGTTTTGTTTGTTTGTTTGTTTCTACTCTTTATTGTGAAATTTCACAATGGGCGGGTTTATTATCATACGACAATCTCTTACAACCAACCCTAATATGAAGTGTTTATATGTATGTGTGCATGTAACATGTATGTAAGCGTGTGTCTTGTTATGGCATTCGACCGACAGAATTGAAAATGTAATTCCGTTAGTTTTATCCCAATGGAAAATAGTGACGCAGCCGGGAATCGAACCCGGATCCTTACAATGTAAGATCAGGCGACCTAACCTAACACATGGGCCGAAGTTTGACAACCCCTTCGGTTTCCTACCTGCCTGTTTTAATTATTTCATTTTTCATTTAAGTACTGTCCAATATTACTATGTATTCGACCATATCAATATCGAAAATCCATCGATATCGATAGTGAGGCGTGGCCGGGGATTAGCGATCTCTATATCTTGTGCGAGGGAGAAAAGTGATGTGCTGTCGTGCTCGCACGTTTTACGACCCGGAATGTCAGGAGCGATTGCGACCACTATATATTTAAATAATCATTATTTTTCTTAATGGGAAACTATACTTAAATGTCAAGCAAATAATAATATTAAATTAAAAATGTTTTTATCATTGCAAACATTTTTTTCGAAATTTTCAATAGCATTACAAACTAACAGATTCTAAAAAAATCTACCAATGGAAAAAAATATTAAGATGGGTTTAATAACAAATATTAAATAAGAAAAATAGGAGTAAAAATAAATTGTAATTGAATTTTAAATTTTTAGTTCTAAACACTTACAATTGTAAAAAATGCCAGAACACCTACGCAAACATTTCTTTATAATACATCTTTTTAGGCAGGAGCATTGCAATTTGCTTTTTTGCGAGCTAGGATAATAATATTATAGAATCGATTTATCTCCTTTAGTTGCTAAATGCGTAATTATGCGATTAAAACCTGAACGACTATTTTATTTTTATTCGTTTGATAAAAATACAATTACTATCTCTTAAGAAACAATATTGTCTGGTAATTATGTTATAGTGTCACGAAAGACCATTTTTATAGGGAAACATTATTAATAATAGTAAAATTGTGCGGAAAATGAAGATTACGCATCATCAGAAGATTTCCCTTATCAGCGGAAGTCGATTCGAGGATTGTTAATATTGTTTTATAAAAAAAATGCCGCAATTTCCTGGGCAACAGATCTTTAGTATTTTTTTAAGATTCGTTCAGAGCGATCGTTCTACTCTGCAAAGTAAATCGCGTGTTCGGTTGGAAGTGGCCCTATTTTACATTTTCACTGTTAAATAATCTCTTAGGTTGCGTCGCGTTACCTCGAAGCTGTATCGTGCGCTTCAGTCAATGAGTCTACAACACGAATCTTACATCAAGTAGGTAACGCCCATTATTATCGAAGCATACCTTTGTTTCTGTTTTGCTCTAGATGTTAATATTTCCAAGAATGGCAATCAGCATTTGAGATCACGCTGAATAATATCGAATTAAACTCAAGGCCGCTGCTCGTGTGAGTACTCTGCCGCTGATGCCGCTCGTATTAGTACTTCAGCGTTCCGCCTCCACGTCCTAGACAGGGCCAAAGTTCACGTCCAGAGGGTTAAAGCCATCGATATCCCACAATACACTCAGACGTGATGACGTTATCCTGCCTAAAAAACGCCTTACGCAGACACAAAAGTCCTTTGGATTTTTGAGCTATAAGCTCTTTAACCAGCTACCACTCTCCACAAGAAAGATGGAAACAAAGGCGTTTAAAAGATTTATTAAACAAAAGCTGCAATCCACACATGCTTTCTATAAGCTGAGTGATTTTTTTGAGCATACCAATTCTTTCAAATGGGAATAACATTAATATGTAACTTTCAGGTACCTCATTTTAGTTCTTATTGTTTAATAATAATATTATGAATTTAATATATAATATTATGTAGATTACAATGTGTAATGTAACATACCTGATCATATACATACATACGTTGTTTTTTGCAATTTTGTTTTGATACTTCCTATTGTGTGATTATTTTTTGTATAAAGTGCCTAAGATGACTATTAATATTCTTATAATAATTATCTATTTTATATGTATACTCGAATGTACATTTTTTAAAAAAAAAATATTTGTCTGCCGTGTAAAGCCGACTTTAGCCAATGCTATTGTCGAATTAATATTTATGCTGTAATAGTAGCAACTGACGAATTCTAATATGCGATAATTAGCTTTAATTCATAATTCATGCTTTTATTGTATATTCTGAATGATTAATTGAATACTGAATACTGAATATATGATCTCCTAGATAAGCCTTTCGCGCTCGAAAATGACCCTTTCATAAGCACTACTGAAAGCCGACCAGTAGTAGTTTGGTCGCAGTCCGCTGGCAGACAGCCGACCGCTCCGGCGTGGGGCTGTCGCGCAGAATATCGGCGCGCTATTTATTCTCTGGCATACTGTTCAATTTATTGGTCTCTATGTTACATGATCTACGAGCAAAGGGAATGTGGAGCCAACTTATTTGTATGTGAGGCTCATCTAGCTAATATATCGATGGTTAAAACTAGGACCCCTTACTCCCCCGAGCGATCCTCAGACCCTCGCAGCGGACGGCGTCGCGTCGGCGCCACCCGCTGCTGCATGACCAATTGCCTTCTTTCTAAGTCAGGGGTGCGCCTAGTTCGCGTCTATGTCGCTCTTTCATGAATCGTTTCATAATCCAAAGTCCGTTTGACTATGATCCAAAAGTCATTCGTGAATTTGGCCTTTAATATCTTGAATTTACCTTCCAAAGACAATACGAGATTTAGGATCAAAATGTTCAAATAAAGAGTTAAACACTGGCTAATCATACATGCTATTTGTAAGGTAGAAGAACTCGAGAAAATATTACAATATTTTAAATATAGGCACATACTTATTATGAAAAAGAAATATCTCTAAGATACCTCTATTATTGTTTTGAGAAACTGAAAATTGAAATTGAATCTTTTATTAAGGTGTTTATTGCGCTATTGCTGTAAAGTTCCTATAATTGCAACGGAAATATATTCGTAAGATTAATTGAATATTAATAGTCATGACTGCGTTGAAAATATTCCGTTTTATAAACTCGAAACCTACAAATCGATTCTTATATACAATGTACAAAACTACCATTCTCGATAATATTTACATATGACTTATGGACTACTATTTTGAGGAAATGCCGCAAACAGTAAAAGAATCTTCCTTTTTCAAAAGAGAGCACTGCGCAGCATGTATCAGATAACGCTCAGGACCTCATTCAGAGAATACTTTATAGTAAGGCAAGGATAATGACCGTGTATTCGGCGTTCAATACCAGTGCTTAATGTATGCCAGACGGCACCTAACAGAAACTGCAACTACTGCGGACATTCACTCTCACCATACACGCGGTAACTTCCTTTTATGCGTGCCCCGAACAAGACTGGCAAAAGTACGAAAGAGCTACATTAGCATTAAATTCTACAATCTACTCCCTACTACTATCAAACGGCTGGAGGACGTAAAATTTTAAAAAACATTAAGGAGATGCTGATAGGCCACCCTTTCTATAATCTGACCGAATTCGAGGGCCATGACTTTGCAAATATTGTACCAATTTGAATGATAATTATATTTGTACTTTTAGTTTTTAAATGTAAGATTTAGCCTTTATTTGATTATTTAACACTTTAATTACTTCTTTGGATGTTATTATGTATAGTTTTTAGTACGTATATAATCGAATTATTGACTATCTCAATTGTTTCTTAGAGGACTATCTCAAAGACTATCCTAAAGGCTTCGGCTTTGATTATTCAACTTTTTACTGACTATTTTAATTATTGTGTTGAGTAGCTTTTAGTAGGTTACCATTAGAATTATTAACTATATTCATTAATAAGCCTTTAATTTGTTTTGTAATAAGATTTTACGATGAAATACTTTTAGTAGATTTCAAAGTTTCTTGGATACTAGATTTTTTTTTCTTCAATCTTAGTTTTTAAATGTAAGACTTAGCTTTTGTTTTATTATAATTTGACACTTTACTGACTTGGATGTTACTATGTACAGTTTTTAGTATGTACCTATTCGAATTATTAACTATTTCAATTGTTAGGCTTCTGCTTTGATTATTCAACTTTTTACTGACTATTTTAATTATTGTGTTGAGTGGCTTTTAGTAGGTAGGTGTCTATTAGAATTATTAACTATTTTAATTAATAAGCCTTTAATTTGTTTTTTAATATTTTTTTTCGATGAATAACTTTTACTAGGTTCCAAAGTTTCTTAGATACTATATTTTATTTTCAATCTAATAGCTAAATTCTTAACAACCTATGCATGTTACGTAGATATTAAAGTAGCAATGAGGCTTACTACCTGACACAAATATTTTGACAGGTCCAAGAGCGGCTTTTATCCTTAGATTGGACACGACATAAATGTAATTGCAAAAATGTAAATTTGCAATGCAGTTTTTTTGGGTTATAAAAAAATTATATATTGATTAGTTGCAAGGGGGTACCTGAAATACGAAACATTTTCAGAAATTAAGAGTACTGAGCCGTTGACGCTGATTGTGACTTTTTTCCAACAAAGATGAAAAACACTGCGTTCAAGGTCAATGTATTGTAAGTAGAGTGCTTGCTCCTGTGTGTCAGGCGCGGCAGTTTATGTCTTATTTGTTTATTTATCTAATTAATTTTACAGTAAACATACACATAGTAAATAGATGATAGAATACTTATTTAAGCAAAACTAATTTACTATCGTATGAAAAGTTCACAACTCTTTTTACGAACAACTTATTATTAAACATAACATGAGCACGTTAATAATAGGTAGGTGGGAGAAATGAGGCATATCAAGCAAAATATAATATGAATAATTGGATATTATTGTTTATAATACATATTATGATATAATATAATATCAGGGTATGGTATAATATAATTAGGCCATTTAATACAGCAGTATGTCAATTTGTCAAATCGTATGATGTAGGAGATGGACTATATTTGATCCAATCTTTAATTCAATTCATGAAAACATTAATTAAGTCTAATCCTTTACATTGGCTAGCAAAAAGACACCACATTCTGGTGGGCCTATTCGACTCAATATCGCTATAATTGCAAGCGACATAAAATGTACACTGAGAAAAATATTGGATTGCCTCTTACATCACCATTTTGTAATTATCGTTTTATATCGAATAACGATGTTTCAATCGTATTTTTGTTAATAACAAGGAATTTTGATGAAACTCTATGACTCGATTATATGTGTCAAAAAATGATTACGGTTAATACGGAAATAGCAGTATACTGTAGTTTAAACATAATTCATGTGTCCGACCATAACCGTACGTACACTACTACATGCTGTCATATTAGAAGTGTGATCTCAATGTCGTGACGTAATGAAATAATATTATGTTTAAACATTACGACACGGTAACTACCGTCACGCCAACACCGTTACACGTTGTGTTAATTCCTACGTATGGACCGCAGTTCGTGTTATATACGTAATCCTTTGTGAAACATGCGTATTTCATATACCAGTGTTTAATGTATACTAGACAGCACCTCGCAGAAACTGCAATTAATGCAGACATTCACTCGCAACATACCCGCGGTAGCTCCCTTTTATGCGTACCCCGAATACGACTGGCAAAAGTACAGAAAAGCTACTTGTACCTTAGCAATAAATTCTATAATCTACTCCCTACAAAATTTAAACAGCTGGAGGACATAATATTTTAAAAAAACATCAAGGAGATGCTGATAGGCCACCCTTTCTATAATCTGGCCAAATTTGAGGGCCATGAGTTTTCAAATATTGTGCCCATTTAAATTACTTAAAAAAGTAGAGCCTTATTGTCTGATTATTTTATATGGTCTTATATCTGTACTTTTAGTTTAAAATGCATAACGTAGATTTAATTTGATTGACAATTTGAATATTACGATGAATAATTTTACTACGTATCTTTTCGAATTACTAACTACTTCAAATATTAGGCTTTTATTTTGATTATTTATATTTATAATTTGACAATCTAGTAGTTAATTTTTGACTACCTATGTATGTTCAGTAAAGAGTAGTAACGAAACTTACTACATAACCCAATTATTTTGACACGTCCAAGAGCGGTCTTTAGCCGTCAATTGGACACGACGAAAATGTAATGTAATGTAATGTTTCCGTGTATTACATCGTTATATTTTTCTCAGTGTAGTTATAAAATAGTTATAAAATAATTGCAATGTCAAAAAATCATAATAAAAAGTCATTATTTAAAAATAATATTTATAATAATAAATAAATGAACATCTGAAAAATAATGCAGCGGTTGCAAGCCTTCACATGAAGTCACGCAGTGCTAATGAGCATTAAAATGATCCGGCAACGTTAGTAATTTCGGACATTATTATTATTATTCATATTCATATTCATATTCATTTTATTAGTATACTGGTATACAAGTCAGATACAGATTAGCAAACATCCATACATATTAGCAAACAAATATTTTTTTCTTTTATCGTAAAGAAAAAATAACAATAAACAACAAAAAATATACAAGAATAATGTAAAAAGAGGAAATACAAGACAACATGCAAAGAAATCAATAAACACTTTAGCCACCAAAGCATTTTAGATTTCACTGGAGTAATATTCCTCCAGTGAGTAAAACGCCTTATCTGTAAGGTACCTCTTAAGGCGTATCTTAAATACGTCAAGAGATTGCGCCTGCCTAATGTGCTCGCTGAGAATACTATAATGCTTAACGATCTGAAGAATTGCCTGCTGCTATTTATCAAAAATCTAAAACAGACGACAAGGAAGAAGACGCGTGTCGTGGCTTGCAAATTTTTACATCAGTGATACAAAAAACAGACGAAAAAAATACCTAAAAGATATTTTTTCATAGTTACCAAACAGCGCTCCAGCGAATACCGCAATCGTGAAGATCTATCGATAGATAGTTTGTGACCTCGGTGACTGTTTGATTTATTCGTTTCTATAGTCAAGGTTTGTGCCACAGGTTTGTGACAAAACGTATTCTGAATGTTTCGACAGTGATTTTGTAATGCTGAAGGGCCAACGTGACCAAACTACACTAATCATTCTAAAGCAGACATGTCATACCTTGTTAATATGTAAATTTTTAATGTTTGTTGTTTAAAATGTTTTATTTTCAGTAAATAACACAAAATAAAAAATATTCAAAAACACAACTACGATAAACGCCGTAAGTAGGTGTTTACTCAGACCAAGGGGTTTTTAGGGTTTTTCGGATTCGTTCGTTCGTTCGTTCAAAAAGCGCAGTACCTATTTCTATAGTAAATATAACAATTATACCGTACATAATAATTAATAAATACTACTCTTCCGTTGTGAATTTTAAATTCCTTTTTATATCTGTCTATTGATCGGGACCGCAATGTCCATCTTCGACCATTCCACACAATCGCTAAAAATAAGCAAGACTCCTTTGGAAGCCTGGAGGCCTGTATGTAGGTACGACATCTAGTGGTGGTAATCCAAAAGGCAAATCCGTCAACCCAGGGAGTTTTAACAACATCAGGTCGTTTTATCTCCCATGGAGTGGACGTGACGACTTGGCAGACAAAGACAGTCCACTGTCTAGCTCCACCGACGTGCCCGTGAGAGTCAAATGTCTTACCGCGAAGCACTGCGAATGGAAACCAGCGGGCTAACTTCACTCCTTCACTTCCAGATTTGGCCGAATTTCTCCGTCCTCCAGTCTGGTCACGGATTCAAAGTCGCTTGCGCGGCCTGTACCTGGTTTTAGCGGCAATTCAGTTAGAATTTATCGTTCAAGCGATTTCGAACCTGCGATCAGACTTGGAGGACGGAGAGGTCAGCCTGCTGTGCGCGAGGTCATCCGGCGTGCTCACTACCCAGTGCCCCGCGATAGAGCGCTGGACTCGCACGGGGATGTTGGCGTAGCTAGAGGGTGGACTGCTTCGTCCCTGAGTCTCTACGTTCACCCATGGTTAAAATAACGATCAATATCGCTATACCTTCCTGGGGTGGCAGGTTCGCTCATTGTAGGGGGAACTCCATAGTCGCCATAGTCCAACACAGATAAATCAAAGCTTTAACCGGAAGGACTTGGACTCTGACGCTGAGGTATTCCCGTAACCATACAAACACCTGCGCTAGGCGAAGCACTATACCATCCTCCCGCTGACAACCGTGAGTTTGTGGGGCCCTAGGCTAATATGACTTGCAGGCCTGCCTAATTAATCAACTAATTTACATTTTGTCAATTAGTTGACTTGACCTGTTGATTGAATTGTTATTACATATGTATATACATTATAAGTAACTCATCACATTGTAAGTTCATTGTTAAATCGCAATTTATGGAAAGAACTGATAAATGATTTAGTCGATATTTTGATACTGTTGCCCTATATTTGTTTTTTTCGTACGACATTGGAAAAAGAGCGCTCCGCTTCACAGCTAGTGATTTGCAATGTTAAAAAAATCTTAAAGATATCATAGCAATTTGGGAAAACATCCACAAGCTTCCTTTATTAATTAGCATAAACATTTTACTGCAAGAGGTTTAAGACTCTGTAATAAGTAAGATTTTAACTGAACGCACCCATTCATTCACTAAATATTCGTTTACGTCATCTGAATAATAATCAACAATATGACGTACACTTTCCAGATCTATGTTTGTCATATTTTAATCTTTAAAATCCATTAAAAAAATTAATGTCTTGCTATGTGTTTCATAGACTTGGCTTCTTCTACTTAAACCCATAATCAGCTTATCAAACGCAACATTTAGTGTGGCCCTTTTAAATTTTTCTGCGTCGTATACTATGACTTTATCTGAAAATATTGTCCATTGCTTTCAATGGGAGCTGGGGCCCTTTATATCCACGGGGCCCTGGACTGCAGCCCAAAAAGCCCTTATATAGATCCGCGGCTGCGCTGACATGCTCTACGGTTTGGGTAAAAAAATATACCCACATTAGATTTGGTCTTGCATAATAAGAGTGTCTTAGGTACCAGACAAGGTTTGCCCAGAGACATTATTTGTTTCTGGCCCCTCGGATGTATGATGCATTCCTTGCGACACTCACCGACGGGCAGAAGCTGAGAACCAGTACCGCTTTCAAAGCTGAGGTCACAAAATGGTTACGTGCAAAAAGTAGAGGCGAATGCGAAAGGCACCTCATGGAAATTGTGTCTTAAAATAATAAAAATGAAAAGTTTTTGCAATTATTTATTTTTGTTTATTTATATATTATTATGTAAGTATATATAAAGTATATATTGAATATAGGTAGATACGTTTTGTATATATATATATATGTATGTGTGTGTATGTGTATATATATTTTTTTTATATGTATAAGTGTGTATTTATATATAAATATATCTATATATTATAATGCCTATGTAGGTAATTACCCTTTTATCCTTTTATTATGACCGCTTTACTAACTAATAGTAGATGTCTCTTTCTTCAAATTTTCTTAATTATGTTGCTATTTTTTATTTTATTATTTTAACCGAAAATTTATAAAAATGTGTACTATGTAACAAATATAAGTGTGGTATAACTCCAGAACAGACTGTAGTCTAGTGGAGCTGATAAAATCCATCAAATCTGTACTTTTTTTGCTTCGCAAACAATGATGTATTTGCTCTTTTTTACACTGTGTTATTTATGTCTACATTGTAAATTTTTATTTTGGATTTATATAAATAAAAAAAAAATAAAAAAAAAGAAGAAGAAGGAAAGTTGATTTTATTATTCGGAATACAAAATGGGACACGCTGTATCATAGAACTAAAGGCTTGAATAAAGCTATGTTCAAATCGTTACCAATTCAGAGAAATACCTCGCCATAAATGCCTGAAGATCGTCACCTAGCGACTGTATCGGGCATTTAAGATAGAAAGGGCAATGGGCATTTTTGTATGAAAGGTGTATCCAGAGGGACTTGAAGCAATTAATTGTGCGTATAAAAAAGTAATAATATCAAAGTTCAGCTCATTAATCCATGTTGTATTGGAATTATATACATCGAAAATATTCTATACGAGTATTTGGATGATTTTGTGAAATAAAGGAGTTAATTAATCTAGTTAAATAGAGTTAATTATGTAACTAGGATATTTGAATCATCAATAGTTGAACTAAAATCCATTTGTAAAACAAAAACCAATCAAGTCCTTTATCGAAGTCAGAAAGTAAAAACAAAATCACATAAAAACAGAAAATATTTAGAACACCCTAACGTAAAACGAAGGAATGACAACCGCCCAGGTGCAAAATCGTACCTGCCACCCACACATTGACTTTCTATCTTTGTCTTGCTCATTTACTATGTCTCGTTCGTCCATAAATTTGTTTAGACAACCTCAAAGTAAACCGCACACCGATCATCTATCTCCACCATACTAATTGGCTGTTTCTTTTGTCATCCATAAACTTATTTACCACTTTAGTTTCGGGATAAAATAAAAGTAGTCACTCGGTACTATTCGTTATTTTTACTATTAATAGTTTATTGTTTGTAATATTTTCTACATATTTTATCTATATAAATAATATAATCAACTGTATTGTTTAAATAAAACGAAGTAAATAAGGTATTTTTACTAAAGAAGTGAAATTATTGAATAAAATATTTTGCAATTTTAATACTCTTTTTTAACCACATCAGCTTAGCTGCTGTAGAGTGAAATGTTACACTTGTTATAAGCTTTCGTTTGGTATACGTGGCAAAGTGTTACAACAAACGTCACAAGTGTTCGAAATTACCCACTGTCTTTCGAATTTCAAAACAGACACATACCGCAAGAAAACCTAAACTTAAAAGCATACACTTTTATGTTGTTTTTTTTAAAATTCCTATTTCCGATATTATATTAACACAATTAATTTGAGTTATGAACGTGGCTGCTTATCACGGCGAGGCGCCCTTGATTAATTTATAGCGTGCTAAAGCGCCGAGGAAGTATTATGTAATTAAATCGTCCGGTGATTTCTCACGCGAGAATCGCAGAGGATATTCATTCATCGGACGGAGGAACTTACTTCTCTTTGCCTACTTCCGATATCGTGACAAGATTGCGACGCGACGCATCGACAATCGGAATAGATCGGAATATCAATGCAGTTCGCTCTACGCGATGGCGTAACAGATTGCTTTCATTCATAAAACGAATCAAACCGATTTGTTATCGATGATGAAATAGCAACAAATACAAAATATACACTCTGCCACGATATCACATTACAAGCTATAACTATAATGGGCTACCTCAGCCTATTTCTGCCTTTGCTCCTTCTTTTGCGTGCATCTAGAGGTGTACAAAGTTACCGATATTTCCTCTGGCCGATTACATTCCATAAATCGTCATTTGGTGTGAAGCTATGCGACTCAATTCACATTAAAATTAATGTATTCATTTTTAATTTACATTTTTGACAATTTTTAATAATTAAGACCTAACTAGGCTGCTGCCTGTTCTAAGGTAGACAATTTATTTTGATCGTTATCATTTAGGGTTTTTTTCTAACATTACCGTACTTAATAAAATTACCCTAATAACCTACATGAAATTCAAATCAAAATGTCATAGAAATATTATAGACTATCAATAATAAGCAAGTAATTTAAAATATATTAGGAATAGAAAAATAAAAACTTCAAAAATAGTCAAAATATACTTACAAATATAAAATGGATATTTAGAAAATTGTCAAGAAAAGTCCAGAGGTAATAAATGGCAATTAAATAATAATAATGAGAATGCTAGAATGATAATATTATTTTATTATCACAAAATTTATTTTTATTTCTATTTATCTTATCTATTTTATATTTTACCTACTTATACGTATGTTCTTATATTAATATTTAATCTATATAAATAAAAATGTAATGCTGTTCGTTCGTAACCGCATATTACATAGGTTAAACGGCAGAACCAATTTGCATTTTTTTTAATGTTCCTAATAGTCCATATAAGCTCCTAACAGAAAGGAAAATTAGAGAAGTTGTCTGAAAAATTAGAAAATTCGGGAAAACTGAAAGTGTTTTTTTTCTACTCACGATTCGAACGATAGAAATCCGTAATTCTTTTTTGAATAGGAACGACATATTAGGTTGATACTTTTTTTTGATTGCTATGCTCTCGGGATGGAAATATTTCAATCAAATGTATTCAATTGAAAAAAAATCTGGAAGATCTTGAGAAAATCTGGAAAACGCATTCCGCCTAAATTAAAATAAAATTACATTTTCTACTTTTGTGTTCTATCGAACAAAGTAGTTATTTTATTTATATTCCAATTTATTTCTCTCAGTATTGATCTGTATTTTTAAATGTGCTAGAATGATGACTTAGTCCAAACGGGGGGATTTGGAGAAGGGTGGGAGGGATGGAGTTTGGAGGGCGGCACTTAAGGGGTGTGTGGAGTTTGGAAGAAGAGGGGGGGGGTTGAGTTTAGCAGGGGGGTGGTTGGCCTGAGGGGGAGGGGTTGTCTGATTGCCGGGAAAGTCTTGGGGTAACAACCGATATTTTACTTTGTTTCCATATGACAATACCTTTCACAAATTCACAAAACGATCACAAATAAATTTATCTAAATTTGAACAGGACAACGTCTGTCGGGGCAGCGAGTTATCTAATTATACATTCAACTAGCTGTTGCCCGCGGCTTCGCACGCGTTAAATTTGGGTTAAGATAGATCCCTTTTTCCCAATCAAGTGGTAAGTTTTTGCGTGTAATATATAAAGGTATCCAACGTCCTTCTCTAAACTCCTGTCAATATGTACTTCAACTAAGTAATTAAGGCGTGAAGATGTGACGATCGCGGTGCTTGCGCTACGCATGTTATCGAGACAAATGACGAATTTATAATGAGGTTCTAACGCCTTCTCACGTCCGGGAATCGTCGCGCGCGACTCAGATTCTCTTTTGATTTTAAGGGTTATTTACCCCTTCTCACCCACTAAGTGGTAGATTTTAGTAAAATATGAAACATGCATTTGCTTATTTGTTTAATATCATTTAAACCCCTTTTCGCCCCATTAGGGGTTGAATTAAAAAAAATACCAAATACGTATTTGCCTAAATGTTTATACAAGAGAGTATACAAATTCCATCTAATATCGTTTCTCCATACAAATTTTAAACCCCTTTTCACGCCTTTAGGGGTTGAATTGTGAAAAAACACGAAAGACGTATTTGTTTATTTGTTTATAAGAGTAATCTTACAAAGTTTTGATTTAAAAAGTCCATCTGTATCATTTCTCCATACAAATTGTATAACCCCTTTTCACCCCTTTAGGGGTTGAATTTTAGAAAAACCACGAAAGAAGCATATTGTTATTTTTTATTAGAGTACTCCTACAGGAATTCGAAATAAAAAGCACATCTAATATTGTTCATTCATACAAATTTTGAAACCCCGTTTCACCCCTTTAGGGGTTGAACTTTGAAAAAACATGAAACACCTATTTGTTTATTTGTTTATGAGAGTAATCTTACAAAGTTTTGAAATAAAAAGTTCATCTATATCGTTTCTCCATACAAATTGTATAACCCCTTTTCACCCCTTTAGGGGTTGAATTTTTAAAAACCACGAAAGACGTATTTTTTTACTTTTTTATTAGAGTAATCCTTCGAAGTTTCGAAATAAAAAACACATCTAATATTGTTTATTCATACAAAGTTTGGAACCCTGTTTCACCCCTTTAGGGGTAGAATTTTAAAAAATATGAACGCAGCTATTTTCTTATTTGTTGAATAGAGTAATCTTACAAAGTTTCGAATTAAAAAGACCATCTATACCGTTTCTCCATACAAATTTTATAACCCCTTTCCACCCCTTTAGGGGTTGAATTTTGGAAAAACCACGAAAGAACCGTTTTCTTATTTTTTTATTAGAGTAATCCTACAGAAATTCGAAATAAAAAGCACATATAATATTGTTTAGTCATACAAATTTTGAAACCCCGTTTCACCCCTTTAGGAGTTGAATTTTGAAAAACCATAAAACACCTATTTGTTTATTTGTTTATGAGAGTAATCTTACAAAGTTTTGAAATAAAAAGTTCATCTATATCGTTTCTCCATACAAATTGTATAACCCCTTTTGACCACTTTAGGGGTTGAATTTTTAAAAACCACGAAAGACGTATTTTTTTACTTTTTTATTAGAGTAATCCTTCGAAGTTTCGAAATAAAAAACACATCTAATATTGTTTATTCATACAAAGTTTGGAACCCTGTTTCACCCCTTTAGGGGTAGAAGTTAAAAAAAATATGGAACACCTATTTTTTTATTTGTTTAATAGAGTAACCTTACAAAGTTTCGAAATAAAAAGACCATCTATATCGTTTCTCCATACAAATTTTATAACCCCTTTCCACCCCTTTAGGGGTTGAATTTTAGAAAAACCACGAAAGAAGCATTTTGTTATTTTTTATTAGAGTACTCCTACAGGAATTCGAAATAAAAAGCACATCTAATATTGTTCATTCATACAAATTTTGAAACCCCGTTTCACCCCTTTAGGGGTTGAACTTTGAAAAAACATGAAACACCTATTTTCTTAGGTATTTGTTTATTAGAGTAATCTTACAAAGTTTCGAATTAAAAAGTACATCTATATCGTTTCTCCATAAAAAATTCGAAACCCCTATTCACCCCTTTAGGGGTTGAATTTTGAAAAAATATGAAACACGTGTTTCCTTATTTATTTATTTGAGTAATCTTACAAAGCATCGAAATAAGAAGCACATCTAATATTCTTCATTCATACAAATTTTGAAACCCCGTTTCACCCCTTTAGGGGTTGAATTTTGAAAAAACATGAAACACCTATTTTCTTATTTGTTTATTAGATTAATCTTACAAAGTTTCGAATTAAAAAGTACATCTATATCGTTTCTCCATAAAAATTTCGAAAGCACTTTTAACCTTTTTAGGGGTTGATTTTTAAAAAAATATGTAACACGTGTTTCCTTATTAATTTATTAGAGTAACCTTACAAAGTTTTGAAATAAAAAGTCCATTTAAAATCGTTTATCCATACAAACTTTAAAACCCCGATTTACCCCTTTAGGGGCGGAATTTTGAAAAACCATAAAACACCTATATGTTTATTTGTGTATAAGAGTTATCTTAAAAAGTTTCGAAATAAAAAGTACATCTATGTCGATTTTCCATACAAACTTTGAAACCCCTTTTCACCCCTTTAGGAGTTGAATTTTGAAAAATCCGCCCTTAGTGAGCGCCTACGTCCTAAAAGGAACCTTTGTGCAAAATTTCAGCCTTCTAGGTCTAAGGGTTAGGGCTGGGCGTTGATGAGTCAGTCAGTGAATGAATGAATGAATGAGTGAATCGGAACTTCTCTTTTTATATATGAGATATCTACATTAGTACGGTTTAGAACGTATGCAGTCAATCTCTTTTTAAATATATGTGAAATTTTGGTATTATTAATATCCAGTGCTAGGCTGTTGTATAATTTGGGGGCAAAATACGAGTAGCTGAATTGGCCAAAGCTGATTTTCTGAGAGGTATTTCAAATAATCTTTATTATTTTTCTTAGTCTCCTCATCTTCACATCTCAATAAATTTAACAGTAAATAAATAATAATAATATAATACTTAATTTAAGCATATAAGCTAAGGACTCATTTCCACATGAATCACAACCCACGAAACAGACATCCTTAATATAAAGCGGTATTTAGATGCATTCATATGAAAATGAATGTATTATAATAATCCGCCGCACTAAGGCCTGCCACTTAAGCCAGCCCTGTTATACGTGGAAATAGATTTAGCAAGTTAGATAAAGTAATATTGCCAAAACATTTCTTTAAATGCAATTATATTATCACTAAAAATATCGATACGATTGTCCTTGTGAAGATCATTTTATGGACGACGTATGCGAGGAATAATATTGAAATAACCAACATATCTCCTTATCAAGGGTAGTCGAAAGAGATTTGGTGCCCGCCAACTCTTCGATATGAAGTGACTGATATTTTGTTAACTTGAAATGATTTGTGCATTTAGTAAGTACATCTTAAAAATGATTTTGAGTATCGCCAGTACTAAAATGTTGCATATCCGTGTAGGTATGTCCTCAATAAATGCATATGTAGGTATGTGTGTAGAGTCTATAATAATAATACAATTTCCAAATGGGATTTGACTTAAGAGTTCTATAACAAAATCAATGTTTTCCATGATTTTTGAAAGACCGTTTGGGCCTTATAATAAGACCCAGTATTTTCAATATGCAAGACCCAACATTTTTAATATGCAATTTGAATGTCAACCCAGAGTCGAAAATTTGACTCTATTTCGGGTTATAATATATAGGTACTTTTTCCGAAAATGCATAAAATGCCAAATTTCGTTTTCGGTTTCGACATAAAAAATAAAAAGATTTTCGGTCGGACGGCGGTGCGCCGATTGGCGTAGTGTCTACTGCAATGGGCTCCTGGCGTTGGCAGCTAGAGGCAAAGGGTTGGTGTTTCGATACTGCTTCATCGCTTTCAAAGTCATACAACAAAAACACTGCGGATTACCTTGGGATGTCCGCTCGAGACACGGAAATCAAACGCGTACCTAACGATTTTATACAATAAATCACGCTTCATAGTAATAATTACTAATAACTCGTTTTACTAAATGTAAACATTGTTATTAAATCTTTATTCAAAGCTGGTCCAATTGTACTTTATTGCGCTAAACAAGTTTGGGGATCGCAAACAGTAGATATTATTGCTTTGAAAACGTTTAGCTGAGAAGAAAACTTGCTTTGAAAACAGCGCTGTCGAAAATTTATTTATTTTTATTTTTATTTATTTTATTGGAATTATCAAATTAACCATTTACAATAAGTATTATATTAAAACAAATGGCAAAAATGTTTCCTGTTTCATTCACTGGCTAGTGCTGCCCAACTGGGATATAGCCGTTCCAGGGCAAGCAATTTATATTTTTACATTTAAAACGAGGGTCGATGAACCAACCAAACACAATAATAATAATAATTAATATATATATACATATATATATATATATATATATATATATATATATATATATATATATATATATATATATATATATATATATATATATATATATATATATATATATATATATATATATATATATATATATATATATATATATATATATATATATATATATATATATATATATATATATATATATTGCAAAGGTTCCGGTCTCAACAGGCAAAATTAATAAGGTTTATCATATTATCATAATCATCAAATGCTTTTTCTTTTAATTTATAATCATTCATTTTAAAATAACGTTTTGCACGGTTGGTTATGGTACCTTAACTAAATCGTGTAAAATATTATTAATCCATTTCTTTTTGTTCGATTCCTTGAATTTAAATTTTCAACGAATTGTTCGATTTCAGAAATGTCATATATCTTGACGACGGCTGAGCCGAAATATTGATATACATTTTATAAAAATCATTAATATTTAAGAAACACTAATCGCCTATTATTTTCCAGCATTCATTCTCGTCTTTCGCATTGTTGTGTCGCCGCTGTAGGATAAAGTAGAAAGGTTCGAATACCACAGTAGGAAACCGCAAATACTGAGAGAAGAGAAAACGAAAAAGGCGTGGAGTCACTCCTGGTCACCACAGACCAGATAAGTGCCCTTTCATTATTTTATCATTTCATTTATTTAGTGATAAACATAATTTCAATTTGAGAATATATATATATATATATATATATATATATATATATATATATATATATATATATATATATATTAATAAAAAAATAATACAAAATTACAATATTATAATGGAAATACTAAGTACATTAGAATACACATATACACATATACATACATATAAACACAATATATGATATGTCAACTTCAACTTATTCTACTACATAGATCATGGCATGGATAGATAAACGCTCTTCTAGCAAAAGCCATTTATTTATTTTGCTTTTAAACAAATGACAATTGGGGTTGGTTTTTATGTCACTGCTTAATTTATTAAAAAATCTTGTAGCTATGAAATAGTAGTGTCGCTGTCCGAAAGTCGTCTTCATCCTAGGTATATTCAAATTATCACTCAGGAGTTATCTAGTGGGTTTCGTGTGCGTAATAATAAATGATTTATTTTGTTTGGCCACGAAAACCCAACGTAGTGCAGTTTTAATAAATATTACTCTTAAAGTAATTATCGCTGCAATTGCCCAAAACAATATTTCAATGGATACATATTTGCAGCATCTTTCCCGGAATGCGGCGTCATCAAGAATAAACTTTGTCCATTTTATATCGTTATCTTTTCGCTGAAAAAATATTTTGATATTTATGACGTCGGTGCTGAGGTTTCATATGTACATATTTTCCAACGTAGTCATATCCGTATCATCTTAGCCTTCATTGAAGCGGAGAAAAACGTCGTTTCCAACCCACCGCTTTCATTGTTATTGAGTTTCTGAAATATTGTCGTAAACCTAGGTTTTAGTCGTAGTAGCAATCTATATTTCATCATCTGACTATTATAAGATGATTATTTAGCTATTTATTGCGATGTTATTTTTCTGTCCATAATTCTTCATGACGTCTTATTGAAATTCCGTTAACATTTTTTTTATTATGTTTTTTTATAAGGGACATTTTTAAATATTATTCGTAGACTAACTTAGACTAACTTAGATTGAAAGACGCATTGCCATATCAATGTTTTAGTTTTAGATTGATGATTAATGTATACCTATCTTGTTTAATATTATTGTTTATTATTATGTTTTAATATTATTAGTTTTGAAGAAAAGTGTTGTAAAAATTTAATTTTAAATACCTAACTTATTTTTAAGTTTATGTAATTTGAAGTATGCACAAGCCATTTTTTACTTCGTTCGCTTGCCTAGGTACGGGTCTGGGCCTAGTTAGGCAGCGTTGATTTGAAGAAATAATTTGTTTTGTTTGTTTCTACCCTTTATTGCGAAATTTCGCAATACGCGGGTTTATCGTCATATGACAATCTCTTACAACCAACCCTACTATGACGTGTTTCGTTGTATGTAGGAGAAAGTCCCCTAACGCCGAACGACACTTAGCGTCGGACACTAATAGTATCTTTACAAGTCGCGGCGCGATCGATACAAAGACGTAGGAAAAGGAAAAGCGCACGCTTCCCCCGCACCCTTTTCACCCATCTTTGTATCAATCGCGCCGCGACTTGTCGAAATACTATTAGCATCCGCCGCTAGGTGCCGTCCGGTGTTAGGGGACTTCCCCCTATGCGTGTAACATGTGTGTGTCTTGTTATTGCATAAACTATTATACTATAATATTATTTACATCTTTATGTGAATAATATTAAAATAATGAGAGCTATGATTTCAAAATTCGTTTGTTATGATATTATTGTTTTATACCGTATTTGCGTGTTTAGAGTACCATCTACAGTTTGCCGCCATACGGATATACCTCGAAAGTCGTCATATTGAACATAATAATAGAAGATTAATACATTTTTGTAACTATCTGGAAAACGGAAATCATAGTTGCCAAATTGTAGTACGACGTTGGGTCATTTATAATACATGATATCATTTTTAATATAATATAAGGAAATGGTATACTATAATGAAGTCGTTAAATCTTAAGAAGTAGGAGATATACTAGATTTTGATTTAATCTTTTATTAAAATCATGGAATCATTAAATATGTCGAAATATTTACACGTGTTATCAAAAACACGACACATTCTGGTGAGAGGTCCATTCGACACGATATTATTGCTATTGCAAACGACAACAGAAAATATATGAAAGCTCCTCGTTAGTCGCGGCGGCACACGGAATTGAACATTTGCTAGTTTTGTAAAAGTTTGTGGAGACACGATACGTGCTTGAATCTGTAAGGTTTTTTAATCTAAGAGGTAGCGAATAGTTTCGTGCAGCTTGGGCCATAAGATCCACCGTGTTTCGGGTCGGCCCAACTCACGATTCATTTCCTATTCAGTATCCTTTTCGAGTGAGGGACTATCCCGGGAAGGACTCACGCGTCCCAGGCCTCACGGCTGGTGGATCGGTTCCCCTGGGGAAAGGCTCTCCGGCGCTATTGACGGTTTGCGCACCGTGCGGCGTCAGCCAATTAGTTGTGCACTCTGACTAATTACTTAAGGAGTGTGGAGGCTATGGAATTCGTTCCATAGCCTCCACACATTCACATTCGTTCGGCAACATATTGCACGTAGACTGTACGAGTATTTGGGCGATTCGAATTCCAAGCCACGGTCCAAACAGGAAATATATGTGGAGGTCTTCCTATAACCTTTCAAACCGTCACAAGATTGACGCAACTGTGGATTCCATTGCGTCGTTCCATGTCCAGTCTTAACCCGAGGATCTTCCTCTTGCAGCCGGTATTGCAAAGTCAACTAATGTTTACGCTACAGACTGACTAATTAGGTATTATAATATACAAATGCATAATTAAGCGATAAAACGTAGATAGAGCAAATTATAATAGCGTCTGGCGTTGATTGACAGTTTCTAGAGCGGCTCGGTTAAATGATAACGTTGAGCGAGGAGTTACATCATTAAACCTGCAGTTAAAATGTTTAGCTCAAATATATAATGTAATTTATGTCTTTTCTTGACACAACCGTTGCACTCCAATAAGACTCACGAAGTGAGCTCGCCTTATCACAGGAGTGCCTAGCAAAGTGGGCTCCGTTGCATTTTACTGATCACATTAGATAAAAATCGGTTGTGTCACCCCAAGACTTTCCCGGCAAGTTGACTACCCCCCCCCCCCCTCCTCACCGTGCCAACCCTCGCCCGCGCGCCAATTCGTAGTGTAATTGTAGTAATATCCGTGGTATCAAAATGGTATATCACAGCGTGATTTTGGTCTAACAAGGCATTCTCAAGGAAACCGAGTTTCAAGTTATCTTGAGTGAAAAAATATGTATCTGTAAACATCGTGCACTCGATTTAAAAGCAAAATCTGAAACAATAGACTCGTGTAACCATAAGTAATCAATAAAAATAATTATATATAAATGGTTTTATAAATAACGCCGAGGAAAAACGTTATACAAATAAATAAATCAATTATTTATGTTCAACTGTCTGATATTCATTATTTTATTGGGTGTTTATATGATCAGGTAGCATTATACGATCAGGTAATTTAATAAAAAGTTTTAAGTCCTATGAAAGAATTGTTGCCTGGAACTTGGCTATACGAGGTATGATCGGTTGGAGGTAATGGATTTTATTCCTGGTATCATGGCGATGTAATTCCTCGTGAGATATTGCCGAGCTCTTATTGCAAAAGAATTCGTAAAGAGTTTTTAGAGCAAAAATTACATATGCGGTTAATATCCCAATACGGGCATATCAATATGGTTTTGGCTCTAAAAACTCAGCAAAAAAAGTGTCTCACAATAGTCGCCTTAAGGCGACATGAGACCTCAGAAAAATATTCGAAATGGGCGGACACGCAAAAAAATAGGCGGAGTCAATTTTGTTGGGTTTGACCGATAAAAATACAGCGTTGACAAAGCGTCAAGCACAGATGCCACGTCCGCTAGCGCCGGGAACCAGACGCTTACTAAACGGTCAATCGCAGCGCTAGTACAGAATAACTTTCTTTACGCAGTGGTGGTATAATGGTGTTATTTGCAAAGCATATTTAGCGTAACTCTCAGAGCGCTCTCACGTTTTAATTAATTGTAAATAATTTAGGGCCTAAATAAAAAATGTGGTTAAGTGCTGCCCTAGAAAATTAACCAGTCAATATAATGAAATTATAATAAAACACACTCACCGCTTACATTGTAGGAGTAAACGCGCCTGAAAGTTTTCGAAGTCAGTTTAAAGCCTTAATGTCCAAGGCAATAAGCAACTTTTTTGAGTCCAAATTTTAAATTGGTTCCTTATCGAGGGATTCACTTAGAAACTTTTTTTAATTAATGCTTATATTTAAAAAAAACTCATAAAACTAAAATTCCTCAGATTTGGTCGTTCCCAGGTATCATGTCGCATTAAGGTCTACGATACCGTACCTATATCAAAACAGAGAGCACGTCGCATCGCAGCATCCTTCCTCGAATCCCTTCCTGGCAGGTTTATGATCTGAAATCTTTCAGAGTAACCAGCGATAAAACTGACTGTTGTTGATAGTGTTGACAGTTTGGTTAGGGTGTGCGAGGTGCGGTGGGCGAGGTGAGGAGGCAGCGGCGTTGGTTTGCGGCGCGAAATCAAAACAGGGCGCGCGCGCATCGCAGCGCCATTCAGAGTCGAAACCTCCGGCGATCGTGTCGCTGCACCGCTCCGCAATAATTGATCGTTTGAATCAGTGCGATCGCCGCGTATTTCGCGTTCGCGTTGCGCCCCCACAACTACGAGTCTCCCTCCGATTGGCGCCGTTCCCCCGCGTACAGCGAATCCATGTGTTTACGGGAGCGAGCCAGGACTATCGTCGAAATCCCTGAGCGCGTTCGCCATTTGCTCCTCGACAGCGGTAGAACACTCTTCACCTGACCCCAACGAAAATGTCCAACCTCTGTGCAATCCAGTGAAGCGTTCGCATTTTTATCCGACGTCCTCGCAGTGTTATTCGTGTGCACTGTTGCAATTATCAACGAATTAGCGTGCCGCCGCCGCGACGGCCGCTGCATACTTCCTATTTAGTCTTAGGGTGTTTTGGTGAGTAACGCAACTTTTTATATTATTTTATTTTTATTTTTATTTATTATTTAGGCAATTAATTTCTATACAACATTGATTTTGCTTACAATAATAGACAAAAGTTTAACAAAAATTTTTTTTTTTATAAGTGCAGTAGCCATGTTATTATAATACTTAGAACGGGCTATCATAATTGAATGCGTATACAAAATTGTGTGTCTGTGCTGTTGACCGTTGAGGAGCTCCCTCGTCGGAAGCCAACCCTAGGTGCAGCAGCCATGTCATGGTAAAACTTAGAACGGGCTATCATAACTGAATGAGTACTTATAACAAAATTTCGTGTATGTGCTGTTGACCGTTAAGGAGTCCCCTCGTCCGGAGCAAACCCAGGGTGTAGAATCAGGTCATGCTTACCATAAAAAAAATGCATTGTCATCGGAATTAAACCAGCATGTGATCTAAAAACTATAGAGCTAGCTGCCCTGGAACAAGTCCTGGCACTTAGTTGGGCAGCAGCAGTACTTAAATGCTAATGCTGATATCGGCCGTGTTCAATTTTAATTTTAATTTCAATTATATATATATATATATATATATATATATATATATATATATATATATATATATATATATATATATATATATATATATATATATATATATATATATATATATATATATATATATATATATATATATATATATATATATATATATATATATATATATATATATATATATATATATATATATATATATATATATATATATATATATATATATATATATATATATATATATATATTGATATGAATTAGTGATACTTATGCACTGTAAATAAATTGTTAAATTAATTAAATAAATAAATAAATGTAAATTTTCCAAGGATAATATTTGAGAAGTTCCCTCAATTCCTCATGGATCCCATGATCAGAACAAGATTTTTTAAAAAATGGAACCAATCTTTAATTACATCCTTTCAAATAAAAAAACCCGCCTACCCCCCCCTCCCCTCCCCCAGCTGTATTATTTTCCGTTGTATTAAAATGGTATTTTTCGATAAAATGTTGTAGTATTTTCTCTAAAATGGCGGACTTCAACTATTATTTGTGTCGAATGTATACAAGATATTCCAACCAAAATGTCACAACAAGGTTTCGGTCCAACAAGGCATCTGTGTACCGAATTTCAAATTTCTACGTGCAATATTTCAAGATTAAAGTATGGCTACCGCGTCCTCTGGTTGACCGATTTCAACCACAATGTTTCTAACTCTTACTACGACCAAATGATGCTTGCATGCCAAATTTCAGCTTAATCGGATGAAGCGTTTGGGCGCTATCGTGGAGGAATACATACACACAGACTTCAGTCTGGAAATGGTGTTAATCGTCTCAGCGGGGCTCAAAATATATATTTCCGCCTTCATCTCGAAAAAAATGGCCCGTTCACAATACTTTCCTTACTGGTGGGTCGGTGGGCAGTAAAAGAAAAAAATAGTTAATCAGATCGAAGTAGGTAGGGGAGACTGCTACAAAATGATCCATTTAACAACAAAAAAAATATTTTAAAATTTATAGAACTAATGTTTATTTCATTAATCTATAATGAAACTTTGGCCCTTTTTCTGCAACTGCTACAACAAAATATTTCAAATAAGCTGTTTCAAAGATATTTTTTAAATAATATTGTTAAACAAGGAATAAATCCCTATACGTCCAGGCATTGCGCCCTTAACTACAGAATTCCAGCGTACTTCTCATTACATAAGCCTCAATTTCTATAATAAATTACCAGGAAACATGAAAAATATTGAAAATTACGACAAATTCAGGAAAGAGACGAAAAAATATTTAATTGAGAAATCCTTATATGACCTTAAGGAATTTTAATATATATATATATATGTGTATGTATGTATATGTGTGTCCGTATATGTATATGTGTGTATATATATGTGTATATATGTATATATATATATATATATATATATATATATATATATATATATATATATATATATATATATATATATATATATATATATATATATATATATATATATATATATATATATATATATATATATGTATATGTATATGTATGTATGTATGTATATGTGTATATATATGTATATGTATATATATAAATTCCTTGGTAAGTTTTTTAAATAGTGCATATGTTTTTATATTTTTTAATTCCACTGGTAACCTGTTATAAAATGTTATGCTTCTTTATTGAGTTGTCCTTTGAAATTGTGATGTTGCAGGTATAGAATTATGAGTTTACATCGATTTGAAGCAGCTAAATCCGTCTATTTTGCATATTTCCACTCTCTAATAACGTATGGCCTACTGTTTTGGGGAATGGCACCAAACTCAAAAATAATTTTTCTCCTCCAGAAAAGAGCGGTACGAAGTTTATATAGAGTCTCACCGAGAAGTTCTTGTAAGCCGCTATTTGTAAAATCAGGAATAATGACTCTATTTTCTTCTTACATCTACCAAAATATTATGTACGCTCGTAGACACCTAACAGAAGCTCCGGTGAATAGTGATTTTCATCATCACGATACGAGGAATAAATCCAATCTCCACATAAACCGACAGCGACTTAGCAAAGTGCGATACAGTTTTATTCATCAAAATTTGTCGTTCTATAATAAGATTCCAGAGCAAATGAAAAGCCTCGGAGAGGTCCAATTTAAAAAGATAATCATAAATAATTTGGTAAGAAACCCAATTTATGGTATAAGGGAGTTTGAAAATTCTGAGTCTATTTTCCATGTTGATGATTAATGAAATGCGTAAAGTTTTAAACATAACGGTATTATGATAGCTGACATTCTAATTCTCATATAATTTATTAAACATCTATTCATTTTAAAAAAAAATACGAAAGCATTATTGCTGGATTGACAATAAAATATATATTTTTTGATTATTCTACATAGAATTTGCATTTCTATTTTAATATATTATTCTCCTTGACTCTTAAATCACATTAGTATATTTTGATTATTTGTATATAGGTAATATTGAATATAATATTACAGCGATGACAACTATCACGATAGTTATGTTTTTAATAATTAAATTTTTAGCATTTAATTTTGTGACGCATCCAAGTGTAGGAATGCCTATCTACTGGAGTAGTTGATTGTATTGTATTGTATTGTATTGTATTTGTGCCTTGTATTGTGGGAATGTATTTGGGCAAGAGCTTGGTGCTTTCCTTTATTTTTGTTTTTGTGGAACTCGCGCGGGCTTTCGTGAATAGGTATGGCATAAACGGTGGGGATCTTTAGTTCACGAAATAGTGGTTTGCAAGATTCTCTCCTATTTAATCCGCGTATTGCTCTCACGGCTCTTTTTTGTAAAATAAATACCTCTTTAATATCAGTGGCATTTGCCCACAATAGGATCCCATGTCCCAAGTGGGATTCGACCGGAGAATGGTATGCACTCTCAATTTCCTTTTCGTCCAATATCTTTCTTGATCTGAATACCGCATAGCGGGCTGAACATAATTTTGGTTTGGGCTGGTCTATGTGAGTTTTCCATGACATGTTTTCGTCGGTGTAAGTTCCTGGAAATTTAGTGGACTTGGCAATCCGCCTTAATAATTTACCGACGACACGAGCACGCGATCCGCCATTACTGTTTGTACCAACCTGTTGGACGTAATGCATTCGTTGTTTCCTAGACGGCGTTAGTAGATTCATAAAAACTTGAAGGGATCATTTTAGTCTGAGGGATCATTTTATACCAGTCTCCCCTACATCAGTTACCACTTTACCAACGTGAATAAAATATATAGCATCTAACCAAGATTCTTAAAGTAAGATTGAGGTCTGTTGATATATTTTAAAATCCAATATGCAAATACTCGGCAGACTTTCTTTCGTTCTTAGTAAATGCAACATTTTTCGTTAGCTTTTGAAACATGAGATTCTTTGGTCAAAGTTTTACAAACTATTTGAAATATTTCTAACGTTAGTTTATGACCTCAGACTACAAAATGAAATCGAATTAGGCACTTATTTAATAATGATATTGACACCGTGCCTGGTACTAATTGTCACCTCACGTAGGTATATCCGTGCCTACTACAGCAGAAGCCGTGACACTCTTATCATCGCTATAGTCATTAATAAAACGGAAAACGGATATCATAGCCGAGTAGTCCAACGGAACGCGTCTTATTTGATTTATCCATAATAATTTCCATCGCGCCAATTCCCTAAAACAGTTGGACTCGTGCAGTAATCGATTCGGGTCATCAAAATAAGCTGTTTTTCCTACCGATTTCAATGGTGGAAAATTGAGCTATTTGATTAGAGAGATAACAGCAGGAAACAAAACCTGCGCTGCAGTAAAAGTAAGATATTGGGACGGTATCGAATGCTTTAGCTAGATCAGTCAATTCAGCGAGAAGGTTTTTACCGTTATTACTTATAGCTAGATTATCGGATCTACAATCCGAAAGTGCTATATTTTTCAACTTTAAAACTATAACATTTGAGGAATCGGCGAACAAAACGATCTAAAGCAGTTTTGGACCTAAACTTGTTTTTTTAATCGGTACGCCTTGGGCCGTTCTATCGATTGGTAAATCTATTTACTACCGAAACGACCTAGAAACCTTAGAAAAATGAGGCCGAAATCACCAATTTCGTTCAGAACGATCTATCGCTAGTTGAAAATGGTTGATTATTTGGAATTAAAATTAATTTCTTTCAAAATTATCTAAATGTCATACTAAATAATAGCCCATATATTGTTTGTCATTTTTTCTTGTTTTTGTTGTGGTATTCCTAATTTACATATGGCAACATTCACATTTGAGCATAGCTTCCGTAAAGTGAGTTACTATGCAAATTGGTTTTGTGTAAATGGTGAAAAAAAGTCATCTGGTACGGTTGCGGCAATCAACGCCGGTTCTGAGACATGTTAATACAATTATTTTGGGAAATGTTTACATATTAATTAATTAAGGTTTTAATAGATTAAGATTACCGATATAGAAATATATATAAAAAAAAGCTAAATGTTTTAATTTTTTATTTTCCTGTTTTTATAACACCAATAGCAATCAAAACGGTATAATTTATTAATACAGGGTCGATCAAAACGATATAAATATTCCGGTTTCAATCAAAACGATCTAAACGGAAATTTGTTTTTTTTATGTCCCATTCTTGCAATGAAAAATTACTCGCGGATGCTAGATCTTATACAAATCAGCAAAGTTTTCGACTAAAAAAACAAAATATACAAATAAACAAATGGAAATATGCTATTTAGTTTTTTGCCTCTCCTGTAAAATTGAATTCAACTCTTTTAGATCGTTTTGTTCGCCGACTCCTCATATATGAACTACGCACCTAGATTTTAAATAACGACCTCGCGTTATTCTGCTGGTTTCTTACTCTTTTGACCTTTACTCGATGACAGACAGACAGGAGAAATAGAGCCAGTAATTGCGTAAATACGGAGAACGGCCGCCGCAAGTTGGTTAACCACCAAATGGCAGTAATGGCGTCCCAGAGGTTAAGGACTCTCCATAAAGTCAAGTTCCGCGTGCGTCCGTTGCACCTATCTCTCGTTACGGCACTTTTCGACGCGCGAATTTCGCGCGCACTTGACCGGTTTTTTCCTTGAACGTACAAATTTTGCGAGCGGCTTCTAGAAAACTAGTTCCGCTGTAATCCGTGTTTTTTCGAAGCTGACAAAAATCCTGATTGGCTCGTTTCAAACTGAAGATCAGTGCACTTGTGGAATCGCTCGTATCCGATCCGAGAAGTCATTGTCCGGTGACCTACTGCGCTCCGTCTGGCGCACGTACCCAGTCAGTCAGTTCGTGGTTGTCCAATTGAGAATGGCAGTCGTTAGTTTCACCTTTTCTAGACAAATCGAGTGCTCACTCGATTTGGAAATTTCTAAAGAACCCATCTGCATGACAAAAGAAATGATAATAGTAATTGTGCCTTTCAAAGCAACCGAGTTTGAGGTGATTTTCCTTGAAAAATAAAACATGTTAGTCCAGTTAAATGGCTCAACATCTAATGACATAAACCACAAAAGAGGTCGTTAAGTAAAATTTGATAGTACCTATGCATTTATGACCAAAACAACCCGACAAGACGCGGTCATGTTTTGTTTTTTTCTTTACCAACCGACAAGGAGGTTATATGTACCTACATTTTGATGTACAAGGAGGAGGAGGATTTGGAGGACAAGGAGGTATATGTACAACCCCGACCGTTTACAGACTGAAGTCTGTCTGTGTGTATGTATTCCTCAGCGATAGCGTCTAAGCGCTTCATCAGATTCAGCTGAAGTTTGGCATGCAGGCATCGCTTGATTATGGCAAAAGTTGAAAAGATTGTGGTTAAAAACGGTCCACCAGGGGGCGCGCTAGTCATACTTCAATCTCGAAATATTGAACTTAGATACTTAAAATTAGGTACACAGATGCGTCGTTGGGCCGAAACCACATTGTAAAATTTCGGTTGGAAAATCTTTTATACAAGCGACACAAATAATTTTTAAATTCCGCTGTATTTAAGAAAATACTACATTATTTTGGAAATTAGCCATTTTGATATTACTAAAATACTACAAAAGTACTACAAATATACTGAGGGGGGGGGGGGTGTTAAAATATTCATGTCATAATCATAAATATTCATATCATATCATGTTCAAAGTAATTAGAAATTCATGGACGCAATTTGTTTAAAATACTCCAATAGGCTTTTCCTGTGAGGATCATAATAATCGCTATATATAGAAATTCGCAGTAAAACATCTTTCGCTAATTTGAGAAGCCACAATTTAAAAAACACTAAACAAATTGGAAACCTTTCGATATTTACTACTTGTTTACCAAAAGTATGCAAAAAATCCAGTTGGCGGTTTTGTGGATTTTATTTTTGCAGGATGTTACTCCAAAACGAATGCATTTTGAAAGTTTTTTAACAACTTTTCAATTATTACTTATATATTATCATTAGTCATTATTCAAATAAACCTATATGAGCCTACCTTAGTGCGGACTTCTCGTGCGATGCAGTATTTGATTTGATTTGATATTTGAGGAATTCATTCACTTATAGACAACTAAATTGACACTGGAGATTTGTTATTTCAAAATTTGTTATTACAATTATAGTTATTTGCACTCGATTTATAGATATTTTTTTGTGTAATTCTCTTTAGCTATAGAAGATTATTAATATGAAGTCTCATGAAACTTTACACTTTTATCTAACAATTCGTATCATATTTGTAGGTAAAACGTTTGTTATTAGTATCTTCTATTTTTATTTTTGGTGTTTAAGATTGTCATAAACCGGAAATATAAAAGACCCTCTTTTATTTTTCCTAAATTCTCTATCTCGAGAACTCTATTATTTGTTTTCTGGGATTAGTTCTAAAAATGTTCAGGGCTTGATAAAGGAATCCGAGAAAAAATCTGAATTGGGTTTTAAGTCTTTGTTTTCGACCCCCAATACTACTGCAGGCAAGGGGTTATAAAGGACCTTGCAGTTTTTCAAATTGACGGCTAATAAAACCAATTAAAAAAAAATTTTTTGTTTATAACAACGATGGCTACCTTTTCCGAATCATACCACGTACCGCAAAGTTCCAGGCGACTAGTCTATACATAGGACTTAAACTTTTGAATAAATTGCTCAAGAAATTAAAGTGGATTAAAATTTATTTATTTATTTAAGAATTTATTTATTTATTTATTTAAGAATTAATTACTATAAAACATTGATTAGCTTACAAAAATAACAGGAACCGAATGGCAAAACCTTAACCTTTTGCTTATTTGTTTCTGTCACCCAACTGGGACTAGCCCGTTCTAGGGTGGACAGGACTCCAATATTACAATCAAGTTTACTTGATTGCTTGGTTGCCTACAAATGCACACGTTTTAGTAAAAAGCTAATGACACTAAATTGCCCTAAAATGTGGTCTTCAGAATAAAATTAAAAAAAATTATAATAAAAAAATAATAAAAATATATAATAAATAAAATGCAATTCCATTATTAAATCGGCAATAAATATAATATAAAATTCGATTAAATAATATAAATAAAAACATTGATATTTTTATGGGATTCATCCGGGTGTAACCTGCTTAAAATCAACACATACTCGTATGCGCGTTACAACATTTTAGCATCGTACCTACCATTGTAATTCAATGTACCGTAAGATGGGTATACTTTGATCGATTCTGGGTATACTTTGATCGATATTTCAACTTTTTTTCAACGTTGGTAGCTCGTTTCTTTCAACGCAGTAGGTACTACTGTCACGGTACTATTTTTATTTATTGTCAATTGTTATATTACAGTTTTTTTTTGATAATTGGAATATTTTTGGAGTAATTTACTGTATATCATTCTTTGTTAAATTGAGTAACTAGTTTAAGATTATTTTTAATTACTTCGTCGTTCCTACACAATTATAATGGTTGTAATAGAAATAAATATCCTTTTATCTTATCAATTATGATTTTCATTTTATTCTTTCTCTTCTCTGCTTCATTCAATCTGCATTTTGCATTAATTATCCTAGGCCGTGGCACTATTTTGCGAGTCGTCTTTCGTTTTATTCCTTGTATATTTCTGTGATTAATGAGCCTGATCGTTAAATCGTGATGGTCATGACTGCAGTACATTAGATTTTTTTGTTGTAAGCTGCATAGAGGTAGGTACAACTTGTTACAGCAGATATAGATCTCGCTTAGACTGCGAACGGCACGCTTGCCTCGATACAATAATAAATTCAGCCCTCGAAAAAACATCCTCACGCCATCTCTGCAAGTAATGCAGATGGCTAGTTTTTAAAAGCACGCGCGAAATATACGAGGGCTCATTAATACGAATCCGAAACAGAAGCACATTAGAAATATCACAGTTAAATAGAAAAGACAATCTCAGACTGAGTTTTTTAGTTTTAGTAATACTTAGATGTGGATTGAGATTAATGTCGTAAGTTGAATCATAAACATGATTATACAATATCGTTAATTCTTGAGTTAGTGCGTTTAGCTGTACCTACAGTTAATAGAATTGAATATTAACAACGTTGTGATCATAAAAATAAATAGTCACTGCATAAATATAGAAGTAGGTGTGTTAACTGTTAACTGCTGTTTTATTTATTTTATTAAAGAAAAATATACAGCGCTACAAAAAGTAATACAATTATTATGATGCACGTTTTTAGCAATAGTTTCTTTGAAATACGAAAAATATAAGTGACTAGTTAATTGGGTCCCCAATACGCACAGCGCCTACGAAAAGGGATGACAGAAGGAAACGGGTGAAATGCACACTACTGGCCAAAAGTATTACAAGTTAGAAATCAAAACATTTCTCAATAATCGACAAAACCTTTCTCAATAATCGAGAAAGCTACAGATTGGATTCTGGAGGTCGATTCGGTCTCTAAGCAGTATAAATTCCCTGAAAGTCTCGGATGCACAGCCCTCCGTCCAGATATAACTCTTTACTCTCTATCTCGGAAGGTGGCTCTTATTGTAGAATTAACTGTTCCATGGGAATCAAATATCCCAAAAGACCACGAGTACAAATTAAATAAATACCATGATCTTGCAAATGCCGTAACCCGGAACGGCTTCACTGTTCACCTTCACGCGGTGGAAGTTGGCGCTCGTGGCCTGCCAGCTAAATCTCTATTTCACCTCTTTAAAGATCTTGGCCTTTCCAGAAAAATAATCAACTCTTTCTTAGAAAAATTATCTAAAACTGCGATTTGCGCATCTCAAATTCTATGGCTTCGAAGGGGGAGTGAATGGGTGGCAAGGTGAACGCTCACATGTGGCAAGACAGCTGTCCTAAACCTACCACAGCCGGTTCGTAAGTCCGGAATCCACTGCTCACCCCCCAGAAGTGTAAAAAATAGTATTATGATGGGCCCGACTCCGGTCGGTGAATTCCATGGCAGCTCCGTTTGTATTTATTATTCGAAGAAACCCAAAAAAAAATTAAAGTAATTATTTTAACGTCAATATGTTTAATTAGTTTAAAGACAAGATTTTCGTAAGTTACTGAAGAAAAATAATCATTTACTTTTATAAAAAATAGGATACAAAAATATCTACCAGTTATCAGAAATCAGCTTATATTTTGGTATCACGAAAAAAAATTGAAATACAAAAACAATTTAGACTTCGCTAAAGTTCTTCTGAGCAGAAAATATAATAATGAAAGCGATTAATATGTTGTTATACCGCCTCTGACTTTGATTACAGCAGCCACTCTTTTAGGCGTGGAATCAACAAGGTTTTGCAACACTTCTTTCGGTATTTAATTATAGGATCCTAAAGATCCTGTTTTCCTTTGCGAGCATTTTGGGATGTTTTCCTGCCAATTATACTCTATAAATTCCAATAGGATTTAAATCTGACGAATTTCCTGGCCATGGTAGTACATTAATACAATGTTTTGCAAATTCAGCCTGAACCTTAAAGAAAAAAACAGAACTTTGTGTTTAATTTAATGAAGTTTAATTTAATTTTAATGTTTTTCTTGCTTTTCTCGTGGTATGGCAACCCTATCGTGCTCGATCTTGCTGAAATAACATTTTCTGCTGTGGTAACATATCATGAGCACTAGGAAGCAATCGATCCTTCAGCACATTAATATACTGGTCACTGTTTATAGTTAGGAAACTGTGAACAGTGTACAGGAGTACAGAAAGGAGTCGTCCAATTGACTTGTATATTTTGACATATTAGCGTTAATGAGAGTTATCTTAATTATTGTCGACGTTTTCTTCGTTACGAATTATGACATAACGATAACAACGTAGTCTTACGTGACAATAACAAATAGTAAATGCTTGTAGATCCTCGTAAATTGTAATGATTTACCGCTCCTGGTTGGCCGACGAAGTATGATCTGCTTGCGGCACACGCGAGCAGATCTATGCGTATTCATAGAGCCGCGACAGTCACGAACATTTGGCTCATTACAATACCCCACCGTTTCGTAAAAATAACAAACTTAATTAGGTACCTATGCTGAGCCATGTGGGCCATTGCAGTGCTGATTTTCGTGACCGTAATTGAGATTATTCCATGACGACGTGTACATAAATTGTCGTAGGTTTACGAATTTTATAACCCTATATAGTCCAATAAATGAAGCATCAAAATGAGTCAAACCCAAGGATACATTCGAGTGAGGCGTTCAAATACCGAATGCCTAAGAATCATTCATTGACTGAACCAATACCAATAATTCGAACGCTTCATTGACTGAACCAATAGCACAGCGATTTAAAGCAGTAAGCAAACAATGGCTTATTGTTGATTATCGAAGAGACAGACTTTGAGTATAGAAGCAGACTCCATTGGCTTCGAATACGTGAACGTAGAAACTTACATATTGTTTCCCTTCTTTATAACATCCTCAACAATCCTACCGCTCCCTCCTACCTAACCGAAAAATTCAATCATTTAGGAAGTCATGGTCTTCCACTCCGTTCCAGTCAGGATAGTAAAATTGCGAATCCTACTTATAATTCTTCTTTTTTTACAGTTTCGCGTCAAATTGATCATTCTGATCAATTTGACGCGAAACTGGTAACCAAACAGGACGTTATACGGGCCTTTCTTAATAGGGAAAAACACTTGGTGTTCGAAACGCCGATAAGTGCTATTGTAAAGAGGATGGATGAGTAAGATGCCGCTTCCGGAGGTTGACTGCCAATCTTTCAATCAAAACAATTATTGCCCCACGTTTCGACTGCCGCACTTGCTCCACCCCCCCCCCCCCACTCTTCACCCACCGAGAGATACACAGTAGTCACTAGTGTCAATTAAATTAATTATCGGATCCATTCTAAACGAGTCTTCGTCGATTTTTATACGAATCATTCGGAAATGTACATATGTAACAATGCCCACTATTTGATGGGCTCAAACAATCTGATAATCCGTTTTAGTCATCGTGGCTAAATCGATGGACGACCTTGGTGCAATGCTCAGAGACCTCCATACCGTCTCCCAACAGGTGGATCTATAAATAAATATGGGTAAGTCAAAAATCATGTCATTGCCCATGTCGCACCCATACCGGTACATATTAGAAACGATGTTATTGAAGTGTCGACCAGTATTTGGGAAGATATCCAACTACACAGACTCAATTTCGACATCCGGTCTGCTGAGGAATCTAACTCAGATAGGCAGCGTACGGGAAACTACGCCAGGTATTTTCGTCACTAATACCGCAGAGCCTGAAGACGAAAATATAATCAGTGCGTGTTGCCAGTGATGACATACGGCACTGAGACGTGGCCGCTAACTATTGGCCTCATACACAAGCTGAAATTCGCGCAACGAGCTATGGAGTTTCACTGCGTGATAGGATCCAAATCAAGGAAATCCGCAGAAGAACCATTGTCACTGACATAGCTCGTAAAATGCTACTTGAAATGGACAGGCCATATCGCTCGCAGAACCGACAACCGTTGACGGAAAAAGGTTCTCGAATGGCGACCACGAACCGGCAGATGAAGTGTTGGACGGCACCTCACAAGATGGACCGAAGACACTGACACGGTCGCAGGAAGTAGGTGGATGGAGGCGGCTCAAGATCGCTCGTCATGGCATTCTAGTCAAGGAATATCTCCAGGAATGCACTAATAATATCGATGAATGAAAACAATTTAAAAATAGTCAATAATTAAGAGAATTAGTAATACATTGTCGTTAAATAGTTATAAAAAATCATGCCAACCCAACCTCCCCCCGCGCACCCCGCGCGCATTTTCCATGGCGTTCAAATGGTATTTTTCCAAAAATTATGTAGTATTTTCTTTAAATACTATTTGTGTTACTTGTATACGAGATATTTCAACCAAAATTTCACAACGTTATTTCGGTCCAACAAGGCATCAGTTCACTGAATTTCAGGTCTTTAAGTCCAATATTTCGAGATTGAAATATGACTAGCGCGTCCTCTGGTGGACCGATTTTATCTACATTTTTTAAACTCTTGCCATGACCGAATGATGCCTGCATGCCAAATTTCAGCTTAATAATATGGAGCGTTTAGAGGCCTATCGTCGAGGAATACACACACACACACACCACACACACATGCATATTTAATTAATTTATTTATTTAATTAATTAATTTAACAATTCATATACAGTGCATAAGTCTCACTAACAATCATATCAATAAAAAATATATATTATTAAAATATAAATTATAATTGAACACGGTCGATATGAAGAAATATATATATATATATATATATATATATGTATATATATATATATATATATATATATATATATATATATATATATATATATATATATATATATATATATATATATATATATATATATATATATATATATATATATATATATATATATATATATATATATATATATATATATATATATATATATATATATATATATATATATATATATATATATATATATATATATATATATATATATATATATATATATATATATATATATATATATATATATATATATATATATATATATATATATATATATATATATATATATATATATATATATATATATATATATATATATTTATATTTGATAAGGTTTGTAAAGAAATCCGTTTATAGGATGACGTTTTTATTTAAAATAAAATTAGTAAAAGCTACTTAAAATGTAGCGAAGGAAATCCCAGCTTGTATTGGGAAATGCTTATGTTTGAATGAGATATACTTACGGATGTGCACGACTTTCGACGGTGCAATGTAAGTTTAAAGGTCCTTTTGCAGTCGACTAACGATCACTATTCATCCATATATCTCATAAATAGGGCTTATCCTTATGCAACACAAAATGCCTTCAATTGAAGGCATTTTGTGGCAATTGAATTGAAGGCATTTTGGCTTGCATAAGGATAAGCCCTATTTATGAGATATATGGATGAATAGTGATCGTTAGTCGACTGCAAAAGGACCTTTAAACTTATTGCACCGTCGAAAGTCGTGCACATCCGTAAGTATATCTCATTCAAACATAAGCATTTCCCAATACAAGCTGGGATTTCCTTCGCTACATTTTAAGTAGCTTTTACTAATTATATATATATATATATATTTTTATATATATACTTTTACTAATTATATATATATATTTACTAATTATATATATATAAATATATATATATATATATATATATATATATATATATATATATATATATATATATATATATATATATATATATATATATATATATATATATATATATATATATATATATATATATATATATATATATATATATATATATATATATATATATATATATATATATATATATATATATATATATATATATATATATATATATATATATATATATATATATATATATATATATATATATATAAAATTAGTAAAAGCTACTTAAAATAATATAAAGCTAATACTTAATATAATATAAAAGCTAAATAAAATTATATATATATATATATATATATATATATATATATATATATATATATATATATATATATATATATATATATATATATATATATATATATATATATATATATATATATATATATATATATATATATATATATATATATATATATATATATATATATATATATATATATATATATATATAAAATTATTTTCAATAATATATAAAATTAGATTCATGAAAAGTTACTTATCTGGGGTCCTGGTGGACCAGAAACATTTAAACGATAGTTAATGTCCTCTTTAAATACTTAGGGCAGCGGCACCTGTTTCCGCAATTGATAACCTATGATGTTCTTAGTTATTGCAGCCGAATTACTGTATGCCCTTGGATGTAATAAGTATAGGAGGATGGTTTCTGTAACAGAAATGGATGTTAGTAACTTATTTTAGAAGAAATTATATGATTGAGAATATTTCGACACTAGTCGTATTCATCTCTATGACATTTCTGATAGAACAATTTTTTCAAAATTTAAATTTTAAAAAAACTGAACATAGAGAAATGGGTTAATAATATTTTGCAATATCGTTATAAATGCACTATAACCGACCTTGAAAAACATTATTAATAATGATTTTTAAATGAAAAATATTAATAAGCTTTTAATGAATATGTCTGAACAAATATAATTACTGTATTAATTTTGCCTATTCAGACCGGGACCCTTGCAAGCGCCTAAAATATTTATAAAAGCCAACTCCCAAGATTTAACGTCTCTTTCTTTAGCGTTATCACCAAGGCACTTAATAATTTTTACTTTAAAACAATTATCAAAAGTTAAATTGTGTGCCTTAGCATGCAATGCTATTGGAAGTTGACTTTCATTGCCTACGCTGGCCCTGTGATTATTTAACCTAATGCTAAGAGGTGTAGTTGTTTCCCCAATATAAAATGCATTGCAGGTCTGGCAAAGTAATTGATATACAATATTTTTTGAAATTCAACTACTATTAAAAGGAACTCTGTAACTGTTGGGAGTGTTAGGACTAGTAAAATAAATGCTTCGATCTAATAAAGGACATGTTTTACAACGTGATCGACCGCAAGGCTGTAGGCCCAAATTTTTGTTAGTACTAAGAAAATTTCGATTATTTTTATTAAGTATTGATTTTAAATTAGGAGGTTTTCGAAATGATAAAATTGGTGGTATATCTAATAAACCTTTGGTTGATGGGTCGTTAGCTATAATAGGGAATAAATCTGCTAAAATTGGTCGCAGTTTCTCAGTGCCAGGAAAATAAGTAGTACTTAGAAAGATTTTATTTTGATTTAAATTTGACACCAATTTAGGTTTATATATATATATATATATATATATATATATATATATATATATATATATATATATATATATATATATATATATATATATATATATATATATATATATATATATATATATATATATATATATATATATATATATATATATATATATATATATAATATATATATATATATATATATATATATATATATATATATATATATATATATATATATATATATATATATATATATATATATATATATATATATATATATATATATATATATATATATATATATATATATATATATATATATATATATATATATATATATTACCGTCACCATTACAAATTATAACTAATGATCACAATAGGAAATATTTAAAATAAAACACAGAAAATAAATAATCGTGTTAATAAAATAAAAATAAAATAAAATAAATTGTCAAATAATATCAAACAATAGTCACCAAAATTAATGAATAAATAATAGTAATAAAAAAAGTCAACGAAAATAATAATAATAAGAAGAATTGTCAAGGATAGGATTTAATGATGGGAACTGTCTCGGTATATTAATTTGTGAATATTTTGCCGGGCGTCATGTTTTAGCCAGGATCAATCTTTTTCTTTAACAGAAGAAGAAGACTTAGGTACATACATTTTTAAATCTTCGTCTAGCATATTAAAGATCCTGGGGGCTATGTACACAAAATGCCTCTGCCCAAAAGTGGTCTGCATTCGAGGGACGTCGAAATGTATAGTTCGAGATTGCTGCGTGCAGATTGTTTGAGTCCTTATTGCGGGCTCTAAATTAGTTTGATACTCACAGAGCGCCGCTTTCACGTATAGTTGTGGTACGTCTAGCACGTTGTATTCTCTGTAGAGATCATCTGAAGAGTATCTCCAAGGCTTTCTCTTTATAATTTTTAGTACTAGCTTCTGAGCGACTTCTAGCTTCCGATCAAGGACTCCATGTGAATTTTCGCTGCACCTCCCCACCCTATGATCCCATAGGTTAGGATGGTTTGGCACAGGGCATGGTATACTATCTTAAGTGTCCTTTGGTCCAGGATGCCTCTAAGGTCTTCGAAAACATGCGTGAGTTTTCTAACTTTTGCCGACAGCACCATTATGTAACAGGTAATCAATAAATATACCTAGAAATTTAATGTTATCAACTTTATTAAGATTAACACAATTACAATTTACGGTGTTAGGACAATCTCTGTGGAGTTTCAGAATATGCTCTTGTTTTGCTTGAGCTACACTGGTGGCACTAAATGTTATGTACATGGTTTTTTGCGCATTGAGTGATAGTAGTGCCCCATCTAACCACAATGCTACCTTCTGGAGGCCCAGAGTTGCTTTTTCAAAGGTTTCTCTCCAAGTTTTTGCTTTGAAAATTAGAGCGGTGTCATCGGCAAAAGTAACAACTTGTCCACCAATAGTTTGATTACAAAGTTCATTAATATATATTAAAAACAATAACGGACCAAGGACACTTCCTTGCGTATATACACACATATACACATGCGTATATACACACATACACACACACAGACAGACTGCAGTCTGGAAATGGTCTAAATCGTTTCGGGAGGGGGGGGGGGGGAGAGAAAGGGGGTCAAAATGTATATATCCGTCTTCATCTCGAAAAAAAATGTGCATTCTTAATACTTTACCTCCTCGTCGGTTGGTAGGCCGGTGTGTTTTAAACACAGTAGATAGAAAATAACAAGAATTAAAATGTCCTTAAAATAAAAGTACATTAGATATCAAAATCAACATATCATTAAAAGTATACATTATGTCTAACATCTAATGTTGAAAAAAATGCAAAACTAGCATAAACATTTTATTTGATTTTATTCAAGCTCCTCTGTACAGTCGCGTCTTCTGACCTCGCCATCTCTGAATACCAAAGCGAGATATTTCTCCCCGATACAATCAATATCAATGTAATCGCGAGGTAGGAAATAAGGAAACCATTTGTTTTGTAAAATGGCGTGTAAATGTGCTGTATCTAGCAAAGCAACATCGATCTCAAGACAAGATATATGTATGTGTGTGTATGATGCGGTTATATGCGAATTTGTAATCAAGTAATCATCATTATCATAAAATGTAGTTTTTATATTATTGCTTTCCGGTTTTTTTTTTCAATTTTTTTTTAACTTTATTTATCTTCAGGGTCGAAGGCTATATTATGTCATTAATATTTATCATTTATAATTATTTTAACATTTTCGATTATTCACAAGATGTTTACTGTGAATGTTTTGCCATAATCCCCGAAATTATGGCGTGGTCTGCACGTAAATCCCCACGGCTACCAAAAAGTATCTAGCCTTCGTCGAATCCAGTGGCGATTGCTTCGGTTCGTCGAAATGATATCCGCTCAATATGAACGATGCTGCGTTCTTTATTTTATGTGTTCAATTAAATTGTTTGACTTTTATGCTATGCTAAGATGAGTTGGAAGTTGCATGTTCTATGTGTGTGTCCATTCTCATTTTCTTCTATTGATCTCCACTTCTTTTTCATCGTACAGGTGCCTTCTGGTTGCCGATGTAACCTATGTCCTCCCTTTTTTTTTACACGACTGCTCAACAAAAATGAAGTGTAATGTGTTCAGGGTTCATCTATGTATGTTTTCCGTTCCTTTATTCCACCATAATTTCTAAACGCTCAACCCATTTAGAAGTATGCGGTATTTTTAGAATCGCTATGTCATCGTCTCATGAATGTCAAGTAAATAGTTTTCTAAATGCCCAAATCTCCAAATGTCAATAAATTTACATAAATATATTGCGTTTAGTGTCAAATGAAAGGTCTGATTGAGTACATTCCGAAAATATATATTTATTTATATGGATAAATACATAAAGCTCAAATGTTTCATAAAAACCCGTAATAAAAATAATTATAAATACAGTAGTTCACTTTTTGTAACGGCAGTCGTGTTTATTTACTTGTTTAAGTGTTATGAGATCCCTAGAATGGTTGCCACGGCAACGGATACTGTCTGTGTCTCTTTCTATCACTATGCATATTGGTGGTGCGTTGAATAATTTATTCTGCCGCTTAGTTGGTAAGGGCTGGACCTCAGTCGGTATTCTTACGCGTGGTTTTATAACAAAACCGCACAAGATCACTGATTCTTGTTTGGGAATGCTTGTAGACATCCTTTTTTTCTCGCTTATACGTTGTCTGCTTATGTAGCGTCTCTACACTGGCAAATCTCCTTCTTTATCATATACGACTTTTCTCTTTTAGAAGAGTGCCATATCCGATTCCGGATTTAGGCTACTGTAACTATGATCCTCACCCTCGCCTTAAAGGATGCACCTTTGCTGTTCGAATTCGTAGCCATGGTGAGACCAGAGAAGATGTTGTTGTGCCTTCGTCGCTTTTTCTCCTTTCTAATCATTTTTTACTATAATATCATTTTGACTTACAAAGAAATAAAAGCATTTGCTTAGTCTATATTATTGTTTACTACTGTTTTCATTTGCACTATTCCTTGAATGAATTGTTTCCATCAGCATTAATGACATTTCCACGGTTCTAAGAATAACAAGTCTTCATATTTTGTTCGAATTGCGATTAAAAATCGGCGCCAAAGCGTTTTACGAATTGCCTTTAGTGACACGTAATAACATGTACGTAAACTTAGGATAATTATTAGTATATATATTGAAAAATATTTATTTGCAGCTGTTGTTATAAAAAATATATACAAAAACACAAGAACACACAGATTAAAAATTAAAACCGTAAATAGACAAAGACTATGAAATAAAGCTACAAACGCTGCAAATTATGGGTATCCTCAGGATATGTCTTATCCTGGTTTTCAGGACACACCTATTAATTATTGGTACAAACATATATGATTTTAAAATAAAATAACCAAATCAAATAAATCTTAAAATAAAAAATCCAAATAATCAAATAAATACACAATAATAGTAGCCTTAAACATATCGCATCTACATACATACATTTACTTATAAACAATAATAAATTAACATTTAATAATTACGTATCAATTTGGTACAGGCGTAATATTAACATTTAGAATGTAAATTGTTATTCTCCATTACATTCCGATCAAAATGAGTGAATGATCAGATATTATCTCAATTTTGATATAAATACTTGTAATATTTATAGTCGTAGTGCAAGTATTCTTTGCTGGCCTATTATTCTTTAAATTATTATCGATTCACAGAGCCCGTTAATGTTAAATATTATATATTCAAAGTAATTATAATTATTTTGCCTCGTTTATTTATTATGTTGTGTCCTTTATTTTTGTCTAATTATTATTCAATTTCCACAAAATTCTTTTTCTTTAATTATTGTTGATATCATCGATCATTATTTTCTTAATATTTTTTAACTTGTTTCCCTTTCCGACTATTAGTTTATTGATTATTTGATATTACTGTTTTTGCCTTTGATTATTTTGTACCGTCTTTTTACTCTGTTACTCAAAAGTGTTGTTTATTATGATTGTCAACACAATTTATAATGATTTTGTTGAGATGTTTTTTTTCATGATTATTAGTTTATTGTATTATTTATAGCTTTAGATTATTTTACTCGGTCAAAAAGAAAACTGTTATTATGATTATATTTTCAGTTTTTTTTTTATTTATCAGTATTACTCCGTACAGTACTGGCCAGTTATATAAACGACTTTTTCTAATAGATAAATGTTCATAAGTAAATTTCGATAGAAATTTTACCTAGACATAATAATTAAAACAATCCATTTTTACTACAATAACGATAGCAGCGATTTGGTTATAAATGGACTTAAAAACGAATTTACTGTGTGAAGTTTATAACACCCGACGGTTCGGCGATGTTGCAATTGCCGTTGTCCAGGATAGACTGTCACCCTGGACAACGGCGTTTGGTTAAACATTTTTTATAATCTAAAGCTCAGGTGGAAAGGGGGCAAAATGAACAGCCGTTGAGATGCATTAATTGTGGAAAACCAGAAGAGCATCGTAAACTCGTCGACCTAAACTGCGATAGTTTAATTCTAAAACCAACGTTCATGCGTAGATTATATAGCGTATTATATTGCTCAGCGTGGTACTACGATTCCACAGCCAAGATACTACTACGAAACGCAACGTGCAGATGGCACTTATAATTATAAAAAATGATTAATCTTCTATTATTTTTTTGTTCAATATGGCAACTTGCATGGTAAACCAGTATGGCGGCGCACTGTAGATGGCGCTCTAAATACGACTATACGGTAAAAAATAATAATAATATTATAAATAACAAACGAATTCTAGGGTTCTACATTTTGTATGTACGACTAATTCATGTAAAATATACTATAGGAAATTTAATCATTTAATACTGGGGATGAATAAAATAAATAAATAAATAAATTTTAAAGCATAACTCTTATATTTAAATATTATTTATCGCTGGCGCTAATGGGTTGCCGAGTCGTATGAAGTTGAGCAATCTTATGCCATATATAATCAATGGTTCAGTATAGGGTGAAATGTAAGAATTTTCTTGACGAAGCCAGATGAGTTGTAGCACTAATGATGATGATGATATTTAGTTAATCCCTCGCGAGCCACTAAACTCATTCGCCGCATCGAAGGATCGTAGACAAAAGAATCGATTGGTAAATCATTGACCTCCGTTCGATCACATGTATCGGTGGTCATCTGCGCGCAGCATTTGGAGCGAATCGACGACGCGACGGGCGGACAGAGCGCGCGAGACAATTGCGGATCAGCCATGACTTGTCAGTCGACGAGCGATGAGCGCAGCGGCGGCTGTATCAATACTATACGGCCATTGGAGATCGCAGGTAGCTGGACCTTGGCCGCCTATCGATTCATCACGACATTTCATCATCGCCACTCATTCGACAATCCTCAGCACAAGCGATGACCTTTGCTCGTGCAAAACTACTCCTTTTAACAGACTGACTCTAAAAGTCTGAATTTTAAGTAAGCCTAAACAAGGCTCTCAATGTAGTTAGATAGATAGATAGATAGAAAATCTTTATTGATTAAATTACAATCTCTTAATATTTTAACATTATTTACATAAAGATGTAAATTTTTAATTTGGTAGATATATAGATTTCAATATGCAATAATTACGAAATTTAATGTTCAGATTGTCTAATATAATAAATAAATACAAACGGAGCTGCCATGGAATTCACCGACCGGAGTCGGGCCCATCATAATACTATTTTTTACACTTCTGGGGGGTGAGCAGTGGATTCCGGACTTACGAACCGGCTGTGGTAGGTTTAGGACAGCTGTCTTGCCACATGTGAGCGTTCACCTTGCCACCCATTCACTCCCCCTTCGAAGCCATAGAATTTGAGATGCGCAAATCGCAGTTTTAGATAATTTTTCTAAGAAAGAGTTGATTATTTTTCTGGAAAGGCCAAGATCTTTAAAGAGGTGAAATAGAGATTTAGCTGGCAGGCCACGAGCGCCAACTTCCACCGCGTGAAGGTGAACAGTGAAGCCGTTCCGGGTTACGGCATTTGCAAGATCATGGTATTTATTTAATTTGTACTCGTGGTCTTTTGGGATATTTGATTCTCATGGAACAGTTAATTCTACAATAATAGCCACCTTCCGAGATAGAGAGTAAAGAGTTATATCTGGACGGAGGGCTGTGCATCCGAGACTTTCAGGGAATTTATACTGCTTAGAGACCGAATCAACCTCCAGAATCCAATCTGTAGCTTTCTCGATTATTGAGAAAGGTTTTGTAGTTAAATGTTTTCCGCCTTTAGAGCCATCCCGCACAAACTGTATTGGGGGTTTGGAGGATACTGTCAAACCCTTGTTGGCACGAGCCACTGAGAGACTAATTACCTCGCGAATAACAGCGAGAACTTTGTCATGGCGGTAAGTGTACCGTCCTTGATCTAAGGCCACCTTGCAGCCAGCTAGAATGTGTCTAGCTGTGCAAAGGGTATTGCTACAGAGGGGACAAGAACTATCCTCGGCAAAGCTCCAACGAGCGAGGTTACTGGGGTCTGGAAGTGTATGCTGAAAGGCATTCAAATAAAATTTCAGCATCTCTGGCGTCCAGTCATAGAGCATTACCTTCCAGTGCATTGGAGGCGGAATGCAAAAGTCCCCAATTGTTGTCCAATCATTCTGGCATTGAAGGCCAATAGCATGAGCCATACTCTTGCTGTCGTAATCTCCCCGCAAAAGAGACTTCTTCAAGTCCACGTCGCTCGTGGTTGTACTGCCATACCCCAGACCAGTGCCATTCTGGCTGATTCCAGTAAGGAACTTTTTGTGGAAGTCTACGCGGGCTTGTAGATCATTTGAATCACTACGGCCACTTATTACGTGCTTCGATATTGCCGGATCTTTGGAATTGCACAGAATCGAATTTTTGGTTATTCTGGAGTTGTTCATTCATTCGATGTCTCCGTATTATTTCTGTGACGTGATTACATTTTATATAGGCTGATTAGTCTATATAAAAATGCGATAGATGCCACTAATAAATGAATGTTATTAGTATGCAAGTTAAATTATATTATATTATATATTATATCATACAAGTTAAACCTGAGCATAAAACTACAACAATAGGCTCCACAGCCTCTAAACACATTGTACGGAAAACCCGACTTTTTTGGCCCAAAGACACTAAAGGAAGTGAAATAATTCGAGATTGAAGAAGACATAGAAGACGTGAAGAAGACGAATTAAACCTTCGTGGAGGTGAAAGAATGTATGTGCCACTATAGTAAAATAAAGAAAAAAAACTTAAAAACAAATATATATATTTTTTTTTATAATGTATGTTTTAGAAAATATTCGCAAGGAGCGGAGGATAGGGGAGGATGGAATGAGACGTATGCTAACCAGGAATTTAGGGACATGAAATGCTTTTTAGAGACGTTTGGAAAGTAGAAACCGTTAGTGCGTTTCTGATATTGGACGGGAGGTGGTTCTATAGTCTACATGGCATGAACGGTGAAAGAATACGTAAAAAAAGAAGAATAGCAATTTTGCTATCTCGACTGGAACGGTGTGGAAGACTATGACTTCCTAATAAAGCGAATTTTCAATTGCAACTATTGGGATTGGGGGGTGGAGTTACGGGGTTTTTGAATTGGCACAATGAACAACGAAATAAGGATAAAACATTGGGAAGACTCTCAATTTCAGTTGGTTTTTGTCGGTCAAATTGTTAGGGGTGTGCTCCGGTTTAGGCGTAGCAGTGAAGAAGACCGGAAATGCGGGAATGATTCGGTTTTCGCATAACTTTTCACACATGAGCGATTGGGGTGAGTTCGTGCACAGTTGGAGCACAGTATACTAACTAGTAACTTTACTCTCGGACTACAGAGGGGTACGTACGAGAAGTACGTTAGCGTTACGCCCAGGTTTACCTGCGCGTAATGCTGCCTTTAGGCTGGCGATATTTTCGAACGTGTGGATATCGGCGTGGGCCGAGTAGCGCGACATCTGGCGGCGATATCCGAGCCCTTACGGCTCGCTTTTATTCCGATTTTGTTCTAATAGAAGCTACTGTCTGGTATATTGTAGTCGGGGCACAGTTTTGGGGTGAGTTCGAATTCAACTGATGGGGTGTCACGACAGACTTGCCAGGTCGACGATTTTGTTGTCAGGGAAAGTGATATGAATGTTGGAAAAAAAGTAACAAATTAGGAAAGCAAAATAAAGTACTTTTAAAATTATAAATCAGTAACAAAACCAAAAAAGGAATGAAGGAGAGCGCTAAATTCCTAAAAATAGTCTTAGTGATATTAGAAAACTATATAATAAATATCTCCCGAACTGTTTACAAATATAAAGTATATAATAGTAAGCTTTAAGAAATAATGTAGATTATATTATATACCTACATCTACAGACAACATGACTACAAACTCTCTACGAGAATGATAAAATATCTTTCTGTACTCGTATCTTTCTACATAGTACTAGTATCAAGTATTAAAACGTAATGGAAAGTCATAGCGCGAAAACGACCTTATATAGTAACAGTTAACAGATGATGGCCCGGTAGCATAGTGGTTAGGTCGCCTGATCTTACATTGTAAGGTTCCAGGTTCGATTCCCGGCTGGGCACCATTTTCCGTCAGGATAAAATTAACGGAATTGCATTTTCAATTCTGTCGATCGAATGCAATAACAAGACGCACACATACACAAAGGGCGAATTGGATTCGTCTGTAATGCTCTTGAATAATATTTGAAACTAATAAATAAATAAATACATGTTACGCGCACATCACATATAAACACTTCTTAGTAGGGTTGATTGTAAGAGATTGTCGTATGATAATAAACCCGCCCATTATGAAATTTCACAACAAAGAGAAAGAGAACGAGGTAAGAAGAGACGAGACAGGTAAAAAGAAACTGGCAACGATGTTCAATTCGGCAACGTCAAACTCAAGAATGTCTACGACATAATTTCGTTTTTCTTTATTGATGAATGAAACTACCGAAGGCATGTTGTTGTTGTGTTGTTCAATTCGGCGGTCCAAAAACACTTTCGGTTTGTTGACTCATTCAATGGTAGTCAAAATGATACGTTTGCCCACCTAGAATAGTTCGCGGAATTGTTATTGTGTAACAGCTCATCCGGAAGCCAGCCTGTCATCGCGTCACGTTACCTCCATGCACACTATAATAATAGCATACCACACCAATTTAATTTATTCGACTCTTCTTCTTGTTTATGATTTGGCTCCCAATGGAGGTCGGTAAAGAATCACTGCCCTTGCAACCCGGTGTAACAATATACCTAAATACCCGTTTCTCCGACCTTATTTCGTACACTGGGAAAATATTGGATTGATTCTTACATTACCATTTTGTTATTACGGTTTTATACAGAACAACGATGTTTTAATCGTAATATTGTTGAATTACAAGGAATTTTGTTGAAACTCTATTACTCGATTATATGTATCAACATTGACTGTGCGGTTAATACGGAAATAACAGTATACTGTAGTTTCAATATGATTCATGTGTCCGAATATAACCGTACGTATACATGCTGTCATCGAGGACGTATCTAGGAGGGGGGCACAGGGGACGAGTCCCACCCCTCGATTTTCTTTGAGGAAAAAAATAACTCGAGCAAAAATCGAGAATCAGGGAGGATCCGCGACTTATGTAACTAGTGTCAGGCACGTATCCAGGAAGGGGGGGGGGGGGTAATTGGGATTTAAACCCCTGAAGTCCGGCGTATTTTCGTTTCATTGTACGGGCAAATTCAAGTTTGGTGGGTGCCGCGAAAGTTGTTTTAATAAACATCCCCCCACCCTTCCCCCCCGAAACTGAAGTCTGGATACGTGCCTAGCTGTCATTCTAGAAGCGAGATCCTAAGGTCGCGACTACGACTAAGGACCGCTATGATACGCATGGTCTGAGTTGTATACGTAATCCTTGTTGAAACATGCGTATTTCCGTGTATTACATCGTTATATTTTTCTCAGTATGTAATGGCTTGGCAAAATTCTGCTTATTCTTCGGATACCTTCTTTTGTTCTTCTTCTTTCGTTTTTATTCTCAATGGCCTTTGGGCCCCATTGGCCCCAAAAATCGTAAGTGCTTGCTAATGAGGATCTTGTTCATTTCAGTGATTGCGTTCTTTGCATTTAGCCATAAGTTTTCGTTTTATTTTATTAACTGACTTCAAAAAAATGGAGGAGGTTATCAATTCGGCTTTATCTTTTTTTAATGTTTTTTACCTCAAAATTCTGCCAAATGGCAGTTTGATATTGTAAATAAATTGCGAATTGCTCTTTTTTGAAGTCGAAATATTCTAACTGAATTTGCCGCCATTCCCCAGAACATAAGGCCATAAGTTATTAATGAATGGAAGTAAGCATAGTATACAGACTTTGCGGCTTCAAAGCCATATAGCATTTTAATTTTCTCAATGGCAAACGTGGCACTACTTAATTTTCCGTTCAATCCATCTAAATGAGTTGACCATTGGAGTTTACTATCTAAATGGATACCTAAAAATTTAACATGGTCAACATTTTCAAGTTCATTTTCACCATATCGGATGCAAATGACGTTATCTTGAGACGGCCGAAGAGAAAAATTAATTGAGTTTGATTTCGAGGCATTAAGGGATAGTCGATTTACGTGGAACCAAGTACCCAACTTTTTCACCGTAGCATCAATTCGCTTAACTAAAGTTTCTAAGTTGGCATCGCTGAAAATTAAAGAAGTATCATCTGCATAAAGGGTGATTTCATCATTATCTGATATCATGCAATCTGGTATGTCATTTATGTACACAAGGAACAGAAATGGACCCAGGACTGAGCCTTGTGGAACTCCTTGTGTTATTGTCTGTGGTTTACTCACATTATTTTGTATTTTAATTACTTGCGTTCGTCCTTGCAAATAAGACTTTATTAGATTTAGTTCCCTGTCTCGAATGCCATAATGCTCGAACTTCCATAGCAAGATGGTGTGATCGACGCAGTCAAAGGCCTTGGATAGATCACAGAATAAACCTAGAGATTTTGTGATCGCTTATAATACGGTAATTGAAGATAAACAACGACGAAACTCGGTAAATATAGAACCCACGTAATGTGAACAGAGTATGGAACGTACCATATTGATATAAAATGGAATAGGTTGGGAATGACATTGCGATCGAGAAATTGGAATATTTAAGGACCAATACGAGAATATGTTATACAAAAATACTTTTAGAAGCCAAAGATTTTTAGATTTTTTAGAATGATTACTTGTTAATTTTATTATTATTATTGATTTTTCATTTGTTTATATTTTTTTATCATTTGAATATTTGTTTTTTTATTTTTATTTTTTGATGTTGATTATTTTGATTTAACTATATATATATATATATATATATATATATATATATATATATATATATATATATATATATATATATATATATATATATATATATATATATATATATATATGTATGTATGTATGTATGTATGTATGTATGTATGTATGTATGTATGTATGTATGTATGTATGTATGTATGTATGTATGTATGTATGTATGTATGTATGTATGTATGTATGTATGTATGTATGTATGTATGTATGTATGTATGTATGTATGTATGTATGTATGTATGTATGTATGTATGTATGTATGTATGTATGTATGTATGTATGTATGTATGTATGTATGTATGTATGTATGTATGTATGTATGTATGTATGTATGTATGTATGTATGTATGTATGTATGTATGTATGTATGTATGTATGTATGTATGTATGTATGTATGTATGTATGTATGTATGTATGTATGTATGTATGTATGTATGTATGTATGTATGTATGTATGTATGTATGTATGTATGTATGTATGTATGTATGTATGTATGTATGTATGTATGTATGTATGTATGTATGTATGTATGTATGTATGTATGTATGTATGTATGTATGTATGTATGTATGTATGTATGTATGTATGTATATATATATATATATATATATATATATATATATATATATATATATATATATATATATGTATTTATATATATTATTATATATATATATATATATATATATATATATATATATATATATATATATATATATATATATATATATATATATATATATATATATATATATATATATATATATATATATATATATATATATATATATATATATATATATTTCATAAGGTTTGTAAAGAAATCCGTTTATAGGATCATGTTTTTATTTAAAATAAAATTAGTAAAAGCTACTTAAAAAGTAGCGAAGGAAATCCCAGGTTGTATTGGGAAATGCTTATGTTTGAATGAGATATACTTACGGATGTGCACGACTTTCGACAGGTGCAATGTAAGTTTAAAGGTCCTTTTGCAGTCGACTAACGATCACTATTCATCCATATATCTCATAAATAGGGCTTATCCTTATGCAACACAAAATGCCTTCAAATGAGACGAATTAAGCGAAAAAAATTTTAAATTAAACTATTGATCATTTCGGCAAGGCCGTTTTATAAATGAAAGTGACATTACGAAATAATTCAAATTTCGAATGCCACTAACATTTAAAATATGATACTATTGGCTGAGTTTGTTATCAACGAGCCATTAAATCGAATTAAAAATAAATAAAAAAACTCCATATGCTCAATGAAATGAAAGAAGAAACTTAAATCTTTATTTCTGGCAGAGAAGTTTATAAAAAAGATTGTATAATGTTATCAAAATAGGGTAAACCTATATAAAATTGTATAATATTAAAAAATTGTAAAGAAACATTGTAGAAAACAGTATAATATTGTTATATTTCATAAGGTTTGTAAAGAAATCCGTTTATAGGATCATGTTTTTATTTAAAATAAAATTAGTAAAAGCTACTTAAAAAGTAGCGAAGGAAATCCCAGGTTGTATTGGGAAATGCTTATGTTTGAATGAGATATACTTACGGATGTGCACGACTTTCGACAGGTGCAATGTAAGTTTAAAGGTCCTTTTGCAGTCGACTAACGATCACTATTCATCCATATATCTCATAAATAGGGCTTATCCTTATGCAACACAAAATGCCTTCAAATGAGACGATATTTCTGGCAGAAATAAAGATTTAAGTTTCTTCTTTCATTTCATTGAGCATATGGAGTTTTTTTATTTATTTTTAATTCGATTTAATGGCTCGTTGATAACAAACTCAGCCAATAGTATCATATTTTAAATGTTAGTGGCATTCGAAATTTGAATTATTTCGTAATGTCACTTTCATTTATAAAACGGCCTTGCCGAAATGATCAATAGTTTAATTTTAAATTTTTTCGCTTAATTCGTCTCATTTGAAGGCATTTTGTGTTGCATAAGGATAAGCCCTATTTATGAGATATATGGATGAATAGTGATCGTTAGTCGACTGCAAAAGGACCTTTAAACTTACATTGCACCTGTCGAAAGTCGTGCACATCCGTAAGTATATCTCATTCAAACATAAGCATTTCCCAATACAACCTGGGCTTTCCTTCGCTACTTTTTAAGTAGCTTTTACTAATTATATATATATATATATATATATATATATATATATATATATATATATATATATATATATATATATATATATATATATATATATATATATATATATATATATATATATATATATATATATATATATATATATATATATATATATATATATATATATATATATATATATATATATATATATATATATATATATATATATATATATATATATATGTATATATATTTTATTTTGTATATTTATTTTAAGTGCATTTAATAATGGTATCAATAATAGGTGTGTCCTGCTAACCAGGTTTAGATATATCCCGAGGATACCCCTAATATGCAAGGTTTGTAGTTTTATTACATAGTCTTTGTTTATTTTCAGTTTCAATTTGTAATTATGTGTTTTTTGTCTATTTTTGTATTGACAGCTGCAAATAAATCATTTATTGTTAGTATTATATTTAATCTTCAGCTATTAAGCCGACCATTAACCAATAATAACTACCAGTAAATACGGAAAAAACTTATGTAAGAATAAACTAAAGCAATGAATAAAAAGCTGAACCTATTTTTTGACATGATATTGTCGCTTCTAACCTTTATTATTGAGAATGCACGATGTGAGGTCGAGTGCAATGACCTGGCTTTGTAGAATACAATCATCTGTGATTGTGTATCTGTAAAATTTCGAAGTAGTCATTGCGTAGCGTTTCCTCGGAACTATTGTTATGGCTTCGAGTATTGTGACTCATGGACCTTTCTTAATCACAAGTCAGAATGTCTACGTGAACTAAACTACTAATCCGGTTCCGCTGAGGTCGGATATTTGTTTTCTATTTTCAGTTTCCATAATTCTTGTTTTTACTTTTGCCCACAGATCACCTAGCACCCACCGCCAAAGTCCGCTGTCCGTGTCGTAAACAAGAACAGTCCAATCTTTTTTAAAGTACAGTTTTGCGCCAGCCGTCAAAAGCAGCTCAGCCTACATAGAATGGTAGAAAGTGACACGGGATCCAAGATTCAGAAAAGTGAGTAGATTTCCTAATTTTTAGTAAAATATATGCATTTATTCAAATGAAATCATTGGCCATGGATATAAGTGCTGCCTTCTATAATATAGGAGACGTATTATTTATCTATTTATCTTTTCTATCTATAATGCAGTTTTACTATTTTGATGGGTGTCTTGAATGCTTTGAAGTCGTTTTTTACTGCCTCTTGAGTCGAGTAATTTCCCTTGTAAAAAATATCCAAATTCTGAAAATAGTGGAAGTATGTTAGAACAAGGTCTGGTGAGTAGGTATCATTTTTTTTGTTACCCCACTAATTTGCTGTAGGTAACAAAAAATCTCCAGTCTCCAAACAGAAATAAGGACCAAACCCTGGTTCCACCACCTACCTTTCACCCGTAAGGAAATCTCCACCCTCTGCAGGATGCGCATCGGGCATTGCTGCACTCCCGCTCACCTCAACCGAATACATGTCCTCCCTTCTCCTCAGTGCGAATGCGGTCATGCGTTTTGCTCTCTGGACCATCTCTTCTTTAATTGTCCCATTGTTAATAACTATCCTAACTTCATTTCGGACCTCTTAAATCTCAAAATTCAGCTCCCTATTAGTATAGACTTTTTATTATCTCTCAACTCCCCCAACGTCTACAAAATCATCTATAAATTTATTAAACTCAACAGTATGTCCCTTTAATAATAATTAATGAATGTTCCTCCATAGAGTTTTTGTGTTAAACGTATATATGTATTTCACTATATCTTAAATTATTATTCGATTTTGTGTTCCCGACGGAGTGATGTCTTACTTGTTTCAGTGACGTCCACATGAAATAGGAAGTTTCTTCCTATTTCAATGGCACAGTTGGCAGAAATCACCCTTTTTGGGTGGAGCCATCAAATCCAAAAAGAAGAAGAACAAGGAATCTCTAATCGCAACTGCTGCAGCTTTTCGACTGTTTGCTTTGCCATTTATTTTGTCGTCTTGCGTTGTCGTGCGAAATCAGTGGCGAAGACGGAAGAGCAAGCTTGGTTATTTAATAACGAGCTTCTTTGTCATCGTTTGCAGTTCTTGACATTAATGTTCGTTAACTTTAGTGGTATACCGCTAGGAACTGCAATGGATAACTTCGGCACAGGACCGCAAACGTGATGATAATGTGAATTTTCAACATTTCCATGACTTTTACACACACACATATTTAAGCAATACTACTGTGCATTACCTAAAGTGCAATAATGAAGTTTTTGCATTTCTTGGCATGTTTATAGCACTTTAATTCTACAAGTCGTTATTTTTCCGAGTTTTGTACTTGACTAAATCGCAGCATTAGTCACCTAACTGTAATAGATTTTTAACAGATATGTTTTTTTGTATTTATTATGATAACACCTATTTTCAAACTATTGCTATATTTCACACCATTTTCACACCTGTTTCACACTTACTGACAACCACGCCTTTGATGGCTAAGTTAGGCAAGACCACTAATTAATGTCACAAAGTATGTCATCCGCAGTGTCAAAATAAGAATAACTAACTAAACGGATAGGTTAAATCCGTTTTCTTTATGGATATTACTTAAAATATTATCTGAAAGATTGTTGAACTTTTTATACTATTATTGATGCTCATGATTTTTTTTCTACTTTTTTGCAGATTGTCATGTAAAAGACGATCAGCGATTAAACGGCGGTTCCAAAGAGGTTGAACTTGCAAGTTAGTGTCTATTATTATTGTATTTTTGATTTTGAGTGTTAATTTATTATCACTTTAAGCGTAGTGATTTATGGATGATTTGATCCCAGTAGGAAACTGAATTGAATCTTTTTTCGGGTTGAGAAATGCAATCTCCTCAGTAATGTTTGTTTTTTCGAAAAAACCATTGTCCATATCTTCAAAACTAATGTGCAACTCCATGTTTAACCAACAAGTCAGCGTTTTCGTTGCCATTAATCTTTATGTGGCCAGGTACCCACGAAAAGTCACTTTGTTCTGAGGACAGCGTGTTTTAGTGCTTGGGTGTATTCACAGACAATCTCCAATTTAAGCCGTCGGCTCTTAGAACTGCTTGGCTATCCAATACAATATTTCGCACCCTGCTTCCAAAGCGACACAACTCGAAAAACCTACATTTTCTAGAAGAGTCGTTTTATGTTTTGACAAAAAAACAGTAACAAAGAACTGGATAGCTTCTAATGATAACTTTTACATTTGATGATGACTTTTACAGCTAAGACTTTACTTTAACGGACCCCCAACCGACGACAAGGTAAAGTATTGTGAACGAGCAAACATTTTTTTTCGTGATGAAGATGAATATATACATCTTGATTTATGATTTTAAATTCGATTTATGTTACTTTTTACATTTACAAAAGTCGCAATTCAAAGCATAAGAAATAGGTAATGATCGAAAAGTTACACAATCCTAAATATGTCAGTTTTTAAGGTTATACGAAATAAATCTTACTGAACATCGAATACGTCACAAAATTAAAAGTACAAAGCCGGAAAATAAATGTTATAGTTATAAAAGTGGCAAAAGCAGAATTTTGACTTTTTTACACGCAACCGTAGTAGTAGCGTGTGACTGATAACGGGTCATTATTTATGTCTAAAGAAATGTGGAATTTGCCCAAAACTAAAAGTGTTTCTAGTGCTCTACAACCGAATATTTAGTAATATTGTGTCGCTTTTTGCAGATCATTGGGAATATAATAAAATGCTGTGTAGCCAATAAAACGATAAATTGTTTTTTTCGAGTTAAGTCAGTTTTTAACCGGGGTGCAGTAGTAGTCCGGAAGCCGGTCGTACGTTCACGCTACGTCATGAGGTACAAAGATAAATCGATTATGCGTGAAAAGTCGGATAAAAGATATCCTTGAAAACCTATAAATCATTAAATTTCTCTTGTCCTATAGATAAGTTGCTACTTTCGGTGCACTTTTTGAAGTTCAACATATTGTATGAGGAGAGTATTTTGATTTTCGTTCCAATTTCGAAGAGTTATCACGCGCTGCGTAAAATTACATTTTTTTCGAAATTGGAACGAAAATTAAAATACGCTCGTCATACGTTGATTATATAGGTTGGACCCCAAAAAGAACACCGGAAGTAGCAACTTTATTTAATTTAATGATTAATAGTTTATCCTCTTTTATCCGGCTTTTCATGCATAATCGATATGTCTTTGTATCTTATGACGTAGGCACTGACGTAGCTACTAAGATGCGAGGTGGTGCGTTGCGCTAGGGCCTACGGGGCCTTTGAAGATATTACATATTGGATATAATAATCAACGTTTGTTTGCAAAACATTAGATTTTTTAATCCCGAAATAAATAATGGCAATGTGCGAAGCAGATCTCAATTTCTCAACGTTTTTCTTATATTATAATGTTTCTTCTTCTTCTTCTTCTTCGTCTTGCGTTCTTATAACGTTTATTCTTAGTGCGACCTGAGCTAAACGAGGCATGGACTGTTCACCAACTATGCACAGAAATAATCATTAAATTTGGAGTTCTCCAATGCGATTTCACAAAGGACTTATCTGGTTTTATCGTCTCCCACTATTCCTGTAACTTCGGCGATAGCTGAAAGATCGTTCAGCAATCAAAAATCATAAATAATTATCTGAGGAACATGGTGGGCCGACAATGTTTCAAATACTTGTAATTGATCGCAATCGAAAACAAGGAGGCTTCAAACTTGAATTTTAGTACAGTCATTGATAGCTTCGCAAATTCAAGACACAAAGTATTTTTGTATTTTTTTTATATGATAGTATGCTTCGATTGTTATTTGATTGAGCCAAACTAATAATAGTGATTTCAACGAATTTTGTTCAACTATTTTGTATTGATTAGAGGAGATGGGAGACGGAGACCCAATTTCATCTTCGCACCAGGACCTGTCACTGTGGACGTAGGGTGTCCGTATATCCGTAGGTTTTACTATATTTTCATATGCGCATCTAGTGATGGCATACAACTCTGCCTGGAATATAGAAGCGTGCTTACTTGGGCTTTCTAAGTATCGGACTGCTCTACGAGTCTTCCATCGTGCGTGTTCCTATTGCGTTCTATAGATATGCTTTTATTTCAGGCGTTATTCCAACGCTCAAACCGGCCAAAGGAGACCCCGAAAAAGGCGGCTACTCGGAGAAAGCCGACTTTGAAAAGGCGATCGAGGCGACCGGTAAGGAATCACTCTATAGATACGAAGGTGCGTTATGATGTCGAGTTATCGATAGTTACGTGCGGTCGGTTGCAGGTTATGGCAAATTCCACTACCTCCTGCTAGCAGTATGCGGTCTCGTAAGCACGTCGGAGGAGATGGACGTCATCTCGATGTCGTTCATCCTCCCGTCGGCGCAGTGCGACCTCGGACTTAACACCCACACCAAGGGATGGCTGAACTCTATCATCTTCGTGGGCATGATGGTGGGCGCGTACTGCTGGGGCTCCGTGGCCGACTCGCTCGGCCGCAAGCGCGTGCTCATAGTCATCTCCGTCATGAACGCGCTCTGCATCGTCGCCTCCTCCTTCTCCCAGACCTACGAGCTCTTCATGTTCTTCCGATTCCTCAACGGCGCCGCGTGAGTCATATTTATTACACGTTTAATATCTGATTGGATTAGATGCTTTATGGTCTCTAGGCTTATGAAGTCTGTAGCATAATATTAAGAACGCTCATCTTTTCTGCACTTAAGGGGACAATTTCTGGGACCTAATGGAAATTGAGTTTCTGCCATTTTTCTTTCACTCTCTTCGCATTCTAAAATTCTGGAAAAAAATGAGTAAACTGACGAAGAGTAGCTTCATCATTAGTAGGTACACTGAGAAAAATATTAGATTGATTGTTATATTACTATTACCATACGGTTTTATACAGAATAACGATGTTTTAATCGTAATTTTGTTGATTTGCAAGGAATTTTGTTGAAACTTCATTACTCGATTATATGTATCAACATTAAATGTATCAACATTTTCCTTGCTTTCAACATTTCCTTGGGGTCCGATGCTACCCGGTAAACCGGCACTGGCAAGGAGCCGGTATAACTCCTTGCTTTCAAATGCTGAACTATGTAAAGTGTATGAATATGAATAAACATTGAAAAATGAAACCTTACCGTTATTACGGAAATAACAGTATATTGTATTTTCAACATGATTCATGTGCCCGACTATAAATGCTGTTATGTTAGAAGCGAGATCCCAAGGTCGTTATGTTTTAATATTACGACACGGTAACTTCCTTCACGCCAACACCGTTACGTGTCATGTAAATTCATACGCAAGGACCACAGTCCGAGTTATATACGTAATCCTTGTTAAAACATGCGTATTTCCGTGTATTACATCGTTATATTTTTCTCAGGGTAATAGTAGTTATGCCGAAAAAATCATTATACTTACAGTAGAAAATGTGAAAGCTAAATTACAGATCGTTAAAGACAGAAATTAACAGAAAAATGTTAAATTTACAGATCAAAAAGAGAATTCAAAATTTGGCTGTACAATTTTTTGCTAAAATAAATTAGGGTAAAAAAACAAATTCTTAACAGGTGCATACCCTTCCTTATTTTTTAATTATTTTGTTTTCTATAAGTCGCAAAATGACTAAATCGTGATTTCATTTTGGCCCATAATAGTTCAAGGCGTTCTAACAATTCGTAGAAACCGAATAATCAAAAAAACAATGTAGCATAGACCTCTCAAACGTTTCATGTTCTTTAACATCAATGAATTATCTTTGCAAAAACTTCTATACTTTGACTAAATTTTGATTTCCCCGTTCACTCTACGCAAAGAATAGTTTTTTTGATACAGCGACTGATACTGATAATAAAGCAACCGTTCATGAGTTAGTTGTTTTTTTTTTTCAAAATGATTGAATGCGTATTTTCTGTGTTAACCTAGTTTTTAACATTTTTGCTAAAAACTTCATTTGGGCTCCAGAATTATCCCCTTAAGGTGAAACTCAATAAGCCAGTGGAAGACCAAGTAGGGCCAAGGGAGGGGAGAATACCTGAAGAAACAGGGTAGAATACCTGTAAGAAAATGATCAGCGGTGTGCTGACATCCAATATCTCTCAGTTACTGAAGACAATTTTGCTCAACCAGTTTGCTATTATCACAACCTCGATGCACGGCTGTCTACTTGCACTCTACAGTTGACATCGTGAATAAAATGAGAATCACCCAAAGAGTCTCTCTAGCTGAAAAGTCTGATCCAATGCAACAAAAAGATTATGTTAATGACATTTAATTCTTGTTGATTTCGCAGTTTGGGCGGTTCGGGCCCAGTCATCTGGTCGTACTTTGCTGAGTTTCAGCCGAAGTCCAAACGAGGATCTATGTTGAGTTTCATGGCTGCCTTCTGGACTCTCGGAAACCTGTTTGTCGCCGGTCTCGCCTGGGTTATTATCCCAACGGGTAAGTTTCACTTTTATTTAGCGAGTTATACTTTTACTATTCTTAATTACTGTATCAGCCTGTGTCTCTCAACTGCTAGATCTAAGGCATCTCGCAAGGCTCACTACGCTGACCGGTCGTCTCTCTTTCTCATCCAGTTGCACCCTGATATCTTCTTAATCCTACAATGCCTATCCATATGGTGCGTCTCTATTCGATGACTTTTCGTCTCCAACGGTTGTCAGTTCGTCGGCATATCGTCGATCTATATGTGAGATCTCGTACCTACCCGCCAAAAAATCGAATTTGCGTTTTTATTGTTATTGGCGTAAAATCATGCTCCAGATCGTTCTGTCCATGTCTCGAGGGCTCAAGTAGCAACTTAGCTACTTGAGCCTTTACTCAAGTAGCTCAATCAATCAACTCATGCCTATGAGATGCTACTGTAATGAAAATTACAAGACAACTTAGCAAAGTTGTCTTGTAATTTTCATTGCAGTAGCATCTCGTAGGCATGAGTTGATGATTTTATCCAATGATACCTCTTACGTGCTTAGTAGTGATTACTCGTAAGTAACTTAACTCTTTGACAGTTTTATTTGTTACTACAGTAAACTATTTTTTTTTAAATTTCATCCCATTCACACAACTAAAAAACATCTCGTGAACGAAGTTATTTAGGTTTATACACGCCCTCAACAATTTGCTTATTGGAATGTACGAGGTCTAACCCCACTGTCATCTTAATTTGCTTATCTTCTGAGCTGTGTCCACCAATTTGGTTCTTCGGTAGATTTCCGCGTTCCGAATCGTATCCCGTAGAGAGATTCCGAGCATGGCTCTTTCCATAGTTCGCTAAGTTTCCTACAGTCAAGGTCCGATTCCAAACGATTCCCACAGTCAAAGTCCAAGTTTCCGCACCGTACGTCATCACAGGAAAGACGTACCTACTGATCGTATACCTTGGCTTTCAGGCATTGCGGTATACCAGATTTGAAGATGCGGCGGAGGTTTCCAAATGTTGCCCACCCCAGTTGTGTACTTCTGTCGGTTTCTTTGATGAAGCCCTATATGTGACCATCGAAGTTGTATCCATAACTTCGAGGATCACCAGTGTCGGGTCAACATATCCATTAAGCATAACTTTTGTTTTATCTTTGTTTACCGGAAACCCACTCGTTGTGATGCCTCGTTGAGGTTTTTTCAGTATTTTCTAGAGCCCCTCCAGTGTCTCTGCAATTATGTCTATATCATCTGCAAACCTTAGAGGTGAGATGTGTTCCCCGTTAATGTTGATGCCGTATCTTTTTCACTTTAACATTTTAAAGACGTCCTCTAGCGCATTGGTGAACAGTTTCAGGGAAATATCATTCCTCTGTCTCACTCTTTTCTTCAATCGGATCGGTTTGGTTTTGTTGACGTGTACTTAGACGTTTTACTATAACTTGTTTTTTTGTTGTTACAGGTATCGGTTACGAATCGGAAGAGTTCAAGTACAACTCGTGGCGTATCTTCCTGTTGATCTGCGCGTTGCCTTCCTTCCTCGTGGCCGCGCTTCTCCTTCTCTTGCCGGAGAGTCCCAAGTTCTTGTTGTCTCGGGGTCGGCAGGAGGACGCGATGAACATCTTCAAAGGGATCTACGCGATGAACACTGGCAACGATCCGGAGAATTATCCCATCAAGCAGCTGATCATCGACGACTCTTTCACTTCTGACATAATAAAGGAGCCCATTAAGGGCAAATATATGTCCATGCTATCTGACATCGTCGACAACAGCACTCAGCTCTTCAAGTCGCCCATACTCAAGTTTACACTCGTCTCCATCACCATTAACTTCACTTTCCATATTGGGTAAGCATTTAGCCATAATTCAATATATTAAGTCCGCCCCTTTGAAATTGCTGTTCTATATCGAAAAAGAAAAATGATTATATATTTTTTTCTACTATTGTTAGCAATGCACTTCCGCCATTTTATGGAAAGTTCATTGATTTCTTTGCTAAAAAAAATCTGGGAGCAAGAATCGATGAATTCTTTGATGAAAGTAAATTCCGAAAATAGTTGAAATCAGTCAGAGCATGGTCCGGAGAATACGGTGGGTGACGGAGAGTCATGCGGTACCCACTTTTCGAATTTTTTCATTTTCCTAATTTGACGCAAATTAAGATTGTTTTAAGATGAATTAAGATTGTTTTGTCACTTACGCCAAAGACTGCTTCTAACCGTGGCATGGTTTGTGATGGTTCCGCTTTCACTATAGTTTTCAATTCTTTCTTATCGACTCATGTTTCCGGCCGTCGGCGGGGCTCGTTCTTTAAATTTGTTTTTCCGGATCGGAAACGTTTGAACCAACAAGTAAATATATTAAAAAGAATAAAAAACCCGTCTCCCACTAGATAAAGTGAACTGTTGTATTTATAATGACGTTTTTTAAATAAAATATTTGTAGTTTATTTATTTATCTATATAGATACATGTATATTTCCGGAATCTTTGTTTCTATTATACTCTTTATTGTGACATTTCACAATGGGCGGGTTTATTGGCATACGACAATCTCTTACAACTATTCCTACTATGAAGTATGTATATGAATGTGTGTTTGTAACATGTGTGTAAAAGTGTGTGTCTTGTTATTGCATTTGATCGACAGAATTCAAATGCAATTCCGTTAATTTTATCCCAATTTAATTTAATGGTAACCCAGCCGGGAATCGAACCCGGAACCTTACAATGTAAGATCAGGCGACCTAACCAATGTGCCACTGGACCGTATACTCAATCAGACTTTTCATTTAACAGTAGACACGATATATTTATGTTAATTTATTGACATTCGGATATTTAGACAATTACTTACTTAATATTTGAACCGTTAAGGTACCCTATAACATTCGGGATGACATAAAGATTCTAACAACATCAAACACTTCTGAATCGGTTCAAGCGTTTACAAGTTACGGTGGAATAAAGAAACGGAAAACATACACCCCTGTTTGGTTGGGTAGTCATGTAAAAACGCATCGTGCGTTCGTTAGTAGTGGCTGGCCCGAACACATCATTGATTCTGCAGCGCTAGTGCCACGGCGGAATTCAAATTCGAAAATACCGCGATTTTTAAACTTTTCCATACTTCTGAGCAGAGTAAAATCAATGGTCAAAATAAAATCAAATGACGCGAAAACAAACGAATAACTCACCTCCAAACAGAACTTCACTAGCTTTAATTTAAAATAAATTTGCATGTGGAATTATAAAATAAACGCTAGACATTTGAGTTCAAAGTAGTCAGTATTAAGATACGGCAATTTCATAGGTATGGACCTAATAACTTTTTTTAAAGGCGGATGTTTATTTTTTTTTTCATTATTATAATCTATTTCAAAGTACTCATCTAGTTTCCTTGGACAGGTAAGTATAATATCGGAATAGTGGTTGTTCCTAGCATTGGATACCAGAACTTCTTCTTGTCTCATGTCCACTGTCGGACGAGGGGCTATCGCCGCTTGAAACGAGGATATGGTAGATATCTGAAACCATCACGCAGAATACAGATTCAAGATGTCATTCTTCGCCCTGAACCTATTCTTCCGGCTATTCTGCCTTCACCTATTCGATGCATCGTTTTGTATATTTCGGGATGACGCATGACATGAGGAAGTATTTGAGATTGCTGATCTTTTTTCTCCTCGATCTTTACTTCTATATCCTTGCTCGAATGCTTTAAGACATATTCATTCTTTATTTTGTCAAACCAGCTTATACGTAGTATCAATCCACAGATCCACATTTCGGAGGCTTCAAGCTTTCTTAACAGCGTTTCTGCAAGTGTCCAACTTTCCATCCCTTGTTGAGAATTTGTATCATCTTAGGAGGCTGGTCTTTCAGAGTAGGTTGATGTTTCTCCCTCAAAATACCATTTTCCAGTTAAATATAGCACTTCTAGATTTTTCAATTTGAGACTCCTAGAATTCTGCTCTGGAAACAATTTATCTATAATGAACACATGGTTCCAACAGCACCCAAGGCGCATATATACGTGGACATCCCCAAATGGTCTTCACAGGAACCAAATCGAGTTTATCCTCACTGGCGTCAGATGGCGTTCTTCTATCATGAATGCTAAAACATATCCGGTGGCGGAATGCGGAAGCGAGCATCACCTTCTAGCTGCTCAGATTAAGAATAGATTCAAGGTTGTTCGGCAGAAAAGTAACAGACTACCGAGGCTACGCAGCGAAGCCTTACTCCGTTTCTCCACTAGTGTGAGCAAGAATTAAAAGACACACACCTGGACCCATTTAAGTCGGCCAATGAAGAATGGAGAAGACTGAAGGCCATCACTTTGGACTCATCAAAAGAGGCGTCACGCTTGCATCCTAGTTTTTTGGCCTTACCTGACTGACTATCCGAGGAAACATGGTCTACTGTCCTTGAAAGAAGGACTATGAGGAAATCCGGACTATCTGCGGACAGGCAAAAATATAGTGGACTCCACAGACTAGTGGAGTACAAAGACTCTGTCGCCACGATAGAGAGATGCAGCATAACAAGATCTGCGAAAAAATAGAGGACAATTCCAATACGATGCACACCAAGGACATGTTTCAACACGTCAAGATTCTTGCAATAGATTTCAAGACAAAAAACTGGACCCTGGAAGACGGCAAAGGAGTTGTCTTAACGGACAAAGAGCAGATTCTCCGGAGGTGGCGAACTTAGTGCCAAGAACTATATAGTGACCCAGAACATAATGAGGCCCATGAATACTGAATGGACGAATGTCCGGAACGTAAACCTGATATACTTCTGGAGGAAGTCCTCGCAGCTATCTTGCGCTTAAAGCCCAAAGCATGCGGAGGTGGCAAAGTTACGGAGCAACACTTGAGGAACCTGGGTGAGGATGGTGCTCGTGTTATACACATGCCAGAAGGTGTGGAGATCGAGAGAGTGGCCTGAAGATTGGACCGAATCCATCTTGGTCCCATTGCATAAGAAAGGCTCAACTCGCAAATGTTTGAATTACCGTACGATATCGCTTATCTTTCAGGCAAGCAAGATTCTCCTCAGAATTCTTAACAAGAGGCTGGAGTGCTTCATAGACCCACAAATCTCGATTAAGCAAGCCGGTTTCGTAAGAGGATGAGGCTCACGTTAGCAAATCTTCAATATACGTCAACTTATAGAGAAATGCAGAAAGTTTAATATTCAAATGGCTCTGTTTCACCGACTATGCCAAAGCTTTTAATTGCGTGGACTGGGGGAAGATGTTTGAGGTAATGCGCGATATGGGGATCCCAAACCACCATATATTCCTCATACAAAGTCTGTACATGAAAAGCGCTTCGAGAGTAAAGTTGAACGATGAGTTTTGAATTCCTTCAAAACAGAGAAAGGCGTCAGACAAGAGGCAAATCTTCAATATACGTCAACTTATAGAGAAATGCAGAAAGTTTAATATTCCAATGGCTCTCTGTTTCACCGACTATGCCAAAGCTTTTGATTGCGTGGACTGGGGGAAGATGTTTGAGGTAATGCGCGATATGGGGATCCCAAACCACCATATATTCCTCATACAAAGTCTGTACATGAAAAGCACTTCGAGAGTAAAGTTGAACGATGAGTTTTGAATTCCTTCAAAACAGAGAAAGGCGTCAGACAAGAGTTCATATTATTTCCGAAACTCTTCAATTTGATCGGCGAACATTATTGAGAAAAGTCTTAGACGAATGGGAGGGTGGAATTCGCATTGGAGGTCTCAGGATCAATAACCTAAGATTCGCCGACGACACAACCATCGTAGGTGCGGATAAAAATAAGTTGGCGACCCTATTATGCAGGAAAGCAAGGACTGCACATGTACCGCAGCAAGACCAAACCCATTGGACCGCATTGGAGGTCTCAGGATCAATAACCTAAGATTCGCCGACGACACAACCATCGTAGGTGCGGATAAAAATAAGTTGGCGACCCTATTATGCAGGAAAGCAAGGACTGCACATGTACCGCAGCAAGACCAAACCCATGTTTGTGGACTAGGCTGGAACCATGCAACGCACCAAAGAGCTGAGTGACCTTCGAGCTGTGAAAGACTTGGTCTATCTGGGCTTCATGATATGCAACGACGGAAACTGCAAAAAGGAGGTCTCACGCAGAAGCCAGATGGCAAGGTCGGCCATGAGAGAGCTAGAAAGGCTGTAGAAGAATCGGGGTATTAGTAAGCCAACTAAGGTCAGTCTGGTTCGAGCTCTGGTTTTCTCGATCTTTCTCTATGCATCGGAGACATGAACCCTGAAGGCTCGGATACGCACCAAAATCGATGCACTGGAGATGTGGTGTTGGCGTAAAATGCTAGGATTCCCATGGACAGCGCGCCGCACCAACAAATCTGTCCTTGAAAAAGTGACAAGTGAGGCTCTCCACCGTATGCATGAGAAGGGTCCTGCAGTACTTCGGTCATGTTGCCAGGAGAAACCCAGAGAATCTGGAGAAACTGTTTTCCGGGGTCAAGCAGAGGGAAGAAGAAGCAGAGGCAGATCACCGGCCAGATGGAACGACCTTATCAGAGAAGAAACAAAAGGGTCTATACAATCTGCGATCCGCCGTGCAGAAGACTGGTCGACGTGGAGGAGCCCCGCAGGCAAACTGTCGTCTAGTGGCCACGATTCTCAGTAATGAGGGAACGACGGAGAAGAATTTTTTTCATTAAGGACTTTTTTAGCTTCTGGCTCATTTCTAGTTGTCACTCAATTTGCAGCCATTGTAAACTATGTTATAGGTCTTCTCCAGTCGAATTCCGTAAGCTGTAACTGTGTGTGTACGGTTACTTTACTGACTATCGGGTACTCCGTCTTTATGGCGCTCGGCTTTGTCACATACTCTCGTAACATTCTCGCAGCTCGAGTTCTTCCACGCTGCTGGCAATTTGTACTACATTATCTGCATATCTTATATTGTCGATGTTTAGACCGCTTACCTCGAACCCACTTTCGGATTTATGGAGTAAGTCCACATTGTCCTTGAAATTGGTCCGAATTTAGATCTTAGACGGCAGTTTGTATAAAACGCGATCCGCCGACTTTGCGGGAGACGGGCGAAGTTTCGCGTTTCTAATGAGATTTTTGTCGGTGCACTCAGGTATTACGGTCTCATGATGTGGTTCCCGGAGATGTTCAACCGGTACGACGAGTACGCGCGCAACCACCCGGGTGAGGAGGCGGGCGTGTGCGTGGTCACGGACTACGTCATCTCGCAGGGCTCGCACTCGTCGGCCTCCAGCTGCTCGGCCGTCATCCCGGGCTCCGTCTTCCTCGAGTCGCTCATCACGGTGGCCGCCGCCATCCCCAGCAACGTCTTCGCCGTCATCGGCATGGACCGCCTCGGCAGGAAGTTCTTTTTGGGTGAGCTCACTACTCTAAACGTTAACATACCGATCGAAGCTAACTGTTAAAAATAACCAAACGTTTTGAATTTTATTGCCAACGGAGATATTTAGCGATATGTAGTCGGCAGCACTGTCTTGCGCATAGCCTCCTTTGTAACCGCGCCTTATTGGATTGTTGAATCTCTTTTACTTTTCGTAATATCATTATTTGAGTGCAATTTGTTTAAGTCTTAGTGGCGATTTTTGAAATGTGCAATTTTCTGGAGCAGGGATGCAATGTAAGATTTTAGAATTGTGCATTTTGAATTCTTACCTTAAGGTGAAACAATTAATCGTGGGTACTATCGAAGCGTTTCGCAACGATTACGTGAAAAAAATCCGCAAAGAGAAACCAGAGTTGCGGCAAGACAACTCATGGTTCTTGCACCGCGATAATGCGCCCGCACACTCTGCAGCTTTGTCAATTCGTCAGTTTTATGCCAGACATCAGATGAGTGTCCTCCCACAGCCTCTTTACTCGCCAGACCTGGCTCCTTGCGATTTTTTCTTATTTCCGAAATTAAAATCAGCGCTGGAAGGACGCTGTTTTCAGAGTATCGATGACCAAAGTAAAGTCGTCACGTGTGTAAGTCACGTCACGATCGAAGTAAATTCACACGCTTTTACGAGCAGTGTTTTCATTTTGCGAAGCGATCCTGAATAATTTCAAATGAAATGATTTTATGGTCATCTAAATAAAACCTTAAAAGGTCTGTGACTAATTTAATTTGGGCATCAATACTCTGAAAACAGCGTCCTTTCAGCACTGATTTTAATTTCCGAAATTAAAAAAAAACGCAAAGAGCCAGGTCTGGTTCCTAAAAGAATATTCCTTCATCGAGGGGTGTACTTTTGGAAGATAATGGGTCAAGTGCAGTTGGGCCATTATGACCCATGTGTTAGGGTCGGCTCAACTCACAGGTAGCTCAACTCACCCATCCGGTAGCCTCCACGCAGAAGTGCGAGCCCTGGTAGGACTCTGTGCCTGCGGGCTAGTTCCCCTGGGAATCTCCTTCGGGCTCTCCTGGACGGTTTGCGCACCGTGGGCGTCAGCCAATCGACTGTGCATTCCGACTGATAACCGGGGGGTCTGAAAACGGCTTTGTTTCCTATAGAGCGGAGGTGGCTGTTAACCTTACGGCAACCGCTCTTGAAACGCTGGCACGCGAAAACATTATTTTTAATTCGACGGTCTAGTTGAACATTATCTCAGAGCATGCATTTCAGAAAAATATAGTTGTGCCCATATCTTATTATTCAGATGTTTTAGATTCAGAATATTCAAACGTGTATGCCGATTTTAATAACGAAGTCAGGTAGTTGCTAATAGTCGCAAATGATTGGGGAAACTTTGATCTTGTACTTTTTAGCTTTAAAAAACCAATTAGTAACAGAAGAAAGGCAGCAAGCAATGGAAAATGATAACAGAAAAATATAGTATTTTTTCATAAGCTTGTTTATTATGACTTCACATGACATATTTATTATGACTTCAGTGAAACTCGAAGCAATGTTTATAAGATTAAAATCATACTTTATCTATCTATCAGACAAACTTGTTCCGGTTACATTATCTAAAAGTGTTTATTTTTGTATGCAGTGTTCTCGACGTTCTCAGCCGGTCTCTGCTCGGCTGGTATGTTCTTCGTGTACAACAAGCAACACAACTTGATAGTCAGCGCAATCTTCAGTTCAGTCATTTCCTGTGGTAACGCCGCACTCGATTGCCTAATCACCGAGGTCTTCCCCACCAACCTCAGGTACATATTAATTTTAATTGTATACATGGTGTTATGGACTTAAGGTCATTTCTTTTAAGGAGTCGTTTTGTACATAAAACTAACCAAGACCCACTATTTTCGTACCCGCCTTAAAATATAGCTATTGGCGAAAATAAATTATGACTCGACAAAAGTGGCGGCCAGTCAAGTCGCCTGTCGCCAGCAATTTGACAGAAATTATGAATATTTAAATATTAACATTTTGAATTAGACCTTACGGTACAAGTAGTACGTTACAGTCACGCTACTCCTTAAAGACACAAGATCCACATGACATGATTGCTACAGCGCCGATACAGGACCGACCTTATTAGGAAAGAGGAAGTTCGCTATGCTATACAACTTAAAGAGTTGTAAGACAGCAGTCCAGATAAAGTTTATTCTGAAGTCGTCAAGCTCATTAACGATACTAACCTTGATATTGTTGTAAATCTTTTCAATGCCATTTACTCGACGGGCATAATACCACAGGACTGGTCCAAATCAAGTTTCATTACTATTGCATTATTCTTTTCAAGTGAGTTTATTCATAATTGACATATTTATGACATAATATTTCTATGCTATGACAGGTAACCTAACTACCAATACATTACTAACCCCCCCACCCCAAGCTAGCACGTAATAGCAGTTTTTTTATGTTGATACTTTCATACAAAACACGCGTTATAACTCATACACCACTTATTGTTAAGACTACGTGGAATATTCAGATATCTTGTACCAGGGTTGATCCAGAAGTAAGGTCCCAAAGAGCTCCAGTCCCACGGGAATGTACGAGGCGAAATCCGGCAACACCGCTATGCGCGGCTGTTCCTCCACTCTTGATTCCGCCCGGCCACGCTTCGCTGCGCGGCTCGTCGCTCAGCAGCCGTCCGAGATGGAGGTACCCATTGTTGCTCCCGCCAAGTGCGAGATTCGTTCATTAATTTGCACGCCATAGGGACTCCACCCGTGGATATTCATCGTCAGTTGACAGAGGTGTATGGCGATAAGAGTATGTTCGTTCAACACGTCCGAAAGTGGTGCAGGGAGTTTATTGTTGGTCGGAAGGTCGTCCATGATGAAGAACGAAGTGGAAAACCGTCAGTTTCGAAGGCGATTGTCGATATGGTCCAACGCAAACTGCTTCAAATCAGGAGGATCAGGAGGATCGTGAACATGTTGCTCTGATTCCTGGGAGTTCTTACAGTACAGTCGTAATAGCTATGGCGTGCAAAAATCGAATTACGAAGCTAGTCTCGCGGGAGCAACAACGAGCACTTCCATCTAGGACGGCTGCTAAGCCAAGACTAAGCGGCGCAGTGAAAAGCGGCCGGTCGGAATCGAGAGTGGGGAAACAGCCGCGCACAGCGATGTTGCTGGATTTCGCCTCGCACCTTCCCGTGGAACTGGAGCTCTTTGGGAATAAATAAAAATAAAATACAAACAGAGCTGCCATGGAATTTTCCTGGAGAGACAAAGATCTTTAAAAAGGTGAAACAGAGATTTAGCTGGCAGGCCACGAGCGCCAACTTCCACTGCGTGAAGGTGAACAGTGAAGCCGTTCCGGGTGACGGCATTTGCGAGATCATGGTATTTATTTAATTTGTACTCGTGGTCTTTTGGGATATTTGATTCCCATGGAACAGTTAATTCTACGATAAGGGCCATCTTCCGATATAGAGAGTAAAGAGTTATATCTGGACGCAGAGCTGTGCATCCGAGACTTTCAGGGAATTTATCGACCTCCAGAATCCAATCTGAAGCTTTATCGATTATTGAGTAAGGTTTTGTAGTGAAATGTTTTTTGCCTTTAGAGACATCCCGCACAAACTGTATTGTGGGTTTGGAGGGTTCTGTCAAACCCTTGTTGGCATGAGCCACTGAGAGGCTAATTACCTCGCGAATAACAGCAAGGACTTTGTCGTGGCGGTAAGTTTACCGTCCTTGATCTAAGGCCACCTTGCAGCCAGCTAGAATATGTCTGGCTGTGCAAGGGGTATTGCCACAAAGGAGGCATAAACTATCCTCGGCATAGCTCCAGCGAGCGAGGTTACTGGAAAGGCATTCAAATAAAATTTCAGCATCTCTGGCGTCTAGTCATACAACATTACTTTCCAGTGCATTGGAGGAGGAATGCAAAAGTCTCTAATTGTTTTCCAATCATTCTGGCATTGAAGGCCAATAGCGTGAGCCATACTATGGCTGTCGTAATCTCCCCGCAAAAGAGACTTCTTCAAGTCCACATCGCTCATGGTTGCACTGCCGAACACCAGACCATTGCCGTTCCGGCTGATTCCAGCAAGGAACTTTTTGTGGAAGTCTACGCGGGCTTGTAGATCATTTGACTCACTACGGCCACTTATTACGTGCTTCGATATTGCCGGATCTTTGGAATTGCTTAGAATCGAATTTTTGGTTATTCTGGAGTTGGCGTAGAGCAGAGAGGGCAGTTTTAGAGCTAGCCCAAAATTGTGTTTGAACCTGAAAAGAGTCGAGGGGTCAGCTGGTTTGGCTAAGGACAACCAAGATTTTAAAGTAGCTGTCACCAGTGCATCCAGACGAGACAGTTGGGTTTTGGTGAAATCGTAAATAAGAAAGGGCCATGACAAATGTGAAGTTAAATAATTGTCATAGGCCCTCAATTGGCCCTCATAAGGCTTGGACAGCCTTACGAGGGCCAGAAATTAGCAAGGCATCTTTTTATATACGTAGGGAATACCATCGGGACCTGGAGAAGAGCCCGATGACCTCATTTTTATTTGAATTAAAATCTCTTCTAGAGATGTGGATTGAGAGGCGAAAGCTACCGTAGGCAGGTGCGGAGGTGTAATGCCCGGAGGAGGGCTGTACGTACGGAGCCGCATTGGATCCTCATAAGTGGTCGAAAAGTGTTCCGTGGCCATTTCTACCGGGATTTGGATTGTGCCCTTGGCGGCAGACAAAACCTTTTTGCTGTAGTTGAAACGATTTTTGTCAAACCGGGATTCCTCTTTGGACTTGAGAAATGCTGCCTTGCGCTTGTTGTTTTGCGTTGCTACGCTCTGTATCAGTTTGAGTATAGAGCGGTACGCGCGCGAGAAGTTGTGGCAGAGGGCCTTATCTCCGGCTTTCTTGGCTTCACGTAGTTAGCGACGAAGTAGCCGCTTCTGCCTACGGAGCTTTGCCTTGAATACATTTTCTCTATGAACCGGGTCGACATGGGTAGATTTTGGGTAAACACCCGAGAAGTATTTATGGACCGCCACCTGGAAGGACGACAGTTGCACACTGGCAGGGGCATTACGGTTCACAGAGTGGTCAAGAATTGAGGTTAAATTACTGTTGTGAAATTCCCAATCGTCTTTTGCAAGTGAAGGGAATTTTAAAGGAGGGAATATACGATTGGCGCAGGTCGTGGAAACCGGTCGGGTGGCAAGCTGCTGGCAGATGTGGAGTCTAGGGGCGTGTGAGGGTCAACTCTGTCCGTGACTCCTTGCGGCGGTTTAGGACACTGCCGTGCAGCGTCGCTATCATCATGCCTAGCAATGTGCTCGTTTGACCATGCCAGACGTTTACATTTCCTTTTACAGATAGGGCAAACAAGGTCTGGTATCTTCGCCATGTCGTTTTGTAGGGTTTCAACTGGGGTAGATATTAAAATATATTTGAATTTTTGGTAAACATTGAAATATATTTGCGTATCCGCTGGGATGGCGATATTTTCCCGAACGGCGCCGCGCCAGTCAACTCGAAGGGTTACTTATTTCTCCGTCGGTCTTATCGTAAATTGCTTTATTTTTTTGTGGCACTTTCCAGTCGGTGATTTCTTTGCAATTTTGAGTGTCTACCTATCTACGTACAATCGCATTATACCGAGTTAGAACAGTAAGCGCATTTTCGAGCGGGCGCTGCGGGGATACGGGGCGAGAGAAGCGAGCGGAGGGATACGTCGCGGCGAACGCCCGTAGTCGGCGTTACGCGCGGAGTGAGTCAGTCGGGCGTTTCGAACGTTCGAATGCCCGCATCGGCGAAGTAGCGGCCGTGTGGAATAGTCGGCGCGGACGACACTTGCGGTACACGTCTAGTAATCGTATTACGATTCGCGGTAGCCTCGATTTCAACGTTGTTCTAAGAGAAGCTACCGCCTGTATACTGTTTGACAATTAAGTCGCCGGCTTGACGCCTCTCGCGAACGCGCTAGAATTGTAAGCGGAGCTGATGTCGGTTTGTGTTGCAGGGCGACGGGCGTGGCCATCTCGATGGTGGCGGCGCGGCTGGGCGGCATCATCGGCAACGTGGTGATCGCGGCGCTGCTGGACGCGTACTGCCCGGCGCCCACCTTCATCGTGGCCGTGCTGCTGGCCGGCGGCGGCCTCATGTGCCTCTTCCTGCCCAACACCACGCGCGCGCCGCTGCAGTAGACGCGGCGCCGCCTAGCTTTAATCTAGTTCTAGGCCTTCACTCCTACCGCGAACCTCCTAGACCTAAGTGCACTCGACGAGTCGCCGAACGCAAACCTATTTATTCCTTAGCCCTACGTTTACGCGCCTATCTTAACTTTCGCTCTGCGGGTGCGGCGATCGACGACGAAATTTCGTCCCTCTACAATATTCTTCACTTTTTCCTATTTCATTTTTTTTAGTTTTCGACTTCGTCGATCAATAGTGATTATTAGCAGTAAGCGACGATTAATGTAAACAGTTCAAATGTGTCATTATTCAGTGATTGTTGAGGCCTTAATAATATTATCGTTAAATAAATATTTTACATAAATACATACGATATATAAATGTTCTTTTATTTTTTTTTATCCTGGGTGTAATAAATTATATGCATAACTCCGGGGAGGAGATAGAAGTCTTTGGTAAAATTGGACCTATTAAGCGAACACTATTGGCGAGCGACGCTGCGACTGTTCGGCAATACCGACTGACTAGAAGAACTTAACCCTATCACTGAGACTAGAGTCTGTCCGTTTGTATGTTAATGTCGGTTATCTCGGCCGCTTTAAAGCTATCGACGTACATTTTGTCATAGTCGTCAGCCGCTCTAGCGCAAGAGCCTTATTACTAATACAAATAATATACAAACTAATACAAATAATATACAAACGGAGCTGCCGTGGAATTCCCCAACCGGAATCGGGCCCATCGTAATACTAAAATCAAATCGATATAAGGGAACAGAAATGCCGGGAGGAGAATGTTGAGATTGTGGGTGTCTTTCAAAGGCAGAATGAGGACCTCTTTGGGCTGATAATGGACATCGCGAAAGCTTCTGGTACGCCGTTACGTCGAGAGGACATCGAATTTGCTACTCGCGTCACGCCTCGTGTCAACATCACCGACCGGCCAAAAACGATCATCGCCAAATTCCGTAATCGTCAACTGAAGGATGCCCTAATATCTGGAGTAAGAAGCAAGAAAGAACTGAAGTCAAAGGATATTGGTATCCCAGGTCAACCATCTACGATATATGTCAGGGACCACCTTACAATAAAGAATAAAGATCTCTACAGGCAGGCTCGTGAATCCGGTAAAACCATGGGGTTTCAGTATGTGTGGACGAGGAATTGCAGAATTTTCATCCGAAGAGGCGACACGTTTCCAGCACAGAGTATTTCAACGACAGAAGACCTCAAGAAAATTCTTTTATCCTGAACATCGACACTTTCCACGTCTACTCTACCTCATTAACTTTGTTTACTTCATCTTTGTTCACCACCACTGTATATTCTCTCTTTTTCTTTCTGTCATGCCGTACATGTTGTTACTATAATATTTATAATATCTATATCCACATATTATCACATCGAGTATCTATTACATTCCATATATTATACTTTACTAACCACTATGCACATTTACTGCTGAATGTATACATCACTTGCTATATATCTTTTATATTTAAACTCAGAATAATTATGGCATTAGTTGTCACCTGGGGTGAATATTTTGGAATATTTTGTAATATTTCTGGATACAAAGGTACACTTCCATTATTCACTAATATATATTTGCTGATTCCCTTGTGTCGCATTAGTATCGGAGAAATAAATCAAATGAAGCGTTGGCGCTGGTGGGCAGCTTTACTTGCCATGCCTATCTCTTCAACCATGGATTGCACTGACAGGTTTAACTGCTACAAAAACGTATTTATTTACTTCTCAATATTTATAAATCAACATCTATAAGGTAATCTGCCTGTCAAAAAGAATTTAGTTTCCGTCTTCAATGCGTTTTTCAGAAGACTCGCACGCGAAGTGTTATTATTATCGTATAATTTTGTCATTAGTAGTATCACCCTTTGTCAAGCGCTCTTTCGTTAACAGCGAAATACCAGAATGTCAGGCGGCTTCGAACGAAAACTCATGAATTTCTACAAACAATTCGGTCTAGTGACCTCGACATCGTAGCGATCACTGAATCATGGCTCGTCAACGGAATACTGAATGGTGAACTGTTCGACCAGCGCTACGAGGTATTTCGGACCGATCGAAATTCCGCAACAACAGGCTTAAGTCCGCAACAACAGGAGGCGTTCTATTGGCGATAAAACACTCACTCCATGTCCGCCCCAGACCCGAATTCGACACATATAAGTGTAGCTTTGAATGCGTTTGGGCAACCGTACACTCTTCTTCTCTGTGCTCTTCTGCTGACCTGCATATTTGCTGCGTATACTTGTCCGGATCAAACCATCGTACTCTTCTTGGCGAGTTTACCGAGTCACTAATAGCGCTTCGCGAACTTTACCCGGACGATTATTTTCTGGTATTCGGGGACTTCAACCTTCCTTTAATCCAATGGCTACCCTCAACACATACATTATTTTTAGAACCATGTGGCAACTTAGACTCTAGTAGCATTGAGTTCGTAGAGAAGTGCACGTTGGGGGATTTAATCAGTATAACTGCGTCACTAATACATATGGCCGGATGCTGAATTTAGTCCTATCTAACACATAGTCATAGTCATAGTCATAGTCATATTTTATTAATTCCAAAAAGTACATACTGTGGAATACGTCATTTTACATTTTCTAGAGGTTATTACAACTTCATTACGTGTACATATACTTTTTATATGTAAAAGCAAGACACCATCGGATCAATTATAAAAATTCAATCTTACACTCAAATAACAAAAAAAAAAAATGTAAACAACATTTTTAAATAATCTATCAATAAGTTTTAAAAATAGTCAATCAAGAAATTTTAAAATAATCAGTTAATAAACAACAAGTTTTACAATAAAATCAAAACTACGGTGACAAAATACAGAACAAATTTGATAAAAGCTAATTTATTTTTTAAACACTAAAACGGCCTTGTCAAATTCATCCAAATTATAGAGAGCATGCATGGCTAAGTTTCTTTTTATGCATTTCTTAAATGCAACCTCTTGAAGTATTTTAATTTCTGCTGGCAATGAGTTGAAAAATTTAAACCCCAAATATAAATATGATCTCTGGTATAAAGAAAGCCGCACTTTGGGGATTACTACATTATTTTTATTGCGAGTGTTATGTTCATGCAGACTCGAATGCTTTTCCTCGTTTTTCAAATTTGCTTTCGCATAAATTATGCACTGATATATAAATTCAGATTGAAATGTTAGTATTTTTTATTTTTAAAGATCGGAGCACAGTGGTCGTCTCTTTTTAACCCAAATATCGTCCTGAGAGCTTGCTTTTGCAGTATAAAAATACGATGGCTATCTGGTGCATTACCCCATGTTAGGATACCATAAGCCATCTTCGAATGAAAGCACGCATAGTATGTGCTCATTGCGGCTTGTTCACCGGCTAGAAATTTGTGACACAGACGTGATAGTGTCACGTGCACTCGAACCTCTTGTCGATGAAGATGCCCATCATCCGACTTTAGAGATTGTTATCAAATACATCACAGAGGCATCACAAGTGAAGCCTCCAGACGCATAATCCTCTACTCAAGAGCAAATTACGAAGACATCAACTCTGCCCTTATAGCCGTTGATTGGAAAGTGCTGCTATCCGTCGATGATGTGAACATATCCGTGCGCACTTTTTACGAAACGATCCATAACTTTTTATTTATTTATTTATCCATATTAATAACATATAATTAATTAATTACAAACTATTGATTAAAAACTAGTAGTGCTTAACATTAATACTTAATTAATCATTGATAAAAAAAGGTACAGGCTCATGTGGATTTTACTGCCTCACTAGGCTTGGGCCTGTGTCGAGGCAGTAGTCTAGTGAAGGTTGTCTAGTAGCAGCCGTGTGTTAAAAAAAAATATAATAATATATATATACATACATATACACATGTATATGTATATATATATACACACATACACATACATATACTCATATACAATATACATAACATAATAGTAATATAGCACTAATATTATATTTATATATAATATATATATATAATATATAACATTATTGATAGATATTTTTACCTTAATGATAATTATAACGAAGATATGTAGTTAACGTAGATATGTAGAGCAAATACCAAAAAAAGAACAACAGCAATAATGTTATTTTTTTATTTTTATTTATTTTTTTTTTTTTTTTTCAAGACTGGTTTTTTTTTTAGACAAGAATTTTAAATAGGTTTTCGGGTTCCCTTCTCCCTTTGTTTAGTAGCCAACACACCACCATTTTCTTCAGCACGACTGTCGATGTTGACGTCAATGCATTCCCCCCCACCTCAGATATGAACATATTGTAAATCCTCGGCGAGTGAAATGCATAATGTCGCTGTCCGTATGCTGAGTTTTTAGTTTGTTGGGGTTGGTTATTACGGTTTCTGGTATCGTACTTGTGCATAGAGGTATTCTGAGGCACCAGGTCATGTCTATAGTAGTAGAGTACTATTGTTCGTATATATAATTGTCTGATGTCAAGTACTTGAAATTCATTAAATAGTAAATCGGAAGGGTAGCGGTAAGGTTTCTTGTTGATTACTCTAATTAGGGCTTTTTGGGCCTTTATTTGGGGATCAAGAATAGTTACCGCAGCGCTACCCCAACCAATCTGTCCGTAAGTGATTACAGTCTGTGCAAGTGCGTAATATGTCATCTTCAGCATAGACGGACTAAGAATATTCCTGATGTTTTTAAAGACGTATATTAGTTTTCGTAGTCGCTGTGTTGTCAAGTCTATTTCCTTGTGCCAACGTAGAAAGTTATCAATAAAAATTCCAAGGTACTTTATAGTGGTTGTTCGCTCTAGAGGCTGGCACAAGCAGTTCATTCTGTCACAGCTGTGTACCGTCAGTTGTTTATCAAGTCCAGGTTGCTTTCGCCCATCTATGCTAAATGTCATGTATTTAGTCTTCTTGATATTCAGCGTAAGTAGATGATGAGTCAGCCAGTCGTACGTTTGTTGCAGACCCGCTGTTGCCTTGTCAAAAACCGAATCCCATGTATCAGATTCAAACATTAGTACAGTGTCATCAGCAAATGATATTAATTTTCCTGATATGTCTTGTCGGCATAGGTCGTCAATATATATAAGAAATAACGTTGGTCCTAGTGCACTTCCTTGCGGAACTCCATAGGGGATGTGCATCCAATCACTTGTCACATTATCCATTTTTACTCTTTGTGTGCGTCCAGTTACATAAGTTGTAAACCACTGCAGAGCAGAATCAGTAAGACCTCTTTGTTTCAGTTTGTCTAATAATTTGTCGTGTGGCACAGTATCGAATGCTTTGGCCAGATCAAGGAATACAGCAAGACACCTTCGATCTCTATCCACATTTTTAGATATAAATTCGGTGACTTGCAAAATAGCATCTTGCGTCCCAATGTTCGATCTGAAGCCAAATTGCCACTTAATTGCTATTTTCACCCCTTCTCGCTTTTCCACACGTACAAAATACCCATCTTGGTTCTCACCGGCGCTCATTCACATTATAAAGGAAAAGGCAAAATACCATCGGAAGTGGAAAATCTTCAATAATCCACTAGATAGGGATACCTTTGTCTTACTCCGCGCCAGACAAAAAAGAGTCCAAAAATACTGCTATCGCCGGCATATTGCACACTGCGAAAACAGCATACACAAGGATCCAAAGAAATTCTGGTCGTATCTAAAGAGTGTGCGTAAAAATCAACCCATTCCTAGTTGCATGAACTTAAATGGTGGCACAATAACAGACGAACGGGAAATCTGCGAAGGTTTTTCGTGCCATTTCAATTCCATATATGTATCTCAGAACCCAACAATTATTGATGGGTCTGGATGTTACTCCGCGATACCACCTACGACAATCAGCCACACGCCTTGGGATATTAATTCAATTCATATCACTGCTGAACTTGTTAAAAAATACATTCAAGCTCTTGACTGTAATAAAGGCACGGGTAGTGATATGATACCTGCAGTATTCATTAAAAAATGCTCAAATTCCCTATCCTATCCAATTGCGGAGTTATTCTCTATGTCTATCCGAAGCGGCATTTTTCCTGAAAGATGGAAGGAAGCGCTTGTGATTCCTGTTCACAAGAAGGGGTCTCGGTCTTCTATCGAGAACTACAGGCCCATTTCTATTCTCCCTGTGCTCAGTAAGCTCTTCGAGAAGATTGTATACGACCAGGTATATCCCGTCATCGCAGGAAGTCTCCCAAATCAACAGCACGGTTCTCTGCAGCGACGTTCAGTGCTGACCAACTTAGGTGAATTCACTGAGTACCTAGCCGTTAACATGGATAAAAGAGTGCAGGTTGACGTGGTGTACACTGATTTTACAAAGGCGTTTGACCGCGTCAATCATTGTATACTTGTCCGGAAACTCGAGTCTCTAGGCATTCACGGAGATCTCCTAAGGTGGTTTGCTTCCTACGTTCGCAATCGTAGTCAGGCTGTTGTCGTGAGCGGACATCGTTCTAACTTCACTTCTGTCCCATCCGGTGTACCCCAAGGATCGCATCTCGGTCCACTGCTCTTTAACGCATATGTAGGCGATATTGGTACGTGTTTCCACTGGTCCGAGTACATTCTCTACGCAGATGACATGAAAGTATACTCATCTATTAGAAGTACTGAAAACTGCGTCAACATGCAGTCGGATTTAAATCGACTCTCGGCTTATTGCATCACTAATGGCGTTGATATAAATGTCTCAAAGTATCACAAAATCACATTCACGAGAAATATAAAGAAAATCAGTTGGGATTATTATATCAATGCCGTTGGTGATACCATACCAGAAAGCACTTGCGTTCGCGACCTTGGTGTATACTACCTTGATCAAAAAGTATCAGGAATTTATTTTAAAAAACGGAAATAAAAGTTTATTCATCAAAATTGATATCGTCCCCTTTAAAGTACTCCCCATCGACTGCAACGCACTTATGCCAGCGCTTGATCCAATCCTTGAAACATGTCTGGCTCTCGATTTTCGGTATGGCCATCAGAGGGGTCGGCGATTTTTCCTGGACCTTAGATCGGGTGCTGTAACGCGTTCCACGGAGCGGTTTCTTGAGTCGACTGAATAGGAAAAAGTCGCAGGGAGCCAAACCAGGCGAATTTAGTGGCTGTTGGATGGTATTTGTGTTGATTTTAGCCAAAAAGTCACGAATATTGACCGCATTCTGCGATGGTGCGTTATCGTGTGCAAAATGTACGAGTTATTTGCCCACAAATAACTCGTAGATTTTTATCGAATTGCTTCACGCAAACATCTCATAACGACCAAATAATACTCCCTGTTGACGATATGGCTATCTAGAAGGAATTCATGATACAAAACACCTTTGTAATCCATGAAAGCTGTTAGCATCGCCTTCTTTTTCGACTGAAAAGGACGTGTTTTTTTCGGTCGCGGTTGATTTGGTGCACGCCATTCACTCGCTTGATGTCTGGATTGCGTGTCATACTCATAAATCCATGTCTCGTCTCCAGTAATGAGCCGTTTGATAAGTTTTGGGTCAGATTCAGCCTTGGAAGTCATGTATTTTGCGACGTCAACGCGGTCCCTTTTTTGCATGAAATTCAGGCTTTCGGCACCAGCTTTGCAGCGACACGTCTGAGGCCCAAATCATTAACCACAATGTCGTGAGCGGATCCATATGCGATGTTCAACTCCTCTGCCATCTCTATAATGGACAATTTTCGGTTATCGGTGAACATTTCTTTCAATTTTTCGACGTTTTCCTCAGTTTTCGATCGTCATTTTCGACGGACGTTATACCTGTTCTGACGCGTTCGTGCCACACATAAACGTTTGTTTTCGATAGAGTATTACTGCCGAAACACTTTTTCAACATTTCCACAGTCTTCGCACCGTTGAATCCGATTTTCCCACAAAATTTAATGCAAACTCGTTGCTTCAAAATTAATTCCATTTTTAAAATCGTAAAAAATCGCCGACACACCAAAAGACAGATGCACTATATACACCATAACTTTTACGAATGTCAAGCTATCGAGCTGAAAATGTTACCAGATGTCACCAACAGACGTGCCAATTTAACAAAAAAGTGAATTGAAATCGGGGCACTAGGAGCACCACACGGTGATGATTCCTGATACTTTTTGATCAAGGTGGTATATACCTTGACAGCAAACTTCTAGGCGATAGTCACTGTCGACAAGCAGCAGAGAGGGCGTACAGAATGCTAGGGTTTGTGTTAAGGATGACTAAGCCCTTCTCGGGCACCAAGGCCGCACTGACACTATACAACAGCTATGTCCGCAGCATTCTTGAATTCGCGTCTCCCATTTGGTCTCCGCAATATAGCGTGCACAAAGCCCAACTGGAGGGGATTCAAAGACGTTTCGTCCGGTGCATAGCCCGACGCGAACATCTCGCATTTGACTCTTACCGTGATAGGCTACAGCATTTTAATATGCTGTCGCTTGAGGACCGGCGAACTGCTGCGGATATCACTGCGCTACATGACATCGTCAATGGGACGCTGGATAGCCCATACATAGTTTCGAGCATCGCTCTGAAGGTGCCGCAACGTAAAACCCGATCCACACAGTTATTCGAGCCCCCGAGACGACATTCTAACTACGCGCGCAATTCAATGCTTAACCGATTGCCACGTACGTATAATGATAAATTTACAGGGCTTGACATTTATAGGAGAAACAAAATTAGCTTCAAATCGGCAGTAGGTACGTACCGCCCTTGAAGCTGCAGCGACAACTGCCAGTAATTATTGATTTATTTATTTTGAATTTATGCTGTATAAGTATGATTTATATGTTTGCGGTTAACTAAATATTTACGGATGTATTGTATTTTTTGTTTCATAATTTAGTTTGTAAAATATTTTTCAAATAATTTCGAACGGCGTAAGTTATAATCGGCATAAGAACATGTTTTTTTCAAGAATTATGTATCTAATTATAAGTTCATGCTGTTACTTACCTAAATAAATAAAATTAAAAAATAAATCACACTTCTGGGGAGCGAGCGATGGGCTCCGGACTGACTACCGACTGCGGCAGGTTTAGGTCTGCTGTCTCGCCACATGTGATCGTTCACCTTAGCACTCATTCACTCCCGTTCGAAGCCATAGAATCTGAGATGCGGAAATCGCTGTTTTAGATGAATCTAACAGCCTTACCAATAAACGAGTTGTAAAATTTATACCTCTGTTATTACTAGGTATAAGAAAATCTGTGACCAATAAACGCGGTATAGCTTACACCACTGATCATCTCGGGTATAAGCATGGAATAGTGGTACTGGATTTCCATCCGCACTATAACTCCGCTATACCACCCCTAGGCCAGGTATAACAGCGGTTTAACGGAGTATTAACTTAAAAATGGCCGACCGGCGTAACAGCTGTTTCAAACTGACAGCCACCTGACAGCCGCGGACGTGGAGCTTCTCGTTCGCGAATCGTGCGCTTTCGTTGTAATAGCCGTGTTACGACGCCTTTTATATTGCTGTGAAATCCTGCGTTTTAGCCGAATAATGGATTTTGTCGAGTTGGATGATATGATCGATTTGGATTTATTGGAAGAAATCAAAATGCGTCGTGATAGGCGACCAAAAATTTTCAAATTTCGATACGACCCGTTCGATTTGGATGATTACAATTTTAAAACTAAATATCGTTTCACTAAGCCATACGCCGTAAGAATCATCGATATCCTGAGAGCTGACCTGCAAAATACCACTATAAATTCGATCAGCATTCGCGTAACAAAACAATGGGCAAGGGCTTTCTGACAACAAACAAAAAGTGACATTTCATGTCCATTTCATGCCGCTTCAGTTGGCCACACTGCTTTCAAGCGGGCGTTGCCATGCTAGAAATATGACTTGTCTTTGGTTTCAGGGAGTAGTTATAACCGCGTTATAACTGATTTATTGGTCACGATTTTACAACTTCGTTATAACTTGGCTATACCGGGTATAACAATAACAAGGGTTTAACGCGGTTATAAGATAATTTTATTGGTAAGAGTGTAAGAATTTAACCTAGAGAAGTCGAGATCTTTAATGAGGTGAACAGGGATTTGACTGTCAGGCCGCGAGCGCCCATTTCCACCGCATGAAGCTGAACAGTGAAGCCGTTCCGGGTGATGGCATTCGTGAGGTCATGGCATTTATTTAATTTGTACTCGTGCTCTTTTGGGATATTTGATTCCCACGGAATAGTTAATTCTACAACAATAAGGGGTATCTTCCGGGAATGGAAGTAAAGAGTTATATCTGGACGGAAAACTGTGCAGCCGAGACTTTCAGGAATTTGCTTAAAGACCGCATCGACCTCCAAATTCCGATCTAAAGCTTTCTCGATTATTAAGAATGTTTTTTGCCTCTTTAGAGCTATCCCGCACAAACTGTAGTGGGGGTTTGGGGGTACCTACTGTCAGATCCTTGTTGGCACGTGCCACTGAGAAGCTAATTACTTCGCGTATAACACAGAAAGGACTTTGTCGTGGCGATGAGTTGCCGTCCTTGATCTAAGGCCACTTTGCAGCCAGCTAGAATATTTCATGAACTATGAATATGACATGAACTGTCCTCAGAATAGCTTTAACGAACGATGTTACTGAGGTCTAGAAAGGCATTTAAATAAAATGTCAGCATCTCTGGCGTCCATTCATACAACATTATCTTTCAGTGGATTGCAAGAGGAATGCAAAGGTCCCCAATTGTTGTCCAGTCATTCGGACTATCTGTAATCAAAGCATGGCTAAATTATAATCTACTGACTCTCAATGACTCTAAAACTAAATATATGACCTTTCAAATAAAGAAAACTAACGACAGACATATCCTGCGCAAACTAAAAATCCACACCTGCAACACTGTCTTTGACAGCAAGAATGGGACACAGCCTTGAACGTGTACGGAGGTGGAAAGAGTAGATACAATAGAAGTAATGCTAGTTTTTGCTGCAGCTAGGTTTTGTTGGACGAGGCAAGTATGTCTTGAGTTCATCCAAAGATTGGGCGTATTGGGAACGATAGCCAAAAATTATTCGCTCTGCTTCTCAGAAGTCTCTTTATAAAATGAACAAATATGAAAAAGAAAGTAGGAAAACTGGTTGTCGCTCGCTGCCGCGTTAGTGCATAATTGAATTCGCGTCAGATTTACTCACCATAGCGGTGATCACCTTCTACTAACATAGACAACGCTTTGTCGATCGTCCGGTTCATACGTTCGGTCGTATTTACTTGTGGGCCACGGCGTCGAACGAACATTGGGTACATTGTACTATTTAACAATATCACGAAAATCTTTCCAAGTTAACTGTTTGCCGCTGTCAGAGATTATCGTCTGAGATACTCAATAAACTACAAGGTTTTATAATACGGGCGGGTCTATGTTGACAGTTTGTCGCAGTCATGTTATTTTGGCGGCGTCTGTCAAATCTGTTGTTTATTATTCAGTCACTGATGTCAAATCAGCATGACAAGTTACACGATTGGGCAGCAAGTTAAAACTTTATTGTCGAAATGATTGTTCGTTAGTGCGCGGTTATCTCTCGCGGAGGGGACGTGAATTGGCCACCAAGATCGTGCGATTTGACCCCGCTTGACTTTTTCTTATGGGGTTTTCTGAAGTCGCAGGTCTGCCAATAAGCAGCAATGGGCCAATACCCATTTCGGTCAACATAAGCCAGGCCATCGCTCTAATTCAGACGGATCTATGCGGCAAAGTCATTGAAAATTGGACCTCTCGGATCCGTGCCACCGTGCGAAGCCGCAGCAGACATTTGAAGGATGTAATATTCCATACACAATGGCAGACATGGGCCTTTCAAACTAAAAAATAATTTCAGTAATACACACAGCTTGTTTCATTGCACAGACTGTCAACGTCGACCCGCCCTTATTGGAAACCTCTATAGAAAAACGTTAATCTATACAATTCGTATAACGGCACTAGCAGTAGCTTTTCTTTGAGGAAATACTGCCAGTACTTCAAAAAACTACAAGTTATTAGATAGATAAACGTATGTCCTTTGAATAATCTGGGTAATGGACCTATAAGATCTAAAGAAATTGTTTGAAAAGAACCTTATGTTTGCCCATAAGACCAATAGGACCGAATTCCAATGTTTATGTGCCAAACAACTCTCGAGATGAGTGATATTGTGATGCAACGACGGTCGAATAAGCAACGTAAAGATTTTTATGGAACGTTTAAAACGTCGCAAAGTGAATTAAATATCCGCCGTGATGAACATCTTTAATAATTATAAATAAGATAAATAAAATAAAAAGAACATCCTGACTGACTCACTGACTGATTCATATACAGAGCCAAAACCGCTGAAGCTATAAATATGGAATTTTCCACAGAGATTCCTTTTAGAGCGTAGGCAGTACGCCCGACTAAGAAGGAATTTACGAAAAACCCCTAAGGGGTAGAAAAGGGCTAAAATGATTTTTTCCGTTTTTCTAATATCTTTTAAGCTTTGTTAAATATTAGATCGGTGTTAATCAAAAAAGGTTCCCCATATAAATGCCAAAAAAATATTCAGAATTTTTCCCTAAACATCTCTTTAAGGGAATAATCAGGAGTTAAAACAGGAAAAATATAAATTTAGGCTAGAAAAATAAGATATTGGAAAAGTACTCGGCTTTTAAAATTAGGTAATATGTAGAGATTTTGCGAAATTCAAGCCCTAAAGGGTAAAAAGGGGGAAAACTATATCGCTATTACCGGTTTTAAGATATAAAAAATACAGCCAGGGGAAATAATCTTATTTTAAAATAATGAGATTCACACATGGCGGTTTCTCAAAACATAACCCTAGAAGAGAATACATAACGGGAGTTGAAAAAGGAAAATCTAAAATGTGGTTTTAGAGGGTTTTACGGTTTTCCTATTATCCTTATTCTTATTCCTTATTTTACGGTGTTTCTATTATCTATCCTTATTCTTATTCTTATCCTATTGTCTGTTAATACGATCAGTTTATTTTTTATTTTAATTCTCATACATTTGTGATGAGGAACAGTATGAGGTATATATTATAACAGTATATTTCTGGGCGTTTTAACAAGAAAACGTTTTAAAAAGAACAGTATGAGGTATATATTATAACAGTATATTTCTGGCCGTTTGCCCAGAAATCATATTCAAGATTTTCCCCTAAACAATTCCTACAGGGAGTTATCGGAAAATGGTGGAAAATGTATAAATTTAAACTTTAAAATATTAAATTTAAAAAATAATATTTCATTAACTCGGATTTTAAATTAATTAATAGGTATTTGTGAATTTTTAGAAATTCAAGCACTAAAAGGGTGAGGAGGGGAAAAATCGATATCTCAATAACCAGTTAAGCTACAAAAGTGAAATTCGGGGAATATTCTCTAATTTTAAAATAATGAGATACTTATTTTGGCGGTTTATCAAAAATTAATCCTGGGGCAATAAATAATCGGAAGTTGAAAAAGGGAAAAATATAATAAAATATTAGTTCTCTTAATATTTCTTGAGCCCCAAGAAACAGCAGATCGGTTTTAATTAAAAATTCCCCATATAAATGCCTAGAAATTGAATAAGGATTTCGTCCACAACAAATCCTAATTGGGTAAAATGGAACAATATATTATAGTATAACCTAAAAAAGTGAGAGTCGGGGTTTTTTACGAAAAGTTGATAGCATCATTCAAGAAGTTTGGAAATATATTTCAACAGCGGAGGCACAAGATGTTGCAAACGATGTTTACATGTAAATCACATTTCCCTAACTGCTCTCGATTGCGATTTCCCTAGCTGTAATTGCGATTCCGGCCACCAGTACCTAGGGAGCAGTTTTTTCAGTTGCTGGGCTTGTTCTTAATGCCAAAAAAGATCTCGCGTCAGTCCTGCAAGCATTAATAAAGTTATATTTATCAACGACCAATTACAAAAATTGTATTTAGTTTACTTACACTTATTTTTTTCCAGGCGACGCCACGGCGACCGAATTGGTCAGCGAGCCGCCGCGCCACTGTAGAAAATAAAAGTCTCTTTCTGGTCAAAATTCGATAACTTTTTTATTTCGAAAGATCAAATGTTAAAATGTTGCTCAAATATAAAATAATATATAAAACATGTGATGTTTTTAAAATTTTTATTTGTTTTGATACAATAATATAAAAAAAATAACAAATTATCTAACATTATTATTACAATATTAATTAACATTATTAATTTCAAAATGTACAAAAACTACAAAATCTACAAACTACAAAATGTACAAAATCTACAAAATATACAAAAATTCAAAATATACAAAATCTACAATACACAAAATAATACAATACACAAAATCTACAAAACTACTAAATGTACAAAAATGTAAGAAGTACAAAAACTAATTATTATACTCAACCTATTATACAAATCAATATAAAAGAAAACATAAAATGTAAAGTGCTTGTTAGTTGATTTGATTAATATTTGATTAATAACTGCAATCCTTCGATTTTGGAAACCCTTGACTCCATCTCAGCGACCTTTGTACCTAGGTTACCTATCTGATTCCCCATGAAGTCGCAACTAGCTTTCAGCTCTTTCATCTCATTCTTAAAAGTTTTGAAGTCTTCAATCAGCGTCGGCAATCCAACAAGTTGGCGCTTGATGTCGTGAATTTCCTTGATGATTTCGTCAAACGGCGCTGCTGCTGGCAATGATGCAGGTGACGCCACTGGCATGGGAGAAAGGCCCCTGCAAGTGGAGCACCTCCAGGCGTTCCGTCTGTCTATACCTAGCTTCCTCCAGCCGGTTTTAGATATTTGTGCACAGTCGAAATCGAAATGACTTCGACAAAAGCTGCACTGCACTCCATCGTTGAAACTTGAACCGCATGCCACGCATTGCATTTTGAGACCCAAATGATTGCTATCAATGAAACCCTGATATAAGATGATTTCGAGTCAACCGAACTAATGCTCGCTGATGACTGAATTACAATAAATTTCAGTGCGTGAATTGCAAACGTCGCAGGCCAAGGTGGTGAAATTTTTATTATTTAAATTAATAATTAATAACAAGCGGCGCGTGAATTGCAAACGACGCGGGGCACGGCCGTTTGAAGAAGGTATTCGTATGTGTAGCTACTTGGATCAGAATACTCTGATACTTGGATCAGAATACAACTGGACAGCTCTAGCCCAATCTGACACTAGATTGGGGGTAGTCTGTTTATTGCGCTAATATGCAAACAACAATTGACTTCGGTTTATTAGAAAAAAAAAAATGGCTTCCACAGTTCATTACACTTCCACAGAAGTGCCATCAAAAGCTGTAAACCTGTTCACTGATTTAAGAGTGCCCATCAAAAGCTGTAAACCTGTAAATTTTTCCATTTCTCTTGCATCCGTATTCGCGTTCCGGGGACTACGAGTTTGAACTGAATATATATTTGTTTGCATTGCGGTAAGCTTCCAGAAATCTATATCTAAATACTCGAAGAATAAAAATAATACATTGCTGGTTGACTGTGCTAATGCTTCTAGATGTTCTGCCATCAAAGGGCCTCGGTAAGGTATTTCCTTCGTATACCAGTGGTGTGTTCTTCTGGTTTCAGTTTCAGTAATTGTTTCAGGTTCTGAAGGTGAGATCGGGTCTGAAACACCTCGAGCTCTCTTTAGCTTCGTCATCTAACGACTTATATAGACTGAGCTCTTCCGGTAACAAATAAGTAGGATCAGAGTCATCGTTGGTAATATCATTGATTTACTATAAAATCAATGGTAATATCATTGATTTTATAGTGTAATAAAATCAATGGTAATATCTAAGTAGCTATTATTCAAAAATTCAGCTACCTGCTCATCTGATAGGGCTGCACATGTGGAAAATATTACGTCATACAATAACCATACTTCTTAAAAAAACTATAATTACAGTCCTGAAGTGAACGCATGGTACGTCAAATTGTGATCCACTTTTCTAGTACTTGACGCGTAAAAGTAAATGGAATAAGTATTGAAAGTTGTCATGAAAGTAATAGTTTTGTAATTAGAACAAAAGACCAGCTAATTGTAATATTTTTAAACTACTTACGGCCACGAGCATGCGTTGACTTCTCCATTTTGACAACTTCTATCAATATGAACATTCGTAAAATTTATGGCGATGCCAAGTAATGCAGAAAAGACGCCATCTGTATTTTACGCACACACTAGGTTCTTGCCTAGCGTCCACAGTCAACTTAACACCGAATCACGGAACTAGATGGCGCTAAAATAAATAAAATACGCAGGTCCACATTTGTGTACCGTAGGTCTGAAGAGGATAAGCATATTTTTTTCGATATTTTTTTCTTTATAAAATAGGTTATTGTTAAAATTATACCATATTATACTTATTTATTTATTTATTTATTTGCAGCTGTTGTTATAAAAAACATAATATACAAAAAAACAAGAACACACAGATTAAAAATTAAAACTCTAAATAGACAAAGACTATGAAATAAAGCTACAAACGCTGCAAATTAGGGGTATCCTCAGGATATCTCTTATCCTGGTTTTCAGGACACACCTATTAATTATTGGTAGGTACATACTTATATGATTTTAAAATAAAATAACCAAATCAAATAAATCTTAAAATGAAAAAATCCAAATAATCATAATCAAATAAACACACAAATCGAAATAATCAAAATCAAAATATTTAACATCAAATGATATTAAAAGAAAATAACGTACCTAATTACATACATTTAAAAATCTACATATAATAAATCAAAAATAATCAAAATCAAAATATTTAACATCAAATAATCACGCTACAAATTAATAAATAAACGAAGACATTAGTAATAATCCAATTAGCAAATAGTTATTTTAAAATAAAAAAAAATTATGACATCTAAATATCTTCCTTTAATAATAAACTTTTAAAGTGGTCCTTAAATACTGCAATTGATTTCGATCGCAAAGCCATTCCCAACCGATTCCATACAACCGCAGAATAATACGAAAAGCTGCACTGGAAATGTGTAGTTTTGTGCTTGGGTATTAGGTATAGCAAGTTGTTCACGTGCCCGTGTTGAATGGACACGCTGGTTACGGGACCACGTCATAATCGAGTAAAGATATCGCGGCTGTTTATTGCGTACTACCATTGATTTTATAGTGTAAAAATCAATGGTACTACCTTGAGTACAAGGGTCGCAAGATGGAGCTGCCTTCTTTTACTCATATTCAAAATGGAAGCTTTCGCAAGGAACGGTGACACATGATGACGTGGAGGAATCCTAAAGCAAAATCTTGCGCAGGCATTTTGCAGCCTCTGAAGTCTCCGCTCAGTCTTCCTATATAGAACTTGCCGAACTTCTGGATCTGAAATAAGTACGTCCACTTTCAAAAGATCTAGGTTATCTTTATCAAGTTCCTTTTCAATTTTTCTATTCGGTTTTCTAATGCTGGTAATACATGGGTCTTAAGTATACAGAAGAGTATGAAATACATCCTCATTTGTAGCTGATCGAGAACATTTCCTGGCATGAAGTAGGCGATTTTTTAATAATCCTTTTTACGAGATTCTTGCGCACCTTCTAAAAGTTGTCCAAAAGGAAGCACTGCAATATGCTTTATGATATTTTCTTCATGAATTATTTTTTTGAACTGAAGATGGCATAAAGAACCATTCGTAATTACACACATAGATTCTGACAGTTTCCAAATTGACAAATTTTCAGCATCTATCATTACACCTGCTAAAAGAGCTCGCAGAATCATGTAATCATGTAAAGTCCTTTAATCAAATTTACATCTACTCCTGTAATTTTAGCAGATCAGTTTGAATTGTAAAAAAATCTTCTAGCACTATTACCATTATTGGTATTACCACTTACTCGTCGTGGTTTGCCGGTGACCAATCCTAGCTCTTTACGAAAACGATCATGTACCATAGTTTTCTTTTCTTTTTGTAATTGTTTCTTTTCTTTAGTTGTTGCTAACTATGTTTGGAAAGATAGGTTATAGGAAATATGTAACATCATTTCATATTTCCTATAACCTTTCTTTAAAAATAAGTCCTTGTTTTGAGACGCTTCGTCCGTCGTTTATTAAACGAGGGAATAATATGACTTGGAATATCACTGATGATAATTGAAATGAATAAATAAAAGAATTGAGCTTCCTACTATCAAGACAGAACCGCAAAGTCCCATCCGACTTAGGAACAAAAATAGTTGGATTATTCCAAGCCCCTTTGCTAGGTTTGATAACGCCTAACTCTAGTATACGATCCACTTCCTCGTTCAACAGTGCCAGACGGGAGACAATGGGTAATACCGCTGCTTCACTTGTGGATGATCTCCAGTGTCGATAACCTGAGATATTAAATTTGTACGACCTAGACCTCTGACGTCAGTAGAAATTTTCTCAAAAATTTCAATCATTGTATTGGCTAATCACCGCTGGTTCACAGAAAGAGAAGTGAAAGGATGCAAAATCCTCACTTCACTGAGTGCCAACTAACATCACTAGTCTCAAACGGAACATACTTCAGAATTTCCGGAGCCAAGTCAAATTCTCGGACAAAATCCATGCCTAAAATGAGAGAAGTTCCAATATCCGGAGCTATCACAGGTCGGATTACTTGACAACAACAATAACCAATCATCCTTACTGTACTAGAATTCGCGGTACTCAAAGTCAAAGACGGAGTTTTATGTAGAGTATAACCGATCTCAATCAAATACCTATGTGAGTCGGCACCCAAAATTGTGACGCTCGAACCAGTGTCGAGAAGACCACAAACCGCTATATCACCCAACACAACATTAAAAATGGACGAAGATCTTTTTCATCTTTCAATAAAGTCGAGACAGAGTGTACAAACGCCCTTATTCTATCTCGCCTCGCAAGTTTTTTGACTCGGAAGGAGGGGATTTGGAATATTTATCAACCTTAGAACAATCCGGACAAGTTGTCACGGTGAAATTAAATTCATCAATTGCCAGTTGGGTGTGTTCCTATTGTTTACTCACTCGGAGAAGTTCTTGGACGGAATGAATCGGAATGAATTCTAGTTTGCGTTGGTTTTAAAGCCTTAAAAACCCAACTGGCCGCCCGGCCAGATGGGGTATCAGGCCATCAGGCTGTCCGCTTTTGATTTTGAGATCGTCCACAAGAAAGGTGCCGAAAATTTCGTTCCTGATGCACTATCTCGCTTGCTTTCGGATTCGTCTCTTTGTGGTCGCCGATCCTTGGCACAACGATTTGTTCGAAGCGGTATTCAATAATCCTGCCGCTTACCCCAATTACCAGATCAAGGACACGAATTGTGTCGTTACTCTAGGGGAAAGTACCAACTCACCAGAGGTTATGACTGGAAGTTAGTGGTACCGTTACCTCTCAGAGAAAATCTCATACAAGAGAACCATGCATCCGATCTGTCCATTAATTTTGGCGTTTTCAAAACCCATCATCGCCTTTGTCTACGCTATTTTGGCCGAATTTGCACGGAGACGTCATCAAATTCGTTTCCAAATGTGAAACTTGCCAGCAATATAAGCATCCGAACATTTCCCCTTTGGGTCAGTTAGGCAACCCTGTGTTTTTCCATTCCAGATGGTCTCGGTCGATTTATTGGGACCTTATCCGGTGACAAGAGATTGGAATATTTATATCCTAGTTGTCACGTGTCGCTTCAGCAAAAACTGTTTGCTTTTACTTCTGAAGAGGGCTACTAGCAAAAACGTTAGCCACATAATGGAGCATAATGTCTAGCTGCGCTTTGGTGTTCCGCAGTATGTTATTTCCGACAATGGAAAACAATTTATTGGCAAGGAGTTTACAAGTATCGGATTCCCAATATTTACTTGAACCCGAAATAGAGAACCCGAGAGACAGAACCGTGGAGTTGACACTGGTTGGCATTATCAGTGAAAAATGACCATCGCTCCTGGGACCTCCACCTTTCTGCCATTTAGATACCGATCAATTCGGCTGTTTCGGAATCTACTGGGTTTAGTCCTTTTTTCCTCGTTCATGGTCGAAAACCCATTCTTGACGGTTTCTTCTATACTCAATCTCCGGAATCCTAAGCCGAGGTCATTTTTGTATTATAGTACAGATTGTCCTACTGAGCGTAGGAGCGTAGGATTTGAGCGAGTTGTCCGGCGTTTTCCATACAGTGCGGAAGAAACTAGTGAATTCGCATGCTTACAAGAAGGTTTACTATGATCGTAAACACCGTCTTGCGGAATTTGATGTGGGCGATACGGTTTATAAAAAAAACATATTTCCTGAGCAATGCGGGAAACTATTTTGTTTCTAAATTTGCCCCGTGGTATGAAAAGTGATAGTTAAAAACATTCTGCTCTGATGTATGAATTCCTGAATGCCCAGGGAAATAATATTGGCCCCTAGCATATTAAGCATTTCAAATTAAATGCTCGTTTATTAATAGTTTTGTAATTATTATTTTTTTCTCGTTAACATCCATCTGAGTCCGACTCTAACATTTTGTATGTTACAAAGGTTGTACCGTGCTAGCGAGCCTGCCTAACTCCACTGTGGTTTGAACATAGCACGGAAGGGAAGTATGCAACGGGATGGTATGCAAGGTAATGTAGGACAGTCTTCATATTCCCTAGTAGGTATTTGCTGTCGATATCTAACTAACCATATAGTCATTTGTTTCTTTTGTCCACAACAAGCTATTTGGCTTGATTGCTCGGAAGTTGTTTGGTGCTCCTTCAGCTAGTAGAGGTGGTTTTGTACGGAAGTTAGGACACCTGGCATCGGTTTTGTTTTGTATATGGGCCTTGTACGTTCCATGAGAAGTTGTACTTTGTTTTGTGATGTAGGTAGTAGTTTTGTTTTTCCTCTACGGTCAAGTAGAAAGATTTTAAAATGGCAGTTCTGGAGTACCTTACCTAACAGGTTTTCACTCATAGTTAACGAGGAGAAGTTGTTTTGTTTTATTATTTCTTGTATGTTTCAAAAGGGTAGTTTCTTCCCTAAGAGAGGGAGAGTTTTGTCGAGTGATAAAAATGGAGTTTCCTTTATTACATGGCAGTATATGTCTTGGGTTTTTGTTAACCGATTATAGGAGATTTTGAATCGGGACGATTCAATCAAAATCGTTCGATGGGTTCTGCCGATTTTTTCATGTGACAAAAATCGCATTTTTATGCGCGTTCGCGTCATTCGTCCTTTAGAACCGTAATTTCGTGGTTTTTCCTTGTTTTTTAATTCCTGGCGTTGTTTTGGCGCGTTGGCGAACATTTCTCCATTATTTAATATAAATAAAAAACATCTAACGATTATCATCATTATGACAGGTAGAGCTGTGCGAATCGTTTCACACTAAAGTGAATCGGTTTATGGTAAATAGGAAAACGAGTTTGGGGTAAAACCCTACGCTCTATGACACAGACGAGCTGTCAAAATTTTTACGCTGGGAAGGGTAGTAGTACGACGATTCGTCGTTTTTTAATGTTAAATGCCTAGTTAAAGGAGTTTTGTATGTAGACTGTTCGTCTAATTTTGATAAGCCATTTTATTCCATTTTAGGTTATTTTCCGACGCGGATCGGTGTGATTTTGACAGATATCTTTATTGCTTCAGTTCGTGGCATCTGTTTCCGCTCTAATTGCTGCTAATAATAATGAGGTTTAATGACCCTTATTTAATGAAATAACATTACATCGCGATGACACGAGGATACCTGCTTCCATTAAGGGATTAATCAACATTTTTCTTGGATGCCGTTGTTGGTGACAGCAGAAGCTGCTCGGGTTACCATCGTTACGAGTGAAGGGGGCGAAATTATACAACATTCTCCAGAAACGTGTTTTTTTTTGTGCGTATTGGTAAAAGATTTTCCTGAAGGCCAAATCCAGTGACATATAACAAGTCCACGACCTGAGACAATTATTGCTTACTGTGCCGCTTGTTTTAGTTTTTTTGTTTGAGTAGTTTCTGTATTTAGCTTTAAAAATCGGTGGCCTCCATCAAAATTTAGTTTTTTTTAAATTTCGTTTGTCGTGTTTTTTTAATAATCTGTGTGGTCAAAAATAAGGGTTATACTTATCATTCATTTAATCGACGCTGTAACAAAAATCCAAATTTGCGTGGCATGTCATGTTTCAGAAACATGTTGCACGCATTGCAACATGTTTCGCGTGTATTTCTCGTGTTTTTTAAATTGGTCTTACTCAGGTTTTGAGTTCTTTCATAATCATTGTTCTAGATCTACGAGCATCTTTCAAAAAAATCGCATCAAAGCTATGACGTTTTGAGCTGTCAAATTAGGAATGGCCGTATTTATCGACAAGCAAGTTTATCGATATTCTAGTGGGTTACATAAACCAATGCACCAGCTATAAAGACATAAATAGTAAACAACACAAAAAAATCAAACCCTGGATTACAGATGGATTAATATTTTGTTTAAGAAAAAGAGACAAACTACACGCTAAAGTTAAAAATAATGTGGGAGACGAAATAGTTCTAGGCTATTACAAAAACTACAGGAATATATGAAACGATCTAATTAAACAAACAAAACAAAACTACTACAAAGCCAAGGTAAAAGAGGCAGGGAACGATTCCAAGTCGCTATGGAAGATTATAAAAGAAATTTCAGGTAAACAAAATTCAAAGAAAAATATCAATGAGATTAAAGTTAAGGGATTTCTTAAAAATGTTACAGAACATCCAAAAGTTATAGCTGATTGTTTCAATGAACACTTTAACCAAGTAGGGCAAAACTTAGCAAATAAGATAATGATTAATAATAATATATCGATAGACGACTTACGGATTTCCGAGGACATTACTACTTTAGAACATAATTTCCATCTTTTTCTAACAACTCCTAGTGAGGTTTCTAAAGCCATTGGTACTCTAAAAACTGATACTGCAGCAGGATTGGACGGAATTGATTCTAAGAGCTTGATTTTCACCAAAAAATTCGTTTCCACGCCTCTGGCTCACATCATTAATGAAAGTTTTAGGCAAGGAATATTTCCACAACGTTGCAAGGTTGCTAATATTGTCCCAATTTACAAAGACGGTGACCCTACGGACGTCAATAATTATAGACCTATATCTCTACTAAGTTCGGTTTCAAAAATATTTGAAAAGATAGTTAAAGTGAGAATTAATGACTATTTAAATAAAAACAATATACTCTCAAAAAACCAATTTGGTTTTAGGAGTGAAATGGGGACAGCTGATGCAATATTGCAATTAACTGGGAACCTGACGAATGCTTTGGATAGGGGAAATAAATGTCTTGCAATTTTCATCGACCTGGCCAAGGCATTCGATACGGTTTCTCATGAATTGCTTATTAAACGTCTTCGGAATATTGGGATAAGGAATAAAGCTCTCTGTTGGTTTACAGACTACCTATGCAATCGTGAGCAATCCGTCAGTATTCGAAACAGCGTCCATAGCACTAAATTCCTTCATTGTATGGAGTTCCCCAAGGTAGTATCCTAGGGCCGCTGCTCTTCTTAATTTACATCAATGGCATTAATGACATACAAGACAACTGTAGCATTATTTCATATTATGCAGATGATACCGCTCTTATCTATGAAGCTCGGACATGGACTAATTGTTTCTCTTTGGCTGAGAAAGGATTAATGAAGATAAAATTATGGCTTGATAATAGTTTGCTGTCTCTTAATATCTCTAAAACAAAATATGTCCCTTTTAGTATAACTTCCTCAAATAAACCTGACTCTGAACTCAGAATACAAATTCACAATGAAAAGTGCGAGTATATTAAAAGATTAACAAAATGCAAATGTCCTTGTATTGATAGCACTGATAGTATAAAATATCTCGGAGTGCAAATAGACTGTCATCTAAGATGGAATACGCACATTAATAGCATAACCAATAAAACCAGAAAGTTGGCATATGTTTTTAGAGATCTAAGGTCAGTTTTAGATAATAAATCGCTAAAAACTGTATATTTTGCCCTTGCAGTCAATATGGATGTATGGAATTCACTCCTGGGGTGGAAGTTCTCTAACCCACATCGATAAGCTGCTTAGGGCTCAAAAACTTATTTTAAAAATTATGTGTCGTCGGCCAATGAGATTCCCTTCGGAATCGCTATACAACGAAGCATCCGTCCTCAATATTAGACAGCTTTACATAAAAAGTATCGTCACCCATTTCCATAAAAATGTCAGCAAACAAGTAACCATATGCTCCTATCACAACACCAGGTCAGCAACTCTGGAACAATTCCTTGTTCCTAAAACAAGAACTGCATTTGCTCAGCGGCATTATCTTTTTATGGCCCCTCGAGCCTACAATACAGTTGAAAACTATATTAAATCTGTAAATAGCAACATTATTTTTAAGAAACAAATCCATACTTGGCTTCTAAATATGGGTAAAGATGGGGTTGAAACGCTATTTTTCCATCTTGAATTTTAAAGTATTAGAAGTGACCTAAACACTTACATTTTTTTACAATTTTCATTTTTTATTTTCATTTTTTAATTTTTTATTTTTTTATATGTTTTATTTGACTATCTGACTATCTAGTAATTTAATAATTTTGAATACCTATTGAGCCATATATCCATTTATATTATAAATTTATACTATTTAATTTCTTTTAATATAATTATTTCTACGGCTGCTATTATAAAATGTAAGTATGTATCTAACTTTAGTTTAATTTTGTAACTGTATAACTTTTATTATTTAAAAAGTGTTAGTAGTACGCTGTTAAAAAACCGCTTGCTGCGAACCCCTGAATCACTAGTCAATCAGTTCAGTTGCGTTCAATACGAAACTATCTGCCTACCTGCATTATGGATAGCAATATTTACCGGGAAACGAGCGGAACTCATATACGATGCGAACTCGGAATACGATGCGACAATCACCTCTATATTGTAAAATAGGGGATTCGCGCTTGTGGATTCTATTTTTGCGGTTAAAAAAACTAGAAAAATAACAAAATAATAAAATAAATAATAATAATAATAATAATAATGATTATAAATTAAAATAGAAATCATTAAAAATATATATATTTTAGATCTTTCCTGACACAACCTGACACAACCGTGGCACTCTAGTGTGACTCCCGAAGTGAGCTCGCCTTAACACAGGGGTGCCTAGCAAGGCGGGCTCGGCTGCTCTTTGCTTAGCATAATAGAAATATTACCATTTGCGTTTAACGTATGCCCTATGTAACCTAGGCTCAGACAGATGTATAATGCGTATATAACTTTAAAAGCATACGACGGCATTGTATAAATTGACATTTTATTTTCTGTTGTGCTCATGAATTTGAATGTATATGTATATGTAAATAAATAAATAAATAAATTGCAGGGCCCAATAAAAAATGACCCTCTTGGTGTCCTTGCCTTAACAATAAAACAAGATGTTTCAAAAAATATTAAGTTCGAAAGAACCTTTTTAATAAACGTAATAAATATTACAAAAATATTACTATTTTATTGTGAACATGAATTTGAAAAAAATACCACAATGTGGCTACAATAATAATTCTCATACAAAACTGAGAAAAAAAACACAAAAATACCAATATCTGAAAAAGACTACCACTTATCAAAGCAAAAACGTGTATTTTAAAATTGCGAAGACCTATTTCCACCTGCCAAAATTTAGTTTATAGGCCCCAGCTTTGGGCAGCCAAATTATAACGTACGATTAGAGATCCTGTCACGTTATACCAACACCAGAAACAAGAGCGCCACCGCATTTATCCAAAACGCGGAAAAAAGAAAAAACATACCATGTTAGGTTAGGTGATGACAAAAAAATAAAAAAATAACCACAGGGTCGGGGAAAGGATTTGGTTGGTCACTAAATTTAGCAAAACATAGAATAAACCTTCGCAACTTTAAAATAAAACTACAAATTTAAAGTTATGAAAACAAAAATCCTTTATTCAGTGCAGGTAGTTAGTTCCCTCCTTCTATCTCCTCTTCAGACATGGGGTACAGACTTCAGACATGTGATACGTTTTCCAGTTCAAATGGACATCCAGGCGAGAAAAAGTCAGGGCACGGTGGGCCGATTTATAGTTGAATTTACATTGGAAAATAAAAAGGCGGCACAGCCAAAAACACGCTGTGACGAAAAGAGAAACACACCATTACTACAAAACTTGTTTATCTCATTGAAACCCCAAAAGAATTAAACGCTTACCAGAAAATAGGACCTTGTTCACATCACTTTAAAATACTGCACTTCAAGTGCCTTAACCGCGGCGGATTATTCCGCTTTTAGCGAGTTTTCAGTCGCCCGGCGCGAGTGAGAAGTACTCTCCCTTGCGCCATCTTGGAAAATATCATTCCCTTCAATTACTGTGGCTAGGATGGACAGACTGGACTGCCTGCAGTTATACCAACTTTAGGAGATTTAAAAAAACTCATAGCAACTCATGTTCACTAAAATAGTAATATTTTTTGCAATATTTATTACATTTATAACAATTCTTTTGAACTTGATTTTTCAAGTAAATCTGTTGTTTTTTTCTTGTTTTTATATGGCGAGAACACCAGAAGGGTCACTTTTTATTGGGCCGTGCAATACGGCTATTTCTATTATGACAGATCCAATGTCAAAGCTTTTAGCGTTTTTTATTGTTTTGGAGATATGTTTTGAGATTTTGAACCATGATTCCAAAACAACTCAAAAACTGAGTAAGACCAATATAAAAAAACACAAGAAATACAAGCGAAACATGTTGCAATGCGTGTAACATGTTTTTGAAACATAACATGCCACGCAAATTTGGATTTTTGTTAGTTGTCATGAGTTTTTTTATCTCCTAAAATTGGTTTCACGACAGGCATTTCCGGTCTGTCAAACCTAGCCACGGCCATTGAAGGGAACTTCGGTTCCAAGATGGCGCGAGCAGTTTTACTGACTCGCGCTGGGCGACAGAGAACTCGCTAAAAGCTAAGTGATCCGCGAAGTTTTGTGCACTAGAAGTGCGGCGTTGTAAAGTTATGTGAACAAGGTCTCATTTTTTGGTAAGTGTTTAATTCTTTTGGGGTTTAATTCCGCTAAACGAGTTTGTAAAAGTAATGGTGGTTATTTTTTTCTTTTCGTCACAGCGGGGTTTGCTGTGTCACCTTTTTATTTCTGAATGTAAAACAAACCTAACGAATCGGCCAATAGTGCCTGGATTTTTCTCGCCTGGATATCCAATTGAACTGGAAAACGTATCACATGTCTTATTAATCTGAAGAGGAGATTGACGGAACAACAGCAAATAAAGGACCTTTGTTTCATAACTCATAAATTTGTAGTTTTATTTTAAAATTGCGAAGGTTTATTCTCCGTTTTGCCAAATTTAGTGCCAAACCAAATTCTTTCCCCGACCCTGTGGTTGTTTTTCATTTTTCGGTCATCACCTAACCTAACCTATGGTATTTTTCTTTTTCCGCGTTTTGGATAAATGCGGTGGCGCTCTTGTTTTTTGTGTTGGTATAACGCGATAGGATCCCTAATCCCACGTTATAACGCGTTCAAAATGACACTCAAACTCTGCATTAAATAAAGAATGCAGTAACATTCAATTACTCGCGGGATTTCATTTCGATGGGCGCCAAAACACTCACCGAACACACGAAGGAAAAAGACGCGAAAAGCATTATACGCCATGTCTCCGAGCCTCCATCTACCATGGAAGTGCTCGCGTTTCTTCATATCGATACTGCAGCTCTGTGCACCTCAGGTGTAGCTTACTGGTATTTAGTTAAACTAGACGTATCACCTATCGTTCGAGGTTTGATTGATAACTGCTCACCAGCACTCACCGACTGTCGTCAGAACTAATCGTTCAAACGAAAGTCGTCGACTGCTATAAGCCATGCAGTGACTCCAGAACGTACGTTAATGCGCCCCCGCCACAAATAAAACACGTTCTATTGTAAATTAATTTTAATATTTCATCACTCTGTTCGCTACATTATTTTTACAATAAAAAACTTCCGGTCATGGCAGGGACAAAATCCAACGCCCCCATAGCGACAATTAATAAAACACGGTTTAAGACTAAAAAAACTGCCCGAATGGGCGCGATTTTTACAGGCTATATTGAAAAGTTAAACCTAATTAGAAATTAATTTAGTATAATACAATGATAGTATTACCTCGTTTTTAAAAGCAGGTATCTACTATAGATTCTGTGTTGTGCTGTATACATATAATATGTATAACAAAAAAGTACGCAATTAAATGCAAAGTCGTAATTTTACATTTGATCATTCGTAGTCACAATTACATACTATGAGATGGCACTATCCACCCCATTCGGTGCAACATTAATATTGTCCCCGCCATACCCGATTAGGTATAGATCGATCCCCTCCATTTCTGTACAATCGCGCAATTTACAATAAACTTTCCTCGTGTCATTTTTTGAATTTTCTTAATTTTTAAATTCTCGTTTTTTTCCCGCGCGGAATAAAAACAGACAAACAGCAAAACATTCAACGAACAGTTCGATCGCTACGCTAATTAAAATTAAAAAAAAAATAGTTCGCGAAGGGGACTCGAATTTAAAGACAAAGAAGAGTTTCCGATCGTTTTAGTCGCTATCGACCGGGAGCCTCTTTCTCGCGTCGGCGGGCGCCGACGACTCTCTCGAACGCGATTTTACCGTAGATAAAAAAATAAAGTCGCGAACGACCTCGCGAATAATTTGAACATATTTACAGGGGCGCGCCGCGAAGAGTTTACCTGTCGTCGCGATCTCGGTCGCGGTCGCGGTCGAGGCCGTCGGGTGCCGCGCCGGCGGGGTCGCGCGCGAAGGCGCCCACCGCGCGCCGACTCACCGAGATGCTCGGCTGCAGCGGGATCTCCGCCGACGAGTCGGACGACGAGTCGGACAGACGGTGGTTGTCGGCCGCGGCGTCGGGAGGCGTCGGCGGCACGGCGTCCGCGTCGGCGAACTCGCAGTCGGCGTCGGCGTCCGCCTGCGAGCGGTCGTCGTTGGTCGCCGGCGCCGACTCGGGGGACGCCGACGCCAGGATGGAGCCCGTCGGCGAGTCGGCCTCCCCGTCCCTCCCCTCCGAAGCGCCCTTCTCCTCCGCCTCCGCCGACGAATCGGGGCGGACCTCCGCCGCGGAGTTTCCTTTAGGCGAATCCGAACTTCGCGGCAATATCTCTTCCGCGGAGCTGCATATTTCCGAAGACCGTTTGAAGTCGTCGGTCGCGTATTCGTTAGATTCTCGACTGATATTAATGGATTCGACGGATTTCGCGAACGCGCCGATGCGGTCGGAAGATTCCTCGGTAGAATCCGGAGCTTCCTGCGTAAATTCAGCCGATATCGAACCCGAGAAGTCTGCCGCGACGTTCGTCCGCCCGACGCTAGGCTCCGGTGCGGCCGCGTCGCTTCCAGTCGGGCGATCTACGCCGAGATCGGCTTTCTTATCGTTCGTTTCGTCGGCCGTCGAATCGGCGACGGCCAAGTCGCTCGGCTCGACCGCAACCGGAGACGGAACCCGCTCGAAGGGCTCGTCGTCCGTCAGCATGGGCATCGATTTGGGAAAGGATCGCGGTTCGTCCCGCGGAGCGAGCGGCGGCGGCGGCGGCGGCGGCGGCTCGTCGTCGTCCGTCAGCAGCGGCATGGACATGGGCGGAAAGACGCGCCGCGGCCGCGGAGCCTCGTCGACGGGGTCGTCCAGCGAGGGCATCGAGGGCTCGGTGGCGCTCGGCCGCAGCGAGGCCGTCGGCACGGGTCGAGGCGGGCGGTAGACGGAGTCGGGGAGCGTCGGCGGATTGGTCGTCCTGGGAGCGATGTGCGGGTCGGTGACGGTGATCGGCAGCGCGAGCGACGCGGGCACGCTCGGCGCCGTCACGCCGATCTCCGCGAGGCTCTCCTCGAGGTTCGTCGCGACGCCGACGCGGGCGCTCTTCTTCCTCTTCGTCGGCACCTCGAGGGGCGTCATGATCGGCTGGTTGAGGGTCGAACTCACCTCGGAGACGCGGCTGTGCGAGGACACGTTAGCGTTCAAATTCTGGAAATCGGCGGAGACGACGTCGTCGAGCGCGATCGGCGCGAGGGAATCCTGGCGGAAGACGTCCGTGTTGGCGAGCGCCGCGGCGAGAATGTCCTGGTTGGCCGCGTGCGGCTGCTCGAAGACGTATCCGCCGGCCGACGGATGCGCCGGCGCCCGCGCCGGTTCCGCGTGCGCTTCGGCGCCGGCGAGTGCGGCCAGAATCTGCTGAACGTTGCCCTGAAGGACGAGCTGCTGGCCGTCGACCGTCACCAGCTGCTGGCCGTCGCCGCCGAGGAGGCTCATCAGCGTCTGCTGGTCGACGAGGATCTGCTGGTCCCCGGCGTTGATGAGGACGCTCTGCTGGCCGGCCGCCGCCGCCGCCGCCGGCTCGATCGCGGCAGCCGCCGTCGGACGCTCGGGGAGCGGCGCCCGCATCGGGACCAGCTGATTGTTCTCGAGCACGAGCGCCTGATTGTCGACGGGCGTGAGAACGCCGTTTTCTTCGAAGCAGAGGTAGAAGGAGTCGGGCGGGCCGCCGAAGTTCTCCCCGGGCACGGCGAGCAGCTGGCCGTCGCCGGCGAGCGTCTGCGGGGCGTCGGCCGCGGGGGCGGGCGGCGCGGCGATCTGCACGAGCGGCGGCGCGGCGACCGGCGGCGCGACGACCGGCGGCGCGACGACCGGCGGCGCGACGACCGGCGACGCAACCGCGGCGGGCGCGGCGGCGGCGGGCGCGGCGGCGACGGCCTCGTCGACGGCGCGGGCGCGGGCCGGCGCCGTCTCCCTCGGCGCCGCCTTCTGCGCCTGAATCGTAGTCGAGGGAATGAGGTCGTCGAGATTGGCGAACTCGCGGTCGGCGTCGGGCGCAGCGGGCAGGGTCTCGCTGACGAGGGGCGGCGTGCTCTCGGGCGCGTCGCCGCGGTCGGGTCGCGCGGTCTTCTGCCGCTTGGGTTGCGACGGCGCGGCCGGCGGCGCGGCCGGCGGCTCGGCCTCGGCGGCGGCGGCGCCCGGCGATTGCGGCTTCCGCTTGATGGCGGCGGTCGCGCCGGCTCTCCGCGACACGACGGCGCTCTCGACGATCGGCGCGGCGGGCCGCGGCCTCGGCGGCGCGACGACCGGCTCGGGCTTCATTCTCCGAGCCGTCTTCGACGCGACGATCTTGCCGGTCTTCTGTAGCACCTTGAATTCGGCGGGCGAGAGCCGAATTATCCCGCCGGACTGCTCCTCGAGCACTATCATGCGTTGCTCCTTGGCGGGCCGGGTGGGCGCGCTAGCGATCGAGACGACCTCGGCGGCGACGGGCGCGGGCCGCCGCATATCGCCGACGGAAACCATCTTCATCCGGGGCGTCGTCGTCGCCGCGGCGGTCGACGTCGTCGCTTGCGACGTTATCAGTTGGCCCTTGGACGTGAGTATCGTCCGGCCGGGCGTCGCCGTGAGTATGGTGCGCTTCGCGATCGGGTTCGAGACCGGCCTCGGCGCGAACGACTGGCTCCGGACGAGTTGGCCGCGGCTCGTTATGACGGCGTCGGCGGGGGCGGTCGTCAGCAGCTGCCCCTTGGACGTGATGATCGACTGCGAGGTGACGACGGAGCTTCTTCCCTTGGGGGCCTGCGAAGGCGTGATCAGGGCGCCTTTCGACGTGACGATCGTCTGCGAGGTGATCGTCGTGGACTGTACGGACTTCTTCGGAAACAGCAATTTCTCCTGGTCAGGCGCGATGACGAGCTGGGACTGTACGCCCTGCGCGTTAGTGATGATCATGACGGTCCCTCCGGAGGGCTCCATCGTCCTCGGCGCCGCTTTCGCCTTCGGCTGTTCGACGAGGTCGCCGTACACCATTCGCGCCTTGCCCGTTTGAGGGTTCAAAATGATCTTTTGCTGCCTCATATTCTGCATTTGCTGTTTCGAAACGACGGGGGCACCGGGCAGAATTATAAACTTCTCTATTTTCCCCGAAGGTCCCTGCTGAGTTATGACGTTGGGCGCCTGTTTCGCTATGATCATTTGCCTCGGTTCGTTCAGCCCCGGAACCTTCGCCATGACCGTCCGTTCCGAGCTCGTCTTGGCGGCAGGCAACATCGGTTTTATGCTTCTCCCCTTGGCCGATTTCGACAGTATATTGGGAGAGCTCGTTTTCTCAGCGACAGGCTTGATTATAATATTAGTTCTCGATTCCGATTTGAGGGCTGGTTTTTGATTCGTTAAATCAGAAACGATCGGTTTGGGTTTAGGAACGGCGTTTAGAGCAGTTACAGTAGCGTCCGACCTCGCAACCGACATACGGTCTACGTTTTCAGGATTGACAAGATCGTCGGAAAGTACGATTGGCATCGAATTAATATCGAAGAGAGATTCGTCTCCGCTCTTTTTAGACTGTACGATGGCACCGGTCGAAGTAATGATCGTACTGTGAGGCTTCAATAAATTTTTTTGGGATTTTATTGGAATTTTATTAGTTTTCGGTTGCAAGGAAAAAGTTGACGGATCGGAATTGGAATTCTGTTTTATAGTGTACGTCTGTATTTCATCCCGTTTGGACTGCAGATTCAGGTTCCGGTTATTGGAGAAAACATCAGTCTTGAGGGGAGAAGGACCCGCGCGTCTAATAATAATCTTCTGGGGCTGCGAAGAAGTAATCTTGGGTGAGCTCACACCGAAATTCAAAATTTTTTCTTTGCATTTTTGCGGGGAGGTTTGCGGCGACACCTTCAAGCTAGTCTTCATTTTTTGCAGAGATGGCTCTTCCAGTATTTGAAGCAATTTAGAGGAAGTGGCTTCAAAATCCACAACCATTTTCGGGGGAGAAATCTTTTCCGGAACAGCGTCATTGAGGACTGCCATTTGGGACTCAACAGTGGGGTTATCGGCTGTTGAAGTAGTTTCCACGTTGCTTTCTCCCACTTCAACGTTATTTTGTAGTGCTTCTGACATTTGTACGAGTGACTCAGCCGCATTTAAATTTTTATCTTCAACTTCACATTGAAGCATTGGCCCCGGTAAATTGATCAGAGTTTCCGCTATTTGGAGATCTGATTCTGAAGGAGATACCTCTGGGATTTTTGAAGTGACCGGTTCAATAAGCGAATTATCTTTAACTGCAACATTGTCATTGCTGAATTCTTTCATGTCGTCATCGTTCCACTCGTCCCTAATCATTTCTCCCACTTTGCATATATTTTTGTCAGTTTCCAAATCAGTTACAATGTTGGCACTCTGAACATTGTTAATTTCTGCTGGATTACTCTCGACATTACTTATTTTGGTGTTTGATGCATTATCTTCGGTGTTAGCGCTCTTATCTTTGAGTTCCGCGGGAGATTCGGTACTTTCAGTAGCATCGGCTGCGAGAGGAGTATTCTTTTCCGATGAGATATCTCCTGTGTCGTTGGATTTAACATCGACGGCGACTTCTTCTGTTTTAGTCTCTGTCACAGATGTAGTCTCCACTTCGACTAAAACTGAGGAAGTAGCGTCCACCTCAACGGCTTCCGACATTTGTTTCAATTGAGCAGCGGCTTTCATCTGTTTTAACTGTATCTTAGGAGTAAGTTTGGTCACCTTAGCAGTCTGAGGAACATGAACATGTTTAGCGGGATCGCTCTCGAAGAGATCAAAGGTTGTGCCGATATCGGCCCGTTTATCCACATCTGACAAATCAGGATCTTCCGTACGGTCGACGTATGATGATGACTTCTCTGCATTTACATTCGTATTATCCGCAATATACTTCTCGATCGCGTCTTGGCTCCTCGAATGTCTGCTCCTAAAGAATGATTTCGTCTTGAAAATGGTTTTAGCGGGCGGTCGCTCGGGCCCCGCTTCCTTTTTATCAGGAAATTTTATAGTCTTTAATTCGGGAAAATTTTCATGATGTTTCATCGTACGCGGGATGGTCGGCAGTTCGGGCACGGCGGTCGAATTAAGCAAATTATCGACCTCGCTGTCGAGATCGATGTCTTTGGAATCGGATCCGGATTTGACCTCGTCGTCGCGGCTCTCGGATATTTTTTTGGCGGTATCAGTATCGGGCTTGAGATTAACTCTTGGAATTTTGCGTCCAATGTCGGCTTCCTCGGGCCACTCTTCCTCTTCTTTAAAGTCGAAACAGGACGATGGCTCTTTCTGGTTCTCAATATCCTCGGGAGGGTCGGAGGGCTTTTCCGCCTCCGCCTCCGGCTCGGGGGTCGATTTCGTCGGAGCCTCCGGTTCGTCGTTTTCGACTTCGGGAGAAGCAGTGCGCAGGTCCGTCAGACGGAGACTCGTAAGAAGGTCCATAGAATTATCGCTGTCCTCGCTCCAGTCGGCGAGGAGGGAAGTTTTAATTTCGGCTTCGCTCTTGGATTTTTTTGGTTCTTTAGCCTTGCCACTTCTCTTGGCGGGCGTCGCGTCGGGCGCGTCTTCCTGCGCTCTCTTTCTCCTGCCTCTTCTTTGGACGCTGGCGGAGGCCGTTTCTCTGTTGGGAGCGCTCTGAGGGAGGAGCGGTTCTGTCTGGGAGCGGGCTCGGGGCCGGACGGGGGAAGGCGCATACGGCGTGAGTCCGCCGCTGTGCGATTTGTTGTGCATGATCATGATGTTGAGACGCGCCGTGGTGAATGGGCAGGAGTGGCAGGTGTAGGTGCCTCGTTGGGGGGTTTGCGGGGTTCTCGGTGGGAGCGGTTCGGGCGGCTTGACCTCCGCTCCCGTTTCTTTAGGCGCCTCCTCTTCTTTGGTAGAAGACGTGTCGCTGAGTTTATCGCAGCTGTTGCGATGCGTCGGGGACGGCTGAACCAATATACGCGCTGTGTACTCGGATTTGTAATCGCTTCCGCGCGATGCATTCGATCTTCTCGGTGTGTTTACCGCCGGTCGATCTCGAGAACCTAAAATTGTCACAAGTTAGTAAATCATATTATTTATTTCATTGTAATTACTATACGGGATTTCCCAAAAATATTCACGTCTTTTTTTTTATTCTATATTTAATATTAGGTACTATTAACCTCTGGGACGCCCTTACTACCATTTGGTGAATTTTCTGTTGTGACAATTCACGGCGGCCGACCTCAGTAGTTATGCAATGATCGGCTCTATTTCTCCCTGGACTGTGGTAAAAGCCGCCTTAAATAGGCTAAATTTATATTAAATTTATAAATAAGTATGCGTGCACGTGCACTAACACCCCTACAAACAAATTTTCGAGGGTTGGAAACATGAAATTATTCAGCTTTTCAAGTTGTTTTTATAGGTATTATTTTGTTATAAACCTCATAAGAATTTTATTTAGTATTGTGTAAAATATATTTTTACATAAAAATAAATAATAAATTGTAAAAGAAATTCCTTTTCTCCACACGAATAATAAAAAGGGTTAGTTTTCAGGGTTTTCTATAACATTTACATGTCCGGAACTGTGTTTATTGTTGCTTTTGCGTAATTCCTTAAAATTTTCATTGACAGCTGTCAGCTGTCAATAACGTTAGTGTTGCCATTATTGAAATAACCTAATTAAAAATAAATAACTAAATTTAAATAAATTTCAAGTATTAAATAATAATCCTAATTTAAAAAAAAAACATTTAAAAAAAACACTACATAAAATTTTACTTTTTTTGGATTTTTGGTAGAAAATCTACAATTATATAGTAGAGACAATCGTGTTGATGAGTTGGCCAAACCGGGATCCGGTCTTTCCTTCCTGTTTTCAAGATGGCAGGGGCGGGTGATGTTCTCCGGCTTAGCCGAGGAAGGATGAGAGTATTCTAGAGAGAAAAGAAAGGTAACGGCACTCCTTTTAGCGCAGAACAGAAATATGTAGTGTAAATTACTGTTAAACACAGGTGAGTTTTGGTTTTTCTCTTTTTTGTTGGAATGTTTTCGCGATTGCAATGATTCAGGTCGATCTTTTCCCATTTAGGTTCCAGTGTTCTTGGGCACGTCTGTGTAACTATCAAAAAAACATGAAATTCCTCCACATTCATCTCGGATAAAGCCGCCCGCAAATGTATCGACCTGTCAATGCTGAAACCACATTTCAACGTTTGATTTTACGGTTTTTTATATAAATGGATCCTTCAATTTGCCTTGCGCTTAGACCCGGGTCAGAGAACATATTTTTCCGGGTAAAATAATCCCGCTTTAGACTTCCGGTCGGGAACTAACTTTGCTTGAGTTTTTTTTAACCTAAAATTGTGTTTTCTTGTGATTCATTTAATTTTTGGTACATTAAATAGTATTTCTGCACTGAATTTTATTTGTTTTATTTGTGGAAACCTACCTCTAGGCTAGATTAGTAGAAAAAAGGTTTAAATACCACCCCTGAGTTTTGATAAACTTTTTTTTAGGTTGTTTCTTTTGATTTAAAAAAAAAATATATATTTTTCCACGTTTTCTCTTGAAAGACGTGGTGGCGCCTATGCGAGTTTAGTTTCATTCATATATTCCCGTTATAAATTTTGGCGCCCAACTGGTGGGGCCGTAGATATTGATTTATCTTTGAGGTTGGTTTTCTCAAGGAAAACATTTATATATTCAGTGTTAGTTAACTTTGACGTTTTTTTTTAACAATTGTGTTATAAACGGAAAATAAAGTTTTTATTCAAAATTGTAAATAAGCTTTTCAGAAAATAATGTAAAATTGACGACTGTATTTGAAATTGTATTGTTTACGGTATTAATTTATTGTTGATATTGTTTTTGTAAAAGTTTTATCTTTTCAAACAGTAACGTTGGCAGTTTTTTCAATTAGTTCTTGTATTTTAAAGATTACGGTGAGACATTTCGACACAACCGGCGGAGTTTTTGAGGGTCTACAGGGTGCCCGAGTAAACTAATTGCAAGTTTAAAATTTTGCATTATTATTTTTAATTTTTGATTTGAGTTGTTTGTTTTAACGCGTATTTAAATTAAATTTCATGATGGCTTCACCAGGTCTTGTTTATTATGCTGCGTCACATTTAGTAAAAGCAGAAGTGGATTATGAGTTTACGATTCGCGAGGTCTTTCCAACTAACTTAGAAGCAATGAGAAGCAGTTTAACTTACTATTGAGAGAATTTCCCACGGAATAAATCAAATCAACGGATTTAGATCCGGATTCAGAATTTCAGGAACGTTCGATCAGACTTTCATGTCTTCAAGAACTTATCGAAGAATTTTTTAATACCAAACAGAAACTTTTATATAAATGAATTAGCACAAAATTCTGCACACATCTTTCATCGAGTTTCACGTATAAATACTGCTAATTCAGACTCCAAGAAATTACTAGATAATTTAAAGGATGGAGGTTTGGAAATTGTCGTATTTTAAGAAAAATATTTAGACATAGTTCATTCGGCCAGCCCGTTACCTAATCCAGTAGTTCTTCCGATACCTTCTACTTCATTGCACGAGGGTGAGAAGTCAGGTCCAGCTATGCATTTGCTTGGTTGTGAGGCGGTTCCTTTGGGAAGAAACTGTGATATGACGTCAAAATCAAAATCAAAATGTTCTTTATTCATATAGACACAATTAAATATTATTTTTAATTTATGTTCTTATGATGCGTCCAAGCCTTACTCCCAAGCCGTTTTGTCATTTACATAATCAGATATTGTATAGTATGCTTTTTTATACAATTTTGCTTTGATGGTAGCTTTAAACTTATTTACAGATAGTTCTCTAATAGTATGAGGAAGTTTGTTATAGAAGCGTATACATTGTCCCAAAAAAGAATTGCTTATTTTGTGGAGACGAGTAGCACGTACAACAAGGTTATGCTTATGTCTAGTATTACCATTATGAGTGTCGCTTTTTTTTTAAACTTGTCAATATTCTTGTGGACATACAACAGATTTTCGTATATATATTGTGATGCAACAGTAAGAATATTTATCTCTTTGAATTTTTCTCTAAGTGAAACTCGAGGACCAAGTTTATATATAGCTCTTACAGCACGTTTCTGTAGTATAAAGATGTTATTGATGTCCGCACAGCTACCCCAGAGAAGAATCCCATAGGACATAATGCTATGAAAGTAACTAAAGTATACTATTCTTGCTGTATCTACATCAGTCAGCCGCCTTATTGTTTTAACTGCGTATGCCGCAGAGCTAAGTTTTCCTGACATTTTCTCAATTTGTGGGCCCCATTGTAATTTGGAGTCAATTGTTATCCCTAGAAACACAGTTGAAGCAACAGGCTTCAGTCTAGTTCCATTAATTTCTACATTGGTTTGTACCTGCTTAACATTAGGTGTAGAAAATTTAATCACTTTGGTTTTTTTCATTTAATAGTAGGTTATTTACATTAAACCAATTAACACATTTCGAGAGTGCATTGTTAACTTCGTCATAATTGTACAATTTTCGACAAATTTTAAACATCAAAGAAGTATCATCAGATGTGAAAGGGTAAATCATTGATGTATATTAAGAAGAGAAATAGGCCAAGAATGGAGCCTTGTGGGACATCCATGGTGACCATTGATCCTGGTGATCTTTTACCGTTTACATCAACCTTCTGAATTCTATTTCCCAAGTAAGAAGTAAGAAGATCAAGAGCCTTGTTCCTAATGCCATAGTGATGTAATTTCCTAACTAGTGTATCATGGTGTACACAATCAAGTGCCTTAGACAAGTCACAGAAGATGCCTAATGCGTCTTGTGACTCTTCCAAGGCATTCAACTCCGTCAGCTCCGTATGTACATCATGTTGATTCGAAACCAGTTCCTTTGGACAATAACTTTGTAATTTTTGACGAAAGCATTCTTAAGCCATTAAATCTTGGTTTTACGTTTGATGGCGATTCCTGTGTGGTTGAGTTCTTAGAACGATTGGATGAGATTAGGTTTTCGCGAAATATCTCGGATGCTAGGATGCTGAAGTCCGCTTGTGAGCTATTCCAGAAAGAGCTTCGAGCATTTGCAGTTGGAAGCAGTTAGTTGCTGCACTCCGTTCAGATTTTGGGAGTTTAAATTACGACGCTGAAGTTTTGTCATTTGTAAGGGGACGTAAACAAAAATCTGACGAGAGGATGCATATTTTTGTTTTGGTCATGTTGAGTTATTTTAACAGGTTGTCAAGGCCATTGTCTGGTGAGGAACAGTTAGGAATTATTCTTTCAAATATCTCCATTTCTTACCAACAACATTTCATGCTAGTTGATATAAATTCAATCGACGAACTTCTGCGTTTAGGAAAAAAAGTTGAGAATGCACAACAGTGTATGAACGCATCTAATGTAGCCACTCCTGCACAACCTAAGGTTAAGTCTTCTGGCGCGAAAGCAGTTTATGCTGTCAACGAGTCTTCCACAAAATGTGCGACGGAGGAAGTTAAAGTTGTCCAGAAGATAAAAGAGTGTAAAGTTTTTTCTGCTGGTCCATCCAACCGTGGTGGGTTTAATCGCGGTGGTTTCAATCGTGGCAGTTTTAATCGAGAATTTTTTTCCCGTAAGGTTTTTACTTATGGTAATTCGTCTTCTGGTAATTATAACCAAGGAGCAAATAATAGTTTGCGTGGTTCACGCGGTGGCACACATCATGGCTATTCTAAATACTGTTATCGTTGTGGTAGGTTTAACTATACGGTAGCCACTTGTCCGGAGTGTTCTAAGAATAACCGGCCTGGTAATTCCCCGGTTTCAGAGTCAAAAAACTCGAAAGGCGGGGCAGAATAGAGGATTTTCTACATTCTGTCTCGATATTGTTTGCAAATGAGAAAGATAACCGTTGTCCTTTTTTAGAAGTTTCATTGGGTGATATAGCTGTTTGTGGATTACTCGACACTGGTTCGAGTGTAACGATTTTGGGTGCTGATTCACATAAATATTTAGTTGATATTGGTTTTACTCTTAATTAGTCTCCGTTGGTGACTTTGTCCACAGCTAATGCAAGTTCGGTTAAGGCAGCGGTTTGCGGCCTACCCGCAAAACAACGGACTGACAGCTCTTCAGTCTACCCTAGACAACGGCGGCTGCAACGTCACCGAAACGTCGGGTCCTACAAAATTTCACGCGGTAAATTCGTTTTCTATCCTATTTATAATGTCAAACAACCGCGATAGTCTTCGATTTTATATTACGAGCCTCTACGGAGAGGAAGTTTCGTATAAAGTGCGTCAGTTCGAACGTTTGCGGAAAAAACGCGCGCGAATTTTGTCGTCGTTAGTGTCCTTGAAACAGTGTCGTGATAGTAATTTAATTCCGAATTTTGTGCGGATTCATCCACGAAAAGATATCCCAGGATCTACAGACATTCTCCGTGTCGCCAGTGTCAAATTGCCTCGAAAGTTGATTCAAAACAATCGGTACAAACTCGATAATGTGCAAAAAGAATTATTATTTCTTCATCTAGAATTAAGCAGCGTATTAAGTGGCGAGGATTTTCACAAGTGCGACAGAGTTTCCTTCAGCCAATCGGAACGTACCACGGTGCTATGTGAGGAGTCGCATAATGCCAAGTTTCTGCGCCTGGCAAACGCAGGGCATTCCCGCAAGGAGGTACCGAAATACGCTGTAAGTTCTGTCATTAATCTTTCGAAAATTGACATTGACCAGCCGACGACAGAAATTCTTAGCAGGGGATTAAATTATGTACCGAGACCGAACCGTTTGCCTGTGGAAAGTATTATCGGTGGCATTGAAGAAGTCATCTCTCGTAACAAGATCCCTGCGCCAGAGGCCGACTTACTGCGACAGGATGTGGCTGTCTTTGTACGCAAGGCCAAGCTCCCACAGTCGAACACCACAGCCGCCCAGAGAAAAAGCTTAAAATCTCTGCGGGATAATAAGGACGTAGTTGTGTTGCGGGCCGATAAAGGCAACGCAACCGTGATACTCGATACTGTGGACTACGAGCGGAAAATTGGGACGCTCTTAGAAGACGCCAACACTTACGAGAAGGTGAATTAAAATGAGAGTTTTAATCGAAAAACGAGAGTTTTAATCGATAAATCTGTCACTTCCCTCCCAGAAATAGCTTATCTCACTAAACCACGTAACGTACAGCCACCGAAATTATATAGCTTACCTAAAATCCATAAGGATAATGCACCATTGAGACCGATTGTGAGCCAAATCGACAGCCCCGCATATCCTCTGTCAAAACACTTGGCTGGTGTCCTCCAACCGCTTACGGGCAAAACGACGTCTTACGTGAAAGACTCGCAACATTTCGTAAGCATTATTAGAAGCTTAAAACTGGCCGAAGACAAAATAATGGTGAGCTTTGACGTCGAATCTTTATTTACGAATTTGCCCATTTCGGAGTGTCTTACGGTGGTGAGAGATAAACTAAGGTCTGAGGACCTCCCTATTAGCTACGCCGACATGCTTCAACATTGCCTGACATCCTGCTACTTTCTATGGAACGGCGATTATTACAAACAAATCGACGGAGTAGCAATGGGATGCCCAGTATCGCCGATAGTTAGTGACCTATATATGGAATATTTTGAGGAATTAGCCATAAAAACCTCCAAAATTAAACCCATTCTCTGGCTTCGCTACGTGGATGATACCTTCTGCATCCTGAAAGGCAACATTCAAACGGTGAAAGAATTCCTGGGTCATCTAAACTCCATACACCCAAAAATCAGTTTCACCTATGAAGTAGAGAAGGACGGCTCCTTGCCATTTTTGGATGTCAAAGTGACGAGGAGAAGTGACAATACTCTCGGACATACGGTATATCGGAAGCCCACACATACGGACAGATATTTGCATGCAAGCTCACACCATCATCCCTACCATCTACGTTCAGTGCAAACGTCGCTCGTGAATCGAGCACGCGATCTATGCGACACTGAGCATTTTCTGAAGGAGATGGAACATGTCAATGATGTCCTTAGGAAAAATGGATACGGAAAATATCACGAGAGACGCACACGATCTAATACGGACGAAACTCAAAAACCGAGCAGATCAAGAGCATTCTTACCATACGTCAAGGGCGTGACTGATCGAATAAGTAAGATGCTAAACAGATTCGATATAAAAACGATCTTCAAACCGACCCAAAATATAGCTCGATTTTTGAGGCCTGTAAAGGATGTAATACCACTGCAAACCCCGGGTGTGTATAAAGTCGAATGCAGCTGCGGTCTAGCCTACGTTGGACAAACGAAACGGCCCATAGCCACGCGACTGACTGTTAAAAACGTTCAGCGAGAAAAATCGGCGATCTGCGAACATATATTGGATAGCGGAAGTAACCACTGAATGCAGTTTCAAAATCCCATTGTTCTATCCAAGGAACAATTCTACTTTCCTCGCATGATCCGGGAAGCCATTGAAATAAGAAGAACTCCGAACTTCAATAGAGATGACGGCTACAAACTCTCTTCTACGTGGAACCCTCTTCTTAAAATGTTCCCGCCGCCGAACGCCGAAAGCAAAGACGTAAAACAGGATACAGTGAGTGTTGTGCGCAAGACGGATTTTAAAAATTCCCGCGCTCCGAGCCCGGCCCCCCACCACCGTTATAACCTACGCAGTGGCGGCAGCGGTTTGCGGCCTACCCGCAAAACAACGGACTGACAGCTCTTCAGTCTACCCTAGACAACGGCGGCTGCAACGTCACCGAAACGTCGAGTCCTACAAAATTTCACGCGGTAAATTCGTTTTCTATCCTATTTATAATGTCAAACAACCGCGATAGTCTTCGATTTTATAAGACGATTGACTTTTAAATTCAATAATCGTTGTCAGGTTATTCGAGCTGTTGTAGCTCCTGATATAGGTACTTCCCTATTCCTATTTGGGAATAGATTTTGTCCGAGAATTTGAGTTGGCTCCGGAAATATTAAAATTTGTCAAGTTTGAGTCCAGCGATGCAATCGTTTGGCATCGAGTCAATGAAGTGTGAGGGATTTGCGTCCTTTAGCGTCATTGACTGGAGACCAACGATCGCTAGTGGACAGAATGATTAATAATTTTGAAAGAATTTCTACCGAAGTCAAAGGTCTTGGTCGTACTCATTTGTTGTCCCAGGTTATTGATACTGGAGATCATCCTCCAGTGAAACAGCGTTACTATTCATTGTCTCCAGCTAGATTGGTACTGTTGAATGAAGAAGTTGGTAAGATGCTAGAGTTAGGTGTTATCGAACCTAGTACAGGGGGTAGGTTAGGTTAGGTTAGGTTAAAAAATACAAAGGCGCGGTGTCGTTTTACAGAGCAAATTTTGCATCAGAATGGCTGGCTTGAGAAGGGTTAAATATATGAATATGAACTCCACACCTGAACTCCGTTAATTTAATGAAATCCGAATCTAATAATATAAAAAGTAATATTTTATAGCTTTTTGATTTCCAATATAAACTAGTATTTTTTCCAGTATCACTAAAGCTCTAAAAAACATTCCACTTTTAGTATTTATTTTAATGATTGCTTATTTTTATTATTTTCTGACTCTTGTTGCTTTACTTTTATTTTGATTATGTATACTTAATTTGATTATTGAAATTTTAATATTTTTAGTTTATTTTTCTTTTTATTGTTATTTTTTGATTGATTTTAATTCAGATTTTTATATTTTGTTAATTTTATTCATGTTGTTTTTTAATGTTAGTCCTATCCTTAGTTAATGTGGTTTCGCACTCTGTAACTCACTCTGGATGCTTTCTATTTTTCTATTTTTGTTACTAAAATACTGTTTTTTTTTCTTATTTCTTTTATGCCCTTTTTTAGTTTTCATTTTATTTCTTTTCCTGAATTGCCGAATTTTTAAGTTATTTTATTGTTTAGATTTTTTTATAATTTTGTGTGTAATTGGAAATGTAATTTTATTTGAAAGAATTTTATTTGAAACTTAATTTCTATACCCAGATCGGGTTTTTGAAAATAAATACTTTTCGGCCACGGAATACTATTCGACCACGTATGAGGACCCAATGCGGCTCCATAATTACAGCCCTCCGCCGGGCATTACACCTCCGCCCCTGCCTACGGTAGCTTTTGCTACTCAACCTCCATCTCTAGATGAGATTCTTAATCAAGTAAAGAGGAAGCCGTCGGGCTCTACTCCGGGTCCCGATGGTATTCCCTATTTAGTATACAAAAAATGCCCCTGCCTTCTGCAATATTTAGGATCCATCTTCCGAAATATATGGAATAGCGGTGTAGTCCCACAGAATTTTGGCCGAGCGACAGTCATCTTAATTCCGAAGGTCCCAGTTTGCACCGGACCAAAGGACGCTCGGCCCATTGCTCTCACAGACACTGTGGCCAAAATCTTTTTTAGCATAGTCCACACGAGGATGAGCGAATTCATGCACCGGAATGAGTACCTTGGAGTATCAGTTCAAAAAGGCTTCATGCGTGGCGTCTCGGGCTGCCTCGAGCACAATTCTCTCCTGGCTGCTGCCATCAAGGATGCGAGACAGCACGAACGCCAAATCAATGTATGCTGGCTCGACCTAGAGAATGCCTTTGGGTCAGTCCGACACAGTCTCCTCCACTTTGCACTCCGCTGGTACAACTTCCCACCAGTCGTGCGTGACATTGTAGCCTCCTACTACAACTGTCTGACTTTCCACGTTAAAACGCAAGAATGGACTACCCGCTCTATACCATATTCAATTGGACTATTTCAGGGCTGTTGCCTCTCCCCGACGATTTTTAATATAGTTTTTAATATACTGCTGGAAAGCCTGACCCAGTTTGACAGGAAGTGGGGCTACCGTTTTAAAACAGACGGCCAATACACCTCGTCGTGCCTCGCTTTTGCCGACGACCTAACTTTCATCACCAGAAGCCCCAAGCAGCTTTCCCTGCTATTACAGAAAGTGGAGCTTTTCTGCGACTGGTCAGGCTGTATAAAAGTGAAGCCCTCCAAATGTTTTTGCCTTGGACTCGCCCGCATGGGCACAAAATTTACATCCTATGACCCCAAATTGGTCTATAAGGGCTCTAATATCTCCCTTATAGACCCAAACAATCATTTCAAATTCCTCGGCAGAAAAATCACCCATCAGGGAAAAGACGTCTTGGGCGATCATGTTTTAGAGCATTTCAAAAGTTGCCTGGCGAAAATAGATGCCTTGCTAATTTCTGGCCCTCGTAAGGCCTGGATCTATGACAATTATCTAACGTCACATTTGTCATGGCCCTTTCTTATTTACGATTTTACCAAAACCCAACTGTCCCGTCTAGATGGGAGCTAATGGGCCCTTGCTGAGTTGGCCACGAAGACCCATTCTGTTTCAGGGTCGGTCACACTCACGGGTCAACACCCATCCGATGGCCTCCACGCATGGGGTGCGGAGCCTGGGTAGGACACTGGGTCAACCAGTCTCCCCTGGGAATCAATCCTCTGGCGCTCCTGGACGGTCTGCGCACCGAGCGGCGCAAGCCAATCGATTGTGCTCTCCGACTAACAATCGGGGGAGTCTGGGAACTGTATTGTTTCCTATAGAGCGGGGGTAGTTGTCTACCTTACGGCGACTGCTCTTGAAATGACCATTGGCCATCCGATCCCGGTTCAGAGTCGGGCAAAGGACGCCTTGGTCCGCGATAGATTCGGTTCACTCCGTTTCACCGCTTCGTAAAGGAGAGGACCGCGCAAGCGACCTCGAACTCGGAACCAATCGAGAGACCGGAGAAATCTGGTCAAAATTGGTAGTTAGGGCGCGAGTGCCGCCCGCCAGGTAACATACCTGGCTACTCGCGGTAAGGCGTTGGACTCTAACGGGTTGTGGCGTAGCTTGACGGTGGATTGTTATGTCCCAAGTCTTCTACGCTCACTGCACGGTCGATAGAACGAACAATCGTTAAAGCGTCCTGCGGTGACGGGTTCGCCCGTTGTGGTTGACAACTCAATATGTCCCGTCTAGATGCGCTGGTGACAGCTAGTTTAAAATCCTGGCTGTCCTTAGCCAAACCAGCTGACCCCTCGACTCTCTTCAGGTCCAAACAAAATTTTGGGCTAGCGCTTAAACTGCCCTCTCTGCTCTACGCCAACTCCAGAATAACCAAAAATTCGATTCTGTGCAATTCCAAAGATCCGGCAATATCGAAGCACGTAATAAGTGGCCGTAGTGATTCAAATGATCTACAAGCCCGCGTAGACTTCCACAAAAAGTTCCTTACTGGAATCAGCCAGAATGGCACTGGTCTGGGGTATGGCAGTACAACCACGAGCGATGTGGACTTGAAGAAGTCTCTTTTGCGGGGAGATTACGACAGCAAGAGTATGGCTCATGCTATTGGCCTTCAATGCCAGAATGATTGGACAACAATTGGGGACTTTTGCATTCCGCCTCCAATGCACTGGAAGGTAATGCTCTATGACTGGATGCCAGAGATGCTGAAATTTTATTTGAATGCCTTTCAGCATACACTTCCAGACCCCAGTAACCTCGCTCGTTGGAGCTTTGCCGAGGATAGTTCTTGTCCCCTCTGTAGCAATACCCCTTGCACAGCTAGACACATTCTAGCTGGCTGCAAGGTGGCCTTAGATCAAGGACGGTACACTTACCGCCATGACAAAGTTCTCGCTGTTATTTGCGAGGTAATTAGTCTCTCAGTGGCTCGTGCCAACAAGGGTTTGACAGTATCCTCCAAACCCCCAATACAGTTTGTGCGGGATGGCTCTAAAGGCAAAAAACATTTAACTACAAAACCTTTCTCAATAATCGAGAAAGCTACAGATTGGATTCTGGAGGTTGATTCGGTCTCTAAGCAGTATAAATTAAAGAAAGTCTCGGATGCACAGCCCTCCGTCCAGATATAACTCTTTACTCTCTATCTCGGAAGGTGGCTCTTATTGTACAATTAACTGTTCCATGGGAATCAAATATCCCAAAAGACCACGAGTACAAATTAAATAAATACCATGATCTTGCAAATGCCGTAACCCGGAACGGCTTCACTGTTCACCTTCACGCGGTGGCAGTTGGCGCTCGTGGCCTGCCAGCTAAATCTCTATTTCACCTCTTTAAAGATCTTGGCCTTTCCAGAAAAATAATCAACTCTTTCATAGAAAAATTATCTAAAACTGCGATTTGCGCATCTCAAATTCTATGGCTTCGAAGGGGGAGTGAATGGGTGGTAAGGTGAACGCTCACATGTGGCAAGACAGCTGTCCTAAACCTACCACAGCCGGTTCGTAAGTCCGGAATCCACTGCTCACCCCCCAGAAGTGTAAAAAAAAAATAGTATTATGATGGGCCCGACTCCGGTCGGTGAATTCCATGGCAGCTCCGTTTGTATTTGTTATTACTATTTCAAATACAAATACTTTTCAGACATCCTCCATTATGTAAAACACAATATATACCTTTAGTTGTTGATTTTTTGGGCGATCCATTGGCAGTTGGCGACTTGACTTCGGCTGCAAATTTCTCCTGATTGAGTATATTGGGATCTCCATCTGTGAGTGTCTCCGCAGTCGACACATCATCGGGAAATTTAGTCATATGCGAAACTCCTCTCCGAAGATCTGAAAAAAAAAAAGAAATATGATAAATTAAATAATATGCATCACAAGTGATATGCTTGCTAGGATTACAAAATAAAATCCTATTGAGAAATAATATAATAAAAACAAAAACACTAAATTTATGCGTTAAGTAGAGTAATCTAGGATATAGACAAATAATGCATTATTCTTTAACAATATAATATTGTGATAGAAATATTCATTCGTATTCTGTATTCTGCAGATTTGGCAATACCTAGCATTCTGGCGAAGGTCTGTCTCTTTGTTCTAGAACACAATCTATTTGCGGAGCCGTCAGCCTCATGTATTATGTTCAACAACTCACGATTTAGATATTTATGTTGCAAGCTCACATCTCTTTAAAGTGTGAGCATTGCACTACTTATTTGCTTCTTAATGATATAACCTGTTTATATTTTTTACATATCTTTTATATTTTTATTGTTCATTTAAGAGGGGTATCACCCTAATCATCACATCGCATAATCAAACCAAAAGGTATAATATGTTTTAACTACTAATATTACATGAATACTGTTTGATATTACACTTTGGTACTTCTATTTAATTTTAATCTATATTTTATATTTTCCCGGGTCATATATGGATTATACGCTATATGTTGGAGTCGACTGACAAGTAAGCGCTCTGCCGGCGTGACAGCGACGTCGCCAAAAGCGGTCACGCGTCAGCGCCATCAAGTGCAAGATCAAGCGCGGTGGAGATCAAGCGCACCGCAATCGTTTTTTATAACCGGACAGTTACCGTGTCGACTGCGGATTCTGGGCTATAACTACTCCGAAAGTGCCCTTACGAGCTCCGGAAGCTCAATCCTTCTTCTCGCGCCGTGCGCTGGTGAAAATAGGGTTACATACAACATTCAATAGTAGGTGATACATGCGGACGTATCACCATTGTGACATTTGCGTGTGCAGTTTTCTATCAGTATGTCGAGCGTGCCGGCTTGCATTGTGACGAGGTTTCTCAGAGTCCCAAAAGCTCGTGTGGTGCATCATCCGCCGACCGCCGAGGACTCCTCTCCCCAAGCTGCAGTAACCGTAACGACGATCATATAAGGTACGTGTAATTCCATTCAGTAGAGTATATCGATGATCCACGCCCCCTCTTTCAATACTTATTAAAGTTTTCCTACGCTTCCATTGTCATCTCAACTTTTCCACATGTAAGCATTTGATATCCCCGTTAGACGGCAACAAATTACAAGGCGGGATATCGCACAAATACTTAAACAAAGATCTAAAGTTTCTTGTGACTAAAAGTTTTATTTCATGTAAATACCAAAAAGGGAAAGGAATCCATTAAAGGATAAGGATTTATATACCTTTTTGGTTTCAGTGCATTGGTCTTCAATAAATACAATATGTGTGATCTGAGCATGTGGGCGAGGGACCAAGAAATCTGGCACGACCAGTACCTATGTAAGTACGATACATACCAAAATATGTCATAATGGTGGTATTTTGACAAATTACATATATTGTTGAAATATATATTTTTTAAATGTGTTATGGTATTTCTTTTTAAATAAATTAAATGTGCTGGACTTACCATGTAATCCTTTCTTGATGAATTCATGTTTTCTGCTGCAATTATATTTCTCAATGAAGTTACTACTCCTCACATACTCACTGTAAAAGAAGATGAATGTTTTATTATTGTGATGATACACTTAACAACTTAAAGTTGTTGGCTACAACTCGGCCATTCATTCATGTTGTCTATACCTGGTATGGTCTCGCAGACACGACTTAAGTATTTAAATTGGCATGCTTTCCCCATCTTTGATGCGACTTTTGTCAAGGGATTTAGGTTCAGATTTAAAACACAGTTATTCTTGATCTTTTCGACCTAGGTTATGCTAGAATTATACCCATATATTGAAGCTTTAGGTTTCGTTAACGGAGTGTCTATAAGCGTCCATCTTATACATGAGTCTGATCTTCAAATATAGGTTGATGTTCCATTCATTTCACTGGAGATCCTGAAAAAAACGCTTCTGAGCTGAGTGTGCTATATCTTCATTTCGTAAGCGGCCTCGAACTCGTAACCAATCAAGAGACTGGAGTAATCTGGTCGCAATTGGAAGTAAGGGCGTGAGTGTAAGCCCGCTGGGTAGCACTCCTGACTATCTCGCGGTTAAGGCGTTGGCCTCTTACGGGCTTGTGGCGGAGCTTGATGGTGGACTGTTTTTGTCCAAGTCTTGTCACTTCAGGGAGACAGAACGACTAATCGTTAAAACTTCCTGAGGTGACGGGTTCACCCGCTGTAGTTGACAACTCTAGTTGTTTTGTCTGGATGCACTGGTGATAGCTAGTTTAAAATCCTGGTTGTCCTTAGCCAAACCAGCTGACCCCTCGACTCTCTTCAGGTCCAAACACAATTTTGGGCTAGCTCTAAGACTGCCCTCTCTGTTCTACGCCAACTCTAGAATAACCAAAAATTCGATTCTAAGCAATTCTAAGGATCCGGCAATATCGAAGCATGTAAGTGGCCGTAGTGAATCAAATGATCTACAAGCCCGCGTAGACTTCCACAAAAAGTTCCTTGCTGGAATCAGCCAGAGCGGCAATGGTCTGGGCAGTACAACCATGAGCGATGTGGACTTGAAGAAGTCTCTCTTGCGGGGAGATTACGACAGTAATAGTACGGCTCATGCTATTGGCCTTCAATGCCACAATGATTGGACAACAATTGGAGACTTTTGCATTCAATCCTCCAATGCGCTGGAAAGTAATATTGTATGACTGGACGCCAGAGATGCTGAAATTTTATTTAAATGCCTTTCAGCATACTCTTCCAGACCCCAGTAACCTCGCTCGTTGGAGCTATGCCGAGGATAGTTTATGCCCCCTTTGTAGCAATACCCCTCGCACAGCTAGACATATTCTAGGTGGCTGCAAGGTGGTCTTATATCAAGGATACACTTACCACCACGACAAAGTTCTTGCTGTTATTTGCGAGGTAATTAGCCTCTCAGTGGCTCGTGCCACCAAGGGTTTGACAGTACCCTCCAAACTCCCAATACAGTTTGTGCGGGATGGCTCTAAAGGCAAAAAACATTTCACTACAAAACCTTTCTCAATAATCGAGAAAGCTTCAGATTGGATTCTGTAGGTCGATTCGGTCTCTAAGCAGTACAAATTCCCTGAAAGTCTCGGATGCACAGCCTTGCGTTCAGATATAACTCTTTACTCTCTATCTCGGAAGATGGCCCTTATCGTAGAATTAACTGTTCCATGGGAATCAAATATCCCAAAAGACCATGAGTACAAATTAAATAAATACCATGATCTCGCAAATGCCATTACCCGGAACGGCTTCACTGTTCACCTTCATGCGGTGGAAGTTGGCGCTCGTGGCCTGTCAGCTAAATCTCTGTTTCACCTTTTCAAAGATCTTGGTCTCTCCAGGAAAATAACCAACTCCTTCTTAAGAAAATTATCTAAAACCGCGATTTCCGTATCTCCAATTCTATGGCTTCGAAGGGGGAGTGAATGGGTGGTAAGGTGAACGCTCACATGTGGCAAGACAGCTGTCCTAAACCAACCACAGTCGGTCGTTAGTCCGGAATCCACTGCTCACCCCCCAGAAGTGTAATAATACTATATGATGGGCCCTACTTCAGTCGGTGAATCCATGGCATCTCCGTTTGTATTTTATTTATATAGAGGGTCAAATGTATGTCTTATTTACATACATACATAATAAAATATGTCAATGAAAGAACAGTAAAAAGAAAATTTTATGAATATTTAATACTGTAAATCAATATTCAAATGCACGGTTGGCCTATTAATATAGCTAGGTACTATACGATCTAACTCATAGAATAATCGCTTCTATCATCAAGGATTGACAACTTTACATATTATACAGAAATTATTTTGCAGTGCATAAATAAATAACCAAAAAGGAATGAATGTTATTTTTGGAATGTATGTATTATAGGAACCTTTTTCATTTAAAAAAAAAACATTACTAGATTCGACCATTTCATTGCTAACTCTGATAGAAAATAGCCTCGGACGTGCAATATTTCGAAACAAAAAAAAAACAAATTTACATACAATGTGAAAAAAAATTTTTTAGTTACTTTTTACGACGGTTTAAAAAAAAACTTGGAATATATGCATTGCATATATTCCTTGGAATATATGCATAGCTGTGCACCACGGTTTCACTCGCCGTTTAATTTAAAGGAAATCGGATTATTTATAAATAATTTAGAGTACTTCGGCATAGACAATATTTTTAGTCATATTTTTGTGTGGTATCAGTATTACTAGTTTTCACCGCCACCTGATCTAGATAAGGCATGCACATTTCGGCTCTTCTTGGTAATGCTCGGTTCTCATCGAGCGGCCGCCCTCGGCCCCCGACCTACTGTGTCGCAACGCCCGCCAGCAGTATTACTTAGTTTTCGTTAAGCATTCTTTTTGCTCGGCTCGTAAGGGTCGTAACGAAATGTTAAATAGCCTATAACCTTCCTCAAAAATTGGGCTATCAAATGCAATAGGAATTTTTCAAAACCGACTGGTTGTTCCAGAGATTAACGCGTTTAAACAAACTCTTCAGCTTTATTATTAGTATAGAGATAGGAATCTTTCTGAAAAATCAAAATAAAAAGAAAACACTACTAGAATCAATCATAATGCTAAATGCGATAGAAAAAACCTCGGATGCGCAATATTTCAAGACAAAAAAAAACAAATTTAAATACAAAAAAAATATTTTTACCCAGTTTTTAACATTGTTAAAAAAAATATGTAAACCTACCGAAATGTATGGGTTTGATGATTCTTTAAATGTCTATATCTCGTTTATTTATTGAGGCTGAATAAAGATTATTGCAGATTCGGAATCAGCGTGAATATAGTCGAGTGATGTTAGAAAATCAACAATGTAGTACAGGTTCTCCTATACTGCATTAATACCAAAAACTTACTTAGCCTACCGCCATATAGGTATTTAAGTATTGTTTAAAAAAAACTAACCTAATCAGAAATGTAGGTGTTTCGGCGCTTTTTCAAATAACTATGTATCACTTTTTATTGAGGCGGAATGAAAATTATGCCGTTTCAGAATCAGCGTGGTGAATATAGTCGGGTGACGTTAAGGGTCCGACACACTGAGCCTATGTACGAAACATGCGACACACTTATCCCACGCAACATTGCGTAGGATAAGTGTGTCTGCTTTCATTCAAATACAAGGGTCAGATGTCATAATGCGTTGCGTACGTCGGACAAGTGTACCGGACCCCTAAAACATTAACAATGTAGCATAGGTTCCTGTTATACATTAATACCTTATTTATCGATAAAGATCGGCCGAGAAGACACTCATATTTACACCGACGACTCACTACGAATAGGTAGATGAAAAAGAATGTAAATCTTCACCGCATCATTTACTTTTGAATTAAAATCAAGTATGATATCGAAGACTTACAATTTAGTATTATGGAACAGTTTTAGAATGTTATTCTGCTGTTAGCGTCATTTATTGTATTGGAAAATAGCTAGAATACTTACAAAGTGTCTTCCTGAAAGAATTTGACAGCTGCTATGGGCACCTTCTTGAGGGAAGGCAAAATGTCGGGAGGCAGCTTGTCGTTGCCGACGACGCGCCCGGGCCACCAGCAAGGGCCCAGCTTCACCCAAACCACCTCCCCGTCTTGGTACTGACCCTGTGAGCCCATCGCTTGATATTTTATTCGTCTTCGCACATCGCGTCTTCGCAATACGGCGCGACACTTTTCCTTGACAGCTTGTCGTGGATTTTCACATGTTAAATCGTTCGGAATGCGGCGAAGCGTCTTTTCGGGCTTATTCCGATAGTTTTTCACATTTATTTCACTTTTTATTCGCCGACACGGCGCGATAGCCGAGCCGAAGAGAATGGCAGCCCTGTTTATAAATGGCGAACTATCTTCGTCGACAAACCGCTGTAATCTTCATTCTACCACCACAAATCGCTCAAGCGGCATCCAAAACACAGAATTAAAACAAATTCAAGCCGAATACGTCGGCCAAATTATCTTATTTTGCGAAAAAATCGAGTACATAAAGCGTCGTCCACACGTCATTGCCAACATGACGGCTTCAACGTTGAATTATTTTGGATTGCACCGCAAGCGCAATTCATTATTCGCAAATATGCTCTCTTTTACATTTTTAATATTCAAATTAGTCGTCATGCGAATGCATTTACGTATTTCGGTGGATAGAATATTTATTTAAACGACGGAGCAAACATCGGCTACATAATTTTTCAATTGTGGAGAGTTGGCATTCTGATTTTGTGTTGCTATTTTTTGACATTTCATTCGGAGCACGGAGTGCCATGGAGCAGGGTCTAGTGGGGACTTTAGTACGATAGTGGTACGATATATTTTTTGTATCGTCTTCCATTTCTTGTCATCATACTTACGATAAATTATATCATCTGTGCATGAATTATTCATAAAATAATACTAAAATTTTAAAATTCGGTAGTTTCACTTCAAGACTTAACCAGCAATTAGCCGAGGACGTCATCTCATTCAATTTAAAAATCGAATTGCAAACGCGCGTCACCTTAAAATTCGCCGTGAAACATTCGAATTTTGTACAAGTAACACATCATATCGGTAAGAGTAGAAGTCGTATTGGTACATCATTGTCAAAAAATATGTAAAAAATATTGAGTAGGTAGGCCAATACGGACATTCCTATATTGCGAAAATGTATCTCCCTTCAGTAATTCATTGTCTAAAAACAGTCCAATACTGACATTTCCATATTGTGAAATTGTATCTCCCTTCGGTATTTGTCAAAAAAATATTGAGTAGTCCAGTACTGACATTCCTATATTGTGAAAATGTATCTCCCTTCAGTTTTCCACTGGCTAAAAAATGTAATAAATATTGATTAGTCCAATACTAACAATCATGAATTGTGAAATTGTCTCTCCCTTCAGTACTTCACTGTCTAAAAATGATGTAATAAATATTGAGTGGTCCAATAATGACATTCCTATATTGTAAATTTGTATCACCTTCAGTACATCACCTTAAAAAAATATGTAATAAATATTGAGTAGTCCAATACTGACACTCTTATAAAACTATAATGAATATTGAGCAGTCCAATACTGTCATTCCTATATTGTGAAATTGTATCTCCCTTCAGTACTTCACTGTCTAAAAAAAATGTAATAAATATGGAGCAGTCCAATTCTGACGAAAAGTATAATAGGCCTATGTATTTTGCCAGATTTCCTATAACCTATAAAAAACGGGCTATTGTTTTTGATGAAGTTTACTATTCAATAATAAATAATAAATACAAACGGAGCTGCCATGGAATTCACCGACCGGAGTCGGGCCCATCATAATACTATTTTTACACTTCTGGGGGGTGAGCAGTGGATTCCGGACTTACGAACCGGCTGTGGTAGGTTTAGGACAGCTGTCTTGCCACATGTGAGCGTTCACCTTGCCACCCATTCACTCCCCCTTCGAAGCCATAGAATTTGAGATGCGCAAATCGCAGTTTTAGATAATTTTTCTAAGAAAGAGTTGATTATTTTTCTGGAAAGGCCAAGATCTTTAAAGACGTGAAATAGAGATTTAGCTGGCAGGCCACGAGCGCCAACTTCCACCGCGTGAAGGTGAACAGTGAAGCCGTTCCGGGTTACGGCATTTGCAAGATCATGGTATTTATTTAATTTGTACTCGTGGTCTTTTGGGATATTTGATTCCCATGGAACAGTTAATTCTACAATAAGAGCCACCTTCCGAGATAGAGAGTAAAGAGTTATATCTGGACGGAGGGCTGTGCATCCGAGACTTTCAGGGAATTTATACTGCTTAGAGACCGAATCAACCTCCAGAATCCAATCTGTAGCTTTCTCGATTATTGAGAAAGGTTTTGTAGTTAAATGTTTTTTGCCTTTAGAGCCATCCCGCACAAACTGTATTGGGGGTTTGGAGGATACTGTCAAACCCTTGTTGGCACGAGCCACTGAGAGACTAATTACCTCGCGAATAACAGCGAGAACTTTGTCATGGCGGTAAGTGTACCGTCCTTGATCTAAGGCCACCTTGCAGCCAGCTAGAATGTGTCTAGCTGTGCAAGGGGTATTGCTACAGAGGGGACAAGAACTATCCTCGGCAAAGCTCCAACGAGCGAGGTTACTGGGGTCTGGAAGTGTATGCTGAAAGGCATTCAAATAAAATTTCAGCATCTCTGGCGTCCAGTCATAGAGCATTACCTTCCAGTGCATTGGAGGCGGAATGCAAAAGTCCCCAATTGTTGTCCAATCATTCTGGCATTGAAGGCCAATAGCATGAGCCATACTCTTGCTGTCGTAATCTCCCCGCAAAAGAGACTTCTTCAAGTCCACGTCGCTCGTGGTTGTACTGCCATACCCCAGACCAGTGCCATTCTGGCTGATTCCAGTAAGGAACTTTTTGTGGAAGTCTACGCGGGCTTGTAGATCATTTGAATCACTACGGCCACTTATTACGTGCTTCGATATTGCCGGATCTTTGGAATTGCACAGAATCGAATTTTTGGTTATTCTGGAGTTGGCGTAGAGCAGAGAGGGCAGTTTAAGCGCTAGCCCAAAATTTTGTTTGGACCTGAAGAGAGTCGAGGGGTCAGCTGGTTTGGCTAAGGACAGCCAGGATTTTAAACTAGCTGTCACCAGCGCATCTAGACGGGACAGTTGGGTTTTGGTAAAATCGTAAATAAGAAAGGGCCATGACAAATGTGACGTTAGATAATTGTCATAGATCCAGGCCTTACGAGGGCCAGAAATTAGCAAGGCATCTATTTTCGCCAGGCAACTTTTGAAATGCTCTATAACATGATCGCCCGAGACGTCTTTTCCCTGATGGGTGATTTTTCTGCCGAGGAATTTGAAATGATTGTTTGGGTCTATAAGGTCTGTTTGGGTCTATAAAAGTAATATACATAGACGTACAATCCGCGTGTGAGCTCGGAAGAATTGGGGGCTGGGAAAGCGGCCGGATTACGCCGCCCCCAACCGTCGCCTCATACCCCGCACTCTGCCAGTACTTGTACTGGGAGAGCGGGGTGTGGAGCGACGGTCGGGGGCGGCGTAGTCCGCCCTCTCCGCCAGCTCCCAATTCTTCGGAGCTCGCGCGCGGACTGTAAATGTCGCCACACTAAAATATTTTTTCTTGCCCTCAGACCTACTACATATTAAATTTTTATTCTTCCTACGTACCTACATGTTGAACTATTTATTGCTCCTTTGCAACTCCGTACACTTTTCTTTATTCTTCATATGTTGCGAAGGAAGTTACTGATCATGTAACTAAGGATGAAACATCTGCTCAGCAGCTTTCGCGGAATATTCTTCTTTCCATTCGTTCGTTGGTATCGCTTTATCTATGACATCCCAGCAGTTGTCAATGCAATTTATACATCTTCCTTTGCCATCGCTTTTACTTGGTTCGGTAATAAATTAAACAGATTTTCCAAAATTCTCGTTTAATAATCAAATACAGTTACAATGTTTTCAATTACGAATATCTCAGTCACTATGTCTATTCTTTAAATGCTGACTTGTCAGAAGATAAAAAATACGGGAAACCTCGCTAAACTCGGAGGGTTATTTCATTAACACAATTATCGTTCTTTCGCCGAACTTCAAAACGTAAAATTTAGACAAGAACTGAAGCGGTCTTACAAGTAGTTAATTACACAATCGAGTTTGACGTTATCCTAGTATGTTAAAAGTGAGAGTAGTTTGCTATAGAGTATAAACTAGCAAAGTTAAATTGACCGAGGAGTTATTTTTACAAGCCTGTTTTTAAAAATTTAAATAGAGCCTCTCAATTCGGCTAAAATGAAAGCAAATCATGAAGGAAGGAGAAATGTACGCAATTATGTCTAAAACGTAACTTTATTCTATAGTATTGATATAATGGTTACACACGGTCATTTGAGGAAAACCAGGAATGTCGAAATCGTTTTAAATCGGGTCAGATCTACGTCTATCCCGCGTTTTTTTAACTTGTACGAGTGCAAAGTGCGGCTTCTGCCGTTTCAATTGCCCGGCAAAGCTGAGCGTTTCAATAGACCGATAAAGCTGAGCCGAGCTGCACCGCGCACTATCCAAAAACAACAAAAATCCAATAATTACAATATCAAAGTAACAAGAAAATAAAGCAACGCAAATAGAAAAGATACAGTGGGTATTAAAAAAAAAAACGTAATGTTGACGACGACTAACAGCTATAAATTTACACATCACATTCGGCCTTAATCTGGAAACGGCTCCGCACAAAGACACATCACTATTATAGCACTTAAATAGAGATGACACGCACACACTATACTCTCTCTTTCTTTTTCGCTCACCGCAATAAGAGTTCCATATTAATTGAAACGGACAATTGCGGGGCGAGTTTTTTTTGTTGCTATTGCTAATCCAAACGCTCCCGGAAATATATCTAGTGTATTGCTAATATGTACAGAAGAAGCGGCGGCAGCGCACTCTTTAGCCATCTTCTTTGGGGGGTGTGAACCAACCTGTAAGGAATATCAATTCAAGATTACTTGCTACGATTATTTACCGCGTGAATTTCGTAGCACCTGACGTTTCAGCGATGTTGAAATGTCGCTGAAAAGTCAGGTGTACAAATTTCACGTGGTCATCCTGTATGGAATTGAGGAGTCAACTGCAGAAAACCCAGACCAACGGAAGCAGGCGGATGCGGACAACGTGGAGAGAGCTTTCGCCTCACTGCCGCAGCCGCCGCATCCTTATCCGCCTCGGCAAGCCCAATCCGGGCTCCACAACACCGCAACCACTCAAGCTCGTTATGGCGGGTAAGCGTGAAGCCATCGCTATTCTTAAGAATGAGGCGAAATTGCCCACCTCAGTGTCGGACAAGTCAGACCTCACGCCCCAACAAAGAGATAGACTAAAGAAGTTGAGGGAAGAGTTGACAGAGAGAAAAGCAAACCGGTGAGGTAAACATCACCATAAAATATGTTAACAACACTCCTAAAATATGTAGTAAGTGTTCAAAAAAAGTGATATTACCTAATGTCACCGAACTGACCTTCTTCTATACGAACTTGGCATCACTCTTGGCACACAAAAATGGTCCCACAGCTCAAACAACAAGACTACGAACGCCGACTTGAAGCACTCGGACTCAGCAGCCTAGAGGAGCGTCGACAACGAGGAGATCTTATTGAGACATATAAGATCCTCAATGATTACTACGACGTACCAAAGCTCAAGGAAATATTTATAAGGAATACCAATACACAGCTTAGAGGGCACTGCTCAAAGTTGAATCGTTCAGGATTTAATTCTAACCTGAGGAAACATTTCTTGGTGAACAGAGTTGTGGACTCTTGGAATGAACTACCGCAGGAGGTCATTTGTGCTAAAAGTGTGAACGGATTTAAAAACCAATTGGACAAATATATATTTTTAAAAAAAGAAAGAAAAAAAGTGAAATGCATGCATCAGCTTAAGCTGCTAATGCTATAAAATAATAATAATAATGATAATAAATATGTTTTTAAAGCTATTTATAATGTCAAACAACCACAATAGTCGTAGATTTCATACAAATGGAGATTTAATGTGGAAATTTAAAGGTCCAGCTGTTTCTCTAAATTTATAGCTGTTTCTGCTGTTTCTCTCCAGCTGTTTCTCTCCTTTATACTTCCATTGGCAAAAATAGTAAAAGAAATGGTATATTGTAACCCTAAAGGTGCTCCCTCACCGGGAGCATTCGCCTGTAATGTAACGTAACAGATTCGAGCATTACATCAGTGAGCGAGGAGATCCGAGCATTATAGTGCGCAACCTGTAATGATACAATCTGTAATATTTTGATACAACTTGTAACATCAATGTGCACCACTTGTAACTAGAGTTGAGAAACTCTCATCTTCGTTAAATTACAGGCGAATCTATATTACATTACAGGCGAATGGTCGTCAGTCAGGGAGGCAGTATTGTAACATAATGCTCAAAATCGAATCTAAAATGTTACATTACAGTCGAATGCTCCCGGTGATGGAGCACCTTAACCCTTGGAGTAAATGGGTATTTTCATGGATGCATCTGTCTCTTTTGCAGGATTTTCGGCGACATCGACTTAAAGTACTATAACTACGAAACTACTACACCAATCATAAAAAGAAAAACTGCACAATGATTGCATTGAAATTTCGAATATAGAATATTGAAATATCATTTTGTAAAACAATTAGATAATTATGAATAAATATGAGAACGTCAAAGAAGTGAAAAAAACGCGCGACCAGATTTGGTCGACTCGTACTCAACGGATAATTGTTTCGCGACCAGATTTGGTTGACTCATACTCAACGGGTTAACATGACTTATCGGCATATCGTCGCTCTGTATGAGGGACATCGTACTTGCCAACGAGGAAACTTTTTAGAGTATGGAAAAATTTAATAACTTCATTTGCAATATGTTTTTTTAGTTGTGTAAATGGGACAAAATGTTTAAAAAAATATGAGTTTACCGCACTAACAATTAAAACCGTCAAGTTGTTTGCGAGGAATCACTAATAATCAACTCATACCTACGAGGTGCCCCCTCGATCCGGAGAGCGAATTTACACCAATAACAATAAAAAACTCACATAGCTATCGATCAACGATATATACAAAGTGTGTCCCGAGTCATATATTTTTTTTGCTGCATTCCTACCGGTCGCAGCGCGTGCAAACCAGTCGGGCGGGGTGGGGGGGGGGACCCTTATCTTTATAGCGCACCAACGGTCAGTCTGCTGCGAGAACCGGAAAAATCAGGATAGCCGATTTAGAGTACCCTAGTTTCGAGATCTTCCCACGATGCGCAACGGCGGATACTTTCAAACGACGCTGGGTGATGAAATTTTGCACAAAACTCGACAAAGAAGCTGCTGAAACTCACGAATTGCTCGAATTGTTCTGGAAAGATTAAGAAAAGGGGTCATCTGCGTGCGCAAAACTCTCACCGCTACCTGGGCGCTGCATCCTGACAACGCGCCCAGCCGCAGCCCCCCTTTGCTCCCCATCGCTCCGGACCACTCTTTTTTGTTCCCGAGGATCAACGCCACACTCAAAGGACGCCCATTTGACAGCATCGACGCCCATCTGACGCTATCGAGGAAGATCCCGTCGAGGCCTTCGAGAGGGCCTACTGTCCATGGAAAAGTCAGTGGAAAAAATGTGTAGATGCTCGCGGAGAGTACTTTAAAGAATATTAACAATTTGTACCGGAAATTGCAGCAACAAATCCCAGGAAGAACTTTTTGACAAACGTGTAGTGAATGCTTGGAATCCATCGCCAGAGGAAGCGATAAGTGCCGACTCTAGCATTAGCTTTAAGAATAAACTGGACTTTTTTCTTAGCACAAAACGCACAAGTTTAAAAACAAGTGTACGCGATATACTCGCATCAACCTTACGCTGCTAGAGAGTATAATATAATAACAATAATAATGATAAACTTACCATTTTTCTCATGTATCTGTACGAGGGACTTGAAACTCTGCTGAGCACGCGCCAGGCTATATTCACCTCGAGAAACGACTTTCGTGGCACCGAATTGAATTCGTGCCTTTCCTTTAACGAGGGTAGCGGCGATCTGCATTATCAAAGCCTCCACCGTGTAAGCCGAAGACCAGCCCTGTTTAGTGAGCAGCTCCATGCATATGGCACCTCCGACCAGGACGTATCCGCCCGAGATGATAGGGTAGACGACGCGAACGAACGGCGGCTCAAACGGGTACGTCTCCTTGAACATCACGTTCAGCAGGATCGAGTCCTTGCCTTCCTTCTCCTTCAGCATCTTGAGATCCGCGTAGAGGGGGCTGTCGGGGTCCACGGACCGCAGCCGAATATTCCACTCGTAGATCGAGTCGTTTAATAATTCTATGGAATACATGTTCGCCTTGAAGGAGTGGGAGCGGTAGATGTCGCGCAGTTCCTTCATCAGTCTGTCGGTGGCTTGCACCGAGCCCGACACTACGCCCGCCAAATAGTCCTGACGCTGGCTTTGTCTTAAGCGCTCCAGCGTCGCTAAGTGTTCCACCTCCATCTCATCCTGAAAAGTAGAAAAAACTCAGCATCTCACATATCACAGCATTGTCAAAAAAAAAACTAGATCGAATCATTCTTGAAAGGATGACAGTTTCAAGTAAAAGTTGGGACTTTACAGTCTGCTAAACGGGTGACTTAAGAGTCTGCCATACAAAAAGCCAGTGCAAATTACCTTTAACCCGCTGAGCACGTAACATCCATTTGGGGACATGAATGGCGGCCGCCGAAATTCCGAAACGTCCACTACTGGATATAGCGCTCGGCTCTTACGAAAATGTCGTTTAAATTTCGAAATGCGATTGTATATTCTATCGAATGATGCCATAATATAGCCAAATATGCAACACTATGAAATTGCTCGATTGCCGCATGCGATGTTAGAAATATGAATTACTACATCCCTTACAAAATCGGTGACCTCATTTCTGATGACAGTCGGGAACTGCCCACCGCTGGCGGTGTATAATTCCGCGATGTGTTTGTGTTGTGAATTGTTTTGTGTATATAAGTGAAGTGTATACCGGATAAAAGTAAGTAATTTCCATTTTTAAGTAGTTTAGGCCTTAGGATTAATCAATTTACACAGCCCATTTGCTGTTTTTCACGAATTTTCGAAGAAAACACTTTGGCAAAACGTAACGGCTCGCGAAAGATGGCCGTTTTTATTTTGTAATGTTTGTGAAATATCCCGTTATATCGCGAAACATGACGTAATGTCGCTTTAATTTACTAATAAAATAGGTATTGCTTCATTTACATCCTAAGTTATCACATAATTAGGCGTATTTTGAACATTATATGTTGTTTTCTAATATGGTTCGCGAAAATGAAACTTGTTTTGATAATTACTATGAGAGAAAAAAGTGTGATTTTCCATAGTTTTTCGATGAAATGTGACTCTTTGGAGTATAGTAATTAGTTATTAGACATATAATAAGTCTATGATAAGACAATATAATTGAAAAAATCTAACGAATTTTATATTATGGGCATTCAAAGTTTATTATTAGGTTCGGAAGTCGGAAACTCTCAAAACTTTAGATTTTTCTATAATATCAGACAAAGCTCAAAGTTCTGGTGTGATTTCTAAGAAGAAGTGATGTAGTAATAAAGTTATTTTGAAAGAATTTCATATAAAAAAATACCATAAGTAGTCACAAATTAAAAATTAAAAAAATTTTTTTTTACGAGAATACATACAATTTTTCTTGGCTGAATAAATAAATATTTTTTCCGTATTTTTGTATGCAAATAAGTAAAAAAAAAATATCGCTTTGGTAAAGCATTTAATAAAGAACATAACTGTATTTACAATTTTTGATATTTACAAAAACTGTATTTACAAAAAAATCGAAATGATTTTATAGGCGAGTTTTTTCAGTTTGCCAATTTTGTAATATTTATTCATTATTATCTTAATTGTTTTACGAGATAAGGTTATAATGTTTTATATGTCAAATTTCAATGCGATCATTTTTCTATTAATCTTTTTTTAATCCGATTAGTGGTTTATAAGTTATGATCGTTTTTCTCAAGGCCGTTGACTCGCGTCGATTTTTTGCGCGAATATGTCGCGCGCAAAAGTGATGTTTTTGGGCGCGGTGAGTTTTTACCTCGCAACGTGAGGGGTTAAATAAAGTATTGTGGTGTCTCTGTACTAGTGAAACCTGGATAAGAGAAGGTCAATTAAAAACTGATTATACCCGGTTATACAATGGCCTCCTGTTATAATAGATCTACAACAATCGGAGGTGGGTTGGCAATTTTTCCTAAAAATGACATGAAATATAAAGCCATACAAGATATAGGTGGCCTCTCCATTGAAAGAATTGTAGAAGTTGCATTTATGTTGCTAAATATTCAGCAAACATTGTATATTTTTATAGACTGCCTCAGTCTGACTTTTCTCAATTTATGTTAATACTGAAAACAGAAATCAGACAAATTAACTGTTGATGATAGACGCTAAAACTGTGAGGCAATTTTAATAAAAAATTCATTATAGATTCTTCTAACACGGAAGCTATAACTGACTTAATGCCTTAATGCCATAGTATGTAATAACAACAAAAGCGTTAATTTTCCTACTACACTTGCGAGCAACTAAATCGTCTCACCTCCTCAGTTCCGAGAAAAGCCAGTTTTTTTCCAAAATGGCGAACCAGATTTATACAAAATATATACTTTTATAAGAGCCTAATTATTTAGCTTTACGACATTATTTTTATAAAAATCGGTTCAGAAGTTTTAAAAATAATATTATCTGAACGTAAAGTATGCTACGCGTAGCAAAAAGTTTCCGCGTCGCAATCGCCAATAAACCCCTTGGAACCGGTTTATTTTTAACAATCACTTATCAATAGTAACGCAAAATCATCTCCTTAAGCCAAACTCATTCTTACCGCAGAAGTATGGATACTACTCCAGAAAAAGCCGCTCAGGTTATTGCTTTATTACAGCAGGGCCTTAGTCAACGTACAGTAGCTTGTCAAGTGGAATTGAATCAGTCTGCCGTCTCAAGAGTAAAAATGAGGTTTCAACAGACTGGTACCTTTAATTGGAGACCAAATATCAGCCGGCGCCGGTACACTTTTGAGAGAGACGACCGTTACATCGTCTCGACTTTCACTGCGGAATCGCCACCTTACCGGCTTTATTGTACAGCAGGAGCTGATACAAGTCCAAGGGGAAGCTGTCAATCAGTGGACGTTCAGAAGAGGCTCGAAAGAAGCCGACCTTGTACCAAAAAGACCTGCCACAGGCCCGAAATTGACCACTTGCCACCGGTAAACGTGCCTTCAATTTGCTCAAGAGAACGTCAGTTGGAGCATCGAGCAATAGCGGTCAATTTTATTTACTCATGAGAGCAAAGTGTGTCTACATGGCAGTGACAGAAGAGGCCGGGTCGACAGGCATCCAGGGCTTCGCTGAAAAAGTCTCCTACGGCGGCGGTTTGTGCATGGTATGGGCTGGCATTTTCTTAGAGGAAAGAACCGACTTCGTTTTCGTGCCAGGGGGAGGTCGAAGAGGAGACCTGATTGCTGAACGCTATACCAAAGATATTCTCCTGGATTAAGTCTTACCGTATGAAGGATTAATTAGGTAAAACTTTGTTTATACACGATAACGCACGGTGTCACACAGCGCGTATCACCCGGCGATTGTTAGATAAAGTTGGTTTGGAGACCATGGACTAGCCAACTCTTAGTCCAGATATGAATCCTATCGAGAATTTGTGGGACAAGCTCAATCGAAGAGTCCGAGTCAGAAATCCGGCATTTTCGAACATCTACGAGTTCAAGACAGCGTTGTTAGAGGAATAGGATGGGATTTCTCAAGACTTAATCAAAAAACTGATCAGGTCGATGAGAAACCGCATCGAGCTGTCATCAGGACTAGGAGGAGGAACACGAAATATTAATTTAATAGAGTTTTAATTTCATTTCAAATATCCCCAGTTTTCCACTCCTAAGCATCCATTTTACTCCCATTTTATTTATTTTTTCATTTAAAATAAAATACAGAACGGATTTCAATGATTATGGTATTAACGGAAAGCTAACAAATTTGGTGTTTTAAAAAATATATATTTGTATCCTTGTATCCAACTACTCAGCCATTTTTGAAAAAAAAAAACGGTTTTTTTTGCACACCGAGGGGGTGAGTCGATTTAGTTGCTCACAAGTGTAGAATCTGTAAACCAATCAATATCTGTATTGATGATTTACAAATATCAACAAATTCACAATTAAAGCTGCGGATCAGTGATTAGGAAATTATCCTATACTGTAAAAAAAAAGAAGAAAGCTACCGCGGCTCTTGGCATGTATGTAAAAGAAAAGTGACAAGTGAAAATGTTAATATCTCCAAGAAGCCTAAACCCCTGGGAGGCCAAAAATGTCAATAGGTGGTTGCAGTGGATAACTGATCCACGCTTAGCTATTTCAGCCTGCCTTCATATATGTATATTATATAAATACATGTCTAACAAGACTAATTATTAGGTAACATGAGATAATTCATTAATAAATTATATTGTTAGTATTTATAAACAAAATCGAGCAGAAATGTGTGGTGCCAATTTTGTACTCGAAGGCTGGCTTCCGAAAGGTTAATAAATTCAACATTAGATCATAATATTAATGACAACAATATTTTGTTTGATATATTCCTGAATAATTATATAACACCATTGAATATAATTATGACAATTAAACGAGTGAGCTTAAAGAAATCTCTATCCCAAACCCTGTTCTCTAAATGCAGAGGCTGTGGATCAGATGAAAAGCCAACTCTTAGCTTAAGAGGAAAAAATGAGCACCTACGAGGCAGCTTTGGTGGAAATGTGCGCTTTTGACCATTGAGGGCTCTGCAACTGGTCTGTCGGCAACTTCTCTCTCACCCTCATGGTAAAACACTCTATATCGAATACGAATTGCGAGTCCTTTTAAGAAATGGGGCAGTCCTTGTAAAGAATGTGATTCTGTAGTGATAAAATAAACAAGTGAGTAAAGCACCTTATTATTCCTAGTAGCGGTGTCATCCACCATCTCCAAGGGTAGGTCATCCTCGGCATCCGAGTCTTCGTCGTCGTCTTCGGGCTCCGAGGCCAATCCACCTCCCATCTCCTCGTCTTCCTCATCTCCCGATTCGCTGCCCGAGTCCCCATTTGCCCCCGCCACTCGGCCCGCTGCGTTTATGCCGTTTATGGGGATTCTAGAAAACAGATAAGAGATTCATTCGAATGTGTCTGTTGAAATAAGTCTGCAGGGGGCCTACTGTAAACCTCAGATCTCCCCGCCTACAAAGGTCCCTAAGAAAAATGAGACTCAAAAATCTTAAGATATTTTATAATCTAAGGATATTTTTTTATCATAGTATCTCACTGAGAATATTTTAAGAGACGATAAATAGATTTTTGGCCATTCATTGTATTTATTTATTTATTTTGTTTCTTTCTTTGATTCTTGTCTTTTTTCTTAGTTATTCTGGAAAATTGCCATATGGCCCTAGTAGTATATAAAGCTACTAGGTAACTAGTGAATAGGGGTGCTGCGTCATCTTACGAACAGGTGAAGGTGTAATCACCCTAAAAAGTTTGAGAACCACTGCTCCTAAACAGTAACATGCAACAAAACAACACCTACATGGCCCGGTAGCATAGTGGTTAGGTCACCTGATCTTACTTTGTAAGGTCCCAGGTTCGATTCCCGGCTGGGTTACCATTTTCCGCTGGAGTAAAATTAACGGAATTGCATTTCAATTCTGTCGATCGAATGCAATAACAATACACACACTTACAGGTTTAGCACACATACATATAAACTCTTCATAGTAGGGTTGGTTGGACAAGATTGTCGTATGACAATAAACCCGTCCATTGTGAAATTTCACAATCAAGAGTATAAACAAACATCCGGCCATCACTTTCAGTAAAATCGGTCATGTTAATAGATTTAGTGGCGGATTAGTACAAACTAAGTGTACACTTACCTGTTTTGTGGTGGAAATGGAAGCACTGGTATTGATAAAGAATCTAAGTCTGGCGGTTCCGGAACTCCATGTAGTTTACATAATTCCCTTAGTAATATGCCAACCTAAAACAAAAAGAGCCGAATAAAGTAATTGGTAAAATATTATATTATTGTTTATTACATATTATGAAGTGGACTACAATTATAAAGTTAGCATACGGGTGTGGCAATTAAGTTTCGAGAATTTAGTTATCTCGGAATATGGCAGCACTGCATCGTTCGTAAACATATGTCTGGAAAGAGGGGACCTTCCTTTCGATCCAGCCGATGTTTGAAGTCAATAGCACGTTTGGTTTGTGTTTTATGCGTGTTTTTCGAAAGTAACTTTTATAGTGGCGTTGTGAAAATGAGTGATTCACATTACAAGCAACAAGGTTGTGATCCAATTTTAGTAAAATCTGGAGAAAAACCCTCGGAAATCCTCCGATAATTGAGGGTGGTGTCGCATAATTGACCCCGAGACCCGCAGACAAAGTCAGAAGTGGATGAAAAAGGGTGGGGAGCGGCCAACGAAAGCGAGGATGAAATGAAATCGATTATTAAGGAGTAAACTCCATAAAGGTATGTCCCCATTCGTGCGCTTTCGTCTTCATCTTGCGCTTTCCTCTGACGCATGCGTTTAATACCATAGCGCATGTGTCAAAACTAGTTGAACGACAGCGCATGCCGCAGCGCACGCCGATCCGGCACCCTGTGGATAGGCGTGCGTCACTCCGTGCATCTTGAGACTCAAAACGGCGGAAGATAAAGAAAAAACGTTTTGATTTATAGAACATTATCAAAATGGTCATATATTATGGGATCAGAGTTGTATTACATATATATTATAATACATTATAACAATAAAATACAATTTTAATATGAATATGGTTAAAAACAAGATATAAAGCCTGCCGTCATACTTCTCCAAGGAACGTCAATGATTACTACAAGCTCACACTAGTTCATCGTAATATCCACCGGGTACGAAATTAAAAGTGACGACGCAAGATGAAGACGTAAGCGCACGAGTGGGGACATGCCTTAAAAAGATCGTGCTTTGAAAGCAAAAATTTACTTACCTGGTTGATGACGTGGTTATCCCGTCCCTGCGTATTGCTAAGAATTTGTACAGCGTTTGTCACACTAGTCTCTTCGCTCTCTGCGAACCAAACAGGGGGAGTGGCTGGGTAGGTTTCCTGCAAGAAAATTCAGAAATTAAAATATGAATCAATTGAAAAAAATATATCTGTGCAGAAAAAATAAGACACCATCATAAAACACAATTGTCACATTTTTGGCCAGTGTAACTTTCAAAGCATGCAGGCGCTGGGTTGGGATCCGTGAGTGTATAAAGGGCATCTAATAAACTCTGTCTATCGACAGTCAAAACAGAGCCAAACAGAACCTTTTAAGTCTCTCAGCTTTTGTAACCGAGAATGCACAGTTTTTCTTATTAACCCGAAGTGTCCTGACATAGAGGATAGTTTTTCAAACCATAGAATCGCCATAAGTCTTCGCCAATGTTGGGTCAATGGTCAATCAAATATTTTTTCTATTCGACTGATTAGTGATGAATAGATAGAAACCTACCACAGCCGGTTCGTAAGTCCGGAATCCACTGCTCACCCCCCAGAAGTGTAAAAAAATAGTATTATGATGGGCCCGACTCCGGTCGGTGAATTCCATGGCAGCTCCGTTTGTATTTATTTATTATCTCGATTGTAATAATTATGACAAAATCAATTAGTCATTAATCATTCAGTCGTCAATTTCAATCATAGCCAACGTTGACTAACTTGGTCTTTAGATGCCACCCGACGATTCTCTCTATTATGCCTATTGGTTGACTGTAAGATATTGTCTACGTGGTCATAAGTCTGCCTTTGTACGATTTATGCAATAGTTTTTTATTTCAATTGACTAACCTGTACAGGGAGGGATGTTAATTCAATCACTACTTTGACGGCCCCTGAAAACTTATCAATCGTTAGTCACCCCGCTATGACTGAACTAATCAATCGTTAGTCATAAATCAAGATTAATGTATTCAATCATTAGTCCACAAAATTTTTGCCCAACAATGGTCTGCGCACACAGGCGCGAGGACTTTGTACAGATTAACCCTCCAACCGCAGACGACGTGCACGTACGCATTTAGCTCCTTCTGTGCGAAATCGCAGGGCACGCTAATATAGCGTTCCATATTATTTCTGGGTAATGTCCGCATTAGAAGACGCTATTGCCCCGTCAACATAGACGATCGGTATTTTCAAGTTCACAAGTTAGATTGCAACCACACTAATCGATCGGTCATCGATCTATTGCATCAATCGACGGTAGAATAAATCAATCTACATAGATCGTCAGTTGTTACCACACTAACGCGGGGGAAGGTTGGGTTGTCGTGGGGAGGGGGGGGGGGGGCTGTCGGTGAGGGGGCGAGAGGAAGGGTGTCTACTTGCCAGGAAAGTCTTGGTGTGACACAACCGATATTTTTATATACCTGTTCAATGATATAGAAACGCAAACATTTAAAATAACTACTGAAATCTCCCCGCGAATTTGTATGAAAAAATAGGAAAATGGCCCGCGTTTGGAGGGTTAATTTAGAGCACAAATTCCCATTTTACACCATTTTAGATATGCATCCGACGGAATGAATGATGCTATTTCACCTGTTAGGGCAGTGGTTTTCATATGGTGTGCCGCGAGTATCCTTCTGGTGTGCCGCCAGGTTTCTGAGTTATTCTTTACTAGGTAGGGAACTGCAATTTTTACATTGGTGGACTTACTCAGCAATTAAAAAGTGCACAAAGTAATCTTTCGAAACGAATTTGATTGAAAATCTTAATAAATTAAATGCAAGTATGCAGGAGTGAAATGAGAACATGCTGACATCATCTGATAAAATAAAAGGTTTCGCCGATAAATTCTGATGAAAAGCCAAATTAATAATGGCGACATTTCCATGTTCCATTATACAAAACGAGATGTACTCGAAACTGGTGTTTGTTCATAATTACTCATTTTTATACTTTTCTCGTTAATTCAGAATATATTAGTCTCGATACCATTTGTTTAGTAAAAAAAAATGTACCAATAATAAGCTTTCGGCAAGATGAATGTTATGGTCTTGGATGATTGGGAATCGTTCAATTTTAGTTTTTTAACTACTAAACCTCTCTTAAATTTTATTTTGTCATAAATGTAGGTATACATAATATAGTTTATTTGGTAATTTAAAAACAAATATGTTTTTTGTTATTCCTACTTACCTTCCTATTTACAATCCGGCATAGTTTGCAATGCAAATAGGGGGCTCTACCCGCCCCCCCAAACCCGTTCGGGTGCCGGAGTGACTAGACTCGATTTAAAGTGTGCCGTCGTCAAGAAAAGGTTCAAAACCATTGTATTAGGGGTTAAATTTAGCCAAATCCTTGAAAACACTTCTTTTAATTGAACATTTCACCTGAATATCCGCTTCCTACTGACGTATTAAAAAAACAATGCCTGTTTCACCCTCTTAGAGCTTGAATTTTGGTAACAATTTGAACATTTATTCCTTTGTTTTATTCAGGGCTGCCATAATCCCAAATTTTAAAATCTCTTCTTAAACCATTGTTGACATATGAGTCAAGTGTGCTAAATTTCAAACCCCGCATCACCCTCCAACGATTGGAAATTTATAAAATATTATTTTATTGCACACTTTTAACCTTTCAGAAGTCAGTCTTCGGCACGCAAAAACAGGCCTGCACCTTTTTAGTATGGATCTGTCAACCAACGCAAAAGGCCGACTGGTCTATTTGGCACCCCAACGATTAATACACATTAGAGTAAAATATGGCCAAAATTTCAATTTGCTAAGTCCAATGGTTTTGGCTGTGGCTTGATAGACGAGTCAGTCATTCAGTTAGTGACAGCACATCTACACCCTAATTGATAATCTTTAAAAATTGCTAGGTTTTGTAATGAGGGACATGAGACAGTTCAGCAACACATCCGCCATGTGCCTCCTATTCAACTCCCTAATTCGGACAGAAATGCTTTCTGAGATTCCTGTTCTTTAAACAGTATGGATAATATCCTTTCCTGTACCCTACGGCATTTATTCTATTGGCCCGTTTACATTCAGCTCAGTTCTGCGGCAGAAGGGAGGAGAGTGGGCAGCGCGAGTATGTAAACACCTCACTTCTCATGTTCCTGTTACTGACGCTCGCACTGCCCAGCGCTCCCCATATGAGCGGTTTTTGTGCGGAAGTCAAAGGACGGCAGCGCGAGCAGCAGTGGGTGTTTACATTCAGCTCCGTCGTTAAGATGTGGACGAGCGGCCGATCGAAGTGCATGCTTGCCGCGTGTCTTGTTTTGTGAGCAAAAATGCCGCTAGACTAGAGCAATGACAAAACAATAGCATTTTTGAACTACTGGAAATTGAGAGCGTAATATGGGATTTAAATAAGATAAATCACAAACTGAAGCTCAAAGTTCATGACGTGTGGAAGAGAAATAGCCAATTTATGGAGAATACTCAAAATGACGATTTAAAAGCCGAGAAAAAATCACTTACAGGCCCCTTAAACCAATTTTTAAAAAGAAAATAAACTTGAAGATTAAATCTGGAGCAAGTATAGATGACTTGTTTCAGCCAATTTTGGATCGTATTTTTGTATTTTTTGGATTAATATCATTCACCATCTTCTATGATGACGATATCTCCCTTTTTCACTAAGAAGACAAAGCGCGGATGCTGTAATTATTTTGACGTCCTCCAATGCTCAAAGTCGAACACGATGTGAGTAAGGCCCGGCCGCACAAGTACGGTTTCCGTATTCGATTTTCGAATTCGTTATCCTTAGTCGGGTAAGTATCCGTATACACGCATTTCATATCAATTGTTCTAAATGGCACAATCGTTCTTTTATTTTCTGTCATTTTCCGAATCCAGCCCGTGCGTTCGTAATTCCGAACAAGAAAAACGAATGACGTCATACCGAGCGCAGCGCTCATATACATTTTGTGTGCGCCGCCGCACATGGACGGAAATTCCGATTCGGAATCGTGCCTAGCGGAGCAGTCTGGCTTAAGGCTAGTGCATAGCTTACGAAATTTCTCACGTAGGCCATTGCAAAGCTCATCAAAGGACATATTGACATAAGACATATTGACATTCTGTAAAAATCGAAGAATGCGTCATGGTGTGCTCGTAATTTTTGTCGTCTTGAGATATCATGGTTCTCCTTTATTCTCAAAGTATACAATGGATGTATCCAATAATGGGGGGCGCCAGTTTTGCATGCGGCAGTCTTGCACAAATGTCACTTTTGACAGTTCCAAATCTGTTGAGGGCAGATTTGCAGGAGGCAACCTTGCAGGCGGCAACCTTGCAGGCAACCTTGCAGGCGGCATTTTTGCAGACGGCATTCTTGCAGAAAGCAAATTTGCATACAAACCCGAAGTTAGCAACGTTTGAGAATGGCGCATTAGGACATGATTACATGAATAAAATAATTTTATATTATTTTACAAACAAAAATAAAGCAGTAAAGCGGTCATATGTTATTAATTTTAAATTTAGAAAAAGAAGTAGCAAATTATCATGTCAGTGTAAATTAAAGTGGTGAATATTTTTACCTCTCCACATTTAATTACAGGCATCCTTGTAGTGGATGATTCAGTACATCAAACTAAACAAAAAAATGTTTTAAGTTTTTCTGTTAGGTTAGGTTAGGTTTTTCTTTCCCTAAAATCGAAGTGACATTAATTACCGGCATCCTTGTAGTGGATGATTCAGTACATCAAACTAAACATTATTTAAGTTTTTCTGTTAGGTTAGGTTAGGTTAGGTTTTTCTTTCGATAAAATCGAAAGTTGATTGCTGAGATCCGCGATGGAGAGGACACTCAAAGAAGTGGACTGGTTTCCCTACCCTGACATATAAAACGCGGCTTTTGTCGATGTATACTCTGGTAACACTAAATTTTAAATACGATGTTTTGCTTCTAACTTCATTTTCTGCAAAAATGCCGTCTGCAAAAATGCCGACCCTCGAAACGTCAGTTTGACATTTGCAAAACTGCCTTCTGCAAGATTGCCTTCTGCAAAACTGCCGCCTGCAAGAATGCCGTCTGCAAGATTGCCGTCTGCAAATCTGCCTTCTGCAAGTTTGATGGGACCCCCAATAATGGCAATTCCTCTTCTTCTTGTTGTGTCGCCGCGAGGAGTCCCTCTACGTACTGGCAGTAAAAATTCCAAATGAAAAATACATCTGCGGTAGGTTCACAAAATTCCGAGTCGGTATTCCGAATTTGGAAACGTATTCGGAAACCTAATGGGGCAGTATGTAAACACTCACTGCTGTCGATCCTGCTGTGACAGTATTTAGGGCAATCATTCCAGCAGCGCAAGTAGCAGCGGCAGGGGCTGAATGTAAATGAGGCATACGGATGAATGGGTACAACTCACTAAGCGTAAAAAGAGATTGACTGGCAATCTGCCACATATATAAACCGCTTAGGGGGTTTGTTGATAATCCGATCATCCTTAGAAGAAGCAGCCAATTACTGCCGTGCTAGGATTCATGTATTGTACGCTTTACTGCGTGCTAGACAGTGAACTTAGCACAGCTGCAAAGTACGGTAATAATGACATCGCTTTGCGATCTTAATGATGTCTCTTTGCAAATAGGTAAATAAGCAGTAGGTATATAGCATAAACGTCCTTAAAAAAGTAGTACCTAGTAATAACAAAGATTAGATAATAATCGGATATGTGTATAATATAGTCTAGAATAATAATTAACGGTATTATTGCAGTATCTTCTAGATTGTTGATTTTTTAACATCACCAGACTATATTCACCTCGCTGATTCCAAATCTGCAATAATCTTTATTCGGTCTCAATAAATAAGCGAGATATAGGCATTCAATGAAGCGCCAAGCCCATACATTTCGGTAGGTTGTAAGTTTTTTTAAATAATAATACAAAAACACCTAGTTGGCAGTAGGTTAGATTAGGTTTTTTTTAAAACAACCTTCAAAAACGAGTTTAAAAAAAAAACTTGTTTTTTGTATGTAAATTTGGCTATGAAATTTTACGCGCCCGGAGCTTTTTTCTTTCATATTTAGCATTACAATGATCGAATCTAGTAGTATTTCTTTATTGTTTCGATTTTTGAGAAAGGTTCCTATACTGCAATAATTCCTAATTAACGATTTGGAATTGTATTGGAATTATGTATTGGAAAGTAAATAAATAAATAAATCAATGTAGAGTTTATTTACTATTAAGATTTGAGGGGAAATGGTATTAATTCGCAATGCAGCATGCAAGGGATTATTGATTTCGCAGGCAAACTGTCATTTATTCTAAGAATGCAGTTGCATTTTGCGTCACTTATCTACAAAATGACACATGTACATAAGCAGATTCAATAGATGTTTGCATGGACAATAACAGCATCATTTCTAGATAAAACACTCAACAGAAACGCCATGTTAAAACGCAAACGAAGACAGCGTGGAAATTAATGTTAATCTCAAAACAAACAACGAAAAACGTGAACAATTGAAGCTTGAAATGAAATAAATGCGCAAAACGATGTATTTATGCGCAATACGTATTTTTCGCTCGGATTTTTGCAAATAAGACAGGCATCAGCCTTGTTTTTAAACAAAATTTCATAATACGTGACTTTCTCTGATGATAGCAGCTGCAGTCCGAATGTAATGGATTGTAACACCGACCGATCGTCCACTTATATAAATAATCGCTCGATATTTCGATCCAATACAAACCCCGCTGTTGCAATCAATTGTACGGGGGAAGTAATATCAGGTTTCAGCAACAGGATTTGTTGACAGCCTTGCCCTCTCATAAACATGCCATTTCTTTGTTACAGTAAAAAAAAACACTCCTCGACACACTTCCATTGGCGGAACAAATCCCGAACTTTAATCATCCACAAACACGGCCAACTCACTGTAATATTCGCGTGTATGTCGTATTTCCTCCCATTTTTGCCGACGAATCTGCAGCTCAGCTCGTCGACACTGGCTGACATTATCTGAAAGCGCTCATGATTCTTCGGGAATGCCTGTTCCAGTGCTTTAATTTCCAGCTTCAGCGTATTCAGGCAGGCCATCAGAAGGCTGCGGCGCCGTTTTCAGCAATCTTTGCGCGTCTCCCGGGGCGAAATTTAACACATGAATTTCAACACACTCGCACCCCGTCCACTCCCCGAGCAAAATGGCCGACGACGAAACACTTTTCAAAGCGATGCGAAGACCGCTCTTCGTGCAACTTCGGCCGCTCTCGGCTCACTTCGCCTCGGAAAAACGTTCCACACCTCAAAAATTTTCAAACTAAGTTCCAAATGAAAATAAAATAGTAAGGGAAATTAAAACAAAATAAAAATTGTTTAATGTTACTTTTGCATCTAGGTAAATAATAAAATCCGACTCTAGAAAAAATTTGATTGTGTTGGCTTGAAACATTTCGGTTGGTAAATATACGATTATTGTGAAAAGTACGAGAGTACGTACGATTAATTGCTAGTATTGGTCTATCCGCTATCGAAATAAAAAAGGACGTTATCAATGCCGAAAGAAAGCATCAAGCATATAGTAATTTGGCAGGCACCTTTGTACGTTAAATTGTATTGTGTTAAATTGTGTCTGCAAAGAAGTGGATCAATAATGTCAAAAAGGAAGTAGGGCAAGCAGTAGCCAAATAAAATAAAATAAATGATTTTAAGTACGGCCCACGAGCCCTCATAAATATCGCAAATAAAAGATCTAACGTTTTCGGGCAAATTACTACCTGAAACTGGATTTCACAGCCGAAATTGATCGTAAACCGTCGGTATAATTATTGCAGCTGCCCCCATACCAATTTGTATTTCATTTAACAGCAAATAACTATGAAATAAATCAACCTATTTATTTATTTAATCAAGTCACGAATAAATTACGATTCACAATTAAAATATCCAATAAAACAATATACTAAATTATTTCTCCCACAGCAAAAAAATAAACTAAATTATTAAATGATGGTTTACTGAACGATTTCGTCCAACATAGCAAAGCCTCTGCCTGGGCGCACATTATATAAACAAAAAGTTACATTGAAACATTGAAACATTTATATATAAGAGTTATATATATATATATATATATAAGAGTTATAAAAAAACATTTATATATATATATATATATATATATATATATATATATATATATATATATATATATATATATATATATATATATATATATATATATATATATATATATATATATATATATATATATATATATATATATATATATATATATATATAAGAGTTATAAAAACAAAATCCACAACAAATAAGTTAATTAAAAAAAATAAGAAATAGAAAATTATCGAAAACATAATAGTTATTAAATAATCATATTAAACAATCAAATTCATAATTCATAATCTTAATCGTAACTCATATACATAATTAAATAAGCAGTTATAAAATAATTCAAAATGACTTTTGACTAAAACGTCGGTCACACGGAGCGAATACTCGCTGCGAATGCAATCGCGGCGAGCAATCTCGCTAGGTGGGACAGGATACTCGCTGCAATTTGGTTCATTAGCGGCGATCAAAATCGCCGCGAGTATGTATAATTAAAAATGTTCAATTATTATCGCCGCGAGCGCGCTACTCGCTACGAATTCAGTTGGCGCACAGCTCTCGACCGGACGCCACGTCTCGGCTCGCTCGCGCCGACGCGAAGTTTTAACGTAGATAAATCATGTCTGAATCACAAAAGGATTATCTAAAATGGGGGAATTTCGACATCATTCGTTTCTTGGGTGTGTACAGAAAGTACGAAGAATTGTGGGATACTAATAACAGTAATTATATGCGTAAAAACGCGCGAGAACATGGTTTGTTAAAGTTGTATAACGAACTCATTCATTTAGGATTCTTAATACCAGCCGAAGATCACTTAAGGAGAAAAATAAAAAAATATAGAAACCCATATAGGTAGGTATACATACTTATATATTTTTTGTGAGTTCTAATCTTAGCCAGAATTTTTTCTGTTTACTCCGCGCATGCCAAACAAATCAACCGTTTATTTTGACGCGCGGGACGAAGTCCGATAGACGACATTTCTGTGCTTGGAGCACCAACCGAGTGTAGAAATTCGCGCGAAACGAGCGAATCGCATTCGCTACATGTGACAGGTAAGCAGCGAATACTCGCGGCGAGCGAATTCGCTCTGTGCGACCAAAGCTTTAACGAGTGAAATAAATAAGTTTAATCAGTTATAAAATTAAGAGCAGTTATAATAATCTGTAATCGTAATTATAGTTACAATACGTTCACGGAGTTCAGATATTGAAGTCCGGGGCAGGCGCCCTTTCATTCCCTCCCCTTACAAAAATGGACCGTATACTAACTAACATTTACATTTTAGTCTCTGATTTTTTTTCTAAACCCTTGTCTCCCAAAACGGCCTTTAATTTCATAAATATTTACATTTTAAATATATATTCCATTGTGTAGGCGTATTTTGGCCATTATAATATATGCCATAACACTTAGTTAGTCAAAGGGCAACTCGACTTGAAGTCCGAAAGGTTTTTCAATTAGATAAATAAAAAATAACTTATACAAATCAAAAGAGTACGACGCGACCATCGATATGCATGGATATACATAATCGCGACCATCAATATACGTACATATACATATGATCCCCTAGATGGTCCTTTTGCGCTCGAAAATTACCCTTTCAAAACCACTACTGAAAGCCGGCCAGTAGTAGTTTGGTAGCAGTCCGCTGGCAGCAGCCGGCCGTTTCCGGTGTGAGAGCTGCTGCGAAGAATATTGGCGTGCGATTCTCTCACATACTGTTCAATTTATTGCTCTCTCTGTCACATGTTTTACGAGCAAAGGGAATGGAGCCAACTTATTTGTATTTGAGGGCAGATCTAGCTAATATATCGATGGACGCGACCGCCAAAATTTTACATTCAGTTGTATATTGGGGCCTGCTACGTCCATGCAGATAAATTATCGCCCCGGGCTCTTATAATATTGTATTCTAATTTTTGCTTTGGAGAATCACGGCGCGCGGTCGCACGGCAGTAATGCAGGAGGATTTTTTTTATTAATATGATGTTTTTGTACCAGTTCTTAGATTTTTTTAAATCCTAAAATATCGCTGTTTCCAAATGTCTGACCTAGGTTTGTCACGTTTTTTAACCCCTCAAATGAATGGCGATTAGCTCGGGTTGCATACGGCAAAATGTATATAAATTTATATTTACATTTACATTTACATAGAGCGGGGTTTACTATAGAGCTATAGCATTACTATAGAGCGGATTACTATAAAGCGGCGAACATTTACATTTATATTTACATTTATATAAATTTATATACATTTTGTATACATTTTGCCAAGGCATCCCTTAAGGGACGCCTCACATTTGAGGGGTTAAATCCTTTCTTGTTATCGCCATCTGTCTGATAGTTATGATATTCAGCAACTGTTGTGCTTCTTGAAAAATGTCACATCTGCCGTTCCTTTGATTGACTTGACTTGAATGGTATAGCACATCCATAATCATGGATGTGCCCCATGTTTCGGATTTAGTATTAAAATGATCGAGTGTATGTGTATTAAAAAAAAATGTCCCCCTAAACTGCATATATTCCATACTTTTATTACTTGTATCGTCTACTTCTCTTTAATTATTCATTAAAATTTATGAAACATCATGTTTAAAATGTTCGTCGAAAATCGTAATTTTGTAAAACCAAATTCCATCCCATTAATATATCCACATACGATAATATTTCATCCATACGATAGTTATTAAAACTAATAAGTGACTAATAACAAAGGGAATTTGACAGCTGACGGTTCGACGTTCGTTCGTCGTTTTGTTTTCGATTAGGAAATACGCGCAGCCAGCTGTGAAAGTTGAATAAATAGAAATGCAGTGAAATAAACGTCGTGATGGCGAGCAGCGCTATGGATGATCTTGAGGACAAATTTTATTATGTCTACAGTTCTTCCTTGGAGCACAGGATACAGATAAAAGTGTGAGTGAATCTTTGTTTTTTGTTGAAGTTTCTAAGAAATATCGATCATTTAATAGCCTAGAGAGGTAGATCCAAAAATATGGGTTGCTGTTTAGTTCGATGAACGGGAATATTTGTAAATTGGTGGTTCGCTGTCCACTAATGTGCGGCAATCTTTGAAGCGCTTGTACCACTTATTTATCCACGAGATGCTCATAGTGTCGTTTATGCCAGCCTGTTGGATCTTGTAAATGTTTTCCACCTACCTAACAGCTGAGTGTCGCCAAGCTTTGGGTAAAATTTATTACAATATCTAATAAGTCGTTCCATTCCTCACAATCTGATGGACGCTCACTACACTTACTCACTCATCGGCCGATTTCCAGCGACTGACGTTTTCAGGGAGTACGAAAAAATCACAAGTGCATGTCCCTTACACATTTCCATTCACCGAAGGACGCTTCCCGTGCTTCATTTGTTTACTAGCAAAAAATTAAGGTACCACAATAAAAAATAACTTCCAATACAGTTTGTGCGGGATGAATCTAAAGGCGGGAAACATTCTACTACTAAACCTTTCTCAATAATTGAGAAACTTCAGATTGTATTCTGATGGTCGATTCATTCTCTAATCAGTATTAATTCCCCGAAAGTCTCGGATGCACAGCTCTACATTTCAATATAACTCTTTAATCCCTATCTTGAAAGATGGCCCTTATTGTAGAATTAACTTCCATGGGAATCAAATATCCCAAAAGACCATCTCGCAAATGCCCTCACCCGGAACGGCTTCACTGTTCACCTTCACGCGGTGGAAGTTGGCGCTCGTGGCCTGCCAGCCAAATCTCTGTTTCACCTTTTTAAAGATCTTGGTCTCTCCAGGAAAATAATCAACTCCTTAGAAAAAATATCGCCGCGATTTCCGCATCTCAAATTCTATGGCTTCGAAGAGGGGAGTGAGGTAAAGTAAATGCTCACATGTGGCAAGACATCTGTCATAAATATACCACAGTCGGTCGTTAGTCTGGAGTCCACTGGTCACCCCCAGAAGTGTAACAATAGTATTATGATGGGTCTGACTCTGGTTGGTGAATTCTATGACAGCTCTGTTTGTATTATATTTATTGCAGGTAGACTGATAGATGGTATTCTATCTTTCCGTATTATTTCTGTGCCTATATAAAAAAATGCAATAGATGGCACTTATAATTGAATGTAATTGTTGTTATCATTGACTAAATTATTGGGTTTTTATTATCAATCAGTCCTTTAAAAAAAAAACCAATCGTTATCAATGTTATTATAGATATCCAAATATATTGCTATTAGTTTGGCCGCCAATGCTATCAGTGCCACCTGCATTTTGTCGACGCAGAAGGGTTGCCAACATGTTCTATAGAGTTATGCAATCTAATACCATATATAATCAACGGTAATATGAATTAAATAATCTGTCTAAGCTATTAACCCTTCGGCTACGTAACGACCAAATTTGGTTGCACATTAGAACACCGTTGGCTACGTAACGACCAATATTGGCGGCTTGCTCCCGGAGCGCACAGTAATATTATTTTCTAATTCGAACGCATCCTAAAATCCATACCAAATATCTCATTATTACTATAGATACATAGACGGCCGCTAGAATAATTTCGCGGGTCATTTTGCAGACATCATAATTTTTTTTTTTGAGAAATCATCAAAATTTTTATTGGTTTTTATGAGCTAATATCTAAATATTTTTGTATGTAAATAAGCAAAATGATATATTACTTTTGATAGAGAATCTAATAAAGATCACAATATCAAGATCAGTATTTACAATTTCTAAATAGGGTTCCGTATTTTTCTGTAAGACAAGTACAAGTTAGAAATGCCGTTTTTTTTTCACTTTTTCGATTTTCTCATATTTATTCATAATTATTTAATTGTTTTAGAAAATGAGATTTTAATATTCTACATACGAAATTTCAATGCGATTATTGCACAGTTATTATTTTTCTGATTGCTATAGTAGTTCCATAGTTATAGTACTTTTTGTCGATTGCGGCGATATTGCAAGAAATTCCAATAAATTGCTGCGGTATGCCTTGAAATTATGTCGCTACTCGAAGGGTTAAATGATCGAACTATAGACAACAAAGGCAAAACACCCTCTTTCAAATAGAGCAATTTAATCATTTTCTTTTTTTTATTTCGTAGCGGTACTCTGGAAGGGAAACGCCAGGTACCCGAGTATGATAAGCTACTAGCGGAGCCAATGCTAAAGTTTTCTGGCCTATATCAAGAAGGATGTTCAGACCTTTATGTGAGCTGCCAAGTGTTAAACAATGAGAGGCCATTGGCGTTGCCCGTCTCCACTTCTTATAAGCCATTTACGACACGGTGGAAGTAAGTATGATGCATCCTTTTGTTTATCTGAAGGACCAGTTCACTATATTTCTCTACGGATGCTCTTATTTGTCTAAAAAACCTTTTTCTATCAGGTGGTCTCTCAAAAATGCATCGTCTTTTCAAAATTTAATATATGTATTTTATTTTTTTCAATTTATGGTTTATGAATATAGTTTGATATATTAGGGGCTTAACCATTAACCCGTCAGGCCCCGCGATTGCGATATCGCAGTCAAACTGAGGGTTAACTGCGAGTCGCGAGGCCTGAAGGGTTAACCTATAGAGAGCCAGCCATAGTAATAAAACTCACGACGGCATGTTTTCAACCCTTGAGAATTTGTTTGTAGGGTGTGGTATTACATGCATAATAATGTATAACGGTGGCTTATTCAACGAAGGCGACATTTACCGCATATAATTACATAAATACGGAAATCGGCCGCCTGCAAATTGTGCCAGTGACTAAGGACCATTTCACATGTGTCCCATAACTTCAAAAATCATTTTATAAATTATCGAATACGAATAATTTATAAATTATATTTTTTCCATATTATTGAGACATGTGAATCTTAATATTGGCATTTTTTTATTTTTTATTGTTTAACCACCATACCTATACGAACGTATGTGATACGTCCGCTATATTATCGCTCAAATGCAACAAGTCGTATCCCGTACGTTCAAATACAAAAAAAGAAACCCAAAACCCACAAAGCGTACGGGTATACGTCAAATTATTCCTACGATTCTAAATATAAAAAAGGGTCATATATAGGTTGTGTAAAAAAGTTTTCTGGTATATTGTAAACACGTATTGTTATTAAGAAATGTAATGAAAAAAAACCCATTGAATTTTTACCTACCTTTTGAATTAATAACGCAAAATATACCGTATTTTTTTTCTGAAAATATCGCAAATTACCAACAAACTGGTGGTTTAAAATAAATAAATAAAATATTTATGGCGAATTTTCCAATTTCATTTTTTTTCTTTTAGTACTTTTATAGTACGTATGATTTCGGAGTTAAATAATAAAATAAACAAATTTGGAAAATGTTGTAACTTTGCATCTATATAAAAATCTCTTCCAACGAGGAAATTTTTCGACAGGATCTCGCCCCATGCCATTCTTTGAAAAAAGTGAAACCGAATTATTGTACTTGAATGGCCCGGAAACTCCTTAATCTCAACCCAATCAAAAACCTCTGGGCCATTTGCAAAAAATGGCTCTCCAAGATGGATTGTACGAAAACCAAGATGATCAGTGCCGTAATTCAAGTCTGATTTCACGATGATGAAAGAAAGCTGTCATAACCTGGTAAATTCTATGCCTACAAGAGTAAAAAGTGTTATCAGCGCAAAAGGAGGACACATTCTATATCAAAACTAACAATCTATAACTACGAGTATTGTTTTTTGATGTTTATGTCCAAGAAAGTACTTTTCGAAGAAAAATGCTGTTTGTTCCAATTAATTCACACGGTACTGTATATCAGAGACCTTGGTTCTTTTGCGGATTTGGACAATAAATTAGACAAGAATTAGATTTTGGTTTCCATACCAAAACTGGAGCTCCATACATGAGGATCCTAGTCCAATGTGGAAAATGCTTTCGGCTTACAACTTCTTTTTTTATTAAGAGCATCAATCTGACAAAATTGTAGGTCTTATACCTCAGTAACTATTATTATTAATATTTATTCTGAATAGGTTTTAATTAATTTAATTTAGCTTTGCTGATACATCCAGATCAGATCTTGTAAAGCTAGTCATATCACAAACAATATTAACACATTTTTAGGTACAAATTGAGTGTCTTTAAATTGATTGACAGAGCTTGCACTAATCACTTCAAATAGTAGTTTCATCCACATGTTCACCACTCTCTTTTGCAGAACGTTTTTAGAGGATTGATTAGATTTAAATTTTGCATGATTGATTTTTTTGCTGTGACCTCAGTCTCAAAGTTAAAGATTTGTGTTGACATTGAATTTGTAAATATGCCCAGATAAATCGTAATAATTTTTGTAAGAATTGTAAATGTCTCAATTAAATTTGTGTCTTCTTTTTCTCAATCATTTTTGCCTTCTTTGTTTAGACTAGTTTCAATGAATCTCAGTCATTCTTTGCCTTTCTTGTTTAGTGTAGTAAGTCCAAGTAATTCCAAGCGATCTTCCTAATTTCTATTCTTCAGGCCCACTGGAATTTTAGTTGCCCTTCGCTGCACCTTTTCCAGAACATCTACATCTTTGCATAAGTAGAGGTTCCAGAAATGATAGCCATACTCAAAAATACTCACTTATAAATAGGCATTGTAGACCTTTATATATAACTATTGACAGATGTTGGAAAGCTTCCCTTATTAGATAGAGAGTAGAGTTAGCTCTTTAAGCAATTGCGATTATGTGTTTTTCCCATTTGAGATCATCACTAATTGTTATTCCAAGATCTTTTTGTAGCTTAACTGGTTCTAATTGGGCGGTTGCCGGAGACTTATAAAAAAATAAACACATAGAAATCTAGATTTAAGGCTTTTCTTCAAAATAGAGTAATAAAAATTGATCAAAATCTATTCAGAGAGATTTATTTTAAAATGTATTTTTTTTCCATGCAGTTGGAACGAATGGGTAATGCTGCCGGTTTATTACAGCGACCTTCCCCGTAGTGCAATCCTCGCTTTGACCATTTATGATAGCTCTGGGCCTGGTAAGCTCATGGTTGTGGGCGGGACCTCTATAACGCTATTTGGAAAACATGGCATGTTCAGAGAGGTGAGATATTTAAATATAGCAAATTTTAATTGAAATTGTTTTTATGGTTTTAATAGTGTGTAGGTGCAGGAAAATATAGGACATGATGTTTTGGTATATATACGCAGCGTACAAAGTCATGATACCAGATTTCGATGAAGTACTGCTCGCAAGATATTGGCGAAGATATTGAAAACAGATTTCTAGTCGCTCCTTTTTGTAGGCGAAAGATCCTTGTAACATTTGCCGCCATTCCCCAGAACATGAGGCCATAACTTAATAGGGAATGGAAATAGGCAAAAGTAGACAGATTTGGAAGCTTCAAAGCCACATAACAATTTGTTTTTTTTTATGGCAAATGTGGTGCAATTTTTTTTAATGGCAAATACTTAATTTTTTGCTGAGTTCTTCTAGGTGAGTCGACCATTTTCCAATACTTTATCCCCATAGCTAATTCTGAATATATTATTTTGGGACGGCCGAAGAGAGATATTTATGGAGTTTGATTTAGATGCATTAAGAGATAATTGATTTAATTGGAACCAAGTACCAAGTTTTTCCATGGTAACATCAATTCGCTTAACTAGTTGTTCATGATTTTCATCGCTGAAAATTAGTGAGGTATCATCTGCGTACAGTACAATTTCATCGTTATCAGATAACACGCATTGTATCAGAGATAATGTATATTGCTCCTCTCATTTTATATTTCATTATTTGCTTCAACAAATTTGCAGCATTCATATCTAAATTTATGCTATTGTCAATAGTTATTGTGGAGAAAAAAACATTCAACATAAGGCACGTTTTTCGGCTTTTGATAAAATCGTTTAAGCTACAACACGTTTGTTGTAGCTTAAAAAGTATGTCAATATTGTTGCATGTCCACATATAATAATATCATTTGCAAGATGCAAGTAGCAATAATAATAGTTTATACAAGGAGACGTGTCGCTCAGCTTTGACTCGCTCACAACTGACGCAGCTCTGTCTTTGTTTTTATGACGTTGTCCGTTGTATGCACCCCACCGTTGTATGTCTTCTTTCTAAGAACATAATGAAAGGTAATCGATCTTGTATACATCCCTTGTATATTTTCTGTTGAACAGCGATTTTGCACTAATAAGTATAGCACTGTCAGCAGGCATATAAAGTCTCAGATGCATAGCCCTCTGTCGAGATATAACGCTTTACTCGCTATTTTGGAAGATGGCCCTTATTGTATAATTAACTGTTATCAAATATCCCAAAAAACCACGAGTATATATTAAATAAATACCATGATCTTGCGAATGCCGTCACCCGGAACGGCTTCACTGTTCACCTTTATGCGGTGAAACTTGGCGCTCATGGTTTGCCAGCCAAATCTCTGTTTCACCTCTTTAAAGATGATTTTTCCAGAAAAATAATCAACTCCTTCTCAGGAAAAATATCTACAACTACAATTTCCGCATCTCGAATTCTATGGCTTCAAAGGGGGGGGTTATTTATCACCACCAAGAGCAATGTTATCCGAAAGGGGGGGGGCTTGACAAAATTTCTGAATTCACACTAGACTCTCAGTATTTCAAAATTAATAATCTTTAATAATAATGATGATATTCTCTATATAAATGTGGCTCATTGAAATTCAATTTTAAAAAAAAAAAATGACCGCTTGACTCTTTTGTCTTAAAAGTTTGCCGACCCCTGAAACAGTCCACAGGCGATAGACACTGAAGGCAGCAGTTTGTTCATTCTCATGAGACATTGAAAAACCATAAATTACAGCTGAATATCTATATAGTGAAATATCGCCCACCGCTAAGTATTATTGACCTTCCACTCGCTGCATGTCGATATAATAAAGCAGCGTTCCCCAAACTAGGTTCAGCGTAATCTTGGGATTCTGCTACAAAATACAAAATATGTTAACTGAAATTAACCATTTTTATAAGCTTTTATTTAACTTGCAATGTCCGTATGTAAGTAAGTTGTCCGTTTAAAAATTAGCAAACCATTTTATCAACCACTTGCTGGTATCCGATTGAGCAGAAATTTGGCATACTTACGTAAATTCAATGACAATGCAGCAATACTGGTGGCAAATTGTAAGAAAGTCGAATTTGGGCTACTATGTTTTGTTATCATGAGTATTTTCCATTACACATAATGACAAGGGTCTGAAGATAGAGCCGGAAGATTGCCACTGGAACTCCCTGATGGAAAGTGCTAAGATAGTCGAGTTTGGACTCGTTTGTTTTGTTATCTTGAGTTGAGTACCTTCCATTACACATGATGACGAGTCTGATAGAGCCGGGCGATCATCACTAGAACTTATTGATATCAAATGACCTTAATCCACTTTTCCCAGTATATAAGCAATAATAAATAAATAAATACAAACGGAGCTGCCATGGAATTCACCGACCGGAGTCGGGCCCATCATAATACTATATGATGGGCCCGACTATATTAGGTTTATAAAGTATTCCGAAAGACCAATAAAAAAGTTCCAAAGATTTAAGACTAAAAAGTAAAAAATAAATTGAAAGTAAAAAAAATAAATAAATGAAATAAAACATAAAAAATGAATTTAAGTGACGTTTGTCATATATTATGTACATAGTAGGTATATTCTAGGCTCAAAATAACCCTCTCATGGTACATCATCATGATAAGGTTTGGAATTCTAGGTTAATGGTCGATTACATATAACCTTACATAATAAATACTTAATAAATTTAGTGTATAATAATTTCTCGTCAGTCACAATAAATAAATATATAAATATATTGCATAATATATATAAATATATTGCATAATATTGGCGCCCACCTGTCCCGCGCCCACTTGGGCCGCACGGGCCGAGAAAACCATCCTAATGTCGCCCATCTGTGAGCTGCGCGGTCTCGTAGAACCACGCCAGTGTCGCCCACCTGTGGGCTACGCGGGGGTCAACGTGTTAAGCAATCGTTTTTGCAATAAAGTTTTTAAATTACTTTTAAAGGTTTTTTAATCCAAACAATTTCCCCACTTAATTATTTTGAAGATTTTACTGGATTTGTAGATTGTAATCGTGATGTGACTTGACAGTCAGCTGATTTGGATATAAAAACTTCCGATTGGGTAAAAATCCTATAATAAATGGTGCTAATAAAAAAAATGCCTACAGCGCAATAGGGGAAGTTTTCACCACCCCTCCTCCAAACCTTGCAGAATAAGAGTTCCGTTTCTAGACAAGTTTGGGAACCACCGTAACAATGCATTTAAGTTCCTTCTTGCAATATTGTGACATTTATGATTAACGACGGAAATGATAAATAAATCTGCTTGAGAAATTTCCACTGATATTTTACATTATAGCCTCTAGCGACAAAATTTAGTTTTATAGACCCTTATTTGTGTTAGTGTGTCTGTCGCTTCGTAACTTTGAAACACCTAGATCAATTTTGAAAAGAGGTGTGTAAAAGAAATTATAAAATATCACCAAGGTCGAAATATTGACAAATAGGCGGACAAATGTCCTGGAAATCTTCTATAATTTGTTGGGTTGCATTTTTTTATGCTTTACCTACCAATGAATGATTTGGTTGTCCTGAATTAATAGTCCCGTCTGCTTAAAATCAAACCGCAACTATGTCTTCAGATTTGGGTAAATAACGATACAAGATAATCTGATAGATATAGGGTTTATTGCATCTATCTATCCGCTGTCAGTGGTAACGGGTTATGGGAGCCTCCTATAACGGTCCACAAGCAAACATTTGATTTTAAGCGTTTCATACGGATGTGTATGCGAAATGTCACAATTTTATTCTTCATACTACTTAGCAATATAATATAATAACTATCTTAGTTTTACATATGGTTTACTGTCAAACATACATTCTAGATAGTGAAAACATCAATGAGCTTAGAATGTAGGGCTGGGACGAGCGGCCGACATATTCGAATATGTTAAACAACACTCACAAACACCTCTGGTGCTCTCTCATAAAAACATAATTAATTGTTTTTTTATAATTTTTCGAATTTTACAACTCAGATGACGTGTCAGCTTGTGGCAATTGCCTGACCCTCAATTTGCCTGAGGGTCAGGCAATTTGAGTTTTTCCAACATTACTATTTATGTTGCATGCCTCCTAGCCGGGGCCGCCAAACCTAAATAATCCTGTGATCGCTTTTATGACCACCTTAAGGACTGCATATTTGCAATTATTATTCTACGTCGGAACCTGCTTCCTTGTCTGAAGCAAATGGTATTTTCAAAGAATATTCGGAAGGCCTTTAAATCATATTAAAACATATACCATATTGAAACCATATTGAAACCATATTTTAACCATATTGAAATCAGTTTGAAACATGGCACCCGGCAAAATATCCACAAATTGATATATCCAGACAGTTTCTAATATTAAATATTATCCTTGACTATTCTTATGACTATTTATTATTATTTTATTTCGGTTACTATTTTTCAACATTTTGTTTAATAAATAAAATACAAACGGAGCTGCCATGGAATTCACCGACCAAAAATCGGGCCCATCATATATAATTATTACACTTCTGGGAGGTGAAGGGTGGATTCCGGACTAAAGACCGGCTGTGGTAGGTTTAGGACAGCTGTCTTGCCACATGTGAGCGTTCACCTTACCACCCATTCACTCCCCCTTCGAAGCCATAGAATTTGACATGTGCAAATTGCGGTTTTAGATATTTTTTCTAGAAAAGAGTTGAATATTTTTCTGGAAAGACCAAGATCTTTAACCCCTCAAGCCCCGATTGGCCGATATCGGCCACAAACTGATTCAGCGTGACGGGCCCGTTTTAATTTTATTTTAATTTAATTTGTTTTATTTTATTATGTTTTATTATGTTAATATGTTTTATTTTAATTATGGGTACAGTGGTTTGGCAGTAATTAATGTTTTTGGTGAGACAGTGTCATAATTCATTTTTTTTACGAATTTTTACTAAAATTTTTTGGGACATCAACTTGTCAATCGGCTGGGGGGCCGAGGCCTGAAGGGTTAAAGAGATGAAATAGAGATTTAGCTGGCAGGCCACGAGCGCCAACTTCCACCGCGTGAAGGTGAACAGTGATGCCAACTTTTGAAATGCTCTATAACATGATCGCCAGAGACGTCTTTTCCCTGATGGGTGATTTTTCTGCAGAGGAATTTAAAATGATTATTTGGGTCTATAAAAGATATTAGAGCCCTTATAGACTAATTTGGGGTGATTATTAGCAAATTAGCATGATTATCTATTTTATGTATTCTATTTTAAATATTTCCTGTTGTGATTATTAGCTATAATGTATTTGTAATATTCATGGTACCAAAGATTTTATTTTAGCTTGCTAACTAAAGAGCTACTACCTTGGAACAAGTCTTGGTAATTAATTGTGCGGCAACAGTACAAATATACTAATGCTTATATTGGCCATGTTCAATTTTTAATATTTTAAATATTATGTAAATAAATTTAAATAAAAATCAATAACATGTAAATAAATATAGATTGATATGAATATCATTGAGACATATGCTTTGTAAATGCATTAATTAATTAAATCAATAAATAAAGAAGTGTAACAAAATAGATATTTCCGTGTGCCACAGGAAGCAGCATTGGCTACTGCTAACCTACTTAATATGTATATGGAGACATAAGAAATAAAAGTAGAGGTAGACATAAGAAGTAGAAACAAATTGAAATTTTGAGTATTAACATATAATTGCAAAAAAAAAATGCAAATGAATAGTGAAGGCTTAGAAGTTTAATTAAAAATCATGACAAGTTTTACCCACTTTATTTAAAATAATTATAAAAAACTGTGAATAATAATGTAGAATGTTTCATGTGCTGGAAACTTTAACTTTGATATAAAGAAAATTTATTGATGTAGCATTTAAAATGAGACGTTTTCAATATGTTCCAAATTTCTTCAAGATCTTTATTATATTTAAATGTCGTCTTTTCGAGCCTATTTTTTAATAAATTTAGTACAGATGAAAATCATCTTATTTCAGCCTTATGGAATTAAAAGAAAATCAATTAATGGTTTCTTTTCAAACGAAGCAACAATGCAATAAAGATAGCCTTAGGTCGATTTTTGTAGTGTTATCAGACATTGGTGATTGGCGCCGTTAGTGATCCGTTTGAATTGTGTTTTGTGCTATTAAAAATGCTACCATTTCGAGTTATCTGCGTGACCTCTGAGTGGGCATTTTAAAAAAGAACGTCCCGACCGACAGACAATTATGTTTACGCCGCGAACTCGATGGGGCTGTGCTGTTTTAAACCCAAGGCATGTTTACTGTTGTGACGCTTAGGAAAATTCCCAGCTATGCTTTGAGTGTGTTATTTATGGTGTTTGGTTTTGTTTGAAGGGTATGTTTGACCTGCGCGTGTGGCCGGGGATCATCGGCAGTGAGGACACGCCAGGCAAGGCACCCGACAGCGGAAAGGAGCAAATGCAGCGACTTAGCAAACTAGCAAAGAAACACCGAAATGGCCATATCACTAAGGTCTGTATATATTTTCGTTTTTGTATTTTCAGAGGAAAACCTTATATTCAAATTGGATCTTTCACAATAACTTAAAACGTAATCAAACTAGCAAAGAAACACCGAAACGGCCATATCAATAAGGTCTGTCGATATTTTTATTTTTGGATCGGGGGGTCTTTGAAAACCTTAATTTCAAAGTAGCTCTTTTTAAAACGTAGGGTTTAATCAATCGATTTGAACAAAATTTCCCAGTCATTGCTGAGTTCATGGTTTTTTTCTCATAATCAATGGCTTTTATGGCATTGGACATTAAAACAAAATGAGGGTTGCATCATCCCGTTAATATAATCTCACTAAATTCTTTGTCACTCATGACATTATTACAAGGAAATTGATTGCGCTTTGGGTAGGACTATTTATTTATTTATTTATTTAGGAGTTAATTTCCATAAAACATTGATTTTGCTTACAAAAATAACAGAATCCAAATGGCTAAACCTTAATCTCATGCTTATTCGATTCTGTCACCCAAATGGAACTAACCTATTATAGGGTGATCAGGGCTCTAATAATACAATATTTTTTATAAACGTTGCAGTAAAATGCTCGCTAAAAACTAAATTGCCTTAAAATGTGGTCTTCAAAAAAATAAATCTGAATTCTATTATAAAATCGGCATTAAAATTGAACATAAAGTTCTTTAACCCCTCAAGCCCCGATTGGCCGATATCGGCCACAAAACGATTCAGCGTGACGGCCCCGTTTTAATTTTATTTTAATTTAATTTATTTGATTTTATTATGTTTTATTATGTTAATATGTTTCATTTTAATTATGGGTACAGTGGTTTGGCAGTAATTAATGTTTTGGTGAGACAGTGTCGTAATTCAATTTTTTTTACTAATTTTTACAAAAATTTTTTGGGACAGCAACTTTTTAATCGGCTGAGGGGCCGAGGCCTGAAGGGTTAAAGTAGATCTTCCACAATGTCAAAACATATCTTCAATCAATCAATCCATTCCATCAAACCTTCTTTCCAGTCATTGCTGAGTCCATGGTTTTCCCCATAATCAATGGCTTTCATGACAATCGGCAATTAAAACGTAGGGTTTAAACTTTAATCAATTTGTCGATTTGATCAAAACTTCCCAGTCATTGCTGAGTTCATGGTTCTTTGTCATAATCAATGGCTTTCTTGGCAATGGACATCATTCACAAAATGAGGGTTGCATTATAGCATTAATATTGAACCCCATCACAAATAGTTTGAATTTCGGGCAGGACTATTGACGTAATACTAGATCTAAATTACTCCAGGTTATGACATGGGTTGGATGATTCAAAAACAGTTATATGGGGGTCTATTTTGTGTTCTATCAAAAACATTAGATTGCGTTAGCCACAATATTCTACTGAATAAATTTGAATACTATGGAATCAGAGACAAATGGTTAAATCTAATGCAATTATAAATCTATCTAATAATCTAATCAATTAAAAAAAAATAGATATCAAATAAAAGAAATAAATGGAACAAGAAGGCCACCTGTAACTAAAAGTGTACCTCAAGGTTCTAGGTCCATTTTTAACACGCTTTTATTAGGTCGACCTGTATGTAACTATGTAATGGAATCTAAGGTAACTAATTTAACCATCTTCCAAGGATCATAGCGTCATGAAAATTGGCAGCTGTATGTAGTTCTGATGACACAATAATATGGTACTGTCGAACTGATCTGATGATGGAGTTGGAAGATATGAACTGGAACTTCATGATGGAACATAGTATCATAGCTGTGTTTGCACTTGTTAGAAAAGTCTTGGAATGAACTTTGACCACGATTAGGTTTCAAGGTCTGATGATGAAGCCGGAAGATAGGTACTGGCATTCCATGATGGAATATCGTATCATAGCCGTATTTGAACTTGTTAGAAAGGTCTTGTAATGAACTTTGACCACGATTAAGTTTCAAGGTCTGATGATGAAGCCGGGTTTTTTGGTTTTTACGTGCATTTGTAAAAGCGTGTTATTAGTGTTTTTTTTAAACTATTAATTTATTATTCATAGTGAACACCATAACTTGTCGGGATGTGTGTCATCTGAGATCAATGACAGTAAATTGTTTGCCTATGACACATATCTTTATTTTCTGTCTTAAATAGAGTTAGATATACAATCGATCAACTCTTTGTTTGCTTTAACGCTAATGAATTACTTCTGAATATACAAAATCAAATATCCTTTTCACTTTTCACAAAATCAATACCTTTTCACTTGAGATCTAATAACTTCCGAAGTTTTAATGGCTTAGTAGCATCCAAATCAGTATATTTTGTATGTTTCAGCTCTTTAATGACCTTTTAGGATGAGAGAGACGAGTAAACCTTTTAGGTCCCAAACTTTCATTGAGTATCGCTCTGTCATTCTTTCTGCCTGCAAGAAAATTTTTCCTTACCTTTTATGAAACTTTAATTTTGTGTGTTAATTGAGCTATTTTTTATGTCAGACGTTGTGATTGAAGATATCTTTAGGTTTCAAATATTTTCATGGTATCAGTAAGAAGGAGTGCAGCTTTAGAAAAATCTTTGACTATGTTGCATTTGTGTACTCATTAACCCTTTGCACTTAAGGTCTTTTTCGTAAGAGCGAACCAGCAACTCAAGAGATTTTTGCTATATTAGGGAAGCGTTTTACATGTGCTTTAAAATATTTTTTTACCCAAACATAGTCTTTTGTAATCGAGCAGCGCCGTGGGCGCAATAAACCGCCCGGGCTCTGTAGTGGAGCCGCTCGAGTACAAAGGGTTAATAGTATAAATAGATATAGAGTTTCTCAATAATATTCGAGTTATTGTATGATTCGATTGTTAGAAGTCACACGGAAACGATTGCAGCTATTTGCAATCCGCATGAAGATACCTATATCCTCATGCTGGAGAAGGTGCAGAAGTGTTTTTGTCATTTTTGTACTTTGAGCAGTATGGATATTATTCATTTTTGTATCCGAGTGCATTCATAATAGGTATGGTTGGCTGTGATTCTCTTTTACTCTAGAGAGAAATGCCGACCATGTCCTATATTTTTAATTTGATTCGAGGTAAAACTTATAACCCTAGCTTACTAGCTAACGTGGACCTTTTCGTGCCTAATCTTCATACTCAATCGCACCATCTATTCGCGAAGTCGTTCTCGCCGCTTAGGAGAAATTGCTTAGGAGAAATTTGCTTAGGAGAATATTTCAACCAATTTCATATTGATGAGGTTTAAAAAAAATATCTTCCTCCTATTTTAGCTCTTTGGGGTTGATACTCGATCTATCGAATACATATTTCTCTATTTTCTAAATGGAATAATTGACCTAAATTTTGAATTTCAGCAGATAAAAGTTCAACCCTCCGTTTCCCCCTGTTAGTGGTCGACTTTCGTTTTTTTTCTTAACCCACCCTTATGAATCTAAAGTAAACCACATGTGAAGATTCAAGTCTCTGGCACCCGTAGTTTCGGCTCGGCGTTGATGAATGATTCAGTCAGTTACTTAGTCAGGACTCAGGATACTGTGTTTTATTAATATAGATGTATTCAGTTACAACTTGATTTCAGGTGGATTGGTTAGATCGGCTAACATTTCGAGAGATAGAGATGATTAACGAGAGTGAGAAGCGAAGTTCCGAGTACATGTACCTGATGATTGAATTTCCTACCGTTGAAGTCGAGGGAGTGAATGTGAGTTTATACATTATTTTCTCTTTTCTATGCAAGTTTATACATTATTTTCTCTTTTTTATGTGAGTTTTTATATTATTTTATGTTTTCTATGTGAGTATACAATTTTTTTTTTCTTTGTGAGTTTATACATTATTTGGGAATGGCCATAGGGCAAGATCGAGCCAGAATTGTACCTGCAGAATACTCCAGTTTGGCCGCGCTGCCTAGTAATTCTACGCTACGTTTCTAATTCAATTTAGAATGAAAGATCTCTTTCTTTAATTAGCATCCTGCTATATGCATGCCTGTATAATAATGACGATGTTCCTTCAGCTACAGCATCCACAGCGTTTCATGATTCAGTTAGGAGCATCTTGCTGCCCTGCCCTCTCGTCGCCCACAACTGACTAACACAACCAACCATGGTCCCTTAAGAGACCTAATGGAACTGTGCAGCTTGGTCCGATGGCCTGTTAGCCCAACTTACGGTTCAGCTCCCATCTGGTAGCCTCCTCGAAGAGGGATGAACCTGAAAAGGCCTCTGTGAACTCTACCTGCGGCTGTAAGTCCAGTTGTGGGTAGTTCCGAAATTAGGTCCGATCTGGGGGAACATCTTGGGCGGAACTGGGCGGTCTGCTCATCGTGCAGCGTCAGCCAATCGATTGGGTACTCCGGAAAATTACCGGGGGAGTCTGGAAACGTAGTTGTTGGCCTGATGTCAACCAGCTTTGAAATGATCCGTTGGCTGCGGGGGATTGGATCCGTTTTCCTAAGCAGCGGGGGTAGTTGTTGACCTAATATCAGTCACCTTTGAAATGATCCGTTGGCCACCCGATAATGTGTGATACTGACGGGCAATGAGCGCCACGGTCTGCGATAAACTCCAACTGAATTACTGCTAACATCAGGTAAAGACCACGCAAGCGACTTTAAATCTGTGACCAGACTGGAGGATGAAGAAGTCCTTCCAAATCTGATAGTAAGGGGCGAGGTTCGCCCACTGGGATCTCTTCCCAGTTCTTCGCTGTAAGTCGTTAGACTCTTACGAGCCTTTGAAGTAGCTTGATTGTGGATTATATTGTCCGCAAAGTCTATCACATTCACTCCCATGTGAGACAGAATAGTACGATGTTGTTATAAATCACCGGGGTGACGGGTTCGCTCGTTTTAATCGCCACTCTCTTGTATACACTAGACACCGCAGCAGTAATTATACCTTACAACCGCGGCCTGTCTGGCTTTCAGCTCGACTCTTGAGATCCAGTTCCCCTTTCCTTCTGGCCTCGAAAGCGTCTCTCGAAGCATGGATGTCACTCAGGCAGCAACTGTCATTCGGAGGGCTCAATATCTATTTATATGGCGCTTTTGCACATCCTTTTATTGGAGGAGCTGTCTTGTCTGCCTTGCCCTCTCAAAGATGCGCTTTGTCGCTCTCTCCTCGGGCATCTGGGACACATGACAATATCGAGACACAAAGTTGTAATTAACGTTCGTTTTAAAATGGCAACCCCGCTTTTTGTCGAACTGGGTCAGGCTTTTAAGAAGCATATAAAAGATGATGTTAAAGATAGTCGGAGAGAGGCAAAAGCCCTGAAATAGCTGTATTGAATATGGGATAGAGTGGGTAATCCACTTTCTTGTTTTGACGTGGAATGTCGGAAAGTTATAATAGGAGGATATCATGTTTCGCACCACATGTGGAAATTGTACCAGCGGAGTGCGAAGTGGAGGTGACTGTGGCGGATCGACTTGACAGTGCATAAAATCGCTCATCCTCGTGTGGACTATGGAAAAAAAATCGCCACGGTATCTGTTACAGGAATGGACCAATTCTTCTTTGGTCCAGTGGGGTAGTAAAACCCAAAAAGACATTATAATTTACTAACTTAGACTAATTTACTAAAGTATGTTTCGATAACTAAATGAAATAAATGTATTTGTTTACAGCACGCCGTCGTCTACTATGAACAGGATGGCGATGAAATGTACCAATTTAAAGTGCACGGTGACATTGTTACCGTGCCGGATTTTGAGATAATGCAGGTGAGAGAAAATAATCCGTCTTTCAATATTTCACCTTTATTATGAGGAAGTTTGAATAGGTTTATTTAAATTTCATTTGTTTGTTTAATGAATTGTCATTGTCTTATGTTATCTATACCGCTTGCGATCCACCTTCCTCGTTTATATCAATGAAGATGTGCCAGCGTTAGACATATATTTTTTTAATTTAACTTTTTCGGCGTAAAGTTGTGCCTTAAAGCCTGTGAAATGTGTGTTACAATTAATAAGTATGTGGCTCATCTTAGGGTAAGAATTTTCATCAGTAATACGTATATACTTGTTCAAGGTTGCTTTCCATACTATTGAAACGCAAGGCAGGACACAACCTGTCTTACACATTACAAAGTCCACTGAAATAGTCATTATGCATCAATACACCTCTATCTTGTTTGCCCCTGCTGGGCTATTTATGCCTTAAATTTTCTTATGGTGTATAATATTCTTTGTAATGATATGGCTGTGAAACTGTTATAAATAGGATAGAAAACGAATTTACCGCGTGAAATTTGTAGGACCCGACGTTTCGGTGACGTTGCAGCCGCCGTTGTCTAGGGTAAACTGTTGTTTTTTTTAAAACCCAGTTTACCCTAGACAACGGCGGCTGCAACGTCACCGAAACGTCGGGTCCTACAAATTTCACGCGGTAAATTCGTTTTCTATCCTATTTATAATGTCAAACAACCGCGATAGTCTTCGATTTGTGAAACTGTTATGCAGAAAGCAACTGAAAACTACAGCATTAATCGTTTCTAGAAGAATCACTGTGGTTGAAAGTAATAAACCGTGGCCTTCAGTCCCCGGCAAGTCTTAGATGACCAGATGGTGCAAGGAATCTCTGGATCAGCTGCAAGACACGACATGGAATTTACGAAGCAGTAAAAACTTAAAATGCTATTCAGGAAACGGAAAGGATTAAGATTGATGTCCTCTGAGTCAACAAAATGAGGTGGTCAGGTTCTAGAACACGCACGGTTGGATCCTATACTATATATTATGCTAGAATGGGTGATTGTCACCATCGAACAAGGTTAATAAATACTGTTTGCAAAAATAATGGTTTGAAAATAGACATCGAAGTTGTAGAAATCTGTTTGAGCAAGGTCTGGCGAGTATGGCGGGGTGACGAAGACTGTTTGCTGTGAAGTGTGTGGTCATGCATTGTCGTGCGGAAGCAGTGCCTGTAGTAGTTTACCTGATATTAGCAGTAAATTTGTCGTGGGTCAGTGACTCCTTTTATTAATATTTATTCTGGATAGGCAACTTTGCTAATACTTCCAGATATAGTGCAGTCATAAACAATATTAACAAGTTTTTATAAATTGATTGACATAGCTTTTATAAATTGATTGACAGAGTTTGCACTATTCACTTCAAATGATAGTTTATTCTGCATGTCCACTACACTATTTTGCAGAACTTCTTAAGATGATTAGATTAAAATTTTGCACGATTGTATTTACGCTGTAGAATAGCGTTTTAAAGACAATAACAATGATTAATTGATTGCAATTTGAAAATTTGATAGGAAGGTTCGTTCATCCTGATCGTAAGGCACAAATTTCTTCAGGCCGGCGCTGGCTGCGGGAACAACATGTATTCATATAAAACATGTTCATAAAAGCCCCATGCTATAACTGCTACATTTAAATACTATTTTATAAAGGTTTACAATCCTAATGGCTTAAAATATTTTGCATCATATAATCACAAATTATAGGATATTATTGATTAGTACTGATTCTGCAGCTGAAATGTTTATCGAAAATAATCATTTGAATTATCACAATTAATTGGATATTGGATACTTAAGCTCATTTGTTAGATCAATTGACTATCTGTATTGTAATATGAGAACATTGACCTTGTCTTGTTATTAGATATGCTATTGTTGTTCTAACCATGTTTTACTCTATAACTTTACCTTTGTGGATTCTTTTATCTACATACAATATTAGAACTAGCGACTATTGAAGTGATGAATATATAGTTAGTACAAGAGTTTGCTGTATTTATAATGTAGGATAATTTAAAAAATATGAGACCGCTTTGCATAGGATCATTTTGTGAACAAGCAGCGAAAATCAGTTGAGTAATCAAAATTACAAAAATGCATTTTTAAATTCAATACCTATACAGTAAATCCGCTTACGGACCATTTTTACGATCCCTAAAGGTTACAGGGGGAATTTTGTTATTGATTTTGTAATTTTAGTGAATCTTCACCTATTGATTTTAGATCAGCCGAGCTGTACATGAAAAAGATCTCAACCTTACAAAAGGTTGTGTAGTTCTATTTTTTTGTTATGTTGTTAGGATCTATTCCACTAGTAAAAGACCAAGTTTGTAGTTTCGAAAGAGCTGTCTAAGCTGCGAAATATTTGCACATTTTTGGGTTATTGCTCAATTTTACCCAAAGTATGCGCCTAACAGTAAGAAATATTTTTTACTCATTTTAAATCGAATAAATTAGATACAATTTAATCCTAAACCGAGCACTGTATATCCAGAAGTTTTTGGAAATTGGCTATGTTTTCCAAAATCTTAAAAATTTCACAACAATCAAAAAACAATTTTTTTGGAGATTCGGGTTCCACTCGGTGATATGAATGACTACCCGCTCTATACCATATTCAATTGGACTATTTCAGGGCTGTTGCCTCTCCCCGACGATTTTTAATATAGTTTTTAATATACTGCTGGAAAGCCTGACCCAGTTTGACAGGAAGTGGGGCTACCGTTTTAAAACGGACGGCCAATACACCTCGTCGTGCCTCGCTTTTGCCGACGACCTAACTTTCATCACCAGAAGCCCCAAGCAGCTTTCCCTGCTATTACAGAAAGTGGAGCTTTTCTGCGACTGGTCAGGCTGTATAAAAGTGAAGCCCTCCAAATGTTTTTGCCTTGGACTCGCCCGCATGGGCACAAAATTTACATCCTATGACCCCAAATTGGTCTATAAGGGCTCTAATATCTCCCTTATAGACCCAAACAATCATTTCAAATTCCTCGGCAGAAAAATCACCCATCAGGGAAAAGACGTCTCGGGCGATCATGTTATAGAGCATTTCAAAAGTTGCCTGGCGAAAATAGATGCCTTGCTAATTTCTGGCCCTCGTAAGGCCTGGATCTATGACAATTATCTAACGTCACATTTGTCATGGCCCTTTCTTATTTACGATTTTACCAAAACCCAACTGTCCCGTCTAGATGCGCTGGTGACAGCTAGTTTAAAATCCTGGCTGTCCTTAGCCAAACCAGCTGACCCCTCGACTCTCTTCAGGTCCAAACAAAATTTTGGGCTAGCGCTTAAACTGCCCTCTCTGCTCTACGCCAACTCCAGAATAACCAAAAATTCGATTCTGTGCAATTCCAAAGATCCGGCAATATCGAAGCACGTAATAAGTGGCCGTAGTGATTCAAATGATCTACAAGCCCGCGTAGACTTCCACAAAAAGTTCCTTACTGGAATCAGCCAGAATGGCACTGGTCTGGGGTATGGCAGTACAACCACTAGCGACGTGGACTTGAAGAAGTCTCTTTTGCGGGGAGATTACGACAGCAAGAGTATGGCTCATGCTATTGGCCTTCAATGCCAGAATGATTGGACAACAATTGGGGACTTTTGCATTCCGCCTCCAATGCACTGGAAGGTAATGCTCTATGACTGGACGCCAGAGATGCTGAAATTTTATTTGAATGCCTTTCAGCATACACTTCCAGACCCCAGTAACCTCGCTCGTTGGAGCTTTGCCGAGGATAGTTCTTGTCCCCTCTGTAGCAATACCCCTTGCACAGCTAGACACATTCTAGCTGGCTGCAAGGTGGCCTTAGATCAAGGACGGTACACTTACCGCCATGACAAAGTTCTCGCTGTTATTCGCGAGGTAATTAGTCTCTCAGTGGCTCGTGCCAATAAGGGTTTAACAGTATCCTCCAAACCACCAATACAGTTTGTGCGGGATGGCTCTAAAGGCAAAAAACATTTAACTACAAAACCTTTCTCAATAATCGAGAAAGCTACAGATTGGATTCTGGAGGTTGATTCGGTCTCTAAGCAGTATAAATTCCCTGAAAGTCTCGGATGCACAGCCCTCCGTCCAGATATAACTCTTTACTCTCTATCTCGGAAGGTGGCTCTTATCGTAGAATTAACTGTTCCATGGGAATCAAATATCCCAAAAGACCACGAGTACAAATTAAATAAATACCATGATCTTGCAAATGCCGTAACCCGGAACGGCTTCACTGTTCACCTTCACGCGGTGGAAGTTGGCGCTCGTGGCCTGCCAGCTAAATCTCTATTTCACCTCTTTAAAGATCTTGGCCTTTCCAGAAAAATAATCAACTCTTTCTTAGAAAAATTATCTAAAACTGCGATTTGCGCATCTCAAATTCTATGGCTTCGAAGGGGGAGTGAATGGGTGGCAAGGTAAACGCTCACATGTGGCAAGACAGCTGTCCTAAACCTACCACAGCCGGTTCGTAAGTCCGGAATCCACTGCTCACCCCCCAGAAGTGTAAAAAAAATAGTATTATGATGGGCCCGACTCCGGTCGGTGAATTCCATGGCAGCTCCGTTTGTATTTATTATTATATGATTGTTATTGTAATTGTAAACAAAGTAAGTATACCAGGATAATTAGTATAGGTTAGGTTAGATTAGTAAGTAGGCATATTAATTTAGTGGAAAAGCATATTTATAAGTGTATATTCAGCTAGTTATGATAGGAGATATAGGTTAGATTAGGTTAGGTTAGGAAGTCAATGCATCTACTTAACGTAGAAAGTTATAATAGTTAATAAAAGTATAATAGGTAATAGATAATATAAATCAGATATAAACACATTATTGTTAGTTACCCACTGAAAAGGCACTAGCCTTAGTAGGGAACTGTGACATGTAATTTGTATCTTTTTTTATGAATAAAGACTACCAAAAAAAAAAAAAAAAAAAATCTAATAGGATTACCAAACATTGCGAATTTCCGAAGAGTCGTATCTCAGAAACTTCTGGACATATGGTGTTCGGTTTAGGCTTTCATTATAGCAAATTTAAACTACTTAAAATAATATAATAATATTTTTTGCAGGACGCATACTTTACTAAATATTGAGCAAATATCGAAACAAGTGCAAACATTTTGCTGCTTCATTGGCGCAGCTTAAATAGGCCTTTCGGAGCTGCAAACTTGGTCTCTTTCTATTGGCACAGATCCTAACAAGTGTAGAAAACTATAACTAGGTGACCTTTTGCAAAGTGTGATGTATACATTGACTGGGCTATTTCCCAGGAATTTAAAAAAGTGGTCTTTAAAAAATGTCTATTCATTGTCTGTGGTCATGACTTACTAGCCTAATTGGACAAAAATTTACTAGGTACGTTTCTTTTAGGTATCTTCTGTTCATTTGAAAATTATGGCTTATACAAAATTAAGATTAGCTAACATAACCAAAAGCTTAATTGGTCGGACCTTTTATTTTTTTGGCAAATCAATATTACAGCGAAAATCCGGGATAATATATAATAAAGGTTACAGCTAACAGAAAACCACATATTTTCTTTTGCTTTCTAGGATAACCTGGTGGAGAGTAAGCACCATAGGTTGGCAAGATCTCTGCGTTCGGGAGTGTCGGATAAGGATGCTAAACCAAACGCAAACGTTCGCGATCTACTCAACGCGATCGTGGCTTATCCGCCCACTAAGCAGCTCTCCGTAGAAGAGCAGGACCTCGTCTGGAAGTTCCGATTCTACTTGAGTAGTCAGAAGAAGGCGCTCACCAAGTTTCTCAAATGTGTGAACTGGAAGTTGAACGGTAAGTGAAAGACATAGAAATACCTTTTCTCAGAGATAACCTAGGGTTACTCTTTGATCCTAAATTGCGATTCGAAGAACACGTCAGCAAAAAGGTTGGTCGGTGGCTCTATAGGAATACGCAAATACATCAGCGTCAACGTCAGAGCTCTTCTATAAGAATGTCTTGATTTTATCGCTTATTGAATGTGGCGACTGTGCCTTTATAAGAAGACTGAGCAAAGAATCCAGTGTATGTAAAGCGCTCGTGCGTGTTTTTGCTTTGACAACAGTTCCTTGCCAGGGCTCCTCTTCCTGAATGTGAGACAGCAGAAGCGACTTCATTCGCCAGCTAATTTCTGAAAGTTGTAGGTTTTCAACAACTGAGTTATTTGTTCGTATTAATTGATTTCGCTCACGGATCATCTTACCGAAAATGATGATAACCAGAATGGTTTGATGATAAATTCAGGAGGAAAATGGAAACTATGTCGACTAATAAACGACTCAATAATTAACACGTTATCGACATGTCAACAGTTTTTTCGAGGTAATTAATCGAAACAATGCACTCGCCATTAAAACCAGAATTGTTATAAAAGATACGACACTACCAAGAAAACATACAATGGACAACTTTAGTATTATGCACCTCAATATTCAAGGAGCCAGCAAGAAATCCTTAAAGACAGAAATTTTGTGTCGACAAAATGAAGTCAATTTATTATGCCTAACAGAACATTGGTTAAATGATTGTAGCTTAAGTACTACTAGTGGCTTACTACTATAGTTGTTTAAGTTCTACTCAAACAACTATAAGCTAGTAAGCCATTTCTGCAGGACTGGCCATATTCGGGGCGGCAGCTGTATTATTTCAACCGACAAATTTAAAGCTGCAGAGAGAGCCGACATCGTTAATCTCTCCCGGGAAAAAAATATCAAGCTTTCATACGTTCAAATTAATAATATTAATTACACAGTAGTCTGCGTCTACAGATTCCAGACAGCGATTTTGGCATCTTTATGAATCAACTAGGAAAAGTTATGGATCTTCTTTCTTGTGAAAATAACACAATAATTATGGCTGGGGACTTTAATATTGATCTACTGAAGCCATCGTACTTCGCAAAAACTCTACGTGACTTCTTAAGACCATACAACCTCCACAGTTTAGTTGACTTCCCTACAACAATACAAAATTTAAGCGCCACTTATATCCTGTGATATCCCGTGATAAAATTTCAGTACGAAATATATTGATCGATTTCTCAGATCACAACGCACAGCTCTTAGAATCTAAAGTCCATAAAAAACCGACTTATGGAGGGCATGTTTGGAAAAGATCATTTACCATTCCTTGCGAAAGCTTCCATGTTGAATATGAGTAAAAGAAGGCAGCTCCATCTTGCGACCCTTGTACTCAAGGTAGTACGCAATAAACAGCCGCGATATCTTTACAAGATTATGACGTGGTCCCGTAACCGGCATGTCCATTCAACACGGGCACGTGAACAACTTGCTATAATACCCAAGCACAAAACTACACATTTCCAGTGCAGCTTTTCGTATTATTCTGCGGTTGTATGGAATCGGTTGGGAATGGCTTTGCGATCGAAATCAATTGCAGTATTTAAGGACCACTTTAAAAGTTTATTATTAAAGGAAGATATTTAGATGTCATAATTTGATTTTATTTTAAAATAACTATTGCTAATTGGATTATTACTATTGTCTTCGTTTATTTATTAATTTGTAACCTGATTATTTAATGTTAAATATTTTGATTTTGATTATTTTTGATTTATTATATGTAGATTATTAAATTTATGTAATTACGTTATTTTCTTTTAATATCATTTGATGTTAAATATCTTGATTTTGATTATTTCAATTTGTGTATTTATTTGATTATGATTATTTGGATTTTTTGTTTTAAGATTTATTTGATTAGGTTATTTTATTTTAAAAATCATATACCTATGTATCAATAATTAATAGGTGTGTCCTGAAAACCAGGATAAGAGATATCCTGAGGATACCCCTAATTTGCAGCGTTTGTAGCTTTATTTCATAGTCTTTGTCTATTTATAGTTTTAATTTTTAATCTGTGTGTTCTTGTTTTTTTTTTTGTATATGTTTTTTATAACAGCTGCAAATAAATAAATAAATAAATAAATAAATAATATAGCTAAATTCTGCAACAAAATTGCCCCTTTACCTTTACCAACAACCTTTACCTTAACTTGCTCAATCCCAAGGACACTTTCTCAGAATTTTTAAGATTGTTTAACCGTAATCTTGAAGCTTGTTTTCCAAAAAAAATAACATTGCGCAGACCAACGCAAGAAACGCTCTTGGATCACTCCTGGGCTGAAAACATCACTGACTAAGCTTCAACTTTTACTGGATATCAGCAATACATCAAAAACATTTATGACCAAGCTGTGGTAGCAGCAAAACGGATTAGTATTAACCCCTGGGTGGCCACGCACGCCGATCGTAGTTTTTTGTACTATCCGTATTTATTCAATTATCGGCTCTATTTCTGCCACTGCGGTAAAAGCCTGTCATTGAATCCTGCCGTTGAGTAAGCCACCTTTATATATTAGTATGCTCGCACACACCTTCTACAAAGATGAGGGCTTTGAAAATTTTGCGTGGAATGACTGGCTTACGAAAGGTTTGTGAGAGTGGCCACCCTTCACTAGACTCCAATTGATTGAGAGCGAAGGGTGGTTCTCATCGAGAAGTTTTCTCCGTATTGAAAGTCGAAGTCGTTGAAGTTGAAGTGTTTATTCAGAAGGTATTAGTTAGTTAGTTAGTTTGTCTGGGCTTTTTCCCGCACTTGACCTCTTGATTGGGCCGTTGTGCGTGGCTCATGTTTCTATTTATGTTACTCCAGCCAACCCAGGCTGTCCCAGAAGGTTAGCAGCCTGTTTGGGTTGCTACAGGCCTCCGGGACAGATGCTGGAGATTGTAGTATTTTTGCCCGTTGCTCTGCCACGCTCCTGCATTCCATGAGCACATGCTGTGGCGTTTCTTCTTCCTCCATGCATCCTCTGCATAGAGGGCTGTCTGTCACACCTATGGTAAACAGGTGTTTGTTTAGGGGACAGTGGCCTGTCATAGTACCTATGACTTTACGGATTTTGTCCCTTTTTAATCTGGTGAGGTTGCGGGCAAGTTTTTTGGATGCTTCCGGAACCGCGTTCTTTGTTTGCCTGCATCCTGCGTTCTTTTTCCATTCTGTAAGGTGGGTTTCTTCGGTGTTCCTGCGTAGCCATGTTTTTATTTGGGCCTGGGGAATGGGCATCAAGGGTTCCGGTCCATGTAATATTTCCTTTGATCCCCTTTTGGCCAGTTCGTCTGCCGCGTCGTTTCCCAGTGAGTCGCTGTGCCCTTTAATCCATTGCAGGGTCACTCTATTTGACCCTGCAATGGATTGGAGCGCATTGTGGCATTCCAGTACAGTACAGTACAAGGTACACACATTTACTAAACAAAGCGTTAGGAGACAAACAACTAACTAACGCAGCACTTAGCACAGAAAACATAGAAACAAACGTACAGATCCTAACTACAACCCTTTTAAGTAGTTATGAACTGGCATGTCCTGTTGTAAAACCTAAAGACCCAGGAAAAAGCTCATGGTGGGGGCCAGAGCTGGAAAGGCTACGTCGAGGACTCAGGACACTCTTTAACCGAGCAAAAAATACCAGAACCAGTGAGGACTGGGATAAATACAAAACGGCACAAAAACACTACAAGAAGCGGATCAGATTCCGGAGAACAGAATCCTGGCAAAACTTCTGCAGTACCATAAACTCAACGAACCAAGCCGGAAGAATAAAGAAAATCCTAGCTAAAGGTGAGCCCAACCTCCTAGGCTCCCTAAAAAAGGAAGACGGCACTTACACAAACACAGATGTAGAAACCAGCTCAGTACTCCTGGAAACACACTTTCCTGGATGTCAAATCACAGAAGATCCTGAGTGGCCAGACGAAAACTACAGCACACCAACAACCCAAGAATGGGAAGTTGCAAACAAGATAGTAACTGAGGACAAGATAAAATGGGCCCTGAAAAGCTTCAAACCTTTCAAATCCGCAGGGCTGGATGGCATTTTCCCAGCACTACTACAATGGCAACCAACCCATGCAACAAAATACTTACTACCAATCTATAGGGCCTGCATAGCCTTCAAATACATTCCAAAGGCATGGAGAGAGGCGAAAGTAGTCTTCTTACCGAAACCGGGAAAGGAGGACTACTCACACGCCAAATCCTTCAGACCTATCAGCCTAACGTCTTTCTTACTAAAGACGTTAGAAAGACTGATGGACCGTCACCTAAGGGATGGGGCACTAAGAAATAAACAACTACACCCACAACAACACGCCTACACAAAAGGCAAATCAACAGAGTCGGCACTACACATGGTGGTGCACAAAATAGAATCGGCTCTAACAAATAAGCTGTCAACACTCGCCGCCTTTATAGACATAGAAGGCGCTTTTGACAAAACCATGCACAACAGCATAAACCACGCCCTACAAGAACTTAAGGTGGAACCAGTCACCATAAAATGGATCACGGAGCTGGTCAGCAAAAGGGCGGTCCAGATAGTGATGAATACTACCACAAGAGCGAAGGTAGTTAAAGGATGCCCCCAAGGGGGGGTCCTATCACCACTTCTATGGAACATAGTAGTGGACAGCCTCATAAAAACACTAAATGAAAGGGGCTACACTACTATTGGTTATGCCGACGACCTAGCAATAATGATTAATGGAAACGCAGAAAATATGCTATGTAAAGTCATGCGCTCAGCTTTGCAGATAGTAGAAAAATGGTGTGACGAACATAAATTGTCAGTAAATCCGAAAAAGACAGAACTCATCCTCTTCACCAAGAAGAGGAAGTTGCCAGAACTACAAGCACCAAAACTATTCAACACCAAACTCTCCCTATCTACAGAGGTGAAATATCTGGGAGTCATCCTTGACAGCAAATTAAACTGGGCGAGTCATATCGAAGCCAAAACAAAGAGGGCCTGCCTAACTTTTTGGCAGTGTCGGAGACTAGTGGGGAAAAAATGGGGTCTCAACCCAAAAATCACACTCTGGCTGTACACATCAGTCATCAGGCCCTCTCTGACTTATGGATCAGTTGTATGGTGGCCCAGAACACAACTGACCACAGTGAAAGCGAGACTCCAGAGCCTGCAACGCTTAGCGTGTGTAGCAGCCACTGGATGTATGAGAACCACACCATCGGCCGCACTAGAGTACCTCCTAAACATGAGACCTCTGGATCTTGTCATCCAAGAGGAGGCTAAGGCAGCCGCTCTAAGACTAAGAGCAAATGGACTGTGGAAACAAAACACAGAAACACCACACTCAAAAATTCTGAAACGGGTTCTAGAAGAAATACCTCTTCTGGACGCACCCATGGACAGGATAATATGCCATCATGTCTTTGATCGAAGATACAATATCCAACTCATTGCAGAACCAGCAGATCACTCTGGTACAAATGAAGTAAGGATATACACAGATGGCTCCAAAACCACTCAAGGTACCGGAGCCGGCGTCTTCTCAAATGATCTAAACATCAAAATATCAACTACCCTAGGCAACCTAAATACGATCTTCCAAGCAGAATGCATTGGCATCACCAGAGCAGCACAAGCAGTTGCAGCCAAAGATGTCGGAGACCTAAGCTTGAAATTTGTCTCCGACAGTGCCTCCGTGCTACAAGCGCTAGCAAAAAATACTATTCAGAAGGTATGTAGTAGGTTGCCAGTTCGTAACGCCTTGATTAATATTTCACCGGTGTGTAGGTAGTGTGGGCGCGAGGTGAAGTCGTGGTTGTGTGTCCGAAGTGTGAAGCGCCGCGATAGATTCGAAGATAATGATGGTCGCGTATACTATGCGTGGTTTGTTGACTCGAAGATAATGAAGAGCACGAGTACTTGTAGATGAGCGGTTACTGTCCGCCAGGGAATGATAAAATATGTGTCGAATGTACTGCTTTTTATATGGTATGTAGTGATGCAATATTTATGAGTGGGGTGAGAAATAAGTGTGTCAATTCGTATCGATCAGAAGAAATGACATAAGTCATCGTTTGACTGTGCATAAAATGCCGAATTTAGTTGGAAATCAATTGCAGCTGACTCGTGTATATTCGAGCGTGTTTGCGATTTCGATTCTATAGAAATTACTTTTTTGTTGTGGGTATGTTGGACCGAGTCTCCAACAGGTTAAAGAAGAAATAGTAAACTCTAGAAATCAGATACAGGCCATTTGGAAAATTATCAATAGAGAGTGTGGAAACAAAGGCAATGACCATGACAATATAATCGAAGTAATCCATGACAATATAAGATATTCGGAACCAGAAGAACTAGCGAACATTTTTAATGAGTTTTATCAATGCTTGTAATACTATAAATAAGGCGCTGCCATCCAGTCAGAAGGCTAATAATATAGTAGCAGTCCCAGTATCTATATATCTCTATCCAATTACTGAAACGGTGCTAATTTCCTGTATAAAAGGCCTGAAGTCTAAATCTGCAACTGATATTTGGGAACATTCCATAAAACTTTTAAAGATGTGTCCACCATAATTACACCCAAATTGCTTCCGATTTTGAATAGCTGCCTAAAACTAGGAGTCTTTCCTTCTAGGATGAAAATACCGAAAGTACTTCCTATTCATAAGAAAGGTTCAAAAACAGAACCAAATAATTTTCGCCCAATATCTTTGGTGCCTTGTTTTGCAAAGGATAAAAAGAACATACTATTCAATAGCCAGTTTGTATTCAGAAATCATAAATCAACCACCATGGCAATTGGGGAACTAGTAAAGCTCATCTTAAAAGCCTTGGACAACTCTCTAAATCCGCTCGCAGTATTCTGTGATTTGTCCAAGGCTTTCGATTCTGTCAATCGTGATATCCTTCTACATAAACTGGAGCTGTACGGATTTAGAGGCAGAACTCTCGATTTACTAAATTCATACCTAAAAGATAGGTCTCAAATTGTGGAGATAAAGAAAATTAAATCACTCCCAAAACCTATTATATGTGGAGTACCTCAAGGTTCTACTCTGGGTCCGCTATTATTTATTATTTTTATAATGATGTGGGTAATTCAATGCCCTTAAATTATAATACATTACTATACGCAGATGACACTAGTTTTGTATTCCAAGGTACAACTAGCGATGAAGTACGACATAATGCCAACAAATGTCTCTCTGTAGCTAGTAACTGGTTTAAAACGAACCAATTATTATTAAATCCCACCAAAACCGTAGCCATGAATTTTGCCTTAAAGAATGTTTAAACAGTTAACAATATCAATATCGGCATGGACTCTAATGAAGTTCAGGTCGTTAAGACTGTCAAATTTCTGTGTATTACAATAGACCAGAAATTAAACTGGAGTCCACATATAGAGGGCTATCCAAGGAACGGTGTTCTGCTATTTATGCCATATGAAAAACCAAATTTCTAGCCGGTGAACAAGCCACAATCAGCATATACTATGCATGCTTTCATTCGAAGATGGCTTAATTCATTCGAGGATGATCTTAACATGGGGTAATGCACCAGATAGCCATCATATTTTTATACTGCAAAAGCAAACTTTCAGGACGATATTTGGGTTAAAAAGAGACGATCACTGTGCTCCGATCTTTAAAAATAAAAAAATATTGACAAAAATCTTTAAAAATAAATAAATCTGAATTTATATATCAGTGCTTAATTTATGCGAAAGCAAATTTGAAAAACGAGGAAAAGCATTCGAGTCTGCATGAACATAACACTCGCAATAAAAATAATGTAGTAATTCCCAAAGTGCGGCTTTCTTTATACCAGAGATCATTTTTATATTTGGGGTTTTGTACTGGAATGCCACAATGCGCTTCAATCCATTGCAGGGTCAAATAGAGTGACCCTGCAATGGATTAAAGGGCACAGCGACTCACTGGGAAACGACGCGGCAGACGAACTGGCCAAAAGGGGATCAAAGGAAGTATTATATGGACCGGAACCCTTGATGCCCATTCCCCAGGCCCAAATAAAAACATGGCTACGCAGGAACACCGAAGAAACCCACCTTACAGAATGGAAAAAGAACGCAGGATGCAGGCAAACAAAGAACGCGGTTCCGGAAGCATCCAAAAAACTTGCCCGCAACCTCACCAGATTAAAAAGGGACAAAATCCGTAAAGTCATAGGTACTATGACAGGCCACTGTCCCCTAAACAAACACCTGTTTACCATAGGTGTGACGGACAGCCCTCTATGCAGAGGATGCATGGAGGAAGAAGAAACGCCACAGCATGTGCTCATGGAATGCAGGAGCGTGGCAGAGCAACGGGCAAGAATACTACAATCTCCAGCATCTGTCCCGGAGGCCTGTAGCAACCCAAACAGGCTGCTAACTTTCTGGGACAGCCTGGGTTGGCTGGAGTAACATAAATAGAAACATGAGCCACGCACAACGGCCCAATCAAGAGGTCAAGTGCGGGAAAAAGCCCAGACAAACTAACTAACTAACTAACTATTTGGGGTTTGAATTTTTCAACTCGTTGCCAGCAGAAATTAAAATACTTCAAGAGGTTGCATTTAAGAAATGCATAAAAAGAAACAACCATCCGTGCTCTCTATAATTTTGATGAATTTGACAAGGCCGTCTTAATTTTTTTTAAATAATTTAACATGTATCAAATGACTGTCTTTGCCTTCTTCGGAGCAGATTCGTCAGGAGAAGTCCACTGTTTCGACAGCTGCTTGGTCTTTGGTGTGTAGTGGTGGATCCATGTTTCGTCCACGGTCACAAATCAGTGAAAAAACTCCGTTGGATTACGCTTCAACATGGCCAAACGCTCCTTCGAAGTGGTCACGCGATTTTGCTTGTTGTTCACAGTCAGCAAACGCAGCAACAATCGCGCCGGTAGCTTCCTCATGCCCAAATGTTCATGCACAATATTTTGCACTCGTTCATATGAGATGCCTGTAGCCTCTACTATTTCGCGCAACTTCACTCGACTATTGGCTAAAACGAGATCATGGACTTTGTCGACCATTTCCTCATTTGTGGCCATTTTTGGACATCCACTGCGTAGTTCATGCTTGGTGCTCGTATGGCCACGTTTGAACTCGCTCACCCAGAAACTGACAGTCGAAAATGAAGGTGTGGATGTGCCATGAACTTTCTGCAAAATATCTCGTATCTTACTTGCCGTTTTCCCATCCATCCAGAAATGTTTAATCACTGGACGAAATTCGTTTTTTTCCATTTTTGCAAAAGTGCCTGACTTGCTTCACAAAACTGCCTGTGCTACGTATCTGTTTGAAAATTTGACAGCTTTCCTTAAATACGTTGGTGTTGCCAACCATCACAACCATTTCGCGATACGCTCGCCATCCGGTCGTTCCGGAAACTTCAATCTACCCTCTTGCATTACACGACCACATACATATAAACACTTCAAGTAGGGTTAGTTGTAAGAGATTGTCGTTGATTATAGATGTGCCCATTGTGACATTTCACAATATAGAGTAGAAACAAATAAAACAATATTTAATACACATCTTTTAAAATGATACATTCTAGGTAGTTTTACACATAGTAGTATAATTAATTGTTATTTTAATTGTTGGTATACAGGTGAAGTGCGACAAGCCCTGTCAATGATGGAGCTGTGGGCTCCGATGGATGTTGAAGACGCCCTCGAACTGCTGTCTCCAAACTTCAGCCACCCAGCTGTTAGGCGCTACTCTATAACGAGGCTGAAGCAGGCGCCGGATGAAGATCTGATGGTGTACCTCCTCCAGTTAGTGCAGGCGCTCAAGTACGAGAGCTTTGATGAAATCAAAGAAGGTAAAATGAAACATTTTAAAAATACTTTCCCGTCCCATTAACTGACCAGAAGGGGAAGTGTTGTGAATGCGCTAAAAAGATTTCCAGATAAAGATGGAAATATCAATTTTGAGCCCCCCTGAGAGGATTAAGACTGTGAGGGACCACCCCTCACTAGACTCCAAGTTGTTCGGTGTGAGGTGGTGGTATCAACTTACGAGTTAACTCCGTATTGAAAGGCGGTTTTGAGTGAAGCACAAGGTATTTATTGAACCGATTGAAATTTTGATATTGCCAGTTATAACGCTTCCCGAACAGGTTATGTCGTCGCGAGTGTATTGATGCGCGACTGCAGTTACGAGGGTATATGGATGAGGATTGTATTTGTGCTCCTAGTATCCTGTACTGGGCACGGCTCCCGTCTGTGGCATTACAGACTGATGCTTCGTGACTGGGAATGATAAGGAAAGGAAACCAAGGAGTCGGACTCGTTAAGCGACCTCGTGAGAGGGGTACCGAGTATGCCGTCGCAACCTTGGGGGAGGTGATCACTCGAGGAATGATACTTTGGTTGCTTTTTCGCCGGTTTATATAGGCCGGGAAATGATGCAATCCGAAATATTCCGAGTAAAAGTATTGTTTCATCGTGCTGATTCATTGCTGCACGAGTCAAAATAATAGCTGAATTGTGTCAGTGTATTTCACTGGAAATCGATGCATTTGTTGATCGCACGTAACTGTACTTAACCCCTTGAGTATGATACGACCAAATCTGGTTCTGAAACAATTATCCGTTGAGTATGATACGACCAGATCTGGTTCCGCGTTTTTTTCACTTCTTTGACGTTCTCATATTTATTCATAATTATCTAATTGTTTTACAAAATGATATTTAAATATTCTATATTCGAAATTTCAATGCAATCATTGTGCAGTTGTTCTTTTTATGATTGGTGTAGTAGTTTCGTAGTTATAGTACTTTAAGGTCGATGTCGCCGAAAATCCTGCAAAAGAGACAGATGCATCCATGAAAATACCCATTTACTCCAAGGGTTAAGGGCCGTTACAAGACCATTTCCAGATTGTAGTCTGTCTGTCTGTATGTCTGTATGTGTATATATAAGCCTCCACAATAGCGCTCAAACGCTTATAAATGGAGTTCATTGCGCTTCATTCATTACTTACATTTGAATTTCCTACTCTATGATTCGACTTAATACAATCATTTGATTGACGTCCGTGACTGACGGATGAAACAGACAGCAGCGTGAACGTGCGTCTGTGACGAAACGTCTGAAAAGATAGGTTATGTTTTGACGTCTAAAACATTTCGGTTGGTTGTTGTGAACTTTAATGTTGTTTCTCTTATCAGGTAGGTATAGATGTAAAAACATGTACTATAAACACCAAAACAATGTTATTGTAATAAAAATCCAATCTTTGCAGAGCAACTCAATATCTTTTCATTTCACGACAATCATAAAGTGTGTATAAAAACATAAAACAACATTTCTGCAGCTACTTTTAACAACAATGGAAAAACTAAGGCTTGAATTCGAAACTACAGAATTCCGAAGCAAGGCGAAGATCCGAAAGCAAATAAAATCTGCATAACCTCAATTACCAACGTCAACAATCATACGTTTTTAATACCAGAAAAATTACAACCGGTAAGGCTACACGAGGCACTTATAAGGACTCCAGGATTTATAAAAGTGAAAACTACACTACAAAAAATACCTGAAAGTAGACAAGTATAGATTTCTATCAAAGAAGAATTAAACGGTATCTATATGGATGAAGATCATAATATGCAGTTTAATCTGATTGAACTGAAATTTGGTATGCAGGCGTCATTTGGTCATGGCAAGAGTTGAAAAGATTGTGGTTGAAATTAGTCCACCAGGGGGCGCACTAGTCATATAATTCTCGAAATATTGGACTTAGATGCTTGAAATTTGGTACACAGATGTCTTGCTAAGCCAAAATCACATTGTGACAATATTTAAATTCCAGAATATTAACACCAAGCCATCCGAGGCTAGTCGAGAACAGAGTTCTACCACCGGCTGAGAGAGAGCGGTCATCGATTTTATTTATGAAATTAATATTTAGATGAAATCAGTTCTTGGCTACTTGCCCGGAAAGTCTTTGGGTGACACAACCAAATTTTTCTTTCCCTATGTTTTTCTTGAGGGGGCTGATGGTGTATGCAGCATGTTGTCATCCCAGGTGTCTGAGCTGTAGGAAACTCCTGGTGGACCCAAAGGGGCAGCTTACAGTTCCATGCAGCTTGGGTCACTATGACCTCATTATCTTGGGTCGGCGAAACTCATGGTACAACTCCCATCCGGTAGCCTCCTCGAAGAGAGGCAAACCTGGAAAGGACTCTGTTTCCCCCTGTCATGGCTGGGTCGTCGATATGGGATCGGATCCTCTGGGGGAGGACCTTGGATGCTGCTGGGTGGTTTGCGCGTCAAGTGGCATTCACTAATCGACTGCACTCCGGTGAATACCCGGGGGATCTGGAGATGGTCTTATAAATTTCCTAAGAAGCGAGGTAGGTTATTGAGCTGTTGTCAACTATTCTTGAAACGACCCGTTGGCCACCTAATACCGTGTGGTCTACATTCCTTGACAAATTCAGACTTAATTAACTTTGATATCAGGTAGAGGCCGTGCAAGCGACTTCGAACCTGCGACCAGACTGGAGACCAGATAAAACTGGCCAAATCTGGTATTTACGGTGTGAGGTCAGCCCGTTGTGTTCTCTTCCCTGTGCCTTGCGGTAAGGCGTTGGACTCTCACGGGCATGTTGGCATAGTTAGAAGGTGGACTATGTCGTCCCTAAGTCTGTGCTTTCACCCCACAGTTGAAAGAATGATTTAATATTGTGATACCTTTCTGGGGTGGCGGGTTCGTCTCTAATAGTTGACAACTCCAAATGTGGGCTCAGAAGTTCTTGATCCGCTCAAAATCCACTCTCGTCATAGACATGAAATATTAGTCTAAAATTATAGTTTAGCACCCTAAACAGTTACGGTGTTGTAAGTGAAAAATCTGAGAGATGTGATGTATATATTCGAATTGACATTTTTGTTAATACTTTTGTTGCAGTATATAAGCAGTTAACTCCGGGGAGAGATGGCGGCAGCACTTGTTCAGATTCCGATGGAAAAATTCAAACAAACTCATCGAAGGCCCTCAGTATGGAGAAGAAGGGCAGCTCTTCTAGTCTATTATCAATAGGTAAGAACATTGGAAAAAGTGGCAGATGTACCAAGAATACCCCCTCGGAAACATGAACCTTCATTAACCCAGTGGTTACTGAAACTTTTTTTTTTGTCTCGTATCACAGTAGTTTTTTAAGTATTGTTACCTTGATGCATATAGTAAACATGGAAAAATAAAATAAAAAAATGGAGTTTTCAGGAATGCTCGGAAAATGCGGATTGTTTTAACGATCAGTAGTAATAGGCAGGTAGGTTAACGCTCATATAACTACTATTTTTATCGATTGTATCCTATTCTAAATTAAAGAAACACAGTTATTACTATGAAAAAGGCTTTATTATCTAATTGAAAAATGTTAACCCAGATTCCCCGAAGGTCCTTTATAAAAGTCGAGTGACAAAAATATAATTTTAAATTTTATGAGGGTAGTTTGATATCTTGTGTCAGCACAAACGCAAAGAGGGAGTTAGTTATTATTATATTTCGTGTGTTGAGTGAAGCACAGTTGTGTTTTGTCGATTTTAAAATAATACCAATATACGGAAAAAAATATGTCAACTTTCAGATGAGTGTTTTTTAAATATTTTATTGTTTGAAATACATTTGAATCGTGGTTTAATATAAGAAATAACTTATATTTCATAGCTAACTTTTAATTTTTACATTTATTATTTATTTTGATTATTTTTAGGGTATTTTAAATATTCGACCTTTATAACGGACCTTAGTAAAATACACTATCAAATTTTGCCTATTTTAGAAAAAACTTGAAATTGCACGAAATCATTGAGGCGTTGGAGGCTGATGGTGATTTTATTGTGCCAGATACTATTTATATTAATCCTCCTGAAAATGCAAATGAATACAACACCGATGAGGATTCTGGTGCTGAGGATTCAGTAACATTATCAAATCTGCCCGGATCGCAACTTCAAACTGAAACACAGATTGTTAACTTTGTTGAGGACTATGACAGTGAGGATGATGTGCCTCTTTCGCAAATTGCCAAACGACGTTGCGCAGGTGACACTTCGACTTCGAGGGAGAGTTGTACTCCATCAGTTATACATACGTATGATCTACCTACATCGTATGACTGGGTCAAAAAAGATCTTGAAGCAGATCTGTCATCTCAAAATTGGGAAGCAGTTATGGACCGCGTCGAGAACCAAAAGAATATTTTGAACAGGTTTACAACGAAGATATTCTAGAGATGATCTTGAAGTATACTAATAATTATGTATGAACTGAAAATGAGAAATATAAAGGCAACAGGAACGATCAGAGAAACCAGACTTTCACAGTGTCCTCTTCCTAAAAACAACGTTTATAAAAAAACAGAGCGTGGGTCATTTGATTTCAGAACCTCCAGAAATGCTGAAATAATTGCGTGCAAGTGCAACGTCACTGTTGCCTCTAACTCTGAATCTGTATACCCCACTCAAAGTGTGAGGCGTTTTTCACGGAAAGAAAAAAAGTATATTGAAGTTCAGCAATCTAAAAATATAAAACTGTATAATGAGAACATGGGGGGTGTAGATCGCTCAGATCAAAACATCAGTCTATACAGAACCACGATAAGAGGCAAGAAGTGGTATTTTCCACTATTTACTTTTTCCATTGATATGACCTGTCAAAATGCTTGGCAATTATATAAAGGAGATGGTGGTTCTATGGATCAACTGGCATTCAGACGTAGTGTAACTATTGCACTTTTGAACAAGCATAAGAAAGCTGGAAGTCGACCTCCAGTCAGGAAAAATGATTCTTTGTTAGAAAATATCAGGTAGGACAATGAAGGCCATTTAATTTCTTACAAAGAAAACCAAGCTAAATGTGCTTTTTGCCATAAAAAGGCTCAATTCTACTGTGTAAAGTGTGAGAAAACCTTACACCCTAAAGACTGCCTCATAAAATATCACACTAAATATTTACCTTCTCGGAGTCTAAATTTAATTACAATTCTTGTTTTTGTAAAGAAAACTAAATAAAGTTGATTTTTGTGCAAATTTGATATCGTATTTTCCTAAGGACCTTTTAAAAGGACGCTGAATTTCAGGAAAACTGTTGAACCTAGAATTTTTTCAGTAATTTTTCCTGAATTCTTAACTCAAAATTACCCTATATCCAAATTTTTATTAAAATATGTTGAAAAAAAAATTTCAGGGGTATCTGGGTTAATTAACAAACAAGTTGATGTAGGAGTATGGTAAGTAACAAAACATGTTTTAGGGTGAAAATGGATTTTACACTTTTGACAAGTGAAGTTTGTATTTGTTTTGCAAAGCGAACATCGAAGCTGAGAGTCATTGTACTCTACTAGATGATCAACTCTATTGTAGCCTGAAGTTTCCCTGTAAGTTCTAGGAGTGGGACAAGGACCGCGTTTCTCAGTTTTTTTATATGTTTCCTATGTTTTATATGTTTAATATATACCTCTGGCAATAGTTCTCCGGAATTTGAGATGATCGTACTCTCCTCCATTATTTTTCTAAAGTTGCCACGCATTGTGAGTCGCCAAGCAGTGACAGAACAATGAGATATACCATTTCTTGCCGCGGATAGATGTACGATAAAGACCAATGTTTTCATTGTAGCTTTTTATAATTGCAGGCTGATCGATGTATACATATTTTTTCTGCTGCTGCGAGAACCGTTTAGCTTTACGTAAGGGTTCGATGTTTTCTGTATTGGATGCTACTGACACCACACTATTATCATTCCACTTGCAAACTAAAATATGCTCTGGTTGGCTAGATTTGTACTTGAATGTGCCTCTTTCTCCTTTCTTGAATTCTTTATTAGACGGCAAAGGACACTTTTTTGTACGGTCTTTTTTTTATATGCGAATTGTATAACTTAAACCTGCTTTTTATACTATTTAAAGTACATTAGAGCCGCGGTTATCCGACCCCAGACTAACTGAGTTCCGGGTTAATCGAGGAGAACTTAAAGATTTTTTTAAGAAGTAACTATAAATTAGTCAATTTTTACTATACATTACTGTATTTTATAATTTATGCATGCTTGTATTCTATTGCATTTTCAACTGACTACATGTAAATATGTAATAGATGTATTATTTTACTTCATTGACTATGCTTTTATTCATTTTAAACTTTACGGTATGTTTCCCCCTCGATTTACGACAGAGCCTGTGTTATCCGAGTTTTCAATTATCTGAGACACCCTCGGTTAACATTACCTTGGATAAGCGAGTTTCTACTGTGCCTTCAATAAAAATCAATGTATTTTTTGCATTCATACAAACTTTGGAATCCTTATATTGCCAAGGACATCAACCTGCTTGAAAGTATACAACGTAGAGCGACAAAACTGCCAAAAACCCTAAGAAAAACACCCTATGAACATAGATTAAAAATCCTCAAACTGACAACTCTGGAGCAACGGAGACACAGAGGAGATCTCATAGAGACATACAAAATACTGAGGCAACACTACGACTGCCCAGAGTTGGAAAGCATGTTTGTGTTCAATTCAAACCATCACTTAAGAGGTCACAGCCTGAAACTCAACGTTACAAGCTTTTCAACTGAAGCAAGAAAGCACTTCCTGACAAACAGAATCGTGAACAGCTGGAATAAACTGCCCGAGGAAGTTATTGAAGCACCAACCATAAACGCATTCAAAAATAGACTTGATATATATTTAAAAAATGACATAAAAAAAGAAAAAAAAAAGAAACAGCAACACCAGTGAATTTTATAGATATGAACACATCAGCGTTAAGCTGCTAGTTCATCAACAAATAATAATAATAAACTTATTAAATTCAATCCGAAATCAGGGTTGTTAAAATGACTATTTTGAACACTGAGCAGTATGATTTCCAGTACTAGTTTATTATCAAATTTTGGTGTGTCTTAGGTTATCTACATCCTGTAAAACTTCGATGATATACAAGATTTTTGAAATAATATTGTTTTTGATATAAATTTGTATTTCTTTCTTCTATAGATTCTACACACAAGACTCAAATTCCTTTAGATAGATCCTCCACAGATGAGCAGTCGTCGAGTGGAAATAATCTTAGCCAGTCAAACAATGCAAATAGCGGCAGTATTTTCTACAGGTTAGCAACTATTTTACTATTTTAAGACCGGTTGAATGATCATAAAGGTTAAACAATAGTGTTCATACTATCTGGAGAGTAAAGGCTTTGAATATAATAAATAGTGTTTAATATTTGTTTAATGTAAATATAATAAACGCAGATAAGGGAGAAAGTGCTGCTTGTCATTTAAGTCAACACTGCTCCATGCGTAGAGCATTATAATTTAGTTCAATAAAAACGTCACTATATTTCCTATCTATTATATGTTTGTTTCTAATGTTTTCCTTTCATTTCTCATTTAAACCTGTTTCTTTTTTGCTTGCTTAGCACTTCATTAGATTGATTAGAGATCATGGGCACCTCGCCGCACCTTTGATTTCCTACATGGCACCCCAGGGTGCCGTGGCACACACTTTGAGAACCTCTGGACATTGATTATATAGAATACTAGCTGACCCGTGCCCACTTCGTTGGGCGGTAAAACTTTTTACTTGTGATGAAATTATGAGTGTGGTTCGGTTAGTACTGAGTGCTATGATTTATTTCCTGACTGCCAAAAGAAGGGTTATATTTTTACTGCATATGTGTGTATGTATTTGCATGCCAATTTTACTTTATTACGTTATTTGTGTCTTCTTGTGAGTGTCTTATCTCTTTAACCATTTATGCAGTAAAAGGGAAATTATATGCAGTAAAAGGGAAAAGTCTTCTGTTTTAAACACTTGAGACGATAAATTAAATTATTTTGATATGAATTTTTTATTGTTGATAATATGACCAATAAACATGACCTACCGATTTAAATTATTTTTGTAATGTAAAAAAGTACTTTTTGTGACTTAAATATAAAATTTAGACATATGCTGTCGCTGACTATTTTGTAGGCATTACCAAGCTCTACAACTTTTCTCTAGAACTTAATCATATATCTCTCATCGCTAAAGCAGCGTTCCTAAGAAACATTTTCATTCGACCGTTTTTTCTCCGACTTACTTTGCAAATCCAACTACCACGAAAAAGTCTTTTCATTTTTCGGATTAATATATAGCCCTATGACACTCACAACTAACGTGGTTTTCTATTGGTAAAATAATTTTCAAAATCGGTTCAGTAGATCCAGAGATTACTTCCTACAACCTCACAAACTTTACCTCTTCATAATATTAGTATAGATTAGGTTGCTCAATGCTGTATTCCATTTTGGCAGCTAGGATTTTACTACGAAACGCAACATGTAGATGGCACTCATAGTTCTAAATATTGATTCATTTTCTCTTATGTTCAATATAAAGGCGTTATATTGAACGCGGCAATATACGGCTGTACAGTATCCTATAATAATATAATATCCTATAATAATATAATAAAAAATAATAATATAATAAGAAACAAATTTTGAAATCATAGCTCTTATTATTTGTTATTATTTACATAAAAATTACATTTGTTAATTTGGAATACAGGTTTCAATAAGTAATAATTATGCTCTTTATCATTTAGATAGTCTAGTAGATGGCATTCTATCTCCATATTATTTCTGTGATGTAATCAGCCTATATAAAAATGCAAATGAGGCACTAATATTTGAATATTGTTATTGTTACCATTGATCAATCAGTCCTTTATAAAAAAAAAACATTCATTATCGATGTTATTATAGATGACCAAATAAATCGATATTAGTTTGGCCGTCAATGCTATCAGCGCCTCCCGCATTTCGCCGGCGCAGAAGGGTTCCCAAAATGTACTATGAAGTTGAGCAACCTCATAACCATAATAATTGCTTTGACATGTCACCGGCATAGAAGGGTTGCCAAAATGTTGGGCAGTCTAATACCCTATATCAGGGCTGTCCAACTCTAAGTGCCCCAAGGGCCGCTTCTAAAAAAATGCGGTTTGAAGGGCCGCATTATAAAATACTTCATATGCAACTTTATCAGTGTGTTTTAATAGGTATAATATAAAAAAACGCATTTGTATTATTATTTTAATTTATTCAAAAAATATCAAATTCTAAATAAAAATTTGGGAAATTTGAGGATGTTGGTTTTCACTAACTAATGCATCAATATTAACTTTAATATCTGTTGTTTATAAACGAAGCAACTGAGTGAGTGATTTATCAGAGAGAGAAATCTGTCAAAAAACTTCGCTGCAAACTTGTATTTGTCGCCAGTGGAGTCACACGTTATTTTATTTGTATTTTATCGTTAATATAAGTATTGTGCATATTTCGTATTTGAGGGTAATTTATACATTTAGAGGCCCGCTCTGCGGGCCGTAAAAAGATGAGGTCGCGGGCCGCATGCGGCCCGCTGGCTTCATGTTGGACAGCCCTGCTCTATATAATCAATGCTCTGGACCAGACAATATGTTTGGCAAAACAGCATAAAAATAAGATAGGCACTTTGGACTTTTCACGAACACTATGTAATATTTTTCTTGGTGTATTATATTTCTTAAATTAGTTTTTAAACAATGTATTAAGCTGGGCATTGACGGTCAGTTTTTCGCGTCAGTCTAGACGTAAAACTGTGGCATCACTCCAAATGATTTTACGCCAACTAGATTTCCCCACTCACTGGCGTCACTCCGGCTCTTCAGTTTTCGACCGGCCGCATAAAGAACGTGTTCTCTTTGCGGACGTCCACGAAATAAAAATGGATTCCGATTCCCAAGATGAAATATTACTTGTTACTGCGGCTACTGTTTGTTGCCGTATACTCACCAGAAAACAAAAAAGACAGCAAATGATAAAATAATGGCTAAAAAAAGGATCCTGAGTCTGAGGACCGAGTGACTGGCGAAACTATTTAAGGATAGACGAAGCGACATATTTCAAGCTTCTAGAACTTGTAACTCTATATATTGCTAAACAAGATTATACTAATATGAGACAAGCTTATAAACCCTCATGAGAGATTGACTGCCACTCTTCGATTCTTAGCATCGGGAATGAAATCTGACTTCTATAATATCTAATTCGATTTTATAAATAATATCTAAATAAAATTCGAATATTCTATCTAATTAAAATCTTATGCAGCTTTTTGTCGATAATGTTTTTTTTTTTTTATAATTTCTGTCCGTTACTTTCTATATTTTTCGATGAATTCTATCATTATGATACGTCCAGATGACGACGATGACGCCGCCATGATAAAAACAAAAACACAGCACGCGCAATCATAGCGGGCACTGCGAGCGAACTGACGCGTTGGATTGCAGATTGCGCACTCACGGTCAGTTTGGCGCGACGCGCCAGTTGGATTATGGTAGCCACGGAAAAATTTCGTGGCGCGTCGTCAGTTAAAATTCTGGAGTGATGATTCGACACTCACGATCAAATTTTGGATGCACGCCAGTTCAACTGACGCGAAAAACTGACCGTCAATGCCCAGCTTTAGATTGCGTAGTCTGCAAATATGCTTTCATGAAAATTAAATGACATAATTTTTTCCACAGCGATTGCATAGAGGAAGTAAAAGAGGAGAAGCTTAATCTAGCCTCGTTCCTGATTCAAAGGGCGTGCTGCAACTCGGCCCTCGCTAACTATCTGTACTGGTATCTGCTCATCGAGTGCGAGGATCAAGATACACTAGTCAAGCAAGATAGCACCGTCAGAGAGATGTATCTCACCGTTATGAAGATGTTCTCGCAGACTCTGGCGAAAGGTATGTTGCTTGCGGCCGAATTCCGAATCCCACCAACCAATCAGGGATTTTCGATCTTTAGTCGTTGAATATTCAGTAGCATATGTAATATAGTGAGACTGGTGGACCAACATCGAAAGAGACCTCAAGAAAGCCCAATTGTCCTAACCGACAACCCAAGATCGTTTTATCTGACGCAGAAAAGTGAGAACAACCCCAGTTAGTTAGTTAGTTTGTCTGGGCTTTTTTCTCGCACTTGGCCTCTTGATCGGGCCGTTGTGCGTGGCTCATGTTTCTATTTGTGTTTATGTTACTCCAGCCAACCCAGGCTGTCCCAGAAGGTTAGCAGCCTGTTTGGGTTCGGGACAGATGCTGGAGATTGTAGTATTTTTGCCCGTTGCTCTGCCACGCTCCTGCATTCCATGAGCACATGCTGTGGCGTTTCTTCCTCCTCCATGCATCCTCTGCATAGAGGGCTGTCTGTCACACCTATGGTAAACAGGTGTTTGTTTAGGGGACAGTGGCCTGTCATAGTACCTATGACTTTACTGATTTTGTCCCTTTTTAATCTGGTGAGGTTGCGGGCAAGTTTTTTAGACGCTTCGGGAACCGCGTTCTTTGTTTGCCTGCATCCTGCGTTTTTTTTCCGTTCTGTAAGGTGGGTTTCATCAGTGGAGAACAACCCCAAATAATGGGAATAGGAGAGTATGAAGACGATATGTAATATATAAGAGAGTGATAACTATTCCTCATTAATATTATTATCATTATTTATTCTGGACAGGCAGCTTTGCTGATACGTCCAGATCAGATAAACAATATTGACAAGTTTTTAGGTACAAATCGCGTCTGTTTTTAAATTGATTGACAGAGCTTGCACTAATCATTTCAAATGGTAATGTATTCCACATGTCCACCACTTTATTTTGCAGAACGTTTAAACCCTAGATTACTAACCTTTGTCGATTCGACGACGCGGATTAAAAAAAACCCGTGTAAACTTCTAGCGATTGCATCTCTTTTATACTACTATTAATATCAAGCAACCCGTTGCCCCCGGAATGGACGGTGCTACTTAGAGTGTAGTAAGCTTGTGTGCGCCATTACAGCAATCGTGGGTCGTCGACTTAACGAAGGTTAGTAATCTAGAGTTAAAAGGATTATATTCAAATTTTGCGCGGTTGAGTTGTTTCCTGTTTACGTCAAAGATTTGTGTTAACGTTGAATTTGTAAATATTCTCTAGCTCGGGTAGGTACATTGTAATAATTTGTGAGACTTTTATACATCTCAATCAGACCCTTTCTTTGTCTTCTTTGTTTGAGAGTAGTCAATCTAAGTAATTCCAAGCGATCTTTATAATTCCTAATATTCAGGCTCGCTGGAATTTTGGTTACCCTTCGCTGTGAATATTACCATAATTGCTCTCTCAAAGTTTGATCTAGCCGTCTTCATACACCCTGAAAAACTTCTATTAAGGTGATTCGTCGCGGTCCGAGGAAACTATTCTGATAATAGATGGCGTTGTAAGCAATATTAACAGAAAAATACGATTTTTAGCTCTCTCAGTGCAGTAAAAATTACGAAATAAATTTACCGGGAACTTTACATATACACGGTTCGATGTACTTCGTATCACCGCGATAATCAACCGCATTACGAAATTAATGGGGAAAACAGACCAATTTCGGTTCAGAACCGAAATTGGTCTGTTTTCCCCATTAATTTCGTAATGCGGTTGATTATCGCGGTGATACGAAGTACATCGAACCGTGTATATGTAAAGTTCCCGGTAAATTTATTTCGTAATTTTTACTGCACTGAGAGAGCTAAAAATCGTATTTTTCTGTTAATATTGCTTACAACGCCATCTATTATCAGAATAGTTTCCTCGGACCGCGACGAATCACCTTAAAACTACAATTTTGTATACTTATAGGACGCTCAATGTCAAACTTATAGGGCATCCTTCGAAAGCGTTTTTAGTGTACATTTTTTTAAATATATTTTTTTTACAGGTAGTCCCGAATTGCAGAAACGTCGCTCTTTCCTCGCCCGTCAACAGACATTCATAGACAAGCTCGTGAAACTCGTTAAAACCGTGACGAGAGAGAGCGGCAACCGCACAAAGAAGACGGAACGGCTACAGCAGCTACTCGCCGATACGGAAATGTTCAAATTCAACTTCACAAACTTCGAGCCGATCCCGTTTCCCCTCGACCCGAACGTGTACATCAAAGGGATCGTTGCGAAAAAGGCGAGTCTCTTTAAATCGGCGCTGATGCCGTCGAAGCTGTCATTCCTGACGACGGACGGCGTGGAGTACTGCGCCATCTTCAAACACGGAGATGACCTGCGGCAAGATCAGCTGATCCTGCAGATGATCACTCTCATGGACAAGTTGCTGCGGAGGGAGAATCTGGATCTGAAGCTGACGCCGTACAAAGTGCTTGCCACCAGCTCCAAGCACGGCTTTTTGCAGTTTATCGAATCCGTGACGGTGGCGGAGGCCGTTGCCTCGGAGGGCAGCATACATAATTTCTTTAGGAAGTATCATCCGTGCGAAGGCGCTCCGTACGGAATCAAACCTGAAGTGATGGATACTTATATTAGGAGTTGCGCTGGATATTGCGTCATCACTTATTTATTAGGTTTGTACACTGTTTTCCTCCTTTTACTTTACCGACCCACCGACCGATAACTATTGTGAACATGCATTTTTTTTTAAGATGATGGAAATATCTATGTTGACCCCCTTGAGACGATTAACACCATTTCCAGATGAAAGTCTGTCTGTGTCTGTGTGTATTCCTCCGCAATAGCACCCAACGAAAAATTAATCCTATTGACCTGAAATTTGGCATGCAGTCATCATTTCGTCATGGCAAGAGTGGAAAAGGTTGTGGTTGAAATAGCTAGTAATTTTTTGATCTCGAAACGGACTTATAGCCTTGAAATTTGGTACACAGATGCCTTGTTGGGCTGAAATCACATTGAATTTTTGTCGGTCAGTATATTTGCGTAAACGACTGAATCGAAGGTGTTTAATGCTCTGCATTCTCTGCCACTATCCGCACTTGTCACTAACTACCCCTTTTAATCAGGTCTACATCCTTCCCAAAGGGATATCACACTCAAAATCTTTCCATAAGTCCTTGTCCACTTGCCTGGAAAGTCTTGGGGTGATAGGAAAGTCTCTCGGCGCACCATGTTTACCCATGGCGAAATTTGTATCAGTGTTGTATGGCAGCTTATGATAGTTTGTCCACGAACCGGACGTTTTCACTACTACTGATGTGGTGGTTAATTTTTTGGTTGTGGTTCTGAGTGCTAGAAGTTCAATTACCTTTAAGGTTCCTCTTTATAATCTCACCTGCAGCCTCAATATTTAACAGGCTGGCAGCTTACGCTGATGGGCCTGAGTCCTTGCTTGCATTACAGTTTTTGTAGTATAAGTCCAGTTTATTTAAGTCATAGACACTATTGGCACTGATATTTTCACTAGGATGAGCATTCCATTCAATTATCACTGTACTGCTGAGGAAATGTTATGATTGGAATGGAATAATTCACACTGGAGTTTCAGATGATGCCCACGCATATATGTGTTGGTGTTTATGGTGTAGATAGTCTGCAACCTGGGAACGTCATACGACGCAGTCAGGATCTTACGTGTCTCGATTAAGTCACCCCGTGCCCTGCGTTCGTTGCTCCGAGTGGTCAATGCGAGAGCCGTCAATCTTTCAACTTAAAGGCAATGTAGTCGCTCTTCGCTGAACCTTCTCTAGATCGATATCCTTCCTAAAGTATGGGTTTCAGATCTGAAAGGAGTGTTCTAAAATATACTATATCAAAAATTGTGGTGTGAGGTTAATTTTAAATCTCAGTGTCATTACCTGTTTATGATATCCTTCTCTTGATATTTTTAGGAGTCGGAGACCGGCATCTGGATAACTTACTGTTGACGACAGCGGGTGCTTTATTCCACATAGACTTTGGCTATATTTTGGGCAGAGATCCCAAACCGCTGCCACCCCCAATGAAACTTAGCAAAGAAATGGTGGAAGCGATGGGCGGAGTCAATTCTGAACATTTTCAGGAATTTAGGAAACAGTGCTATACGGCATTTTTGCACTTGAGAAGGTATGTTTTTTCACGGATAAATCTATCTGCGATTGGCGATAATCAGATGTAGAGAAAGATGTATAGCTTCACTCTATTACGCACTGTCTTTACGCCTTCTGTATCAGCGATCGTTGCTGAGTTCTGCTGAAGCGTCTGATGTTTTCCTCGGTTTTAGCAAGATTTTAGGTTAACGCATTGACTCGATTCTCAAGTCTACTATTATATTTTAATTGAAAGAAAATGGATGCCTACCGCTCGAAAGTACATTTTACTAGATTTACTTCACAGGGGCGAATGCGACTGTCGCGGACGTTGCGTGCCGGCACTCTGCATTCAATGGGTGTTGGGGCGTGTAGTTCAATTTCTACTGCCGCGAAAACAACTCCACAATACAATACAATCAACTACTCCAGTAGATAGGCATTCCTACACTTGGATGCGTCACAAAATTAAATGCTAAAAATTTAAATAATAAAAACATAACTATCATGATAGTTGTCATGGCTGTAATATTATATTCAATGTTACCTACATACATACAAATAATCAAAATATACTAATGTGATTTAACCCCTTGAGCGGCAAACGGGACAATTGTCCCACAATTGAAATTACCGTAGAGCGGCAAAGGGGACATCTGTCCCAGCCGAGATCGGCGCCGATGTTTTCCAATTATTTACCCTTGATACCTCACATAAATCATACGGCCTGTAGTATGTGCGAAAAGAGGAGAAGATTCTCTGTCGTTAACTAGTTGGTTCATTATTTTTCATACAGTCGCCATTTTTTAGTCTATGATTGAATCAAACCAAACCAAAAACTTCAATATTCATGTTGATTTTCAACACCGAATATTTTTTTTATTTTTGTATGGGTATAAGTAAAACGAAGTCATAGGTTGAATGAAGCATATTATAATTATTATAAAAGTATTCACAATTTCTTGTATAGGGTGATTTATTTCCAGAAAAAACATAGAAATGTTACAAGGCAGTTTTTTTCTGTACCACAACTTTGACAGATAATTCTGAATAATGCTTATTGCTTTACAAAACGACGTTACACGTATCTAATAGCAAATTTCAAAAGGAACATAAAACAGGTCTTCTTCATACGATCCGTATAGTAGTTTCGGAGTAATCGTCGTTTTCCTGAAACGCTATATTTTTGTTGTGATGTAATCTTCTTCTTCGCGTTCTCTAAGAGAAACTACAATTCAAACGTCAGCGCTCGAGGTATTAAGAGTCAGGGAGAATAATATATTAAAATAGAAATGCAAATTCTAATAATCAATTACAATAATCAAAGAAAATTTATTTTATTGTCAATCCAGCAATATGCCAATCAAGATGTGGCTGTAAGAGTCTTATGAGGCACTGGGAAAAGGAAGCAGCGGGCAAACCTCGCTCCCTTACTACCAGATTTGGATGGATTTTTCCTTCCTTCAGTCTGGTCACAGATTTGAAGTTGCTTGCGCGGACTCTACCTGATAACCTGATATTAGCAGTAATTCAGTTCAAATTTATCGTGGACCGTGGCGCCCTTTGCCCGTCAATATCACACGGGATCGGGCGGCCAATGGATCGTTTCTAAGGTGACTGATATTAGGTCAACAACTACCCCCGCTGCTTAGGAAACGTACGTTTCCAAACCCCCCCGGTTATTCGTCGTAGTGCACAGTTGATTGGCTTATGTCACATGGTGTGCAAACTGCCCAGTCGCGCAGAACCGCACAAACCGTTCGCAGAGGCCTTTCCGGGTCAGTCCCGCTTCGAGGAGGCTACAGGTTGGAAGCAGAACCGATAGTTGGGAAGGCCTTAAAAACACAAATAAGCCATCAGATCGACACGATCTGTGCCAACTGGCATTGCGGCCCTCCCGTGAAGGCGGCCAATGTAACTTTGCCGATAGATTGGGAAAAACTATTATCTAATTCAATGCGGTGAGAACTGATTTTCTTTCAATAAAAATGTCAAATAATAGCGGATCTTGTTATTGCTTAAATGTAAAACATTAGGCGAGATTGCTCTGGAAAAAAGAATTTCAATATTGGAGTTGCTAGTTGTACTTTGTATGCCCATACTAGGATACTATTTTTGCTGTTCTCGTGTAGAAAGGGCCTAATATAGATCTTTGGAAAACAGATATTTTGTTCTTGTATATATAAAATAGGCAAAATTCAGCGTGGATAACATTAACAGAGTGAACAGCTTTTTTCCCATTAATTACAGGCACGCCAACTTGATGTTAAATCTGTTCTCTTTAATGATCGATGCAACTGTACCAGATATTGCTCTAGAACCTGATAAAGCCGTAAAGAAAGTACAGGACAAATTAAGGTAAGGATTTAACTGTTATTATTTAAAGTGGAAAATCTTACAGTGGGATCTTAGACCGTAGCTATAACTCCATGTGTCGTCTAATTTCAAACTCCGTCAGACCAAGATAGGTTTATTTTACAGTAGGACCAATTTTCTGTTAATAATAGTTACATCTATATAAATAAAAATGAAATGCTGTTCGTTGGTAACTGCATATTAGGTTGAACAACGGCGGAAACAAGGAAACCTAACTACGTTACCCACATGTATTTTCCACCGATGTATTAAGTGGTTTTTTTTTCAGCCCATCCAAGCAACCACGAATGTTTCCATTTGCGTTTGCTATTAGTCAAAGTTCGTGGCACAACATCATTTCTACATCTACGTACCTACTGATAATAATGGTGTTGTGCGATATCTCGCCTCGTAATTTTACCGTCTGACGGGGATATCAAGTGGGTTGTTGCGGATCAATTAAGAAGACGGTGGAAGCATAGGAGAAATTGAAATTAGAATTGAAAAGTGGTCATCGATATACGCTACTGAAAGGAATGTCACGTACCTCGTATGATCGACGTATGGTGACTGCAGCTTGGGGAGAGGAGTCCTCGGCGGCCGACGGAGGACGACACTAGTTTTTGGGGTTCGAAATCTGCACTCGCAAATTTCACAAGGGCGGTGCGTCTGCGTGTATCGCCTGCTTGAATGTTGTACGTAATCCCGGTTCACTGGCGCATGGCGCGAAGCGAAGGGTTGAGCTACCGAAGCTCGTAAGGGCACTTTCGAAGTCGTTACCCCAGAATTCGCAGTCGAAAACGGTTATTGTCCGGGTATGGAACGCGGTCGCGGTGCGCTCGATCGTCGCCGTTGGGTGCTGGCGTGTTACTGACGTCTGTGACGTCACTCTCCCGCGTACAGAGCGCTGATTTATCGGTCGAGCGTGTTAGTACGCGCCAATTCCAACAGATAGCGTATAATCGATTTGTGACCCGGGGAAATATGAAATATAGATTTAAATGAAATAGAAATACCAACAGGTGTATTGATTGAACAGGTGTATTGTGTGGCACATATAGAGAAGCCTGTCAACGTTTGCCATTGCTAGAGAATGACACTCATTGGGAATACACCCTCCGAGATACTGTGATTTCGTTAAATGCTCAGCAAATACGAACATTGTTTTCGATAATAATCTCAACATGCTTTCCTTCGAAACCGATTGATTTGTGGACCAAATACAAAAATTACATATCTGATTTTGCATCAGATGCGTACTAGAATATCAATACCAGATTTGCAACTGACATGTGCTTGATGGTATACTATAAAACAAGGTATTAGGTCAACTAGGCAGCGCCCAATCGCACGACGCATTTATAGAAGAGTTAAAACGCGAAAAACAATACTTGTATGATTACGATGCATTGTGAGAATCAGTTCGAACGAACGTTCCGCTGTTGAATCGGCAACAGTGGAACCCTTACTTTTGCAAGGATGTAGATATCCTGGAAAAGGTACAGCGAAGGGCAACCAAAATGCCAGTGGGCCTGAAAAATAGGAATTATGAAGATCGCTTGAAATTACTTGGAATTACTACACTCAAACAAAGAAGACAAAGAGGGGACCTGATTGAGACATATAAAATTCTAACACATTATTACGATGTACCTGCACTGAATAATATTTACAAATTCAACGTCAATACAAATCTTCGAGGTCACAACAAAAAACTCAACCGTACAAAATTTAAATCTAATCCTCTTAAGAACGTTTTGCCAAATAGAGTGGTGGACATGTGGAATAAACTACCATTTGAAGTGATTAGTGCAATCTCTGTCAATCAATTTAAAAACAGACTCGATTTGTACCTAAAAACTTGTTAATATTGTTTATATTATATTGTTAATATTGTTTAGCTTTACAAGATCTGATCTGGACGTATCAGCAGAGCTGCCTGTCTAGAATAAATAATAATAATAATAATAATAACAAAAACAAAAATATGCAAATGACACCTCTCATGAAAGTTGTGAACGATGGAACCGGAGGAATATCAATACCAGAATTTTCTTCTTGCCGCTCCCGGTGAAACTGGAAAAACATTTTGATCGCATTGATTTAGGCAACGATTCGCTTGCAGAATGAAATTGCACTTGCACTTGCTTGGGCGGGTGGGGTGGTGGGTTGGGAGGAGGGACAGGGGGGATCTGGGGGGTAGGGTTTGGAAGAAGGGAGTTTGGGCGGGGTTAGGGGGAGGGGTTGGAGGTTGAGGGGTTTGGCACAGGGAGGGGGAGGAGGGGGTCGTCTATTTGCCGGGAAAGCCTTGGGGTGACACAACTGATTTTTTACTTTGTTTGTTTCAATAGCTTTTCACTAATTCGCTAAACAATCACAAACGAATTTATTGAAATTTGGACAGGACAGCATCTAGTAATATATATTAATGTCATAAATTTATGCAATATTTTGTAAGTAACATTATTACTAGCGCATATTTAAAAAAAAATTGGGTTAAGCAGAAAAGTAAGTATATTATTGTCAGATAATATAGGATTTAGCTGGTTTTGATGTTCAATTTTAGATCTGGTTTTGTTAATAGTTTTGGTCTATGATCTGCTTTTTACAAGCTTTAATATTATATATTTTAAAAAAACTTTTTTAACCACTTGCTGGTATCTGTCAGCTGAAATTTGCTATAATTATGTAAGTTCCGTAATATTGCAATATCATCGAGCTGATTTGATGATGGAGCCGGGATGTAGGGACTGGAACTCTCTGAGGGCAAATGGTAGGACAGTGAATTTGGGCTAGTATGTTTTGTTATCATGAGTACTTTTCATTACACATAATGATGAGGGTCTAAAGATGGAGCCGGAAGATTGCCGGGACTGGATCTCCCTAATGAAAAGTGCTAAGATAGTCAAGTTTGGGCTCGTTTGTTTTGTGGTCTTGAGTACTTTTTCCGTTACACAATGACGATGGTCTAAAGATGGAGCCGGAAGATTGCCACCGGAACATCCTGATGGAAAGTGCTAAGATAGTCGTTTGGGCTTGTTTGTTTTGTTGTCATGAGTACTTTCCATTACACATAATGATGAGTCTGAAGATGTGGCCAGGAGATTGCCACTTGAAGCTTGTTTTTAAAAATCCTTTGTTACTTTTAATTTATATTAATAACTTCAGGCTGTGACGTCACCAAAAACACAGCAGAGCTGTAGATTTGCCATTAAGCGCCATGACAGTTTTCCGATGACTTCTTTGCCGATTGGTTAGTATGGATATGGCAGTGTATGTAAACCATTTGTCATGGATGTATAAGGGGTTTGAAATTTAATGCTATTTTTTAAAAATATCTTGGAATGTGGCGTTTGTTTCAAACTAAATGAAGTTTTGGGAACATAAAACTCTCGAGTAAAAATGTATTATTTTTAAAAAGTTGATCTGGTGGAGTTTGAATCTAACGACATGACGTGGATGACGACATCTAAATGTAATATAATCTTATAAAATAGCTAAAAGCGGGGTGTTAATGCTGATATCGAGGTCTTTATACAATCTGGGTCATAGAGTTTAATCTAGATATAATATTTCTTGCAACAGCAGAAGCAGCAGCGACAAATCTTATCGTTATTTTCTGCTTTCAGGTTGGATCTCGGCGACGAAGAGGCTGTGCATTGTTTGCAAAATCTTCTCGACATGTCAGTCACTGCTGTAATGGCCGCTTTAGTCGAACATTTCCATAAATTCGCCCAATATTGGAGAAAATAGCCAGTGTCACTAATTTATTTTCTACAAACCAATTAATAACGCAACCAATTATCTTTGAAAATGTAAATATAATTTTGATAAACATTTACAATACATTAATACATCGATTAACATATTTGTTATTTCTCTGCGGCTGTCCCGCAGAAAGCAACTTGTCCAGCTATCGAGTCTATTATTAAGTAGCAGCACTCACGATGGAGTCTCCCGATACGATACTATCGCTGGCGATTACAATTCTCCCTCCCGTCAACTTCTCAACTAAATTACAAGCCGCTATTTCTGCATACGTAACCCCTCCGACGATGTAAACGAGAACCGACTTCGATCGCAGTGGAAATACTTTCGACAGAGCGCTCGAAGTCACGTTTTTAATATCCTTACAGGCTATATCCAACTCGCTGTTGGATAAACTTATCTGCGACAGTTTGTCGTCAAGTTTATTGATGCCTTCGCCGCTGTTCGCGATGAATGCACCGCCGATTTTAATTTCGTCGACGACGGACAGTTTTGTAAGCACTTCAGTGGCGTTTTCACTTTTTAACAATATCCTGCAGACCGCCGTCGCCAGCGGTATGTAGGAACCGTTGAAGACGTAGCTTGGGCACGTCGGTTCGCGCATTTGAATAATCTCGCTTTCGCTCGGTAATTGTTTTAGCTTATTGGCGACTACTTGGAAATTTGATTGCCATTTCGGGAGCTTTTCGCTCAGCGACGATAGATTCGGGATTCCGAGCTGCAGCCGCGTTGAAATCGGCTGCACGAGCAATCCGGCCGCAGCTAAATTATTAAATAAGTAAAGATATTTATAACCGAACGCGTGCAAGTACTTCGATACAAAACCGTTATACTCGTCGTATGATAATCCGTGCGTCAAACTCGAGAGACACAAGTGACGGACGCTTTTGTGTATGTGTATATCGGTGCTGAAACATTCGTCCATATACGTCACGTTTGATTTTCTATTTTTATTGTTTAACATTGATCGTTCACAGTGCTGCAAATCTTCGAATTTGTGTTCGAGTTCCGATACGATCGTCTCGCAAGCGAGGACGTGATTCGCTAGGTTTTTCTTCGCCGTAGCTACCTGTTGCAATTCAGTCGCGACGTAATGTTTCATTTCAGTGATTCCAAAGTCTTTAGCGGCGTCGCCTTTAGTTTTCAACGTTTTCGCTTTAGCGCTCAAAAAACTGAAAACCTCGCTAAAGTGTCTGTATTTAATTTCGTTATAAGTCGGATCCAAGAAGCTACTCAACGGCATGACGATTCCAGCATCGTTGCCCGTATCCGCATCGTTGGATACGTTCAAATCCACGCACCCGCTCTTAATTTTATTATTCGTCGTACTCAGTTCTAAACATCCGCATTTAATATCGAATATTTCATTAAGTAACCCAGTGTACGTCGACGGCGTTAGTAAACTAGACACGTAATCTTGATCGCGGTCGACGATGATCACAGCGCTGATGTCGCGGTCTTTCGGAGTGACCGTTGCGCTCCGAAATGTTTCATAAAAAACATCATAGATCTCCACGATCGAAGCCGCTTGTTTTCCGATCGTTACAAACATGTCTGGATACCCGACCACTTGAAACAAACTCCATAAACTAGTCGCTATGCTGTTCAAAACGGAGAAATTCTTCTCGATAAAGACCGATTTGAATACAAATGGCAACTCTAAACTCAAGACGTTGTCGTCCAGCGCTATAAACTCCCACATGAACGACTTCAGCGTGACGATGCCGCTGAGACCCTTTTCTTCCAGAAGAGATTCCATCGTCGATAAGACTTTCGGTAAGACGATTATAAAAAATGTGTTTTGTTCGGATAGCGTTGGCTCTTGAATTAGAGAAGCGTTTATTTGGTCGAGTACACGTTTGAATTTGATCAAATCGCTAGGGATTAAATAGACTCGAGAGATATTTGAGGTCGCCGATGGATTGTTAGATTCCAGTTTGAAGATTTTTTCGATGCCTTGTTGCCTGAAATTTGAGAGAAAACTATGTATTAACATTTTACAAAGAAGCACGATTTTTAAGAACAGGATTGGAAGGCCAATTAGTTACCCATAGACTCCTTTTTGACTATTTTACTACTGTGTTAAATTAGAATAAGGCTATACAGTCAAAAAATGATTATGCTGCAAAACCTAAACAAGTTGCTCAAATTAGGCATATATTGTTGGTATACTTTAAAATGGCGAGTACAAGTGGAAATTTTAAGTTAATCAACATAATGTTAGCAAACACTTTAAAAATTCTATTTTGTAAAAGAAAAAATGTTTGTCCTGAAAATAATCTTCCACTCGAACTAAAATTGTCATTTTACAAGTGTGGTTATAAGTGTATGGTAAGTGTGATTATAAGTGTATCTAATATAGAATGCATACGATCTAATACAGACAAAACTCAGAAACCGAGCAGATCAAGAGCATTCTTACCATACGTCAAGGGCGTGACAGATCGAATAAGTAAGATGCTAAACAGATTCGATATAAAAACGATCTTCAAGCCGACCCAAAATATAGCTCGATTCTTGAGGCCTGTAAAGAATGTAATACCACTGCAAACCCCGGGTGTGTATAAAGTCGAATGCAGTTGCGGTCTAGCTTACGTTGGACAAACGAAACGGTTCGTAGCCACACAACTGACAGAACGCATCAAAGCTGTTAGCGAGAAAAATCGGCGGACTGCGAACATATATTGGATAGCGGAAGTAACCACTGGATGCAGTTTCAAAATCCCATTGTGCTATCCAAGGAACAATTCTACTTTCCTCGCATGATCCGGGAAGCCATTGAAATAAGAAGAACCCCGAACTTCAATAGAGATGACGGTTACAAACTCTTTTCTACGTGGAACCCTCTTCCTAAAATGTTCCCGCCGCTGAACGCCGAACGCAAGGACGTAAGACAGGATACAGTGAGTGTTGTGTGCAAGACGGATTTTTGAAATTCGCGCGCTCCGAGCCCGGGCTGCCACCACTGTTATACCTACGCAGTGGCGGCAGCCTACCTGCAAAACAACGGATTGCCAGCTCTTTCAGTCTACCCTGGACAGCAGCGGTTTCAACGTCACCGAAACGTCGGGTGCTACAAATTTCACGCGATTACCAAATTTCACCAACATTATTTTGGTTTTTTCTTTCATTTAATTTACTTGGTTAATTTTTACTGTTATTTTAACACAATGGTCTATAATTAATCAGTTTCTTTTTTACGATTATATTATTTAATTTTTGTCTAATGAATTTACTATGATATTCAAACAAATCACGGTTAAAAGTTTTAGTGACAATTATGGAAAAACAAATAAAGATGGAACCTTTACCTCATTTATCAGGGAAAATGTTACGGCTTGGGTATAGAGGAATTTCACAGCATCAATTATAAAAAAAAATGAGAGCTTATTATATACGATTACTATATGCTATTTTTTGATGCCTTATTAAGATTGCATAGTGTCGATTCGTGTGCGACTTGACTGTTTACCACGCGCGCTCTTGTGGCTGTCGCGAGACTAAAATAGTTTTAATGGAAAATTGATATTTTCTGTTAGTTTTTAGGTTACATGACAATTATTTTGTGAGCATTTATTTAACGATTCTTTGGTCACGAAAATGGATTTATTTTTTTCTGGCTACTAATTTCTAAGTTTTTTTATTTTTCTGGCTACTAATTTATTATGGGTAGGCATTTCTGAATGAGTTTTTGCTAGTTTTTGTATAATTATATTTTAATTTCAGTTCGAATATAGTTTTGAAATATGTGCAATCATAATTATTTTTTAAGCATTACAAAATGCAATTTTCCTCAGCTATTTCTATTTTAATGTGTTCTAGAGTTGTCATCAGGATAAGCTATCAAAAAATCTTCATAATTGATGCAGTGAAATTACCGGAACCAATGTTACTTAAACTGCAATTATTTCAGAGTGATGATAATTGAACTTCACTTTATCCAGCATACCCATTATATTATAAGCTAAGCTCTTCAAATCAATGAGCTGATTCAGTTTTTTTTTATTTACATTTAGTTGAGGTTTTAGTTAAAGTCAAAATGCAGTGTTTATATTATCGTCATGGGATCTCAAGCGCAGTCCCGATAGCCGCAATATGGAACTCGGAGGAATAAAGCAAGATTGTGAGGTCCGAAGGCACTAGAGCTGCAGTCTCAAGTACTATGTCACAGTATACCAAGTTAGAACACTTTGGAGCTATTGTCTGCGTCGGATTTCTCCATCCTCCGGTCTGGTCACGGGTTTGAAGTTGCTTGCGCGGCCTCTACCTAACGTAATCGGTTATTCAGTTTGAATATTCTGCGGACCGCGACGCCCTTTGCCCGCAGTGCTCACTCGGGATCGGGTGACAACTTTAAGACGTCAGGTCGACAACTACCCTCTGCTGTCATAGCAAACATGTCTCCAGAGCCCTCTGGTTATTCGCCGGCTGGGGCTTTCTCTGTTTTTCGCAGTGCAGATAGTGCTCCAGCCGCCCAATTCCGCCCGAGGTATTCCCCCGATGTTGTGATCCCAACTGCCTCCGACTGCAGGATTACAGCCGTAGCGGAATCTCACAGCAGCCCTGACAGGGTAAGCCCCTCTTCGAGGAGATTACCAGATAGGAGTTAAACCGGGAGTTGGGCAGGCAAGATGACAGAAAGAGTTTGGCCAACACCACCCAAGCTGCAAGGAGACATTAGAAACCACGAAGTTAGAACAGTAGGGCGGTGTTGACTACAACGGGCGAACCCGTCACCCCAGGCTGGTATAACAGTAAGCAAACTCTCGAGTAGCAAAACTCTGCAGGGATAGGGTGCGCTGGAAATAAGCAAGATAACAGCAAAACCCGCATTACGCGGGGGTGGGGGTTGTAAAATCTCTCGAACGATTGAATGTCTGCGTTGGCAGAGTAGCGGCCATATGCGAGACCTTAGGACTTGCGACATCGCTCGCTTCAATGGCAATTTTGGTTTTAAGAGAAGCTACTGTCTGTATACTGCGACTATGTGGAGGACGGGCATTGGCTAGTAAAAGGTAAAACGATTAAGACGTATACCTGAGCCATGTAACGCCGCATACTTTCTCTAGCGGTTTAATCAGCGACGGGTCGATAATCAGATCTTTTTTGATTCCGCAGTAGGATAGCACACTTTCTAGCTTCTTCTGCGAAATTAAAGAAAGAGACGCGAGCTTTCTTGTTTGGGAAACCTGCATATTTCAATTCTTTGCAATTTCCATGGAAACCGACATAAACCGACAAACAAGCAAACCGAAACGTCATTTAAGTGTCAAATATGACGTCTCAGGAGTATTGCCAGAATTTTATTATTTCTTGAATTTCTTAAATAATAATAATAATCTTAAATAATATTATTATTTTCGTTTTATTATCGTGGTTGAAATGTTTACAATAAACTGCTAATAGGCATGTTACATTTACGCTTTGTTTTTATCACTATAATTTAACCTTGCCGTCTTTACCCACGTGACGGTAACTATACACCGCTTTTTTAGAAACGGAACGTAGAGTTAAGCGTAGCAAAACCGTAAGATTAAGTCGATTTGCACTTTTTTTTACCTACAAGGCATATGATTTTTTGTCGAACCCGCCTTGTTGCCTATTGGCACCATCTTCTAGATGGACATTTGTAGCATCACGCAATCAAACACTCAGGCGGTCATCCATCTCAGTATTGACTTCGGTAACAACGAGGAGAACCGGTGTCACCGTGGCTACGGACGCTACTTCTTCCTAGGGTGTCGTATCCGTTTGCGAATTAGTCCCAACAGCGAAAACACAAATACCACAAGCAAAAGTAGATCAATTGAAGTAATAAAATCCTCATTTCATTCGAATAAATCGTATTTTATTTTTAAAAACACAATAGCTGAGTAGTTTTGTATACACTCTTATTGCAATATCAAAATTGACAGCTATTGCACTAACAAAAAAATAGATTTATTCTTAATATTGACTTATTTAGTGAACCAACTATCTATTAAACAAAAGAAATACCAAGATCTTCCATTTAAATCCATGACCAAATGATTGAATCAATTTCCTCGTCTTCTAGACAAAAAGAAAGATTACAGATAAACATTATTTAAAAGTCATACATTATGGAATTGAGACTTTTAGACAATAATAATTTAATAATTTCCAGTGACAGTAAGCTACAACAGACGCTTCTATGTGTTATGCAATACGCAGCAACAATTGTACTTGTTTTTTTCAGAATTCCTTGTTCTCAAAGAGTAAGGCAACCGAGTTCGTCAAAAAATTAAAAACAAATCGAACCAATTTTTATTGACTAGATACACATACTTGGGTAATTATCAAAAAACATGTACATGTGACTCACATGATTAAAATTGTGACTAAACTGTTTCGTGACATACTTGTATTTTGTATTAATGTGAGTCACAATTATTATAAAGCCGGGTGTTAAATACAATGCTAATGATATGTAAATTGTAAATACAAGAAAAAAAGAATTAAACGCAGCTTTGTTAACATATCCAGTTTAGTGTATACAGTATAATCCTTGCTTTACTTTACATGTTTCACGTGAGTCACATCATGTGAGTCACGAAATGTGACTAACATATCAACCAATTTTTGTGATAACATGACCTCACTTAATTACCATATCAAAATAACTCACAATACAGTTGAATTGGCCACAGAATATTACTTGTATTTGCTATGTCTATGATAGGACAGAATCTGATAATAATACACAGCTTACCTTGGTTAGAATGTCACCGTGATTCACAGGAGAAATTTCGCAATAATTTCACCAATAATTCCGTGTCGACAAATAACTGTCACTAAAATCAAAATGGCGGAGATTTGATATGGACGGCACTTCGCATAGTATTGCCAGTTATGAAATGTGAACTTGAAATTCTAGCATTTCTACAAAAAGCTGTGACATCGTTCGTGACATCCTCTGAGTGACGCACATGTCAAAAATGCTGGACAAACTTTACGCACCCTTTTTTATTATAAGATTCAACCTAGATTTACAGTATTTCTATTCAAACAACAGGAAATTTATATATTTTTGCAGGTGGAAAAAGATAGGGTTTGAAAAAGAAGATACTTGAACCATATATAGCTACTGATTTTGTTCTTGTAGGGTATAAAAAGGACAATTATATTTGTATGAGTCATGAAGGGAGAAAAAAACTAAAAAAAAGTTTTTTATGAAATTTATTAATATTATGCTATGATTACAATGTGGAAAGTCAAGAGAAGGGTGCATATTATATAAAAAAATGACAAAGCAAGGAATGTGTAACATACAACCGTGTGTATATAAACAGCAAATATGTCGGACATGAAATTATTATTTATGTACATCTTTTTTAAATATAACCGACTTACAAGAAAAATATCGAATAAATATTGAAATGCCCCTCTCTCTCTCTCGGCGACAGCGCTCTGTGCGATTAATCATATTTCGGCCACATTCTCCACTTTATTGTATATATTCACCAGACGCTATATTGTTGCTTTGTTTAGCACCATTACTCCCGAAAAATCGGTTTGAAATTGATTTTGAACTTTGCGGTAAGAGTTTGTGCGACTATTTTTGATCTTCGAACTTTCAACACTAAACCACCACAAAGAAAGAGCCGCGTGTACTAGCAAGTTTTGCCTGTTTTTAATTCGGAAAAGAGGGATCAGTGCCGCCTGCTCACGCGATTTCGAATTACCTATTTTTGTTATTTTTTGCTACGCATTTTAACTTTAGGTTGCGCGACTTACGACCCATTTTGTACAATAGATTTTCTGAAATCGCAACTTTTTAATCATGACTAAAATTAAACTCCAAGTCGTACATCGCTATTTGTCAGTCAGTCGGAGTCGTCCGTCAGCCGCTCTTTCTTCCGATTTGACCCGCGCTTATCTTTATTATTTCCATCTTTATTGCAAAACAGTGTGCCGATGGCCAATAGGATTGTTAGCAAATTGGTGAGCTATTTATTTATCGCTAGAATAGTATAACGATCGTTTTCACTAGAAGAACGATCGGAAGGCCAGTGACATTTCCAGCAGTGGTTATGTCACTTGTGTCTTGACTTTGGGATACCGGAAAAGGATAAGGGAAAGATACATGTAAATCAAGCTTAGAAGTAATTTTGGTGGCCACAAAATATGAGATTCATATCATATCATGGTATTTGCTTAGTTTGCACTTTTTATTATTAATTCTACCTATCCAAAAGATTCTTCTTCTGAGATAAGGAGTAAAGTGCAAACTTATTTTTCATGGTCCTTGAGGTCGATTTTCCTCTAAATTACGTATTTAGGTGTATGCTTTTCCCCGTTTAAGGCTTTCTTTTCCTATTATGTGTTATCTTTACTCACCTGCTTTTAAAAAAAATAAGAAAGCTGGGAATTTATGCATTATTGGAATATTTCTCAAAAATGAAATGAAAAAAAAACTACTAGATTCGTTCTTTGTAATGCTAAACGAGATAGAAAAAAGCTTCAAAAACGCAATATTTCAAGACAAAAAAAAAATACATTAAAAACCAAATGTATATTTTTTAAACTTAGTTTTTAGGATTGTTTAAAAAAACTAACTTAATCTACCGCCATATAGCTGTATTACTATTGTTGGACACTTCTATGAAGGGCTATATCTCGCTTATTTATTGAGGCTGAATATACATTATTGCAATTTCGGAATCAGCAGGGTGAATATAGTCGGGTGACGTTAAAAAAATGTCAATATAGAACAGGTTCCTATAATGCAATTATACCGAAAGTTGTTTCAAATATAGCAATAATTATTATTAAAATCTTCAATGCTTCATCTATTTGTTTCATGTATTCCACTTTGCTGATATGATAACCTCTATTTTAGTAAACAAACAGTATCTATAACTTCAATTTATTGGGAACGTCTATGGAATTATAAAACATGATGAATCAACTTAATATCGGGCTCTTTGTCTGAGGATTTGTCTAAGACAGTGTTTGTCTAAGGATTCGCCTTATTTGCAACTTTTGTAGTGAGATCACACAGCGTTTTGTTTTCATATTCACTAATGAGGGTTTTTTCTTTTTCAACAAATGATAAATTTTGTTTCGTTTATTTTTCCTGTATTTTCCATTAGACTTATCAACCCGTTCAGTGTCGTCGAGCACCAGATGCTCCTCAGATTGCCGATCCTGTGTTATAAAAAACTACCCACTTCATCTAGTAATTTTTCAGGTTAACTGCAAATAAAACGTATTATTAACCCCTCGAGCCGCGAGATTTCGCGAGCGCATGTCTTTGAAAGACTATGTATAATTATGGAAATTTTAGATTTATTACGGCGGCCGACCAACATATTAATTTCTCCCAAGCCGTTGTTGCACTTTAGAATGATTGCATATTATAACTTTAGAATACTAACTTTAGAGTCCGATCGGTCCCAACAAGGCGCAACTGTGCGCAACGTTTGAGTCCGATCGGTCCCTCTGAGGCTCGAGGGGTTAAGAATAATAAATAAGAAATCCGCCGCATAACGTAATAAAATAGGCTTGCAGCTTTTTTAAATTCTTTTATTTGTTGTTTGAGGTTTTTTTAAGGTCTTTATGACCATTGCTGATCTATTGTGTTCGCCACCTGCTATAGTTCTGCGCTAAGCCGTGTCATTTAAAAACCCCAACATTCATTTGGCGACAGATTGTTTTACCTTCTCAGGTTGGAGGTAATGACCATGTGAGGGACCACCCCTCGCAAGACTCCAGGTTGTTCGGTGTGAGGTGGTGGTATCAACTTACGAGTTATCTCCGTATTGAAAGGCGGTTTTGAATGAAGTAGAAGGAATTTATTGATCGAAGGTTTGAATATTGCCAGTTATAACGCTTGCCGAATAGTTTACGTTGACGTGAGTGTATAGATGCGCGAATTACTTTATGACGCGAGGGTTGCGTGACGGAGGTTATGTGGGAGTAGTGGATGAGGATTGTGCGTGTGCTCCTAGTATCTTGTACTGGGCACGGCTCGAGTCTGTGGGATTACAGACTGATGCTTCGAGACTCAGGGAGAATGAGGAAAGGAAACCAAAGAGCCTGATTCGTTGACCTAACTCGTGAGAGAGAGTGCCGAATGCCATCGCAACCTTGGGGGAAGGTGATCACTCGCGGAATGATAATTTGGTTGCTTTTGCGCCAGTTTATATAGGCCGATCAATGATGCAAACCAAAAATATTCCAAGTAAAAGTATTGTTTCATCGTGCTGATTCATAGCTGCACGAGTCAAAATAATAGCTGAATTGTGTCTGTGGCTTTCACTGGAAATCGATGCATTTGTTGATTGCATGTAATGGACTTAAGGTCCGTTACAACCACTTAAGTGGGTGTGTCTTTTAAGCATCAGCGGGCAACACTCGCTCATGAGTGAGGCTCGCAGCTTATACAATTCTTATTATTTACAGCTATTAAAATCTATTGTATAATTATTATCTTATTATCTACTGTTATCAATTGACTTAACCCTTGGAGTAAATGGGTATTTTCATGGATGCATCTGTCTCTTTTGCAGGATTTTCGACGGCGCTCGACTTAAAGTACTATAACTACGAAACTACTACACCAATCATAAAAAGAACAACTGCACAATGATTGCATTGAAATTTCGAATATAGAATATTGAAATATCATTTTGTAAAACAATTAGATAATTATGAATAAATATGAGAACGTCAAAGAAGTGAAAAAAACGCGCGACCAGATTTGGTCGACTCGTACTCAACGGATAATTGTTTCGCGACCAGATTTGGTTGACTCATACTCAACGGGTTAAATTAAAAAATATATACTATTTTATACCAAAAATATGCTAATTTTTACTCTATGCATCAATATGACATCAATATGACATTGCGGCAATATGCCACTCTTACCAAGGCACAAACTTAGCACCCACACCTTTAGATATTTTTGTGCCTTTGGAAATCTTTCCAGACTAAGCATAGCCCGTCTTAACAGGACACAGATTAATGAGATTCTATTGTACCTACTAAAAACTACAGAGTAACACATCAGTCATGAAATAATTTGCTGATAGTGAAAAGGTTTTAAGATATTGACCTCTGCACCATTTTTGAAGGATGTAGCATTTAAAGAAATAGAAGAAATATATCAGAAATATAATATCTTGATATCGATTTTATTTTGTCAGATATTACTATTATTATTTATTCTGGACAGACAGCTTTGCAGATACGTCCAGATCAGATCTTGTAAAGCTAGTCTTAAACAATATTGGAATAGTTTTTAGGTACAAATCGAGTCTGTTTTAAAATTGATTGACAGAGCTTGCACTAATCACTTTGAATGGTTGTTTAATCCACATGGTTTAACAGTCTACTTTGCAGAATATTCTGAAGAGGATTATATAACAATTTTGCACTGTCGGCAGCCTTTACCTGCCCTGACGAACCCTCTGCCCACATTCCTCGCACCCTCTTTCCGCATTGCCTTGTAGCTCGAGAGTAAAGCTACTAGGTGGTATACTGTGGTTACGATTGACAAAAGAGACTGTGAAACTTTTAGGTAATGTAAGTTTTTTTTTCTCCATATTAGTCGCATCTGCGGCCTGCCGGGTCGAGGCTATACAGCGAGAGTAAGAGGATTTGCACATTGATACCTGGAGATGGAATCGGACCAGAGATTTCTGCTGCTGTGCAGAAAATATTTGCCGCTGCTAACGTGCCAATCGAATGGGAGTCTGTCGATGTCACACCAGTCAGAGTGAGTTGGGTTTTAAGATTTTTATCTAGTCATTATTTATCTTAAATATTAAATCCCACATCATCCTTAAAATGACATAAAAAAACTAAAAATGCAGGATAGATAGATCTTTAAATTCTGGCAGGCCATTACCACCAATTGGTGGTTTTTCTACGGAATAAATAAAATAAAAGAAAATACAAACGGAGCTGCCATGGAATTCACCGACCGGAGTCGGGCCCATCATAATACTATTTTTTACAACTTCTGGGGGGTGAGCAGTGGATTCCGGACTAACGACCGGCTGTGGTAGGTTTAGGACAGCTGTCTTGCCACATGTGAGCGTTCACCTTACCACCCATTCACTCCCCCTTCGAAGCCATAGAATTTGAGATGTGCAAATTGTGATTTTAGATATTTTTTCTAGGAAAGAGTTGATTATTTTTCTGGAAAGGCCAAGATCTTTAAAGAGGTGAAATAGAGATTAGCGGCCGGCGATCTCCGTATTTATGCAATAATCGGCTTTATTTCTTCCTCCACTGCGGTTAAAGTCGCCTGTTATTGAATAAACCACTGTTATATATTAAAATGCTTGCACGAACACCCCCTACAAACAAAATTTCGAGGGTTGAAAATATGCCCCCAGTGAGTTGAAAATATTCAGCCATTGAAGTTGTTTTTATAAGTATTATTTTGATATAAACCTCACAGAGATTTTATTTAGTAATGTGTAATATTTACGGAGGTTTATATATAAATAGTTTAAAATCCTGGTTGTCCTTAGCCAAACCAGCTGACCCCTCGACTCTCTTCAGGTCCAAACACAATTTTGGGCTAGCTCTAAAACTACCCTCTCTGCTCTACGCCAACTCCAGAATAACCAAAAATTCGATTCTAAGCAATTCCAAGGATCCGGCAATATCGAAGCACGTAGTAAGTGGCCGTAGTGAGTCAAATGATGTACAAGCCCGCGTTGACTTCCACGAAAAGTTCCTTACTGGAATCAGCCAGAATGGCACTGGTCTGGGGTATGGCAGTACAACCATGAGCGATGTGGACTTGAAGAAGTCTCTCTTGCGGGGAGATTACGACAGCAATAGTATGGCTCACGCTATTGGCCTTCATTGCCAGAATGATTGGACAACAATTGGAGACTTTTGCATTCCTCCTCCAATGCACTGGAAAGTAATGTTGTATGACTGGACGCCAGAGATGCTGAAATTTTATTTAAATGCCTTTCAGCATACACTTCCAGACCCCAGTAACCTCGCTCGTTGGAGCTATGCCGAGGATAGTTCATGTCCCCTTTGTAGCAACACCCCTTGCACAGCTAGACATATTCTAGCTGGCTGCAAGGTGGCCTTGGATCAAGGACGTTACACTTACCGCCACGACAAAGTCCTTGCTGTTATTCGCGAGGTACTTAGCCATTCAGTGGCTCGTGCCAACAAGGGTTTGACAGTATCCTCCAAACCCCCAATACAGTTTGTGCGGGTTGGCTCTAAAGGCAAAAAACACCGCACTGCAAAACCTTTCTCAATAATCGAGAAAGCTTCAGATTGGATTATGGAGGTCGATTCGGTCTCTAAGCAGTATAAATTCCCTGAAAGTCTCGGATGCACAGCCCTGCGTCCAGATATAACTCTTTACTCTCTATCTCGGAAGATGGTCCTTATCGTAGAATTAACTGTTCCATGGGAATCAAATATCCCAAAAGACCATGAGTACAAATTAAATAAATACCATGACCTTGCAAATGCCGTCACCCGGAACGGCTTCACTGTTCACCTTCACGCGGTGGAAGTAGGCGCTCGTGGCCTGCCAGCTAAATCTTTGTTTCACCTTTTTAAAGATCTTGGTCTCTCCAGGAAAATAATCAAGGCTTTTCTAGAAAAATTATCTAACACCGCGATTTCTGCATCTCAAATTCTATGGCTTCGAAGGGGGAGTGAATGGGTGGTAATGTGAACGCTCACATGTGGCAAGACAGCTGTCCTAAACCTACCACCGCCGGTCGTAAGTCCGGAATCCACCCTTCACCTCCCAGAAGTGTAATAATTATATATGATGGGCCCGATTTTTGGTCGGTGAATTCCATGGCAGCTCCGTTAGTATTTTATTTTAAATATAAAATAAATAATAATCGTTTAATGGAAGCTTGGAATGCATTGCCAGAGGAAGAAGTGATTTGTTTGTTTATACTCTTTATTGTGAAATGTCACAATGGGCGGGTTTATTGTCATATGACAATCTCTTACAACCAACCCTACTATGACGTGTTATATGTATGTGTGCGTGTAACATGTGTGTAAGTGTGTGTCTTGTTATTGCATTCCATCGACAGAATTGAAAATGCAATTCCGTTAATTTGATCCCAACGGAAAATGGTGACCCAGCTGGGAATCGAACCCGGGACCTTACAATGTAAGATCAGGCGACCTAACCACTATGCTGCCGGGTCATGTCGATAAGTGCTGACTCTGTCAATAGCTTTAAGAATAAACTAGACATAGACACCCATCAGCCTTACGCTGCTAGTGTATAATATAATAATAATAATAATAATCTTTTTAGGGCCCCGATGGACGGTTCGGCATCCCGCAAGAAGCTATCGATTCTGTGAATCGCAACAAGGTCGGTCTGAAGGGACCGCTCATGACTCCGATCGGCAAGGGACACAGGTCGCTCAACTTAGCGCTCAGGAAAGAGTTCAACCTTTACGCCAACGTCAGGCCATGCCGCAGTTTGGAAGGGTAAGCAATTCTCTCTCTGTATCAATCACCTTCTTTTCCATTCATTCTTCTTTTCTTGATGAGATGTTATCAATACTGAAATAGCGGCCAATAGGGGCTATTATGGAGATACTTCTAAAACTCTAGTAGATCCTTTAAGTCTACTTGTTTATAATATGTTTATTTGCAGCAATAGCAATAGTGTAAAAAGTATTCATGCAAAGGGATCTCATAATGAAATGCAAAAAAGACTAGGTAACAGAAATACCGATTTTACAAAAAAGATGATCCTCAGAGAAAAAAAATCTGATTTTCAGAACGAGCCTGAAGATAATAAAGTCACCAGTTAGGTTACTTGTCCACGACACGGTTTTTTCATCATACTGTGCATTAGTTGCAATGTAGAAATAAATTAATAGTTTAAAAAAAAACACTAGAAACACGCTTTTATAAATGCACGTAAAAACCACATCATCAGACCTTGAAACCTAATCGTGGTCAAAGTTCATTCCAAGACTTTTCTAACAAGTCCAAACACAGCTATGATACGATGTTCCATCATGAAGTTCCAGTTCATATCTTCCGACTCCATCATCAGATCAGTTCGACAGTACCATATTATTGTATTGTCATCAGAACTACATACAGCTGCCAATTTTCATGACGCTACGATCCTTGGAAGATCGTTAAATTAGTTACCTTAGATTCCATTACATAGTTAGTTACATACAGGTCGACGTAATAAAAGCGTGTTAATAATAAAAAACACGACCGCCGTTACGGAAAGTGATATCATAGTGAATTACGCGTGGCGAGAACAAGATGCGTAAGTCTAGGAGACGGATAGCGTGCGATAATTGTCCGGCGTGAAAACGTCCAGTGTCGTCGACAGACTCATGCACTGCCATACAACACTGATACAAATTTCAACGTGGGTAAACGTGGCGCGCTGAGAGGCAGACACGGTGCATACGGTTTTATGCATACCGCGGTGCATACTATTTTAAGGGCCTATGCTGTAAGGTGGAGCTGTTTCCTTTTCCTCATGTTCAACATGGCCGCTTTGTTAAGTAGTGACGATACAATGCGCTTCAATCCATTGCAGGGTCAAATAAAGTGACCCTGCAATGGATTAAAGGGCACAGCGACTCACTGGGCAACGACGCGGCAGACGAACTGTCCAGAAGGGGATCAAAGAAAATAGTATATGGACCGGAACCCTTGATGCCCATGTAGCTGTCGCCTGTTTATACAGCGGTTTTACTGTAAAATATTTCTCTGTTTCAGTTACAAGACCCTGTATGACAATGTGGATGTTGTCACCATCCGAGAGAACACCGAGGGGGAATATTCTGGCATCGAGCACGAAATCGTGGACGGCGTCGTACAGTCGATTAAGCTGATAACCGAAGATGCCTCTCGGCGCGTCGCCGAGTTCGCCTTCAAATATGCCCAGGACAATAAACGGAGTAAAGTCACCGCTGTACACAAGGCCAATATTATGTTAGTATCTTCTTTGCAGTTTTAATACTGGGGGTCGATTCTTGAAATATTTAGCATGCCACATTTGCTTTTGTTCGTTCAGTTTTGACATGTTTCTCATGTCATTGTATTCTTTTTATTTTATTACAAATAATATAATCTACTTAGTTGAGTCCAAGGATTCATCTACCACCTGGTAGAAATTAAGGAAGTACCTACTTCCTTAATTTAATACATGAAGCCATAATAATAATAATAATAATAATAATACATAATAATACATAATAATACATTTAATTCACTGTGAAACAAAGTTGAGCAACTTGTTGCGACTTTGCGCCCGGATAGCTGCTGAGATCACGCCATATATTGTTTAAATCCATATGTGTTCATGGAGGCTTTTTTGGATCCTATATAATTTCCCACAGCCAGGCAGTCGTTGTAGGAGGCTTCAAGTCCAACTTTTATCTCAGGGGTCTCACCTGGGTCCTTTACTATTTAATATGTCTGACATATCTGAGTATTAGACCGCTAATGACCTTACAAATGTGGCTTTGCATGGAGGAAAGGCACTACTGTTCGCTGATGATACTGCTCTAGTTTTTCGGCAGAAAACATGGCCAGCCGTATACCAAAACGCTGAATTATTTAGCAATTTTATACGAAAATTCGAAAAAATACGAAGTAATATTAACCTTTGGCTAAAAAATAACCTACTTATGCTAAACAAAGAAAAAATGAGTTACATCACATTTTCCATAACTAATAATAGAAATTTTAAACATGTAGGCTTCAAAATTCATACGTGCAATACAACTGCTCAAATAAGACCAGAACACTCTGGCTGTACGTGTACTATTATAGAGCATAAATCACAAGCGAAATATCTTGGCCTAACATTTGACAGTACATTGAGGTGGGATATTCACATCGGTATTCTGGCGGCCAAAATACGAAAATCCATCTATCTTTTTAAGACCCTCAGAAAAGTAGTTCCTCTTCAAACGCTCAAAACTATTTATTATGCGCTAGTTCACAGCAAAATATCATATGGTATTCTGAGCTGGGGAGGATGTACGCGAACTGCTTTAGACCCAATTGTTAAGTCTCATAAAGCATTACTTAGGGTTATGGCTAACAAACCTTAGAGATACTCTTCAAATGACCTGTTTAGTGAGTTGGAGTTGCTGGATATTAAATAAATATTTGCAAAAGTAGTCCTCATAAACTATATACAATATCCCCATCTACACCAAATCACTAAACATGCAACACAAACAAGGAGCACCACTACTCATAAGCACTTGCGTCCCAAAACAATGACAACGTTTGCGCTTGACACTTTTCATACATAGCGCCCAAGATTTTAAATTGAATTACAATTTAATTTAAAGACGACTACTAGTGGAAAAAAGCAAACAAACAAATTTCTCCGCTACTGTTGGATTTGAGGTGCTTATCGCCGTCATTCTCCATTAAACGCCTCATATTTAACCTGACAAAATAAAAATCTTCTCCTTTTATTGTTGCTTCTAGGATTATTATTATCTATTGTCTGTATTATTTATTGACTAGCAACCTGACTATTTTAATTACTACTTCTTATTACTGGCTTTTTTTTTTCATTTTTAAATTATGACCTCTATGCTATTTTTCTCTATTTACTGATTATCATTGCAATTATAATTTTAGTTATATTTTGATTTCTTTATTTCTTTTTTATTTTTTAACATTATTATGAATTAGATATTAGATATTAAAATAACTCTTGAAATTTATACTAGGTACTTATTTATTAGATTTACTTTCTTTCATTTTTAAAATTTTTCTTTTGATCAGTAATAGTACTTTAATAAGTATGCGCACAATATAAAACTTACAAGTGACCTAGTCAAGTCTACCTTGGTGCAGGCTTCGGTCTAGTTAGGCAGACTTTGTAAATTACATTTTCGAACATTACATACGAAAATAAATTTATTCTATTCTATTCTAATGACATTTCTGAGTGTTTTTCTATTTATCAACATACTGATTATGCAGATGACCTTAATATTTCTTTGACGGTTAAAACTCTGGAAGATTGTGTCTCGATGCAAAAGGACCTCGATAGATTTTATGACTATTGTCTCCGAAATAAACTAACATTAAAACGTTAGTTTATTCCGTATTATTTAGTACTATTTAGTAGTTTCTTTAGTATTATTTCAAAATGTTACAAAACACCTTACACGAAAAACTAAGAAAATAGACCATTCTCATAATCTCAATGGTTCAGTGATCTCTGAAGTCTGTGAAATATGTGATTTAAGACTATAAAATACCATTTTTACAATTTGATAAGATGTAAAACTATAATATGAAGGACTATACGTTGTAGGACTGTAGCATGTAGGTCTATAAGATTATAAGTTGTAGAACTTTAAGATGTCGGACTATAAGATATTGGACTTTAGGATGTAGGACTATAAGATATAGGAGTATACGATGTAGGACTATTAGTTGTAGGACCTTAATATGTCGGACTATAAGATATAGGACTTTAGGATGTAGGATTATAATATGTAGGACTATAAGATGTAGGACTATAAGATGTAGGACTATAAGATGTAGGACTATAAGATGTAACACTAAAAGATGCACAGAGAGGGAAAGCAGTAAAATTTTAAACTGGTTTCAAGAATCAGTCCCCTGGCATCATCAGTGAGGTTGTAGATGAAGTTGGCATACTATAATCAGATTTAACGTTGCAGGAGAATGTCGGATGGTCTGTTCTTGAAATCCTGCCGTCAAATAGCCGAGAACTTCCCTGATATTAAATTTGAAGAGAAGTATCTGGATACTGTCTGCCTGAATATGGTACAAAATCCTGGAAAATATGACGTCTTGGTAAGATTTTTTTATCACTTCTACAGAATTAAGGGGAGCCCCCTAAAACCCCAAAATGGTTTCCCCCTGTGGAATTTCAAATCTCAGCGGCTTGCCTTTTTACCTACTAGGGCACTGATTTTCAAGATGGCGGCATGCCTCCCAATGGAGGTGTGAAGACTCCTTGGGAAGTCCGAGGGAATGTCTTATACTGAAAAGTTGCAACTTTGGAAAGGTAAAATGTTAGAGGAGCCTTGCAATTACTCCTGTTTTCCTAAATTAAAAGAATCCTCTATGGCGATTTCATTGATAATACCAATTAATGTCGATATTATCAAAAACCTACAGAATTATTCTTAATAAAAAAAACATGTTAACCCTTGGAGTAAATGGGTATTTTCATGGATGCATCTGTCTCTTTTGCAGGATTTTCGGCGACATCGACTTAAAGTACTATAACTACGAAACTACTACACCAATCATAAAAAGAACAACTGCACAATGATTGCATTGAAATTTCGAATATAGAATATTGAAATATAATTTTGTAAAACAATTGGATAATTATGAATAAATATGAGAACGTGAAAGAAGTGGAAAAAACGCGCGACCAGATTTGGTCGACTCGTACTCAACGGATAATTGTTTCGCGACCAGATTTGATTGACTCATACTCAACGGGTTAACCATTTGCAGCACCTTATTGATGAGTTCAAGCGTTACTTCCCTAAATCATGCGATAATAATATTTAATATCGATTATCGACAGATCCATTTCATGTTGACATAAATACACTGCCAGAAACATTTCAAGGCCAGCTTTGGAAATTAAAAAAATATTCTGTTGCCAAATACGATTTTAAAATGATGGACAACATATTGTTTTGGATTATTTCAAAGTTTATCTCCTTAGCAGAGCAAGCGCTGCATTTGCAATCGCCTTTTTAAGCACTTATTTGTGCAAGAAGCCATTTTCATCAGCTGTAGCAATTAAAATGAAGTATAGAAGCAAACTCGATATTGCTGATTTACGCTATGCACTTTATTGCAATTCAACTAAGCTCATCCGTTTCATTTTGATTGATTTATTTTAATTTAACCTCTGCTGTGTAATTATTATATAAGCAATAAATTAAACCTATGTGATATTTTTAATTTCCTGTCAGAAGGAAAGTATTGTGAATGCGCAATTTTTTTTCAAAAATAAGACGGATAAATATATTTGGACCCCTCCCCCCCTCCCCGAGAACATTATGACCATTTCTAGACTGTGAATCTGTGTCTATTCCTCGTCGATAACGCTTTATCCGGTTGAGCTGAAATTTGGCATGCAGGCATCATTTGGGCATGGCTAGACTTGAAAAGATTGTGGTTGAAATCGGGAGTCACACACGGGAGTCAATATGGTGCGAGAGTCACACACGCTAGTCAATCTCAAAATATTGCTGTTAGAGATTTGAAATTCAGTACACAGATGCCTTTTTAGACCGAAATCTCGTTGATGAAATTTGGGTTGGAATATCTCGTATACAAGTGATGCGTTTTTTGGAAACATACCATTTTAATACCATGAAAAATCCTACAAACATGCTACGAATCAGCGCCCAGGGGAATGTTGGGTTGCCGCGCAAGGGAGTTTGGTGTGGGGGGCTTGTCTACTAAGTCTTGGAGTGACACAACCGATTTTTATACACTTATCGTGGGCATTTTCTTTGGCAGTAGGGGCGGCATGATAAGAATAACTTAGGGAATCCCACTAAGGAAGATTTTCAACGAATACTTTTTAGGTTATTGAAACGTTACGGTTTCAGGTGATGCCGAATTTATACGGCGATATCCTCTCGGATATGTGCGCCGGTTTAGTGGGCGGCCTCGGCTTGACGCCCTCCGGTAACATCGGCCTCAACGGGGCGTTATTCGAATCGGTCCACGGAACGGCGCCCGACATCGCGGGCCAAGACAAGGCCAATCCCACGGCCCTTCTGCTGTCGGCGGTCATGATGCTGCGCTACATGGAGTTAGAGTCGCACGCGTCGAAGATCGAAGCCGGTTGCTACGCCGCCATCAAGGAAGGCAAGTACCTGACTGGGGATCTCGGCGGCAAAGCTAAATGCTCCGAATTCACCAAGGCCATCATCGACCATATGAAATAGTACTCCTGCATAGTATCGCTCGCCGTGACCGATGGAGTATTTACGACCCGTGTCATTTTAGTCGTTCCGCACGTTTAATATTTATCTATACCTACCTCAGTTCTTGCAGCGAGCGGGGAAGGATGTTCACGGCGGTATCTTTGTACATTTGATAGATTTACGTAAAAAATGGATGGTCGCTTTTATTGTTATCATTACATATTTACACATTTAGATGTTATTACACATTTAAGACGTTGACTGCCAAGGTAGTTTTCAGAATCTTAGTCTGAAAATCTAATTTGATTATATTAAAAGCTATAATCTAGACAGCTTAATAGACTTCAATACCGTTTGACCGATCACCGTGAAAGTTGGCACGTATATGTATTTTTTCATGGAGAAGATTTTTATGATATCCGCTTTGATGTAACTCGCCACTAGATGGCGCTGCAGCCCATCAACTTCTATACCGTTCACCGATCGCCATGAAAATTGCTATACATAGGTATTCGAGCCGGATTTTCACACTATCCAATTTGTTGTAACTCACCACTAGATTGCGTTGCAGCACATCTACTTCTATACTGTTTAATTGATCGCCATGAAAATTGGTACACATAAGTATTTGAGAACGGATAATATTTTCGCTCTATCACTTTGTTGTATTTTGCAATAGATGGCGCTGCAGCACATAAATTCTGTACCGTTCAACCGATCGCCGTTAAAATTGGTATACATAGGTAATTGAGCAAGGATAGTATTTTCGCGCTATCCGCTTTGTTGTAACTCACCACTAGATGGCACTATTACCTGGTAATACCACTAGTAATAATATTTTTAATTGATCATTAAGAAACATAAAGAATGTGCTTTTTCAATAAAGTAATTTTGAGTTGCCTTATAATTGTCTATGTATCTTCTCGCTAAAGCCAACTACGAGTAATTTCGTAGTTAGCAGTCAATGTGTTAGTACTATCATAAGATCGACTTAAAACAAATTCAACAATGGCAACCATCCATTTTCACTGCGCTGAACTCTCTTCATCGTCCGTCTACAATTCTCTTCGCATTTTTTTCTATCATTAGTCACGGCGATATCTCTAGGACAATAAGCTTGAACACCTTTAGTATTTTCTATTAAAAAAAAAAACTACGTTATTTATTAAATAAAATATACTGTGTTGCTAGTTGTTTTAACTTTTGGTATCTGAGCCATGAATCTGAATTATTGTGTTTTTTTGTTTTAAATATTCGACTTAGTCAATATTAACTTGTGAAAGTTACCTGTAACGCTGTGAAGATTTAGTCGAGCGAATTAAAACGAGATTAATTTATTTGTTATTTTAAATGTTATACGGATATGTTGATTGATACCAAATAAAAGACGAGATTAGTGAAGTTACCTTGTTTTTATTCGCTAGTACAGCTGAATTTTAGCAACTTCAGACCGCAGTAATCGATAAGTCCTAACGAGGGTTTAAAACAGTGATATTCAAAGTGGTCTATATGAACCCCCAGGGGTCGATTTCGAAGTGGAAAGGGTCCATGTTAGCGAAAAAAAAATCAGGGTGCACGAGATGTAAACAGAGGTCAACGTTAACGGACCCCATCTAGGAGGTAATCATAAATAAATACAAACGGAGCTGTGATGGAATTCACCGATTGAAGTCGGGCCCATCATAATACTATTATTACACTTCTGGGGGGTGAGCGGTGGATTCCGGGGTAATAACCGGCTGTGGTAGGTTTAGGACAGCTGTCTTGCCGCATGTGAGCATTCACCTTACCACCCATTCATTCCTTCTTCGAAGCCATAGAATTTGAGATGCGGAAATCGCAAGGAGTTGATTATTTTCCTAGAGAGACCAAGATCTTTAAAAAGGTAAAACAGAGATTTAGCTTGGGCCACGAGCTAACTTCCACTGCGTGAAGGTGAACAGTGAAGCCGTTCCAGGTGATGGCATTTGCGATATCAAGGTATTTATTTAATTTGTACTCCTGGTCTCTTAAGATATTTGATTCCAATGGAACAGTTAATTTTACGATAAGGGCCATCTTCCGAGATAGAGAGTAAAGTAGATGGAGGGCTGTGCATCTGAGACTTTATACTGCTTAGAGACCGAATCGACCTCCAGAATCCAATCTGAAGATTTCTCAATTATGGAGAAAGGTTTTGTAGTAAAATGTTTTTTGCCTTTAGAGCCATCCACGCACAAACTGTATTGTGGGTTTGGAGGGTACTGTCAAACCCTTGTTGCAACGAGCCACTGAGAGGCTAATTACCTCGCGAATAACTGGATATTGCCGGATACTTGGAATTGCTTAGATTCGAATTTTTGGTTATTCTGGAGTTAGAATACTGCAAGGCACTAGAAAATGTATAGAAAAGACGCAACGCAAAACATACAGAAAATACACGTTTCTTCCCATCTGCGCCCTTTGTATTATATCCGTTGTGTGTGGCTTGCGCCTATTAGGCCCAAGCCAGACACAACAGGAGCAGGGTGGAGACGGAAGGCGGACCCAAGTTTTTAAGAACATACGGTGTCTGCGCCCCATCCTTTCTGTATGTCTTGCGTCGCGTCTTCTATTTTGTATGAAAGTTATTTAAACGGACTCCGCGGCCGAGTCTTACGTCCGTTGTGTGTGGCTAATGTTTGGGAGCTAATGGGCCCATGATGAGGTGGCCACGATGACCCATGTGTTCAGGGTCGGTCACACTCACGGGTCAACACCCATCCGATGGCCTCCACGCATGAGGTGCGAACCTGGGTAGGACACTGGGTCAACCAGTCTCCCCTGGGAATCAAACCTCTGGCGCTCCTGGACGGTCTGCGCACCGAGCGGCGCAAGCCAATCGACTGTGCTCTCCGACTAACAGTCGGGGGAGTCTGGAACTGTATTGTTTCCTATAGAGCGGGGGTGGTTGCCTACCTTACGGCGACTGCTCTTGAAATGACCATTGGCAATCCGATCCCGGTTCAGAGTCGGGCAAAGGACGCCTTGGTCCGCGATAGATTCGGTGCACACCGTTTCACCGCTTCGTAAGGGAGAGGACCGCGCAAGCGACCTCGAACTCGGAACCAATCGAGAGACCGGAGAAATCTGGTCACAATTGGAAGCAAGGGCGCGAGTGTCGGCCCGCCAGGTAACATACTGGCTATCTCGCGGTAAAGGCGTTGGCTTCTTGCGGGTTGTGGCGTAGCTAGACGTCGGATTTGTTATGTCCAAAGTCTTCTACGCTCACTGCACGGTCGATAGAACGAAGAATCGTTAAAACGTCCTGCGGTGACGGGTTCGCCCGTTGTTGTTGACATCTCAATATGTATGTCTTGCGTCGCGTCTTCTATTTTGTATGAAAGTTATTTAAACGGACTCCGCGGCCGAGTCTTACGTCCGTTGTGTGTGGCTTGTGCCTTAGGCCTTGTACAGAAGGAGCGAATCGTACGCTCGTAATACGTGCGTAAGTTGTGTCCAGAAGGAGCGTATCACGCGCGAGCACTAGGAAGAGGAATGATGTTCTGTATTTGACATGCAGTTGAAAGAAGAGGTAGAGTTGTGGCTAGGCTACCGTCGCTAGCAGAGGCAAAAACTACAATGTACTTAGTGCATCCAATTCTTTACAATAGAATGACACATAGTTGTTTGAAACGTTGTATCCAACTTTGAGACGGCATGAGAAGATAAATGCATGACAAAATATTAACCCTCCCCGTTTGAACTAACCATTGTTGGTTAGACAATTACACGTCCAAGATGGTCTCTAATCAATATTGGTTAGGGCGCACCGCGCTGCGTGAAATGCGATTTATTACTCGAATTGCGATCCTATCCGCGTATAAAGTATGCGATATCGAATACGTCGAACGGTCGAACTCTAATTGACGACTTTTGGCCAATAAATTATTTACAATAATCAGTTTTGCTCGATCGCCCGCCGCGCGCCCGCCGCGACTCGCCGAGCCGCCGTGCGGCCGTTGTGCAACGCCCGAAGGGTCTGTAATTTTGTGATTTTCGTGTTATTTTTGTGCTATTTCCTGCAAAACCGTAAGTAATTTGCATTCTAGGAAGGTTTCCGAAAGAGAATTTCTAATTTGGGACAGCTCATCTGCTTTTTTTCACGAATTATCGGGTAAAATAGTTCGACATACGAACGCGTTGCAAAAAATGTTCGTTTGTTTTTCGCGAAATATGACGAAAAATCGCGAATAAGGACGTAATATTCGTTTAATTCGCTTATGAAACAGCTATTATTTCATTTACATCGTATATAATCACAAAATTGGCTATATTTTGCTCAATTCAACTTGATTTCTAATTTGACATCGGACATTTTTTTATCCGCCGCTCTTCGTTACCACATTTTGATTGGGTTTTTTTATTGTTTTTCTATGAAATGTGACTCTCTGGAGTATAATATTTAGTTACTAGACATATAATAAGCATATAATAAGACATATTATTTGAAAATCCTTAACCATTTTTGTATTATCAAAGTTTCCGTCAAAGTTACCAAGTTTACAATGCTAACTCAAAAAAGTTTAGATTTTTCTGTAATATCAGACAAAGCTGAAAGTTTTGGTGTGTTTTCTAAGAAGAATGATATAGTGGAAAAGTTATTTTGAAAGAATTTCATATAAAAAACAACTTTTAAGTAATCACAAAAATAAAATATTTTTTTTTTTACGAGAATACATCGATTTTTTCTTGGCTGAGTAACTAAATATTTTTGTATGCAAATAAGTAAAACACAATACAAGTTTTGGTAAAGTATTTAATAAAGAACATAACTGTATTTACAATTTTTGCATATTTTACGTATTTTGTGATAAAAACATCGAAATGAATTGAATAGGCGACTTTTTATCAGTTCGCCAACTTTGTAATATTTATTCATTATTATCTTAATTGTTTTACGAGATAACGTTATAATGTTTTATATTTCAAATTTCAATGCGATCATTTTAAAGTTATTCTTTTTATGATCCCTATAGTGGTTTAAAAGTTATGGTCGTTTTTTTCAAGACCATCGACTTATCGCGCAAAACTGTCCGGTCAGAAGTGACAGCTAAATTTCACCCCGCAATAGGAGGGGTTAAAACCAATTGTTACCAGGCTCGTCCTTTTAATATTCTTCTTTCTGACATAACCGTGCCACTTTAATATAACTCAGGATGTGAGCTTGCCTTAACACAGAAGTGCCCTAGCAAGGCAGGCTCGGTTGCACATTACTTAGCATATTAAAAAAATAAACATCTAAATAATTTATGCAATATTTAATCTGGGCTCAGACAGATATATACCTAAATTGAGACGGTATAAATAACGGCTAAATGTAACATCTAACGGTAATTCCTAAATTGTAAATTATTTTTTATTTCTTTTGTGCTCTTGCACTCGAATGCCTATTTAACCAATAAATAAATAAAATAAATTCAATTGGCGTTACCTGCAGATCCCATGTGCTTTCCCTTTTCCTCAATTCTTCAATAAATAAATGGGTGTCAAAATTTATCCGCTCCATTTCAAAGAATATGTCCGCTCTTCCGAGTGTACGCGCGTAACCTGGACGGAACCAAGGCGTCTAGTATCTCGACTCGCCCGAGCTACGCGCGTAACATGTGCGAGTCGAGCGTCTGGCGAATTACACGGGAATTGCGCGCGAGTTTCAAACACGCGCGTTGCTTGTGGACGCGTGTATGAATACGGCAAATTCGCTCCTTCTGGAAGTCTTAGAGCTCTTGTAGACGTCCGGTTTTTTGAAAGGCAACGGACCAGTAAAAAACACAGCTCTTGTAGACGTCGGTTATTTTCAATGGCAACAGACCAGGAAATAATGTATGATCTTGTATACGTGCAGTATTTTTCGGTATCAGAGATATTTCGATATTAAAGATTCCATGTGAATGAGATCCATCTTCTTCCTAGACCCTGTCCCATTTACTTGCGGTCGCCTTACCTTGTCTTTCTCCTCCACTGAGCACGATATTATAGTCCCTTAAATACGGATGTCCCTTATTAAACGAAAGTCCTTTAAAAAAAAAATCAGCATACTTTTCCACCAATGATAATTTTATTTCAATAGGGAACTTACAAAGGAAAACTTACCACAACAAAGTGTAACCGGGTAAACAACAAAAAAGAAAACTGTAACAAGGAATCTCATCTATCTGCAAAAGAGTTAAATCGTTTATTGCCTTATTGTTACATACATAAATCGGTTCCGTGTTTGGAAAGTTTTAACTGTGGTATTGCAAACCGATTCTCGATTTCGCATTCAAAGAAACACTTCTATTTAATATTATCACAGGGTTTATCTATATACAGGAATGATCTAACTAATAGGATATTTTCATAAAGAGCGAAAAATGCGTAACGCGTGTATAAATAAGTACAAATAAATCGGAATGATAATAACAAGAGAATCCAAAATAAATCATTCATTATTACGGTACGTCTCGCTTAATCAATTGAATTTCAATTACATTTTTTACTACTACCACTGATGTAGTATTTAATTTATCATTAAATCCATTTCGCTAACATACAATGAATTCCAACATTTTATAATTACAGATACGTTTTACGATAAACGGGTCACGCGCACCCAGACTATAGAAACGTTTATTAGAGATGCGCGAATATGTCATTTCTTACACGACTGCCCAAAAAAATGGAGTGTTATGTGTTCAGGGTTTATCTATGCTTCCGTTTCTTTATTCCACCATAACTTCTAAACGCTTGAGCCGATTTAGAAGTGTATGGCATTGTTAGAATCGTTATGCCATCCCGAATGTCATAGGGTACATCAACTAACCAAATATCAAAAGTAAGTAGTTGTCTAAATGTCCAAATGTCAATAAATTAACATCAATATATTGTGTTTAGCACCCTAATATGGATACCGGGTCAGCAAGGCATACCCGGCAACGAAGAGGCCGACAGACTGGCAAAACTGGGCACACTGGAATGCCCGGTGGAGCCAGTTGTAGGGGTGCCCTTCGCTACAGGTAAAAAAATCATCAGGGACTGCTTGGAGCAGGAACATCGGGCTTCCTGGAAAAAAGAATCAGGGATGTCGCCAGGCAAAAGCCATGATGGAGCAACCACTGCAAAAGAAAACCAAGGCCCTACTTGACATGAGCAAGAAGAACCTTAGAACCACTATCGGTCTCCTCACCGGACACACGACCCTTAGAGCACATCAATTCAACCTTGGCTTGACCGAGAGCAAAGATTGCCGAATATGTGGCGAAGAACCTGAAGACAGCATACACATCGTTGGTCGCTGCCCAGGTCTGCTAAAAACACAGTTTACTGGGACGAGCCTTTCTCGAACCTAGCGATCTGCCCAACTTGAAGGTCAGTGATCTACTTGGCCTGGTAAGAAGTACTGGGCTACTAGCTGACCACTGACCTAACCACATAGTGGGTAGTTACAAAAGATCTTATAGATCTAGGTGACATCAAGGGCTGGAAAAAAGCCCCCCACTCCGTTATAGTTTACTTTCTGTAATGGCAGTCGTGTTTATTATTCTTTTTAATGTATTTACGAGTTGAATCGTTGAATTATGTGACTAAACAGTCACATCAATCAACGATTCAGAAAATATATTCAGCGATCATCCCGGTTTCCGGATGATCGCCGAATAATTTTCTGAAAAAACGAATCGACAATACGACATATCTCACGCACTCCAATCCCTAAATTTCCTACATATAAAACTATACAAATGCTTAAATTCTCCACCCCGATAAATTAATAACAGTTAGCACCTATAGACTATTGCACATTACAAAAATATTCCTCACCGAAGAAAATAAGTATAATAAAGAAAAAAAGTCTCAAATGGCAAGATAATTAAATAGTAAATAAATATTATAATAATAAACAGTTTTGGCGGGTTCTTTTAACATTATTTTTATAAATAGTTACGAGAAGATCACAAAATAATTGTCTTTGGCAAGTACGACTCTTCGACGCTTTTTCTATTATACTAAATGACCAGGTTTTCACGCGCGAGATTAACTCTTGAAGTTGTCTAAGCCGATTTTCTGGTCGGCTTGATCCGTCGGAGACGACAGCTCCTCGTGATGTCCGATTTTGTCCTGGCGGTCTGTCACCATTATGGCTGATAGTGCCTCCAAGGATTGCCGCACCTAAAAGACATAATTATAGGAAGGTGGTTATCGGTTGAATGTTTCTATGTTTGGTTCAAGATGATGAATTAGATTTCTCTTAAAGATTATTCGAAGGCAACGAAGACCAGAACATTGGTAATCCTGTTTCTCTCTTAAGGCGACCACCAGTGTGACTACTAAAAACTAAAAACCTGTTTATCTCTTAAGGCGACCAACAGTGTGAGACACCGTTTTCATAGTTTTTAGTCAGTAATACCATTCAGTGAAGCCTTCAATTATGGATGGTAATTAAGAATCTGATTTTGAATCCCCAAATTATTGTTGAGTTGCATATTTTTCGATATTTTCTTGCCTTTATTACGAAGATAAATAAAAATAAAGTCTGTATTTATCCTTTGGGTCAAGGTTACTCGAAGAAGGCATTCCTTACTTAGACAAAAAATATACAAACAATTGCTTTTTATTAAACAAAATTTTATTAGGCATTAGATAACTACCAACTACCTAACTTTTCATTTGTCATGGCCCTTTCTCATTTACAATTTCACCAAATCCCAACTGTCCCTTCTTTCCCTTCTGGTGACAGCTAGTTTAAAATCCTGGATGTCCTTAGAGAAACCGGCTTACCCACTCTCTTCAGGTCCAAACACAATTTTGGGCTAGCTATAAAACTGCCCTCTCTGCTCTATGCCAACTCGAGAATAACCAAGCTTCGATTCTGTCCATTTCCAAGGATCCGGTAATATCGAAGTGCATAGTAAGTGGCCGTAGTAAACCAAATAATCAACAAGCCCTAGTAGACTTCCACAAAATGTTTCTTGCTGCCTTAGATCAAGGACAGTACACTTACCGCCACGACAAAGTCCTTCCTGTTATTCGCGAGGTAATTAGCCTCTCTGTGGCTTATGCTAACAATGGTCTTACAGTACCCTCCAAACCCCCAATACAGTTTGTGTGGGATGGCTCTAAAGGCAAAAAACATTGCACTACACAACCTTTCTTAATAATCTGGAAAGCTTTCGATTGGTTTCTGGAGGTCGATTCGGTCTATAAGCAGTATAAAGTCTCTGAAAGTCTCAGATGCACAGCTCTCAGTCCAGATATAACTCTTTACTCCGATATTTTGGAAGATTAGAATTAGAATTAACTGTTCTATGGGTATAAAATATCCTAAAAGACCACGAGTACAAATTAAATAAATACCATGATCTCGCAAATGCCGTCACCCGGAACGGTTCTATTGTCCACCTTCACGCGGTGGAAGCTGGCGCTTGTGGCCTACCAGCCAGTTCTCTGTTACATCTCTTTAAAGATCTTAGTCTCTCCAGGAATATAATCAACTCCTTCCTAGAAAAAATATCTAAAACTTCAATTTCCGCATTTCAAATCCTATGACTTCGAAGGGAGGAGTGAATGGGTAGTAAGATACCTGCTCACATGTAACAAGACAGTTGACTAAACCTACCCAGCTGGTTATTAGTACGGAGACCACCGCTCACTCCCAGAAGTGTAATAATAGTATTTTGATCAACCCGACTCCAATAGTTTAATTCCAGTGCAGTTCTGGTTTTATTTTATTTATAGATATTTTGAACCACCATCCCGCAAAAATAGAAACGTGCATGCGCGGGGGCATGCGAGCGAGACGCCCTTTGTTAAGCTAAGGGGCAGAGAGAGATAGAGAACATCGAACGTGTATGGGCAGGGCATTAAAGGGACGATGCCGAAGCGCCAATACAACACATCACATACCCAAAATAAAAAGTACAAATACAAAGTTATACGAATAGTTAGATAGAAGTCTAAAGTTTCATGTGATATAAAATTAATTAAATAATCTTGCATTTCTTGTACGAGTTATAAATAAAAATAAAACAATAAAATACAAACGGAGCTGCCATGGAATTCACCGACCGGAGTCGGGCCCATCATAATACAATTTTTTTTTTTTACTTTTCTGGGGGGTGAGCAGTGGATTCCGGCCTTACGAACCGACTGTGGTAGGTTTAGCACAGCTGTCTTGCCACATGTGAGCGTTCACCTTACCACCCATTCACTCCCCCTTCGAAGCCATAGAATTTGAGATGCAGAAATCGCGGTTTTAGATAATTTTTCTAGAAAGGAGTTGATTATTTTCCTGGAGAGACCAAGATCTTTAAAAAGGTGAAACAAAGATTTAGCTGGCAGGCCACGAGCGCCTACTTCCACCGCATGAAGGTGAACAGTGAAGCCGTTCCGGGTGACGGCATTTGCGAGGTCATGGTATTTATTTAATTTGTACTCGTGGTCTTTTGGGATATTTGATTCCCATGGAACAGTTAATTCTACGATAAGGACCATCTTCCGAGATAGAGAGTAAAGAGTTATATCTGGGCGCAGGGCTGTGCATCCGAGACTTTCAGGGAATTTATACTGCTTAGAGACCGAATCGACCTCCATAATCCAATCTGAAGCTTTCTCGATTATTGAGAAAGGTTTTGCAGTGAGATGTTTTTTGCCTTTAGAGCCAACCCGCACAAACTGTATTGGGGGTTTGGAGGATACTGTGGAACCCTTGTTGGCACGAGCCACTGAGAGGCTAAGTACCTCGCGAATAACAGCAAGGACTTTGTCGTGGCGGTAAGTGTACCGTCCTTGATCCAAGGCCACCTTGCAGCCAGATAGAATATGTCTAGCTGTGCAAGGGGTGTTGCTACAAAGGGGACATGAACTATCCTCAGCATAGCTCCAACGAGCGAGGTTACTGGGGTCTGGAAGTGTATGCTGAAAGGCATTTAAATAAAATTTCAGCATCACTGGCGTCCAGTCATACAACATTACTTTCCAGTGCATTGGAGGAGGAATGCAAAAGTCTCCAATTGTTGTCCAATCATTCTGGCATTGAAGGCCAATAGCGTGAGCCATACTTTTGCTGTCGTAATCTCCCCGCAAGAGAGACTTCTTCAAGTCCACATCGCTCATGGTTGTACTGCCATACCCCAGACCAGTGCCATTCTGGCTGATTCCAGTAAGGAACTTTTTGTGGAAGTCTACGCGGGCTTGTAGATCATTTGACTCACTACGGCCACTTACTACGTGCTTCGATATTGCCGGATCCTTGGAATTGCTTAGAATCGAATTATTGGATATTTTGGAGTTGGCGTAGAGCAGAGAGGGCAGTTTTAGAGCTAGCCCAAAATTGTGTTTGGACCTGAAGAGAGTCGAGGGGTCAGCTGGTTTGGCTAAGGACAACCAGGATTTTAGACTAGCTGTCACCAGTGCATCCAGACGAGACAGTTGGGTTTTGGTGAAATCGTAAATAAGAAAGGGCCATGACAAATGTGAAGTTAGATAGTTGTCATAGATCCAAGCCTTACGAGGGCCAGAAATTAGCAATGCATCTATCTTTTCCAGGTAACTACTGAAATGTTCTATAACATGATCGCCAGAGAGGTCATTTCCCTGGCAGGTGATTTTTCTGCCAAGAAATTTGAAGTGGTTATTTAGGTCTATAAGGGTCTATAAGTGGTTATTTGGGTCTATATTGTATAAAATAATCTTACGCAATAATAAGTTATAATCTTGTATATAACTTGGAGAAATAACTATAAAAACGAACAAAAATGACCTAATGGTATGGTATACGATTTTTAATAAAACATATCCCTGTGTCAATTTCAGGGCCAGTAAATTGATGAAACCTTAAAACAGTTAAAAATATTTTAGATTTTATTAGTTTTTCAGTAAAAATCAGCAAAAAACTAAGAAATAAATAAATCGAAGACTATTGCGGTTGTTAGACATTATATATAAGATAAAAACGATATTACTGCGTGAAGTTTGTAAGACCCGAAGTTTCGGTGATGTTGCAACTGCCGTTGTCAAGGGTACTGGACTAAAAGAAGGTTAAAAAGAGTCGATGACTAGAGTCGGTAAAATAGATTTTAGTCAACCCTGGACAACAGCGGTTGCAACATCGCCGAAATGCTGGGTGTTACTAACTTCATGCGCTAAATTTGTTTTTACATTATTTATAAGAAAAAAAAAATAACGAAAAAAAAATTTTATGTATAAAACGTTCTTCGACTTATTGTCGGAGATTATATGGGTTACATTGGTCAAAAAATGTTTTAAATGGGTGAGAAAATGATCATAGAAAAAACATTTTTGAACTTTTTTACTGATTTCACCACATATATGTAATACTCCTAGTATTGACGAGTTTAATAAAATGATACTTTAATCAGGGAAATTTAATTTAATTGCTAATATTTCAGCAACTGTGTACCTACAAAGCGATGTTTTTAGGGTTAACATGGAACAGACTATTAAAATTATAATTTTTGTTTTACCTTTGCGATTTGATCGAGGTTCGTTTCTAGAAAACCATTCACCTCGTTGGCAGATTTTCTGTGTAGTTGATTCTGCCACCTAAGTATTTCTGCATACATATCTTCACGAGACATCGTTTGCAGACGATCCTATAACAATAGAAAAAAATCGGTTGTGTCACCCCAAGACTTTCCTGACTAGTATCCGGGGAGGTGCGAAAAAACAGCGACATTTTTTACTCTAGTACCCCAAATTTGTATGGCAGGTACCCCAAACGTTGGTCGTAAGTACCCCAAAAACTAATAGGTTCTTCCGATGGTTAACAGAAGCTTCTATGCCAAATTTTAACTTAGACAGATTAAGCGTCTGGGCGCTATCGCGGAAACAATTTTTTCGCCGGGAACCCCAAATTTGTATGGGAGGTACCACAACCGTAGGGCGTAGGGACTCCAAAAACTAATGGGTTCCTCCGACGGTTAACAGAAGCTTATATACCAAATTTCAGCTCAATCCGATTAAGCGTCTGGGCGCTATCGTGGAAGAATACATACATACAGACAGACATACAGACATACAGACATACATACAGACAGAGATCGGTCTGGAAATAGTCTCAATCGTCTCAGGGAGTCTCAAAATATATATTCCCATCTTCATCTCAAATTTTTTTTTTAGCGCGATCACAATACTTTCCTTTCCGATAGGTCGTCAGGAAAGTAAAATATATTAAACCAATATATTCTGGAAAGCCTACCTAACACGCTGGAATATTGGTTAGGTCGCCTGATCTTACATTACAAGGTTCCGGCTTTGATTCTTGGCTGGGTTACCATTTTCCATGACCTGCCGTCTAGCTAAGCCAACATGATCGTCAAAGGCCAACGCCTTACAGCGAGGCATCGGGAAAGGTAGCCAGCAAGCACCCTCGCCCCCTCACTAAAGAATATCTCCGTTTGGAATTAACCATCAGGATATCTCCAACCTCCCTACTGGTTACGGGTCCAAAGTCAATTGCGCGACATCAACCTACCGTATATTCAGCGGTGATTCGGTTTGATTTTATCGCGGACCATCTTTTGCCCGGCTCTGAATTCAGGATCAGGTAGCCGACTGGTCATTTCAGGAATGGTTGACGGCAGAACAACCGCCACCCCCGCTGTTTATATGGACCGGAACCCTTGATGCCCATACCCCAGGCCCAAATAAGAACATGGCTACGCAGGAACACCGATGAAACCCACCTTACAGAATGGAAAAAAACGCAGGATGCAGGCAAACAAAGAACGCGGTTCCGGAAACGTCTAAAAAACTCGCCCGCAACCTCACCAGATTAAAAAGGGAAAAAATCTGTAAAGTCATAGGTACTATGATAGGCCACTATCCTCTAAACAAACACCTGTTCACCATAGGTGTGACAGACAGCCCTCTATGCAGCGGATGCATGGAGGAAGAAGAAACGCCACAGCATGTGCTCATGGAATGCAGGAGCGTGGCAGAGCAACGGACAAGAATACTACAATCTCCAGCATCTGTCCCGGAGGCCTGTAGCAACCCAAACAGGCTGCTAACCTTCTGGGACAGCCTGGGTTGGCTGGAGTAACATAAATAGAAACATGAGCCACGCACAACGGCCCAAACCGTTCAGTAGCGCCGGGAGGCAATCCCCCAGGGGTAACCAATCCACCAGCCGTGAGGCCTGAGACGCGAGTTCTACCCGGGGTAGTCTTACAAACGAGGAGCTAAATCGTGAGTTCGGCCGACTCGAAAACACAGCGGATCTCATGGTTAGGTTAGGATTATGAACAGGACGAAAGTTGAAAGAGAGCGTGAATTACGTACCTCAAGGGCGGTAGCTGTGATGCTGGGGTGATTGAGCAGTCTCCATATGAGCACTCCGGCCATCACAGCCAAAAGAGCCAAAAGAGCCGCCGCTCCGGCCGCAAAGATCCGGCCCAATGCTCCGCCACTGCTATTCGTGTGGCTGCTGCTTCGGACGCTACTTGATTTCCCTGCGAAAAAAACAAAATAAAATTTTATAATGAAATTAGAAATTTGACATTAACAGTATGTCCATGTGGGATAGTTGGATATTAGTGAAGTCGTAAATAAGAAAGAGCCATGACATATGAGGAATAAGTTAAAATTGTCAGGTTATTTATTTTTGCTAGAAAACTATTATATGATCAACAGAGAGTCTTTGTCAAATCAAATCAAATCGCATTTATTGTCTTCAAAAACTTTTACATAGTTGTTTAGACACTTTATATAGCCGCTTAATGTTAAAATAACTTTAAAATGTATACTAAATATTTCATTAGAGACTCACCACACAATTAGTTCTATTAGATATTTATAACTACAGTTAGTCACGAAATTATAATTTAAAATTAAATGGTCCTATAAATAAGAAATATGATTGATTATGGGAGACAATTAGAAATAATAGTAATAATATAATAATCAATAAAATGGTACAAATATCAAGTTAATAAAATCGAGATGGAAATTGTCAGTCATCTAATTATAATTCGTTAATATTATATAATTCTCTCGCAATAAGGTAGCCTTTTAATTTCGATTTAAATTGGGCTATTTTTCCGATTCTACATATAATTTTAATATTCTCAGGCAGTTTATTGTAACACGCCATTACAACGTAATTTGGATCCCTTGTAAATAAGATAAAAGCGAATTTACCGCGTAAACTTTGTAACACCCGACGTTTCAGCGATGTTGCAATCGCCGTTGTAGACATTGACGGTTGCAACATCGCCGAAACATCGGGTATTACAAACCACGCGGTAAATTCGTTTTTATTTTATTTATAATGTCAAACAACCGTGATAGTCGTCGTCAAGTAAATGTACATACGTATATTATCAAGTATCAAATTTAGCAATTATCATAGCCTACATCAGGATGAGAGTTACCATTTCTTCGCCATCTTTTCTACTTTTCGTCTTGAGCCACTTGTTACTGTATTTTTAAGCTTTTATTTACCTTGCGATGTTTGTCAGTATGTATGTATATTATTTGTATAGGTCAATTCTTGCAAGCTGAATTAGAACCCGTTCCACTTATCATATGAAATTGAATTTTACTTGTTGGTTCAGTTCCGATGACAATGCATTTTTATAGTGAGCATGACCTGATTCTACACCCAAGATTGGCTCCCTCGAGGCTACTTTTCCACACAGTCATGCAACTTTGTATACTTTTTTTTAGGTTTTTTATTTCTTGATATCTTGGAATGCCCAACAATTCGTTTTTGAACAAAAAACTTCTGTTTTCAATGGCCACAATTCAACGTTACGCACATTAACAATAATAAAACATAGCTTATAATGCAACATTCATTACAGTTATTCACTTACTTAATAATACTGCTTCTACGGGCAAAGTTTTCCTTCTTCTAGTATCTCCTGCGGTGACCTGACTTCCGGCGATGGCGCCATCTCCCTTGGCGCTGGCCTCTCCAGGTGCTCTGATGATAGCTCCAGCGTGACCTTCGGCGCCGGAACTGCTATCCTCATCCATGGAGTATTCCGACGCGTCCAGTTCGGCTTCGGAAACACGCAGTTCCTGCAAGTACAACCAAATGAATGTCGCTCATTCTCGAGGCTCGGACCAACATTGATAACTGCAAGAATAAGAAATAAAGCGAAAAATTGCTATATTAGAATCACTAACATCTTGGATTTCTATATTTTAAGTATTTTTGAATAAGAATTTAATGATCCTTTAATCCTAGACCAGGTCATTGCGCTTTTAAAAATAAAGGGCATTTTTGATATTTAAATAACCGCTGGGGTGCCAAAAAGGCCGATCGGCCTATTGCGGTGGTTGACAGTTACACACGTAGCAGTTTCGGCTGGTCTCTATATATTATATAAATATATAATATACATGACTAACAAGAATAATTATTAGGTAACAAGAGAGAATTCACAAGAAAACATCATATATTTTCTGAAATATTGAGGGTAAAATCGGAAGTCTCTCCCAAACTCTCCCGATTTCATTTTACTTGGATATTTGCCAAGAAAAATGCAGGAATTTGAAAAAGGAAAAGGCATGAAAGGCAACCGGAAAATTTTGCCTGATTTTTGTATTAGATAGTAGTACTGTGTAGATTGTAATTATATTTTACTTAGATTATACAACTGACATGTTTGTTATACAACTGACAGGTTTGACAAGTCAAACCCTTTTGTTAGATTTTGTAAAAATGCAATAAGGCATACACATTTTTAAACATAGTCTGTATTTATATAAAGCGATTGAATTTAGAGAACCAGCTCTTAAAAGAGTTAGAGCAGGTGTTTGAAAATTAATAAAAAAAGGGAATTAAAATTGAGTATACCTTTCCTTCCGGTGGTATGACCCGGTGAAGGACAGCGGCTTCCTTCCACACTTGCAGCATGAGCCTGTAGGTTGAGTCCCTGGAGAGCAGAGAGCCAAATACGTGCCTCTCATCATCGGTGACTACACCGACGGCGTTAGGGATGATTCTCGCCATCTTCTCCTTGCTGACCCGCAGCACGGACGCGGTCGGAATGAGTAACTGGGGACAACATTCAGTGAAACTTGAGGGCATCAGTAAGTTATGTACTTTCATTTTATCGTCTTTCTCTCCTTTCGGTGGTTGGTCATTATCAGGACAAGTTTAACCTTGGATGCGGCAGCAGCTGTGCTGTAGTTATACAGAACAGTTACGCAGATTCTTGTAACGCCAATTTAAAGGGCCCCACAATGGGTGCCAATTGAAAAAAACCTACGTTGCGCGCAAATTAAAAAAGTTCCAGATTGTGCGCCAATTTTAAACGTCCAAGTTGGGCGCCAATTTTAAAATCCCCGAAGATGCGCCCCACTGGACACCAGTTCTAAGAGCCCCGCATTAGGTGCCAATTTATAAAGTCCTACGTTGCGCGCCAAAGAAGAAGCCTTAAATTGTGCGCGAATTTACAAAGCCCCATGCTGGGCGCCAATTTTGAAATCCCCCAAGTTAGCGAAAATTTAAAACATCCTAATTTGGACACCAGTTTAAAAATCCCACGTTGGGTGCTCATTTAAAAAGTCCTACGTAGCGCACCAATTTAAATAGCTTTTAATTAGGCGCCAATTTTAAAAGCTCCACGCAGGGCGCCAATTTGAAAAGCCCCAAGTTGAAAGCAAATTTAAAAGGCCCCACGATGGGCTCTTGTTTCAAAAGCCTCAATTTAGGCGCAAATTTAAAAGCCCAACGTTGGGCACCAGTTTAGCAAACTCCACGTTGGACCCCGTTTTAATAAGCGCTACATGCATAAATGCCGTCGTCGACCGTCATTACGTCTTCAAATTATTTTTTTAGGACAATACTTGACTCTTCTACAAACAACATAAGTGGTTTCATCTTTTGTGGTTTCATTTTTGGTTGCAAAATTTTCAATATATTTGGTCAAAAGATAAAATGATAAATTTATTTCGATCAAGCACCAAGCACCAAGCACCAAGCTGCATGGAACCATTAGAGACCCTTGCACAGCTAGATTGGTACACCTACCGCCATGACAAGGTCCTAGAGATTATTAGCCTCTCAATGGATCATGGCGACAAGGGTTTGACAGTACCTACTCTCTGTAATGTACTCAATAAGCGCATTAGGTACACGGACATGAGTATAGCCGAGAGGTAGAGTTTATAACCACCTACCAACGGAGGGTGGTTATAAACTCAAAAACAGGCTAGGTCGTCAAAATAACAATATAATAAAACTTACCTTAGTAACATATCCAAATACGTTTGAGTAAAACGCGAAGTAGTTCTTAGTGATATAGAGGTGGCCTTGTAGTAGGATGTCGCCAACTAGGGCACAGGAGTAATCTGCAAAGATAGAGCACATAGGCTTTTTAGGTTAAAAGTGTCTCAGGTAGAAATATAGAGAGAAGAGTAGGAGGGGGGGGGGGACGATCTACAGAAATCACACCAATAGCACAGACAAATTGTATAGTTTTAAGCCATTCATACTTGATAAGTGTATCGTAACCGATCTCTCTGGTCACAAATCCAGTCTGGTACAGTAGGGCAGTGTCGACTACAACGGGCGAACCCGTCACCCCAGGCTGGTATAACGATAGGTATTCGTTCTTTCAGCCGCGGGATGAGCGTAGAAGACTTAGACAAACTATTGTCTAGCTAGCCAGCAGCTCGTTAGAGACCGACGCCTTATGGCGAGGCACCGGGAAAGGTACCCAGCGGGCAGCCTCGCCACCTAACTACCAGTTTTGGTAGGATATCTCCATCTGGAATTGACCTTTAGGATACCTCCGTCCTCCCGACTGGTTACAGGTCCGAAGTCGTTTATGCGACCTCTACCTGTTGTAATGCTAAAACGACACCGGACCTTGCTTGCCCTATAAGCGCAAAAAAATACAAGCGATAAGCATGGTTAAACAAGCACATGACGCTGCACGTCAGTGTCTTAAACCGTCGCAAGGAGTCACGGACAGAGTTGAACCTCATACGTCCCTAGACTCAACATCTGCCCGCAGTTTGTCACCCGACCGGTCTCTACTACCCGCGTAAATCGTATCCTGCCTTCCTCTAAACTTCCCTTCACTTGCAAAAGAGGATTGGGAATTTCACAATAATAATTTAACTTTTATTTTTGAACACTCTGTGAACCATAATGCCCCTGCCAGTGTTCAGCTGTCTTCCTTCCAGGTGGCGGTGTTGCGCGCCAATTTAAATAGCTTTTAATTAGGCGCCAATTTGAAAAGCTTCACGTTGGGCGCCAATTTGAGAAGCCCTAAGTTGAAAGCAAATTTAAAAAACCTTTCTCAATAATCGAGAAAGCTTCAGATTGGATTCTGAAGGTCGATTCGGTCCCTAAGCAGTATAAATTCCCCGAAAGTCTCGGATGCACAGCCCTCCGTCCAGATATAACTCTTTACTCTCTATCTCGGAAGGTGGTCCTTATCGTAGAATTAACTGTTCCATGGGAATCAAATTCCCCAAAAGACCACGAGTACAAATTAAATAAATACCATGATCTCGCAAATTCCGTCACCCGGAACGGCTTCACTGTTCACCTTCTCGCGGTGGAAGTTGGCGCTCGTGGCCTGCTAGCTAAATCCCTATTTCACCTCTTTAAAGATCTTGGTCTTTCCAGAAAAATAATCAACTCTTTCCTAGAAAAAATTCTAAAACCGCAATTTGCGCATCTCAAATTCTATGGCTTCGAAGGGAGAGTGAATGGGTGGTAAGGTGAACGCTCACATGTGGCAAGACAGCTGTCCTAAACCTACCACAGCCGATCGTTAGTCCTGAATCTACTGCTCACCCCCCAGAAGTGTAAAAAAATAGTATTACGATGGGCCCGACTCCGGTCGGTGAATTCCATGGAAGCTCCGTTTGTATTTTATTTATTGGTAAATAGAATTTTAGAATTTATCGCGGACCTGGGCGTTTTTTGCCCGTAGTGCCACACAGGATCGAGTGGCCCAAGGTCATTTCAAGAGTGCCTTCACAACAGGTCAACATCCACCCCCGCTGAGACAGTGTATTTCCATAGTCTCTGGACTCCTTCAGAACGCACAACCGATAGGCGTCGCCGCACGGTGCGCAAACCGTTCAGTGGCGCCGGGATGCGATCCCGCCGGGAGAAACCGGTTCCCCAGCTTTGAGGCCTGAGACACGAGTCTTACCCGGGTAGCATTCCACTCGAGGAGGCTTCTGAATAGAAGCTGAGTCATGAGTTAAGCCGATCCGAGAACACAGTGGATCTTGTGGCCCAAGCTACACAAAACCGTTCACCACCAAATGGTACAGTCTTGTACAGTCCAGTCTCCAGTCTCGTCACAGATTCGAGGTCGCTTGCGTGGCATCTACCTGGCGTTAGCGGTAACTCCGTTCGAATGTATCGCGGACCGAGGCGACCATTGTCCGTCAAAATCACACGCGATCGAGTGGCCAACGGATAGACGACGTTAGATTGACAACTATCCCCCGCTGCTTAGGAATAGTACGCTTCCAGACTCCCCTAGTTGTTCGGCAGAGTGCACAGTCGTTTTTTTTTTTTTTACCTACAAGGCATATGCCTTTTTGTGGAACCCGCCTTGTTGCCTATTGGCACCATCTTCTAGGTGGGCATTTGAAGCAGCACGCAGTCAAACACTCACTCGGAGTTTCCGATTATAACTGTACGACTGAACAGCCGCAAGCAGAGTTCACGGCGGCCATTCCAGGTTAGTCTCTCTTCGAGGAGGCTACCGGATGGGAGCTGAACCGTGAGTTAGGCCGACCTTAAGATTAGGTCTGGCAGGTAATCAGGCCCAACGTTACATGTGGGCAGAGTAACGATTCTTATGAAGGTGGTGCTCCCCAACAGATAGTGCGCCCACCTCATTTGAACCGAACCCAGGCAAAGCGCCTCTGGTGGGTGGTGTAGTGTACACTTACAATTGAGGACTCGCTCGTCGGGGGAGACCTGCGGAAAGTGCCTGAGGAACTTCTTCTGGCGCGCTTTGCTGGGCTGCGACGGGGGTTTGCGGACGACGGCGGCGGCGGCCGCGGACTCCGCCGCCGCCGCGCTCGCCGCGTTCGCCGCGCCATTCGCCGACACCGACGGCGCCGACTGAGACAGCTGCTTCAGACCACTTCTGCGGACAATGCAAACAAATTACTCAAATGGAGAATTTCACAAAAAAAACAACACGTCAATGATCCATTTTAAAAACAGCAGTAATCGGTAATTACACATACAAAACGCCAATAAAAAATGCAAAGATAGTATAAAATGACGGATAAAGTACTCTTTGTTACGTATTTTCTTCCAGAAAAAATAGAGTTGTGACCAAATGGCGGATGTCCGTGTTAGTTAATTTAGAGTGAGACGTCCGTCTTTTGTCGGCCATGCGTTAGGTAGTCTGATCTTACATTGTAAGGTGCCAGGTTCGATTCCCAGCTGGGTCAACATTTTCCGTTGGGATAAAATTAACGGAATTGCATTTCTAATTCTGTTTACATTTGCAAAATTAATGTGTGACTTGGCATTTACAAACATGTTACGCGGACACATACATATAAACACTTTGTAGTACGGTTGGTTGTAAGATACTGTCGTATGGTAATAAATCCGCCCATTGCAATAAAGAATAGAAACAAACAAACAAACATGGTCTGTTTTTGTTTTAGAAATTTGTACTACAATGTAGGCCAATATTGTTAATTCTAATTATATCTTTCAATTCTCATTTGTTTGGAAGTACGTATGCTAGGCAGATTTTGGCGGTTATTCTCGTTATTAAAAGTGCGAAAAGCAAGTGTTTTATGATATTTTAAAATCGTGAATACGCATAAACGATTCCGTAAGCAAAAACACATATAAGATAAATGAAGAATTTACGAAAGTATCTATATGGCGGTGTTACACGTTCAATCTGGCATCAGTTCAATCCGCGACCTTAATCATGAACTAACTGATCGACTGATCAGTTCAGTCCATCAGTCAATGCGATAAACGAACAGTTTCTGTCAGTCTGACCAATGTCACAGACTGAACTGATGCCAGATTGAACGTGTAACACCCGTCTATAAACTTTAATATAGTGGCTCTATATGTGAGACCTCGTATGCTCCAACAAGAAAACTTTTCAGGCTATGGAAAAAAACTGAAAAACTACATTCACGAGAAGTGTTTTTAAGCTGTGTAAATAGGATGAAGTTTAAAAATAATATTAGTTTACTGTACTAACAATTAAAACTGGCAAATGGTTAAGTTGTTTGCGAGGAATCACTAATAAACACGTAATAGGAATCACTGAAAAAAAACATCAATTTTTGGAATTACAAAAAATAGGCAATTTTAGCCCCCGGGACATGCATAGAAAGATCCAAGGCGTAATTTTACACCAATACCAATTAAAAACGCAAATTAACATTTTTGGCGCGTACAAATTAACGTTTTACATATAGGTCGACACTATGTGGAATATGTGCACTGGTTTGCGCATAATAAGGTAATGAAAATCACACAAGAAAGCAACCAAGCAAGCAAAAGAAAAAGTGAATACAGCCAACTGTGTGAGTTAAGTTTCTTGGGAGTTTGGTTGGTTTTTGGCGACGGAAAATACGGGGTTATGCGTGTCAATTGAGTGGGCACACCCAGTCGCCAACCGATATTGACCCATATGCAAATAATTATATGTCTAATTTTAAATTTGGTTTAAGTAGTACTTATATTTAAATACATAATGCCTTATTTTATATTGTTCTTGCCTACATCCCGATAAAGAGGCCAAAAACTACAGGAAAGGCCAAGTAGACGAAGGAGGACACGAGAAAGGCCACATAAACTGTATATAATGGATAATCTAGCTGCACAACTTTAAATATATTCGAAAATCCCTTCACTAGAACTGTGAGTGTCAAATACAACGGGCGAATACCTACGTCACCCCAGAAAGTAATAACGGCATCAGGACGTTCTGGCTATACCATGGAATGAACGCGAAAGGCTTCGAAACATAAGATAACTATTGAATTTCACTAAGATTTCTCAACAGTTTTATTAAAAACCATGAAAGATATCGTAATAATCCTTCATTGATAGTTCTTTTCTCTTTAATTTTCATTTTCCCTCCATTTGCCGCATCGATCATTTGCAATATTTTGCTGCCACTTGCCTTTCCTGTCAATTTCCAATTTTTTTACATTGTCAAATATCATGCGCATATAAAATCGAAGACTATCGCGGTTGTTTGACATTATACATAGGACAGAAAACGAATTTACCAAGTGAAATTTGTAGCACCCGACGTTTCGGTGACGTCGACGAGCCCGGCCCTCACCACCGTTATAACCTACGCGGGCTACCCGCAAAACAACGGATCGACAGCTCTTTCAGTCTACCCTGGACAACGGCGGCTGCAACGTCACCGAAACGTCGGGTGCTACAAATTTCACGCGGTAAATTCGTTTTCTATGCTATTTATAATCATGCGCATATTTCTACTTGTGAATATTTATGAACATACTATTTTTCAAGGTATACAATATTCGAGAAACATCATTACTAGTGATTTCGTAACTACAGGCACTTGTGTTTATTAACTTGTTACTTTCGAGAACCGAGAATTGCCGTCTGCGTCATATAAAAAAATACATGCGACACGTTTTGCTACAACTAAGATTTATCGTGACCGAATTTTAAAACTGACTGCGATATCGTACTTCTTGAATAGCAAGATAAAGTCTAAACCTACAAAACTAGGAAGGTGCCTAAAATATTGAAAATATTTACCCGTTGTTAATAATAATAATAATAATAATTAGACGCTTTATTTGCTTTAACAAAAAGGCGAGCTTATTGCCTAATAGCAATATCTTACAGCTAACCTTAACCTAGTGGAATAACATGTTATGCGGTAAAAATAAACTAATAAATTAAAATTTAATCATTTAAATTTAGCAAGAAAACAAAACAATAAATTTAGGAAAAAACAAACAATAAACCTATAATGACGCAGGGGATGCAATAGGAGGAAAAAATAGGGAAAAATAAGGAAAAGTTTATGAGCGTGGGTTCAACTGTTATTTGAGCCTGCGTTTGAAGCAAAACAAACTAGGTGCTATCCTTATACGCGTGGGTAAAGCATTCCAGAAACGGGCTCCACGTACAGAGAAGGAGTGCGAGAAGAAATTACTACTGTGACTAGGGATCGAGAGCAGTAGGGTGTCTTCAGATCTCAGAGGGCGCCCGTGAGAAGATAGAGGTTTGAACCTACTTATAAGATATTTCGGAGCGGCCCCCTTCAGGATTCTGAAGACCAAACCTAGGACTCTCGTATGTCTCCTTTCTTGGGTCGTCAGCCAGTGAAGTCTCCTTCTGTACTCCGTAATATGGTCAAACTTCCTTAGGTCGTAAATGAATCGAATGCATTTTGCAGCCTTTCCCGTTGTTACCTAGCATGTTGCTATTTTTTTATTAACAGCCACCTAGGTAGTTTCTTAATATATCACCGGGCTGCGAGGCAAACGGTCGCGTATCATACGGGAGAAAGGAAAGAGCCAACAGCGAAATCACCTTACCAAAACCTTAACAAACCAACTACTTACTCGTGATATTCAATACTCTTATTTTTCCCGCTGTATTGTTTAATCGGTTTTACTACATCCTTTACGATTTTCTTGAGAAAACACGAGGAGTACATGGTAAACCTCTTGGCGTGATCGCGATTCCAAACTAATCGTTTTGTATGGCAGCTTCCAGTGAGCAACGCGTGCAGTTGCTGCATGAATTTGGGCGAAGTGACGGATCTGCAAGCGTTTCATTTGTTTCATGTGCAGTCAAATGCTACAATACGGATTAAGCCTAGTAGCCCAGTCAAAAAGGTAATTTTAGGAGAAATAACTGATAATGTTTTGAAGCTTTGCATAGATGATTATTGAGGTATGTATACTGGTAAACATATATAAAAGTCGCCTACTCGATCTGTTTGGCTCGAGCCGCCATCTTGGAAAAACGAGATACTACGAAATGTATTTGAATGTATATGAATTTCTATAATCTGACCGAATTCGAGGGTCATGACTTTGCAAATATTGTACCAATTTGAATGATAATTATATATACGTACTTTTAGTATTTAAATGTAAGATTTAGCTTTTGATTATTTAACAATTTACTTACTACTTTGGATATAACTATGTACAGTTTTTAGTACGTATATATTCGATTTATTGACTATTTCAATTGTTAGGCTTCTGCTTTGATTATTCAACTTTTTAACTGACTATTTTAATTATTGTGTGTTAAGTATATAGGTAGCCATTAGAATTATTGACTATTTTATTAAATAAGCTTTTAATTTGTTTTGTAATACGATTCTACAACGAATAACTTTTAGTAGGTTGCAAAGTTTCTTAGATACTATATATTTAAAAAAATGATATATGTATGTTAAGTAAAGACTAAAGTTAGACTTACTACTTAAAACACAAATATTTTGACAAGTCCAAGAGCGGTTTTTAGCCGCCAATTGGACACGACGTAAATGTAATGTAATGTATGGAATCACCGTCGAACGCGCGCACCTAAGCCGCGCGGCCAAGTGCGCGCGGCCGATGACGTTTTCATACATGTCGTAGTATCTCGCTGGCCGACGCGACCTAGCCGCCGCGACCAGGCCGGCAGTGCGCGCCGGGCTTTACACAGTCCGACGGGCGATTGTCAATTGTCATTTGATTATTTACCATAGGTTATTTGTACTATTTTTAAATGAATGTGAATTTTAACATGAATGTGAGTTTTAATATGATAAAAAAATATAAATAACATTTTTGTAGAGAATTTTATAGGCTTTATTTGTTATCTTATGCATAATTCCGATATCGCTAACAGTTAGAGGGTTATAAGGGAAAAACTGAATTGGAGCGCCATTTTTCCAAGATTACGGCTCGAGCCCAACAGATAGAGTAGGCGACTTTTAGTATGTTGAACATAACACCTTAATGAACATCTATGCCAAGTATTAAAATATTATCTGTTATTTCTGTCAAAAGTCGAATGTTGTTCCTTTTTGACGGCTATATGCATAACTGGTAATGCCAGCAAATGTCATATAATTCAACAATATTATGACTTATATTTAGGCACATTCGGTTAGGCCTAGGGCAAATACAAGAATTGTTGTATTTGAGTAGTCCATTTCAGGCTTTTCGATTACGCCTTGCTCGCTGTGGGCAACTAAGAGAATGATTGATATTATCGCGTTTGATGAATTTCCTTATGTTTATTACTACCCCATTCGCAATTTGTTTATTTATTTCATATTACATATCTTATATTTCAACTAAGATTACACATGAAAAAATTATGACTCTTAAATTACAATAAAGTGACAAATTGATTCATCCCAATCCCATGTAACACATCTAACTAGGCTTACGCCTGTACCTAGAAGTAGGATTTACGACTTATTTTAGACTGCGATCTGACATATTAAAAATAAAGATAATTAGTAAAGATTATTAATAAAGTAATATTATGTAGAAATTTAAAAAAAATACAAAATATATTTACTCCATATTAAAGATTAAACACTAATAATAAGAATAACAATAGATATATTGACATATGTTACAGATATAATAATTTAAACAAATTAAAATACAATTGTCTTTCTCCGTTCTTTCCCCGTTCAGTTCTTCTCCGTTCCAGAACGCCTCAACTCGAATAGCCATTTATTAATTATAGCTTTGAAACTATCAGTATCATCTAATATTTTAATACGTTCTTCTAGTTTATTGTACATACGGAGTGCAATGTACCAAGTCTGCCTTTGTGCGAAGGTCGTTCTTACCCGAGGTTTCACAAAAACGTAAACCTTCTCCAGCCCTCGTAGTTTTTATTTGCTGGCTGCGTAATTGAGGAGGTGTCACAACGTGGAAACAATAGACCACCGGTAATGAAATATGTATACTATATGTATACTATATGTATATGTATTTATAATTAGTAGCTCTGTGAACAGTATATCTCTAATAAATTGATAGTTTAAAAAAACACTAAAAACACGCTTTTGGGCTATGATACGATATTCACATACACACAGGTATGATACGATATTCCATCATGAAATGCTAGTGCCTATCTTCCGGCTTCATCATCAGACCTTGAAACCTAATCGTGGTCAAAGTTCATTCCAAGACTTTTCTAACAAGTCCAAACACAGCTATGATACGATGTTGCATCATGAAGTTCCAGTTCATATCTTCCGAATGTTGAAAGTCGTGAGACCACACCCTAATTATAACCGATTCATCATCACTTTTTCGTTGCATTGTCTAGTTGTCGAGCGTAATTGCATAATATCTCTTACATTCTATATGGGATTTAGATCTAGTTAATTCCTAAACACGTAATTCCGTTTTCATTGAACACAATTCTCCATTTCTTGACAGTTATAATGGTGATAAGATATTAAAATAAAATATTCTTCAAAGTAATGTATGATATAATGTAGTGGGAGACGTCACTGTCTGGTCGACCTGGTCGATAAGCGAAAATTGCACTGTCGTCGCCGCTCACCTTATGGTTAAAAGAACGATCTAATATCGTTATAACTTACAGGGGTGGCAGGTTCGCCCGTATTAGTTGACAACTCCAAAGACCCAATTTACACAACGACGACAGTGGTCGTGCGTGCAGATACAAGGCAGCGGGGTCTCACACAATTGAAAGGCCTTAGTAAAAGTATGATGTAATCAAAATGAACTGCGTTTCCGAACAAGGACTTGGCAGAGAGACAAACCGCCGAACGGATCACAGTCTCCAAAATTAGAAAAAGACAGAAAATGAGATCATATTCGAGAGTGAAGGTACTGAAGGTAGGCGGTAGAATCATCGTCTCCAAAGGACGGCAAAACAAGAGAAGGCTCTTATTTAGAATAAAGACGGGATGATATGACATGAATATTAGTACAAAATCTCGAGGAGGACGCAATTTTAGCTTAACTCGAGTGAATGAAAAAAAAAAAGATAAATAAAGAACTGTGCATACCCGCAAGTGCAGTTGTAATGTTTTCCATCGCCGCTTGATAGGTTGTGGCAGCGTGCGCATTTTAAGAACACCTTTTCCTCTGCGTTCACATAGAAAATGGCAGACATTCCGTTTTCCAAAAAAATTGTTACTTCAGCTTAAAAATTAAATGCGAGTCAAATGTTTATTAAAAAGAGAAGTAAGCTTTTATATATATATATATATATATCATTTGTAAATTTACTGAAAGCTCTATAAAAGCGATGCATTGAAAAATCTAAGTACATAATATAACGTCCATCATAAAGATTTTTTATTTTTAGTTATCATTTATTTCACTGTGAAGTAAAAATAGAAAATATTAGATATGCTTCTTGACAAAGTCTTCGTGATAAACCCACGGACACTGCAAATTGGGATGCTCTCAGATCGATTATACCTGGTTTTCAGGACACCCTTCTTCTTCGGCAATATAATTAAAATGATATAATACGAAGATAGAAATAGATACCAGAAAATGAAGACTACTATTTTCCCCTAAAATAGGACTCATATTTTACGTTAAATGTCGATAAAGTCGTCCTCTACGCTGGATTAATAATGTATTGAGTTATGGTCATTATCTCCATGGAAGCAGCAAACTCTGCCTGAAAACAAACGAAGAAGCCGCACTTCAAGGTGTTCTCCCTTTACTTGGACTGAATTTTTTTAACAACGAAGCAGCACCAAAATCGTGAAAATCGTGCAGTATGTGTGAACTATTCCTATATTTTATGCTTTTGTGGAACGATTGTTTAGCGTCATAGGAAATGTATGGACAAGCGAACGAAATCGTGCTGCAGTAAACACTGTAAAAAGTGAATTGTGGGTTTTTTACGTTTTCGGGTTTCGAGCTTTCTGGTTTTCGGCTTTAATATACTAATAGTTGTACTAAATTCAAAGATGCTATCTCAGGAAATAAGGCTATATTAAAATCAGTGGCATTGAATGCTAAATATATAAAAAATAGATTAACTGATAATTTAGCATTCGATGTCGCTTAGTAGAAAATTAGTTACTAACTTTAATATTTTTAATGAATTTCAGTAAATTTATCACTATATACATATATTTATCATATATTTTTTAGAAACATGTCCGGTTTTTATCTTAACACATCTAGCAACCCTAGTTATAACGAATAACTCTTCTATCTATCTCTCTCTATCTATATATCTTTCTCTCGTGTTCCAGGTCATTTATAACGAACTGCATAATTCCAGAATTCCGTCGGAATCAGCTCCGCCGATTTTAACGATGTTAACTCGGCGTAGTTTGCCAACGTTAAACGATTCTGTAAACAGAGCAATCTGTAGTCTGCAAAGAGAATATTTCGCATTTGTGAGTCAATAGCGCCGACAGAAATTGTGCAGAGCAAACAAGATTTTACTTTCAAAACAGCGATTAGCAAGTGATCCCGACCGACAACCAAAAATACTTAGGGTGGAGGGGGGGGGGGGGGATAATATAAGGAGTTTGGCGTATAACATTATGAGGATGGTTTTCAGATGTAAGTTTTACTTAATTTTGAAAAACTCTTTAAGGGGACAGTTTGTAGGGCTCGATGGGAAGTGCTGGATTTGCCAATAGGCCGTATGGGCCGCGGGGTTTGCATTTTTTTCCTAAAACTACGTCTACACAGTAAATAATTATTATAATTAATAGGTGGATCATTTTTTTTTGAATGTCCAATCATTTCTTGCAATAAGAGGGCACATACTACATAGTTACAAGAAAAAACTTCAGATACATCTAACAAATTCTTTTTGGTAATAAATCAAGAAAAACCTAAAAAAACATCGAAATTACCTTGAACAATAATAATAATAATAATAAAACTCTTTATTCTTAAGAAAAGGCGAGCTTATTGCCTGCAGGCAATATTTTAGAGCTAACCTATACTATTGTAAGAACATTATTTGCGAGTAGACTACATAACTTAACCTATATAAAGAGTATGACAAATAAAATAGAGGAGGATAGAAAGAAGTATATACTTTACTCTTTGTGGGCACAGATTGGCCAGATCAAAATAATCTAACACCTATAAGGACGCTAAAGTTTTAAAAGGAGGGGAATGGGAGGGGAAAGGGAATTTATCTGGAGGATTTCAAATGCTCTCTGAGTCTGTTTTTAAAAGTTGTTATGCTTGGCGCGGTTCTCACATTTTTCGGCAAAGCATTCCAAAGACGGGCTCCATGCACGGTGAAAGAGAATGAGAAGAAGTCACTGCTGTGACTATTATAGGGATAGAGAGTAGCAGGTTGTCTTTTGATCTCAGAGGGCGTTCATGAGCCGATAGTGCAGTAAATCTGCCGGTAGGATAATTGGGAGCGACGCCATCCAAGATCTTGAAAAGCATACAGAGAACTCGCATGTCTCTTTTCTCCCGGGTCGACAGCCAGTGAAGCTACTCTCTGTACTCCGTGATGTGGTCAAATTTTCTGAGGCCATGGATATACCGATCATAATGGAATAATCACGTTTGGTGATGAAAACTGGCACGAGGATTCGTGATTTCAGGGATTTCTTAAAAACACGTCTCTTTCATATAGTCTCCAAACACGAGCAGATGTTTTTTTTCTTTTCTTTTTGTTACCCACAAGGCATATGCCTTGTTGCTTAATGACACCATCTTATAGGTGGGCATTTATAGAATCACGCAGTCAAACATTCAGGCGGTCATCCATCCAAGTATTGACCGCGCCCAGCGCTGCTTAACTTCGGCAGCAACGAGGAGAACCGGTGTCAACGTGGCTACGGACGCTTCCGTGACTATTTCGACCATTCGTTCATTTCGAAATCCCTTGATAGTAGGTAGTAAGTATTGCCGCCGGATGATCGGATTTATCCAGGTGGTCGGGTCGTATCGCATGGGGAAGATTCCATGACTTATCGGAGGGGTGGGAGGGAAAAAGCTGGGATGTCTGTCTGGGGTATTATTACTGCTCTATAGGGTTGCCGGACTGATATTCATCTCATATTCATATTCATATTCATTTTATTGGTATACTGGTATACATGTCAGATACAGATTAGCAATCATTCATACATATTAGCAAACAAACATTTTTTTTATCGTAAAGAAAAGATAAAATAAACAAAAAAAAAACGAAGAAAAAACACAAGAATAATGTAAAAAGAAGAAATACAAGACAAAATGCAAAGAGATCATTAAATACTTTAGCCACCAATGCATTTTAGACTTCACTCGAGTAATATTCCTCCAGTCAGTAAAACGCCGTATCTGTAAGATATCTCTTAAGGCATCTCTTAAACACGTCAAGAGATTGCGCCTGCCTAATGTGCTCGCTGAGTTTGTAGTAAACCGCTGGGCCGGCGATATAGGCTAGCCCCTCCGACTTGGATAATGCATGACTTACCGAACGTAGCATGCTACGGAATCTTGTTGGATAGTGATGATGCACACCATTCACTTCAAAATCGGCTAGATTTTTGCGAACGAACAGCGCTACTTCCATTATATAAATGGACGGTAGCGTCATGATGCAGAGATCTCTAAACAGAGGCTTAGCTGGCATATCAAGCGCCACACGCGCTATTGTGCGGACTGTACGTTTCTGCATAACGAAAGCGCTGTCGGCTGCTCGCCCCCATAACTCCGCGCCGTACGTTAGCAGTGAATGAACGTACGACTGGTGCGGGGAGGGGGAGCTGCAATGTACGTGCTTTGTATTATTCACTACCCACTATTCAGTAATCATCGCTTTGGTTATTTATTAATATTTATATCGTAGAAAAGTCTAAGTCGAAAAGTCTTTTGAGTCTAAAACCATCTAACTAAAATTAGGTCTTTTTCATTTTTTCCGAAAATTTAACCACCTTGCAGCAGTTTATAATCTTTTTTTATAATCTCCATAACAAAAGACATATTTTCCACATATGTAGGTTCTGATTAATATATTTTTTTCTACATATTGAGAGATCCGCCCTAATAGTTAATGATTAATAATAGTAGTTATGTTGAGCAGAAACTATTTTTGTACTTACCAGTTTTTCTATGTACTATTATACTAATAACTTAAAAAATATAATTTAAAAAAAAAACAAAAAAATACTATCGCCGCTACGTACTCCACTACTGGCTCTAAATATACTAAGCCTCACTGATAGCCGTTCGATGCTTGACGGCCATATTTTTCTAAATCAGTCGTGACGTGTTACTCGAAAGGATATCGCTAAATTAGGATTACAGATAAGGTACCGATAGCATACCGGTGAGAATGATTCATAGATAACGTTGAATAGGATGGGCTACTTTGGCGATTTCAAATACTAACTTTCAAGGGCGTACCCGGGACACGTATAGTAAAATACCCCTGGATATATAGACAAATTAGAGGGGGACGACTTATATTAGTTCCGAGGAACAAGGGAGGGGGGCAGGGGGGCGAGGGCGGGGGTGAAGTTGCGTGACGATTTCTTACAAATTAAAATGAAAATTAGTAGTCACCTGAGCTATTTTTATGTTAGTCATAATAATCGTTGTTCAATAAAATTAAGGCTATACCCGGCATTTATACTCAAGGTATAAATATAAAAATAAATATAAACAAAAAAGACTAACCCACTGGTTGATCACCCAGGGAAGGAAAGAAACTGAAAAACTAATCTGCTTTATTCGTAGTTAACTTACCATTCCTAACAAATTATTATTCATCTATCATATAATTATGATTGGCATGCTTTTTGTTCTTTATATTATTATTATTATCACATACCTTTTAAGATTATTTGAAATTTTATTTTTTACTAAAATTTTAGTTTACTTGATTTTATTTTTCACGGCATTCTTCAGCGTATTATTTTTTTATTTAGCATTAGGCAGTACTTAAGTACTTAAGTATACGAATCTGAGCCTACCTTAGTGCGGACGTCTCGTGCGATCCAGTTAGGTTAGGTTTAATTCAATTGTAACTGATATTATGATTTTTTGTAAAATAAAGAATTTGAATTTGAATCTTTTCGGATTTGCCGAAAATTTGTCTATATATAACTTTCTTTTCCACAATCTCATGTTTTTCTTTCACTAAATTTCGATGCTCCCTCATCAAACATGCCCTCATGCTCATGCTCAAACATGGTCATGCCCCCCCCCGGCTACGCCCTTACTAACTGAAATAAGAGCTTCTGGACTTTTATTTAATTACAGTCTGTAGCATTAATTTTTTCAGTCACGGAACTAGTAGGTGAAACGATTTAACCATCGTTAGCCTCTCAAAATTCGTAAAAAGAGACGATACTCACAGAATAGGAGAATAAAGGCGCTCTGGCCTTGCGCTATATTAGATAGCAATTAGGCAAAGATTGCCCGTAAATCCAGCTAGCCAAAAGGATCCATTAGAAAAACAGTGGATTACTCAGTGGCTCAGAATATCCGACAGATCAGCGGGCGCAGGCCCAAAGGCACGAGAGCGGACGCCAACGCCGATAAATCTTCCCAAAAAGTGAGACCCTCTTACAAAGGGTAGGAAACATAATTAGTCACGGACGCCGAGGATATGAGATTCCTTGAAAAATATCTGATAACTCAAAGGAAAGGACAGAAAGGGGCTATAAAATAAACGAGCTGCCGACCCTGAAACGCGAAACTTCGGCGACCCACCACCGTTCCCATTCAAAATAAATCGTGAGAAGACCCCTTAGTAACACATGGTAACGATAAATCCCCGGGCGAGGCGACGGGAAAAAGACTACGAAATAACAACCGTGGACGTTACAAAAAAAAAAAAATCATACATACTCCAAATCCCACAATTCACCCTAGAAATAATATAGGTTAAAATGTAAAGAAAATTGCATGATTAATTAATTTAAGCATAGCATATAGTATTTCGTTTAATGTAAAGTAAAGCGCTAGGAGAGACAATTTAATTAGCCTAATTAACGATCTAACATTAATATTAACTTGTTACTAATGATCGGAAACTAACCTATGTTTAAGACAATATGTACTGGGGAAAGGTGGCGTTTGCGACGAGAATCTGTAATAACAATAATAATAATAATAATAATGCTTTATTGAAGAGGAAGTATTACGAAAATTATGTGTTAAAAAACTACCCAACTAGGTTAATGCCCGTACTAGGGTAGATTCTTTTCATTTAAATTAGGCAAATAATACGTCTATAAAATGTTTAAATGTAAGACAGAGACAACTAGTGTATTCGCTTCTCGCTCTAGCGTGCAAGCGAGGAAGCATGATTGCGATGTCTCTTTCAAACGGGGTTGCATCTGTTATGCGCCCTGTCTCGTGATTGGATAATACGTGTGCGGTGCATTTATGGGGGTGTGTTTAGAAATTTTTGGAAGGAGATAGACCAATGAAAGGTAAGGGCGGTCGCCATCTTAAAAAAAACTGTAAGGCGATCGAGGGCAGAAAAGAGCGAAAGCTTCAGTTCAAAATTTGCAAAGGGTCAGCGCGAACGCGCCGCGACCTCCGCACCGAGGACTTAGTGTAAATTATAAGTACTCGGAACTCGATGTAAAAGTAAAGATAAGTGACCGAATAAAAGAAAGTCTAGCGAATAAAAAGTGTTTATTTTCGACGGAAGCTTATCCTGCGTGACCTGAGGAAAGTGAGGTTCTATCACGGAAGCCTCTCTCCGAACTAATTTCCTTGTGAGGTTGGAATCCACCAATCGTTCGAGACAACCACCCCTGAGAGAAAAACCAACCTAGCTGGTGAGTGATTACCATTTGAATACAGTCCAAGGTGAAAACCATTGAAGATAATCGAAGGGGTAATTACCCAGCACAAAGGGGGTCGCGTAAATTCACAAGTAAAGTGGGTTTATGCAAACCGGGTAAAAATCCCAACCATCGTGGTCCTCCGTCAAGCCGAATAAAGAAAATCGGAAAGAAAAGTGACTTTGGATCAAGAACGAGAAAAGAAAAATAAAAATATGGATTCGAAAAGCACGCAATCCGAAAATCCAAGACCTTCATCGCGCGCCTGGTCAGAGAGCAGCAGAAGAAGCGAGCACGTTCAGGAACTGCGAGCAGCATCTGAAGAACTTCGAAGAGTGAACCTCCAAAAAGCCAAGAAAAAAGCTGATAAAATTAAATTGGATGCAGAACTGAAAAAAGTGGCTGCGCGGCGCACGGCGCGCAGAGCGGCTGAAGAAATCGAAGAAGAAGCTGACATGAACCTGCAACGAGCGGCGATGCAGGAAGAACTGGATGCAGCGGAAGAAGACTCGCGGCATGCTATGAGGATGCTGGAAATTGTCTCCGAAACCTTCGGGACAGAAACGAGCAGTCAGGAAAATGATCGCGACGTCGCGGGGGACAACACGGCAGCTAGCAGAGTGTCGAGATGGGCCGAGTATCAAACTCCAGCTGCTGAGACTTCACCAGAACCCTGGGGGGGAACATTCGCAGAAGAAAATGGAGATGCGGCGTCAGAAGCGGCACGGCGGCGTGAAGACGGCGGGCGATCGGAACCGGGCAACGCGGCGGCGTCCGGCGCGACGGTGGCGGACGGCGCGGCGAATGCGGGCGGCGCGGCGAATGCGAGCGGCGCGGCAGCTGCGGACAACGCTAGGGCAGAGACCAAGGCGGTGTCGGCGGCGGCGGTAAAGGCCGCCGCTGATACGGACCCGGGTACGAGCAGCGATGGAATTAGCAGCTCGAGCGAAAAAATGATAAAAGAGGTATGTAGGATTTTTTCTGTAGCGTCCACAAAACCGCATTTTGCAAAAGAATTACCTTCATTTCACGGGAATCCTTTAGAATTCGTAGCCTTCAAAGCTATTTTCAAACAGTCGACAGACGTAATGCATTTAAATGATGCACAAAACTTATTGCGTTTGCAGACAGCATTAAAAGGTAGAGCACGCGAGGCAGTGACAGGCTTGCTTTTAAGTCCTGACAACGTGACAAATATCATGACCACGTTAGAGGCGCTATTCGGTAATACGAATTTAATTATTCAGAGAACGATAGCGGATTTGAGGAAAGAAAAAGGGTTATCTGATAGTCTAGATGCAGACGGTTTAATGCGATTTGCGTGCCAGATAAAAAATCTGGTCGCGACCGTAAAATCGGTAAATAAATTAGAACATCTTTATAATCCAGACTTATTGGCTTCACTTGTGGCAAAATTGCCAAAGAACTTATTGACTCTGTGGCTAGCTGATAGGGGAAGGGTTGGTTTAAACGATCCGGTATTAGTTTATTTCGCATTATGGTTAGAGAAATTAGCGATCAGCGCACAAGACGCCGGTCTATGTACCGCCGAGCTTCCTAGGAAAAGTTATGATAACCCGCGAGACAAGAGACAGAAAGAAACGGGCTCTAAAAAATATATCTTACATACCCAGGGCAAAGAGGAACCTAAGTGCCCTCGGTGTGAGAAATCCCATTATTTAAACAAATGTGAAGAATTTAAAAATCTACCTTTAGCAAGCCGCTGGGATGAGATAAAAAAAATGCGTAGGTGTTTCAAATGTTTAGGGCACAACCACGGCCGAAAATCGTGTTCGGCATATAAACGGTTTCCAAAGGGCAAATATCACTATCTGCTGACCGCCCCGCCGTCTGCAAACGAGGCGGACATCGCGGCGGCGCCGCGCGCGAGCTCCGAGGTAGTGGCGAACGCAGTATCTGAAAATCAGGTCATTCTGCAAGTATTGCCGATAACCGTGTTCGGAACCAGGGGTAGAAAAACATTATATGCGTTGTTAGACGCAGGCGCGACTGTTTCACTCATCGATCAGGGCGTGGCAATAGAACTAGGGATTCGAGGCCCGACGCAGGGATTACAGCTCTCTGGAATCGGGAATATGAAAGAGAGTAATAACAGTGCCGAAGCGGTGTCCTTCAAAGTAAGGGGAGATTTAGGTAAGAAGGAGTACGTAGTACGAGCTTACAGCGTAGCCTCGCTAAATCTACCGGAGGTCAAAAGCGTGATAAGTACGCAGAGGCCGATCGGAGGGATGGTGCGTTCGACTCAGGCGACGACCGTAAAACCTGACCTGCTCCTGGGAGCTAATTGTTGGGAACTGATAGTCTCTAGAGGATTAAAAATGGTAGACGGGGGCCTATCGGTATCTAAAACACTCCTGGGGTGGGTGGCTATCGGCGGCAATAACGCTCTCGAACGAGACATTAGGTACCCGGCGCTATGCTTAAATCAGGAAAATGAACCTTCTTTAGATAAATTACTTGAAGAAAATCTGAAGCTAGAGTACGATTGGCCACAGAAAAAGCGAAAGCTTCAGGCCGATGTTAGGGCTGAAAAAATCTTAGAAGATACTACTTCTTTAAAAAATGGAGTCTGGGAGACAGGTCTGTTATGGAAAGAGGTGAACTTTTCCGTACCAGATAACCGAGACATGGCAATGACTCGGCTGAGGTCAGTGGAACGGAAAATGGACTCCGACCGTCTTTATGGAGAAAAATACTGCCAGCAGATAGAGAGATATCTAGCTGAGGGGTATGCTTCGGAGGTCGAGGAAAAACAATTAAAAAACCGCCCTCGAGTGTTATTTCTTCCGCACCTGGGGGTTATTCACCCCGCGAAGAAAGACAAAATTCGTGTCGTTCACGACGCTGCGTCCTCGGGCGCAGGCGGGTCACTAAATAGCATGTTATTAGGTGGACCAGACTATTTAAATAGCATATTAGGAATTTTATTACGATTCCGTGAAAATGCAATCGCTTTCACGGCCGACATACGAGATATGTATCTTCGGATAAAAGTGAGAGAGGAAGATAGCTTCAGTCAGCTGTTTCTCTGGCGAGGTTTCCAGCGTGAAAGTCCTCCAAAAATATTAAAAATGGACTGTCTAATATTCGGTAGTTGTAGCTCCCCGGCCTCCGCGATCTACGTAAAAAATAAAAACGCTGCTCGGTTTAAGGACCAGTACCCAGCGGCTGTAAAAATAATAGAGCGCGATTCGTACGTTGATGATTTGCTGTCGGGGGTAGACACGTTAGAGGAAGCAAAACAAGTCATCAGGGAAATTAATTTGATTCATAAAGCTGGGAATTTCACTATGTCCGGTTGGGCTTCAAATAAAAACGAGGCTTTAACCGGGATACCAGAAGAAAACCGCGCGCTCGCGCAAGTATCTCTGGAAAAGGGTGAGTTGACGTCACAACGTATATTAGGCTTGACGTGGTTACCTGCCTCTGATCAGTTAGCATTTAATGTGAGCATGGACCGCCTCAGCGAAGATCTGACGACGGGAAATAAGATTCCGTCGAAGCGGGAAGCCCTAAAATTAATAATGCAGCTATGGGATCCAATGGGTGCGCTTTCACCGCTCACTATAAGAGCTAAACTGATCATGCAGCAGGTATGGAGTAGCCGAGTGGCCTGGGACGACGAGATCCCGAGCGATGTAGTTAAATATTGGCTTCGGTGGTTGCAAGAACTGAGATTAGCGCAAGGTGTGCGAATCTCACGTTATAATGGCGCCACCAAACAAGCGGGTGAAAAAAGGCAATTGCACGTATTCTGCGATTCGTCTGAAAAGGCGATGTGTGCTGTTGCATATGTTAGGATTACAGGCTGTAGCGGCGAGCACAAGGTATCTTTTATGGCTAGCAAAACTCGAGTGGCACCTTTGAAAGGCAAACTGACAATCCCCAGGTTAGAACTCACCGCGGCGCTGTTAGGTGCTGAACTGGCCTCAAAAATAAAACAAGAAAGCGCATTAAGTTTCGATGACGTCTTTATGTGGACAGACTCTAAAAATGTGTGGTGGTGGATTTTGTCACAAAAGGAATGTCACCTCCAGTTTGTAGCCAATAGACTAGGTGTGATCGATGAGCTCACGTCTCCAAGACAGTGGCATTGGTTAGCGGGGAGCGACAACCCCGCTGATGATGGCACACGGAATACCACCAAGATAGATTTAAGCCCGGAAGGTAGATGGTTCGCAGGACCTGCATTCTTGCGTGGCAGTAGAGAACACTGGCCGCTCCAGGAGCCAACCGATCCGAAACCGGAAGAGAGAGCATTGTTAGAATATAAGACAAAACTTGTACTAACAACGACAGGAAAAAATGAAAGCGTAATTGACATAGGAAGATTTTCCCAGTACATGCGGGCGAGTCGAACCATGGCATATGTGACAAAATTTATAGATCTGTGTAGAAAAAAAAACACGTCAAGAGTACTCGAAAGCGACGATATCGCAACCGGAAAAAAAATTCTGATCAAGGAATCACAGCATCGAATTTTCGCACACGAGATAGCCCTGATACGTCATCAGAAAATATTGCCGAAAGACAGCCGTCTGTTCGGATTGAACGCGTATATCGACGCGGAAGGGTTAATACGGCTAGGAGGCCGGATCGAAAATGCTAAAGACACACTTTTCGACACAAAAAGGCCATATATATTACACGGTAAGGATAGATTCACGGTGTTACTCGTGAAACATTTACACGAGATTAATGCTCACGGCGGCGCTGAATTAATTTTATCAGTGCTAAGAGAACAGTTTTGGGTCATTGGGGCGCGACAAACGGTGAAAAAGATCTCACGAGAATGTGTCTATTGCACTATCCGGCGCGCGAAGCCTATGACCGCGCAAATGGGCCAACTCCCATCCGCGCGAATAACCACCCGAAGGCGCTGTTTCCACACTGTAGATGTGGACGCCTTTGGGCCGTTTTTCGTCACTAATCGAAAGAAAGTGGAAAAACGATATGGTTTACTTTTCACTTGTTTTAACACGAGAGCGACCCATATCGAACTAGCTGGAGATTTGTCAACCAGCTCGGCCTTGTTAGCTATAAGACGTTTTATAGCAGCCAGGGGGAAGCCGCGGGAAATTATGAGCGACAATGCCACTGGGTTCCGCGGTGCGGACGCTGAATTAAGAAAAGTTTTGTCAGCTATCGACAACCATGAAATAAGGGATCGTCTAAGTGCCGACGAGATAAAATGGAGTTTCTCCCCTCCTTCAGGACCCCATTTCGGTGGAGTTTGGGAGAGTCAGATAAAAACGGCAAAAAAATCGTTATATGCCATATTAAAGGAGCGAGCGCCAAATGAAGATGTGCTGAGAACATTATTATGCGAAGTCTCAGCGATGATGAACAACAGGCCGCTCTCGTATATATCTCTAGATACTCGGGATGAGAGACCCCTCACACCCGCAGATTTCCTATTAGGCCATGCAGATGATAGTACAGCGGTAGGTCAGAATAATACAACTGAGTTATCTAACAAAAATCACTGGAAACAATCGCAAATACTTGCTGATACTTTCTGGTACCGGTGGTCGAAAGAAGTACTTCCATTGTTGGTTAAACGACCTAAGTGGGCGACAAAGGGAACTCCGTTAAAAATCGGAGACTTAGTAGTCCTGTTAGATCCTTCCCTCGAACGCGGAAGGTGGGCCAGGGGTCGGGTAACTCAAGTTTTCCCTGACAAAACAGGCCAAGTGCGAATAGTAGACCTATTAGTGGACGGGAAAGTGTATAGGCGCCCTGTCAGTAAACTTGTAAAAATACATACAACAGCTGATCAGGCAGAAACAACTGTCACTAATGTCTAAGTGGAAAAAGCGAAAGTCTATTCGTCACAGTAGAAAATAAAAATAGTCTAGCTAGAATTTAAAAGTGAAAACGCAAGTTGACGTTTGTCTCGTAAGAAATGAAAAACGAAAGTTAACGGAAAGCGGTACATATCCTAAGTAGAATAATGAGAAATTCTCATTGGTTGAATGAGAAGGATCTGTCCCCTCACTAGACCAATGAGAAAAATTTGAACCTGACATTTAGTTAAGTAGAATCCCATAGGCGAATGAGTAAAAAATAAGACTGGATTATGTGAATAAAATGTAAATTAGGTAAACCAAAAAGATGTAGACAGGAGCCAATGAGGCTCAGAGCCCATTGGGGGGGGGGAATGGTTCAGAATATCCGACAGATCAGCGGGCGCAGGCCCAAAGGCACGAGAGCGGACGCCAACGCCGATAAATCTTCCCAAAAAGTGAGACCCTCTTACAAAGGGTAGGAAACATAATTAGTCACGGACGCCGAGGATATGAGATTCCTTGAAAAATATCTGATAACTCAAAGGAAAGGACAGAAAGGGGCTATAAAATAAACGAGCTGCCGACCCTGAAACGCGAAACTTCGGCGACCCACCACCGTTCCCATTCAAAATAAATCGTGAGAAGACCCCTTAGTAACACATGGTAACGATAAATCCCCGGGCGAGGCGACGGGAAAAAGACTACGAAATAACAACCGTGGACGTTACAAAAAAAAAAATCATACATACTCCAAATCCCACAATTCACCCTAGAAATAATATAGGTTAAAATGTAAAGAAAATTGCATGATTAATTAATTTAAGCATAGCATATAGTATTTCGTTTAATGTAAAGTAAAGCGCTAGGAGAGACAATTTAATTAGCCTAATTAACGATCTAACATTAATATTAACTTGTTACTAATGATCGGAAACTAACCTATGTTTAAGACAATATGTACTGGGGAAAGGTGGCGTTTGCGACGAGAATCTGTAATAACAATAATAATAATAATAATAATGCTTTATTGAAGAGGAAGTATTACGAAAATTATGTGTTAAAAAACTACCCAACTAGGTTAATGCCCGTACTAGGGTAGATTCTTTTCATTTAAATTAGGCAAATAATACGTCTATAAAATGTTTAAATGTAAGACAGAGACAACTAGTGTATTCGCTTCTCGCTCTAGCGTGCAAGCGAGGAAGCATGATTGCGATGTCTCTTTCAAACGGGGTTGCATCTGTTATGCGCCCTGTCTCGTGATTGGATAATACGTGTGCGGTGCATTTATGGGGGTGTGTTTAGAAATTTTTGGAAGGAGATAGACCAATGAAAGGTAAGGGCGGTCGCCATCTTAAAAAAAACTGTAAGGCGATCGAGGGCAGAAAAGAGCGAAAGCTTCAGTTCAAAATTTGCAAAGGGTCAGCGCGAACGCGCCGCGACCTCCGCACCGAGGACTTAGTGTAAATTATAAGTACTCGGAACTCGATGTAAAAGTAAAGATAAGTGACCGAATAAAAGAAAGTCTCGCGAATAAAAAGTGTTTATTTTCGACGGAAGCTTATCCTGCGTGACCTGAGGAAAGTGAGGTTCTATCACGGAAGCCTCTCTCCGAACTAATTTCCTTGTGAGGTTGGAATCCACCAATCGTTCGAGACAACCACCCCTGAGAGAAAAACCAACCTAGCTGGTGAGTGATTACCATTTGAATACAGTCCAAGGTGAAAACCATTGAAGATAATCGAAGGGGTAATTACCCAGCACAAAGGGGGTCGCGTAAATTCACAAGTAAAGTGGGTTTATGCAAACCGGGTAAAAATCCCAACCACTCAGAATTATCAGTAAAAATGGATACGGTAAATATCACGAGACACGCACACGATCTAATACAGACGAAACTCAGAAACCGAGCAGATCAAGAGCATTCTTACCATACGTCAAGGGCGTGACAGATCGAATAAGTAAGATGCTAAACAGATTCGATATAAAAACGATCTTCAAACCGACCCAAAATATAGCTCGATTTTTGAGGCCTGTAAAGGATGTAATACCACTGCAAACCCCGGGTGTGTATAAAGTCGAATGCAGTTGCGGTCTAGCCTACGTTGGACAAACGAAACGGCCCATAGCCACGCGACTGTCAGAACACATCAAAGCTGTTAAAAACGTTCAGCGAGAAAAATCGGCGATCTGCGAACATATTGGATAGCGGAAGTAACCACTGGATGCAGTTTCAAAATCCCATTGTGCTATCCAAAGAACAATTCTACTTTCCTCGCATAATCCGGGAAGCCATTGAAATAAGAAGAACCCCGAACTTTAACAGAGACGACGGTTACAAACTCTCTTCTACGTGGAACCCTCTTCTTAAAATGTTCCCGCCGCCGAACGCCGAACGCAAAGACGTAAAACAGGATACAGTGAGTGTTGTGTGCAGGACGGATTTTCAAAATTCCCGCGCTCCGAGCCCGGCCCCCCACCACCATTATAACCTACGCAGTGGCGGAAGCAATACGCGGCCTACCCGCAAAACAACGGATTGACAGCTCTTCAGTCTACCCTGGACAACGGCGGCTGCAACGTCACCGAAACGTCGGGTGCTACAAATTTTACGCGGTAAATTCGTTTTCTATCCTATTTATAATGTCAAACAACCGCGATAGTCTTCGATTTTATATCAGTAAAAAACTTACACGAGACCTCAGAAAACTATCCGAAATGGGCGGGCGGGCACTCGAAGAAATAGGCGCGGTCAATTTTGTAGGATTTGACCAATAAAAATCCAGCGTTCACGAAGCGTCAGGCACGATTCCACGTTCGCTCGCGCCGACGGGCGAATACTAAACATTCGATTGCTAGCACAGAATAACTGTCTTTGCGCAGTGGTGGTATAAGGGTGTTAATGGTAAAGCATATTTAGCGTAACTCTCAGAGCGCTCTCACGTTTTAAATAATTGTAATTAATTTAGGGCCTAAATAAAAATTCTGGCTTAGTGCGACGCTAGAGAATTAACCAGTCAATATAATGAAATTGAAATAAAACACACTCACCGCTTATACTGTAGGAGTAATCGCGCCTGAAAGTTTTCGAAATCAGTTTAAAGCCTCAATGTCCAAAGCAATGAGTAAGTTTTTTTGAGTTTTAAAAGTAAATTGGTTCCTTTTCGAGGGATTCGCTTAGATTTTAAAAAAAATGCTTATATTTTTCAAAAAAATCATAAAACTAAAGTTCCTCAGAAATGGTCGTCCCAGGTATCATGTCAGAGTAAGTAGTAAGCTTTATAGAATACTTAAGCGTTAAAGTCAGACCATTCTAGTGCACTCTTTGATTTTATCGATTACTAGCAAAACCAGGCCACGCTGGTTGAGCTAGTAATCGATAAAATCAAAGATTCGCTGTGGCTCAGTCTGATACAAAAATTAATAAGAAACGCACCGATGTCGAAGCGCTCCGAAGATTTCGCCGGTGCGGGAAGACTTTTGTGGGGCATATTCAACTCAATGGATCGACTACTTTTCGAGTTTTGTGAGCACAACCATGCACAAGCTAATTTTGTATACATAGGGATTGGCGAGATGTTATTGGCTGTGTCATTGGCAGATGGCATTGTCTTTAAACCCCTTCAATTTGGTACGACCTGCTCGGGTTGCACGTCTACCTACGCCAAAATGTGTAACGACCCGAACGGGTCGCGGCGCTATGATTGATGGCTGGAAGACGGATGGATGGAAGAAATATGGGCTAATGATTCCACCTGCATGTAAGGCTAAATAAAGCACACCAAACAGTGACTTTTAATGGATTTAAGGGCGTCTCGATAAAGGCTTCTGGGTTTTCTCCAGTCCAAATTCGGCAATTCTGCTCATCAACATAGCCATTTAACCAAAAATGAGTGTCATCGGTGAACGAAATTTCGCGTTGAAAAAGAGGATCAAGCTGAATATTGTTTTCGGCCCATTCACCGAACCTACGACGCTCATAATGGTCACGCGGTTTCAACTCTTGCCCAAGCTGGATCTTGTAAGCTTTAAAAGCCAAGATCTTTCCGCAAAATCTTCCACAAAGTGGATGGACACCGCTCCAATTGCTGCGCACGATGGCGAATCGACTCATTCGGGTTGTCCTCAACACTACGCTCAACAGCAGCAATAACCTTATTCTGTGCGCACTGTTTGTCGGCTTTGTGGATGTGTATTATCGCACTACACACGCTATAGTCGCCGCCATACAAACTGATGACTGTGCCAAAAATCATTAGAGTCATGACATCCCTTTCGCACTTTCATAACGTTACGATCTCTCACTCAGATCTGTAGTAAAGGTCATGTCATGTCATGTCGCATAAAGAAATATCGATAAAATATTGTCGATATTGTTTATTACACAGGTTGTTTTTTTTAATAGTGACATCCTTTAAGTGTGCGATTCAGTACATCAAATTAATCCAGAAAATCGAAGATCGATGTACTAAACCACTCACTTGAAGCTTGTCGCTATTAAAAAATTCAGCCGCCATAAATAAACAAATAAGTATGTAACTTATAACATTGCAAATAACTTATAATACTTTACACGCAATATTTCAATCACTAGACAATTACATGATTAGTGATTACAAAACAGGCTCCGGTATACACGTAGTACACTGCCAACTAGGTAACAAAATATAATATATCCACATTTTAAATTTATTTTGATTGACGAATTGATGTGGTTTGTTTGCCGACAGCCTGTCTACCTGCCTACTTTTCTATAGTGCTTGAACCTATTAGTAATTAAATAATGTTATAACATTTTCCTAATAAACCAAACAAAATATAATAATGATATCGACTTTTAAATAAATCTTTTATCGTCAAGCGACAGTCCCTACGCTCAATGGCAGGTACGGCCTGGTCATCAGGTGGTCATCAGTTTGTATGACGGCGACTATAGAGTGTGTGTAGTGCGAAAACGACCAGTGAATTACTTGCTTGGATAGACGATTATGTCTACCGTAAAATGGACGTAGCGCACGATAAGTTTGGCGAACCGAATTTGCCCAATTTGCAAGCGTTGTTCTGGCGTCAGTCTATTCATGGTGAAATTGCAAAACGTACTGACCACAAATAAAGTATCAAATTGACATTTTATTTATATAGAAACAATGTTGCCAGTTTAAAAACCAAACCTCTAAAAGAACACGCGTTATATAAAGGTTGGCAAGATTTTATCGGCTGTGTTTACGGTCCGTGCCTACATTACATTACATTACATTTTACATTACGGTTTCGTCGTGTCAAATTGACGGCTAAAAACCGCTCTTGGACGTGTCAAAATAATTGGGTTAGGTAGTAAGTTTCGTTACTACTCTTTACTGAACATACATAGGTAGTCAAGAATTAACTACTAGATTGTCAAAATATAAATATAAATAATCAAAATAGAAGCCTAATATTTGAAGTAGTTAGTAATTCGAAAAGATACGTAGTAAAATTATTCATCGTAATATTCAAATTGTCAGTAAAATGTTAAATAATCAAATTAAATCTACGCTCTGCATTTTAAACTAAAAGTACAGATATAAGAACATATAAAATAATCAGACAATAAGTCTCTACTTTTTTAAGTAATTTAAATGGGCACAATATTTGAAAAATCATGGCCCTCAAATTCGGCCAGATTATAGAAAGGGTCATCAGCATCTCCTTGATGTTTCTTTTTAATTTTATGTCCTCAAGCTGTTTAAATTTTGTACTGAGTAGATTATAGAGTTTAATGCTAAGGTACAAGTAGCTTTTCTGTACTTTTGCCAGTCGTATTCGGGGTACGCATAAAAGGGAGCTACCGCGGGCATGATGCGAGTGAATGTCTGCATTAATTGTAGTTTCTGCGAGGTGCTGTGCCTATATGTACTTAAGAAGAGAAAACAAATAATCCAGCGTATGCAAAATACCCGTGCACGTTTTTGCTTTAACATTCCGCCTCGTCAATCTATCATTAGGTACTAGTTCAATAAAATCGTAAATAACAATCGTACTCCCCTTAAAGATAACGGAACACCTGTGTATATATTTGTAATAAAAACATTACCTAACTTTACACAGAACTTATACAGCAGAACTTCAGCGGAACTGATAGCAGTATCATTTTTGCAATGAGGCAATAGACTGATAATGTCGATAAAATATGGGCAAGTCTACTGGAAACGTAACCGCCATCAGTGAATTAATTAGTTTCGGCTCTTAGGGCAGGGTTAGACCATTACATTTCAGGTACATTAAAGGTGTTTTACGATCGTATCCAAGGCAAATCAAACAAAATAGGCTACGCTCTGTTAGTTTAATTATAACAAGAAGTAGTATTGCTAGAGACTGAGGTAGTAATCGATACGGTATTCATTTTGAGAATGAGAGATTTCTACTTGATGCTGATGATAATGAAATGGGAGGCATAGTCGATCACGCGGCTAACCAGTTCTAATTTTAGCTTTATTTCGGCTTACCCTCGCCTAATGGCTACCACCAGTTAATACTATAGATCTTGCAACTGGCTCATATGGAAGAATAGTTGTAGAATCTATGACGGATGTAAGGTGCACACATGAGCCATAGTAGCCTCATAATATTTTGAAATGGTATGTATGTTGATTATATTTTACCATTCAACTGATTACCAATACATTTTGTTCTTATATATTGTTTTGACAATGAATTGTACTTTATTTTATATTAATTTTTATATTTCTTAACATATATTAAATATTATTTATTGACTTTTTTATTTTTTGTATTATAGATTTATCTTACTCTTTACTTTAGTTTTATGTAAATTCTCTGATTGTCTCGCTCTATTTGATTGTTTTTTTTTTGAAGATCATATTTTAGGGCAATTTAGTTTTATGAGCATTTTAATAAAACCTTTACATAATTTATTGTAAAATTAGGAGTTCTGTCCATCCTAGAACGGGCTAGTCCTAGTTGGGTGACAGAATCAAATAAGCAAAAGGTTAAGGTTTTGCCATTCGGTTCCTGTTATTTTTATAAGCAAAAACAATGTTTTATAGTAAGTAATTAACAAATAAATAAATAAATAAATAAATATGAAGGGTACAGGAATAAAAGGGGCTCATCGACATTAAACAAGTTTTGAATAAATTGCAAATTAAGGTGCAAATCCGTTATACTGGCCAAAAAAATCAAAATATGATTTTATATGTACATAATGAGATGTTGTATTGTTTGATTACATTAATTAATTCCAGAATTAGTAATTCCAGAATTAGTTAGTTATAATATTTTTCTAAAGGCAATTAGAAAATTAAACAAAATCCTACTTGCTCTTGGAAAAATAATATAAAGTTTTCTGGAATTGTTTCATTAATAAAGTGTTTTATTAGTATTGGATTTGTATAGAAATCAGAGAGATCTTTGTAGTTTTCGATACACCAAACGAACCGCCAAAAATTTTTCTTCCGAATGGCTTTTTAGGCTGAAAATGCCAAACATGTCGATGAACCCCTTTTATTCCTGTACCCATCATGTGTCAAATAAAGCCGGGCTTTTACATTCAGGATGTTTGGTAGAAAAACAGACACATTTTTTAAAGGGATTGGGGAGATGATTTACTAGCTTTGCTATGTGATAATTGTCACCGTTTTTTATTAAACATTATTTTTTTGTTATTACCCGAAATTTTGGGTATATTATGGATAATATATGTATTTATATTACCTATGCTTTTATATATTTTATTATTATGTTACCTTTTCATTTATAACTAGCTGTACCCTGCGCGCGTTGCTACGCCAAATCGGTCGCATTCGAAATTCAATTTCGCCGCCTCAAAATTCATTGGACTAAAAAAAAAGATTAATTCACTCCTGTCTTCGCGGTCGCATTCGAAATTCAAATTCGCCGCTTTAAAAAAAAGAACAATTTTGGTTTTATTGAGGACACTAAAAATTTTCCTTTGGTCCGATCGGCACCAAACTTCACAGGAACCATCTCCAAACTAATCTAAAGTTTCCCTCAAAATTTCATCAAAATCGGTCGAGCGGTTTAGTAGTCCATAGCGGACAAACAGACAAACATTATTTATTTTATATATATGATGAATATATATATATATTATGATGAATAATTAGAAATAAAATAAAATAAAATAAGATAGTATTTTACCAATATTATGTATACTAAGCAAGCATAACGTGGCTTTTCTGCATCTCTATCTTCTTCATATTTTATTTTTGCGCTGTGACAATATACTCAAATTTTTCATTGTCCTTAGATCAGCAAAATATGTGTTTGTAATTTTTTGCCAAGACAATAAAATAAGATCGCTTGGGTCACTTGAAGACTTTCCCGGCAAGCAGAAAAGCTCCCATCCTTACCGCGCGTCAACCCCCCCCCCCTTCCCCGCGCGCAAAACCCCCTGTCCTGATAGTGATTGTGTCGCAAATGTTGTTTATTTGTAGTATTTTCGTAGTATTTCCGTGGTATTAAAATGGCTATTTTCTAATATGATGTAGTATTTTCTTAAATACGGCGGAATTCAACAATATTTGTGTCACCTATATAAGAGATATTCTAACCAAAATTTTACAATGTGATTTCGGCTTAAGGACGTATCTGTGTACCGAGTTTCAAGTCTCTATCTGCAATATTTCGAGATTGAAGTATGACTAGCGCGGCCTTGGTTTTAAATATTGATTTCAATTACAATATTTAAAACTCTTGCCATGGCCAAATGATACCTGCATGTCAATTTCAGCGCAATCTGATGAAGCGTTTAGGCCCTATTGTGGAGAAATACACACACACACACTATCACAGACGCTAAAACGCTGTAAGTTTTCTGAAAATAAAAATAAAATAAAATGTTACATGCCCAGCCGACTTATCTCCTATTCCGTGACCCCTGCAAACGGGTTAGTCGACTATCCCTAGTGTGTACATTTATATTATGTTTGATAAATCCACTGTGCGCGGTGAGCACAGTCCGCTGTCTTTCTCATGTTATCCCTGGGGAGTCTCAGGCAGTAACTTGTTAGTTGATCCGAGACACTCGCACGAGCAAGAGCCACACTACAATCGACTCGAATAGCGAAAATCATTCTTGAACCGCACACAACCGCTCCGATGCAGTCAATCTTCGAACCGCACCACTCAATAGAGGGCTTCACTTGAAGAGGACGTAAAGGAAGACAGAGCCCCGGGGTCCCATCTCCCCTAACCACCTGGTCTTAACAGACTGAGGGTAGGTGTGACTGGATGTCGAGTCAATATTGTCTGCTGGGGTCATACAGAGAATCCAATGAGCGACTGTGGAACGCTGCAGGATGAAGATCACCTCCTATACTACCCGCAGTTATCAACCCTTACCACACACCAGGCCCTACGAGAGACGAACGACAAGCCATCCAGGCTGCATACTTTTGGATAAACGCATCCTAATCTGGCCCGGACACGTTAACAAACGAACTTGTTAATCTTTGTTTGGGTTCACTAATGACGCTTTTTGCTTGTTTTGTGTTAGTTCCTATCCATCTGCGTTTTATTAGCTTCTAAAATCTGGTACACAAAACGGTCCTCAAATTCTCTTTGCCAGTAGCCAAGTGGGCTCCGGTCCGATTGGTGGACGCAACGATCCCTGTCTTGCAAGTCTATCTGCTTCTTCAATACCTCTCAATCCACTGTGTCCCTTCACCTAAGAAGTAAATGGTTCCTGTACAGTTGGGCCACTGAGTAAGACCCGCTCGTGTTCATGGGTAGGCGTAAATCACGGTTCAACTCCTATCCGGTAGCCTTCCTTCGAGATGTTCTACGGGCGCTGTTAGGCGGTTTGCGCATTGTGCGGCATAGGGCCGCCGACTGTGCTCTCTGGCGAATAACCGGAGGGGTCTGGTAATGCCCTTATAAGTTTCTTAAGAAGCGGAGGTGGTTGTTTACCAAATGTCAGCTACTCTTGAAGCGACCCGTATGCCATTCGGTCCCGAGTGGTAGACGGGCAAAGGACGTCATGGTCCCCGATAAATTCGAACTAAAATACCGCTAACGTTAGGTAGAGGCCGCGCAAGTGACTTCGGACCCGTAGCTAGGCGGGAGGATGGAGAACTCCGGCCAAATCTGGTAGTTACTGCGCGAGGCTCCCACTGTAAGGCGGTGGTCTCTCACGGGAAAGTTGGTATAGTTAGACGGTGGATTGTTTTATACCCAAGTCTAAGTTCACTTCTTATTGAAAGATCGATCAATATACGAGTTAGTTACTCGTAGTTATAACATCCTTCACTGCGGCTACTACAGCGTCATCATCTTCAAATTTTCGACCTATCAGATGTTCCTTTAATATCGGAAATAGATCAAGATCCGGTGAGGACGATCCAGTACCTTAAAATTAGCTTATTCAATGGCATCTATCGCAACTGTGGACTTGCCTGCTAGGGCGTTATCGTGGTAAAATATAACAGTATTAGCAAGTATGCCTCTTCGATTTTCACGTGTTTTGAGGTGCAGTTTTTTTTATTTGTCCAGCATATATAACCCTCGTTATAGTAGCTCTATGGTCGAGGTATTTAGTCATCGCGACCATTGACTGTCCCAGTTCGTTTGTTAACATGTCCGGGCCAATTTAGGACACGCCTCTCTAAAAATATGCAGTCTGGATGGCCTTATCGTTTGCCTCTTGTAGGTCCTGGTGTATGATAAAAGTTGACAGTTGTGGGCTGGATGGAAGGTGATATTCACAGAAGGTGATCTTCACATAGTTCACAACAGTGTCGACTATTTTTGCGCGTGTTGATGCACTCCACCTAGAGCGGCATATTTCGCTACCGAGACGCATAGACCCAGAAAAGAGGTCTGAGCCTAAAGTGTAATGTTTACTGTCCCAGTAAAGAGAGCCCACGATCTTAGCGGCCGATTGAATGACCTTGAATTCTTTCGGTCTTGAAGATGAAAGTCGTTTCCAGGTCACGGACTGTTGTTTTATTTCAGGATCGTAATGGTGAAGCCATGTTCCGTCCATGGTTATAAATCGAATCAAAAAACGTTTAGGATCCTATTGTAACAGATTCAAAGGACTATTTCAGCTGAAATTACAAAAAGTTAGCTACTAGTTAAGTTAGTACTAGTAAAAAGCTATTTTTAACCGAATACGCCATGTCATATATGTAAAATAAAGATTAATAACATGACCACATATTTTATTTAGCATCACAAGATTTATAATGAATAAGATTTAATCTATTGAATGAATATATATTGTTTAATTACGTCATTTCCGTGTTCAAATTACGCAAGGTGCGTATATAGACGTGGTGCTACGAATGCGTTGGATCGTAGCATATAATATGAGTAAATCAAAGTGACGCTGCGCAATATTTATAATCCTTTAAGGAGGGTTACAACCCTAAACATAACTTAACCAATCAAAATAAAACGTATAATTACAAATGTTTTAACTACGTATTTATAATAGTTACTTTTAATAGTTAGATTTCATTTATTTATTCATTTATTCTTCGGGAAACATAGAGCACTTCGTTATTAAAAAAAAATCTTGGTACAATATTTTACTGTACGTTATTTTTTCCTACAGTAGTGTCTTATATTTCAGTATACGATAAATTATTAAAATTGAATTGTACTAAATTAAATTACTATCGTAATAGTATAATAATAGGGGATAGGGTAAGAAAGTGTAGAGATGGGATATAGGTATCTATATTATAATTTATTGATTTAGTTCAATTTCGCCCTTTGTTTTTAAAGTCTATGATATATATTTGTTTATTTATTTCTATTAATTCTAGACTAATCCGATTCGGCCTTGTATATTAAACTGACTTAAACTGACATAAGTACGCTAATGATGACATAAAAAAAATTAAAAACCAAGTAAAACAAAGATGAGATAGCGGGGAGTTGCGTTTTTAGCTACCAGTGGGATATACAAAAGATCTATCTTAGTGGGTAAGGAATTAGGGAGGGCTTTATCCATCTCACTGGCCTCTCTACATGCTGTCATCTGGCCTGCCCAACGTACAGTTCAACTCCTATCTGGTAGTCTCCTCAAAGACGGGCTTATCTTATCAGGGCCGCTGTGAGCTTCCGTCACGGCTGTAATTCTGCAGACGGAGGCGGTTGGGATCAGAAGATCGCGGATTCGGGGAGAATACCTCGGGCGGAACTGGGCGGTTGGAGCACTATCTGCACTCGCGGAAAAATAGGAGCAGCCCCAGTCGGCGAATAAATAGAGTTGTTAACTACAACGGGCGAACCCGTCACCTCAGGAAGTTTTAACGATTGGTCGTTCTATCTCCCGTGAAGTGAGCGCAGAAGACTTGGACAAAACAGTCCACTGTCAAGCTCCGCCACATGCCCGTAAGTGGCCAACGCCTTATCCGCGAGATAACCAGGTATGTTGCCCAGCGGGCTTACACTCACGCCCTTACTTCCAATTGGGACCAGATTAGTCCGGTCTCTCGGCTAGTTACGAGTTCGAGGTCGCTTGCGCGGTCCTCTCCATTACGAAGCAGTGAAACGTTGTATACCGAATCTATCGCAGACCACGGCATTCTTTGCCCGGCTGTTCACCCAGGATCGGGTAGCCGATGGTCGTTTCAAGAGAAGTCGCCGTAAGGCCAGTAACCACCCCCGCTCTATAGGAAACAGTACTGCTTCCAGACTCCCCCGACTGTTAGTCAGAGTGCACAATCGATTGGCTTACGCCGCGCGGTGCGCAGACCGTCCAGGAGCGCCAGAAGGTTGATTCCTAGGGGAAACTAGCCCTAAGGCCAGAGTCCTGCCCGGGCTCGCACTTCATGCGTGGAGGCTACCGGATGGGTGTTGAGCCGTGAGTATGACCAACCCTGAACAGAATGGGTCTTCGTGGCCAGCTCAGCAAGGGCCCATTAGATCTCCTTGCTATGTAATTTACCGGTGCGTACAATTTAAACGTTTATAGTTATGTAAGTCATTTATTTTTAGAACTACACTCTAGCTTTAATATTCAAGGGCGAATTAGATTCGTCTGTAATGCTCTTGAATAATATTTGAAACTAATAAATAAATAAATAGTATCGCTGGCAAATAAATAGTTCCGTGAATTAATTTACATGAAAATATACTAAGGGACAGCCTCTGACAGTTTATTAAAAATTTCGAGTCATAATAGTGATTTCTATTCCCATTCTTTCTGTGTCCATGGTGCAAGACTCTGGAACGATCTCCCAGCAAATATACTAAACTCGCCCTCTTAACCATCGTTTAAGACTCACCTTAAGGATTACTACCTTTCTAAGAAGTAACCAGTTCTTCCCTTTCTCTCCTGTTCCTCTCCCAATTTCCTCTCCTCGGCCATTATTAGTTTTAAATTCTTCCACTTGTCTGTATGTTATGTAATAATCTTTATTTTCACAATGCGCGCATGTACCACTGTGTTTAGGTTAGTTGTAAGACATTGCCATGTGGCAATAAGCTCGCCTTTTTGTATACGATTTAAGTGCAAATAAAGTGCTTATTATTATTAAATATATGGACGCCCTTCGAGAGTATTGTATCCATATGCTTGTATGTATGTATATGTGTGGGTATGTGTATATAAGTACATATATTTATTTCCGTCCAATTTTGTTCTAGGAATAGTAGGTTAAATACTCTCGAAACGGGTCGATATATTCCGGTTTTTAAAATAGCATCTCAGTGTCAATTTATAAGTCAATAAGTTGATGAATCGATGAATGAAAAGTATTCTTATAATAAATGAAATCGCGATTTGCCTACGTCAGAGCCTTCAGCTTACAAACGTCATCATCGGTGAATAGGGTTGCCAGGTGAGTCGCGAAAAAATACCGGACAACCCCAAAAGGGGGGGGGGGGGGTGTATACTAGGTCGCAAAAAAATACGGTTTTTTTATACTAATATTTTTTATTTATTAATCAACATCACATAAATCAACTAAATTAGTAACAAAATATAATGCAGTCATAAAATTGTGGTCGCCAAGACTATGCTAACTTTGACAAAGTCTTTATTAAACAATGCTATGAATATTATAATCTACTACTTACTTACAAAATAAAGGTAGGAACTTCAGAAAAAAATAAAATCACCTAAAACTAGATAGGTATGTTTAACAGGATACAACAGTCTTGAAACTCGTCGATATATTTCACTAATTATATTTGGATATAAACTAATTCAAGGAACGATTTATTTGCCAGAGATACTATGTAAGTTTGAATTGTACGTATCGGTAAATTACACAGCGAGGAGATCGCATCTATTGTTTAATGTGCCGTACCACCGCACAAATATTTTTGTAGACAGGCCAGTGGGAAGGGTTATAGCTCTTCTTAATTCCTTACCAACAGAAATAGATATCTTTTGTACATCCCTTTGGCAGCTAAAAAGGCAACTCCCTGCTATCTCATGTTTATCATAATCTGTCTTTTATTTAGTTTTATATTTTAATGTTTTTTTTTTTGTCTTGTTCAATGTTAGCATTAATTTAGTTATGTAGTCATTTATTTTTAGACTGACACTCTAGCTTTAATATTCAAGGGCGAATTGGATTCATCTGTAATGCCCTTGAATACTATTTGAAACTAATAAGTAATAATAATAATAATAAATAACAAAAATAATATGAACTTCCAATAAACAAATAATAAAGTTGAATCATTCTTCTAAAACTAATTTATGTTGTACTGTACCTAGGCACTTTTAGGTAGTACCTACTTACTTCTTTTTAACATATTTTGCATTTGACGCAACCGCTTCCAATAGTGTTTTATTCGATACAACACGTTCTTTAAAATCAGTGCAGCTCGAGTTTATGTTGAAAAAAAAACACACAGTTCACTTTTCACAGTCTCTAGCCCAAGGCGGTTTCGTTCATTGGTCCATATATTCCCCATCACACTGAAAATGCGCTCGACGAAGGCGTTCGATACGGGAATGCTGCATACATGTTGGACCAATTTGAGAAGAGTTGCTAGTGACCAATAGTACCGACTTTCCTCAAAATACCGGACATTGTTCTGTCCGGTATGACCATTTATTTTTTACCGGACGAGAATTTTTACCTCGAAAATACCGGACTGTACGCTTAAATACCGGACATCTGGCAACCCTACCGGTAAACAACCGCGAAAAGGCAAACATATTATATGCCCATGCAAACAAGTTGGGAAAGGTTTGACGTAAGCCTCCGTAATAAAACCCGGTGGGTGTCTCAATTATAATCCGCTGAAATCTGTCGGTAAGGCTGCGCATTGAGTCGAACACCCATTAACCCAAATTCGTAGGATTAGGCGATTTTAGACAATCGTCAAAATTATTTTCGATTAAATTATTAAATTTGATTAAATAATCGGCTCAGCAGCTCCTTTCACGAACAAGAGTCGCAGAATTCCGAGTTGTAAGATCTTTCGAGGGATTACGATTATAATAATTAGTCAAAGTGCTATAGGTATTTGGAGGACGTTAGTGACTCTGCTTTAGGTTAGGCTGGTAGGCCCTTTAGGTTCCCCAGGAACCAATTATTTAAACAGTTCTAAGTACTAGACATACGGCAACTTGGGTTGTCGACTACAACGGGCGAACCCGTCACCACATGAAGTTTTAACGAGTAGTCGTTCTATCTCCCTGGAGTGAGCGTAGAAGACTTGGGACATAACAGTCCACCATCTAGCTACGTCACAAGCCCGTAAGAGGCCAACGCCTTAACCGCGAGTAGCCAGGAGTGTTACCCGGCGGGCTTGCACTCACGCCCTTACTTCCAATTGTGACCAGATTACTCCGGTCTCTCGATTGGTTCCGAGTTCGAGGTCGCTTGCGCGGTCCTCTCCCTTACGAAGCGGTGAAACGGTGTATACCGAATCTATCGCGGACCACAGCGTCCTTTGCCCGGCTGTTCACCCAGGATCGGATGGCCGATGGTCGTTTCAAGAGCAGTCGCCGTAAGGTCCGCAACCACCCCCGCTCTATAGGAAACAGTACTGCTTCCAGACTCCCCCGACTGTTAGTCAGGGGGCTAACGGGCCCATGATGAGGTGGCCACGATGACCCATGTGTTCAGGGTCGGTCACACTCACGGGTCAACACCCATCCGACGGCCTCCCCGCATGGGGTGCGAATCCTGGATAGGACACTGGGTCAACCAGTCTCCCCTGGGAAACAAACCTCTGGCGCCCCTGGACGGTCTGCACACCGTGCGGCGCAAGCCAATCGATTGTGCTCTCCGACTAACAGTCGGGGGAGTCTGGGAACTGTATTGTTTCCTACAGAGCGGGGGTGGTTGTCTACCTTACGGCGACTGCTCTTGAAATGACCATTGGCCATCCGATCCCGGTTCAGAGTCGGGCAAAGGACGCCTTGGTCCGCGATAGATTCGGTGCACACCGTTTCACCGCTTCGTAAGGGAGAGGACCGCGCAAGCGACCTCGAACTCGGAACCAATCGAGAGACCGGAGAAATCTGGTCACAATTGGAAGCAAGGGCGCGAGTGTCGGCCCGCCAGGTAACATACTGGCTATCTCGCGGTAAAGGCGTTGGCTTCTTGCGGGTTGTGGCGTAGCTAGACGTCGGATTTGTTATGTCCAAAGTCTTCTACGCTCACTGCACGGTCGATAGAACGAAGAATCGTTAAAACGTCCTGCGGTGACGGGTTCGCCCGTTGTGGTTGACATCTCAATATGTTAGTCAGAGGGGGGAGCTAACGGGCCCATGATGAGGTGGCCACGATGGCCCATGTGTTCAGGGTCGGTCACACTCACGGGTCAACACCCATCCGACGGCCTCCACGCACGGGGTGCGAACCTGGGTAGGACTCTGGAAACAGTTTCCCCTGGGAATCAACCCTCGCGCTCCTGGACGGTCTGCGCACCGTGCGGCGCAAGCCAATCGATTGTGCACTCCGACTAACAGTCGGGGGAGTCTGGAAACTGTATTGTTTCCTATAGAGCGGGAGTGGTTGCGTACCTTACGGCGACTGCTCTCGAAATGACCATTGGCCATCCAATCCCGGTTTAGAGTCAGGCAAAGGACGCCATGGTCCGCGATAGATTCGGTATTCACCGTTTCACCGCTTCGTAAGGGAGAGGACCGCGCAAGCGACCTCGAACTCGGAACCAATCGAGAGACCGGAGAAATCTGGTCACAATTGGAAGTAAGGGCGCGAGTTTCTCAAGCCGCCGGGAAGTAATTCCTGGCTTTCTCGCGGTAAGGAGTTGGTCTCTTACGGGTTGTGGTGTAGCTAGACGTCGGATTTGTTATGTCCAAAGTCTTCTACGCTCACTGCAGGTCGATAGAACGACTAATCGTTAAAACGTCCTGTGGTGACGGTCTCGACCGTTGTAGTTGACAACTCAATATATGTTAGTCAGAGTGCACAGTCGATTGGCTTACGTCGCACAGTGCGTAGACATACGGCAATTATATGTAAAAGTACTAGCGATTTTCTATTACACCCACAAAGAGCGGCATTTGATTAAATAAAGCTCACACTATCACAACGCGCGCAGTCACAGCCATGCTACAAGATGTCTTCCATAAGAAAACTAAATTCGCGCAACGACTTTTTCATTTTCTTGCTGTTCCACTACACGACAGAATCAATGAGAAATAAAAAGGTAAATTTTATATACAATACGAGGAACCTATTTTATAAATGTGTGTAAATTATTAATTAAATAAACAAATAAAATAAATATATGCTCATTACGAACGAAGCCAGGTTAATCATTAAGATTAACGATATTTTATCAACAAAACATATAGGTATAATAATAAAAAAACGATTTTCGAGTTACAAATAATCCCGATTGTATGAGGGCCAAGCACTGGAATATTTGTTTGTAATGTAATCCAAAATATTAGATTTTTATAAATGACTATTACCACACAAATATAAGGCGATACAAGAAGTCAGAGCTTTTGTTTTTATCATGTCTCTAAAATTCACCATAAAACACCGGTTTTAGCCAAGACAATAAAAAAAATGGTTGTATCACCCTAAGACTTTACCGGCAAGCAGACAAGCCCCCGCGCGTCAATCCCCTCCCCACCCGACCCCTGCCCCTGATAGTGATTGTGACAAATGATTTTGATAGCAAATATAGTTATTTGTAGTATTTCCGTGGTATTCAAATAGCTATTACCTAATATCATGTAGTGTTTTCTTAAATACGGCGGAATTCAAAAATTATTTGTGTCACTCCTCTAAAAGATATTCTAACCACAATTATAATGCGGTTTCAGCGCAACGACCCATCTGTGTACCGAATTTCAAGACTCTAAGTTAAATATTTTGAGACTGAAGCATGATTAGCGCGCCTCCCCTGGTGGACCTATTACAACTCCAAATTTCAGCTCAATTGAATGAAGCGTTTGGGCGCTATTGCAGAGGAATACCTACATACACAGACATACAGTCACAAAGCACACAGACAGACTTCAATCTCGAAATGGTCCTAAGCTTACGGGGGCGGGGGGGGGGGGGGGGGGCAAGTTTCGCGAAATCGCTATGACCTAATGTTAAACGAATTTTTAACTGAGGTGACACAGGAAATGCCACCTACGTCATATAAATATATACAAAAGCTATAGGAGACTCTTATATCGTGGAAGTCTAAGCCCATGATGAATGATAGCCGGCTGTTAAAGTCCATGTTGTTACTTTTAACGGCCGGATTAAGTCGATTAGTGATTTCGCGAGGACGATGAAAATGATTTATCGCATCGATTTTTTTCGACTTTGGTAGAGGTTAAAATGATAAAAACAATTGGATTTTTTGTAACACAATTTTAACACTCTTAAAGTCGTATTTTTCTAAGATATTATTTATATACAGATTTTAATTTGTGTTTTAGTTTAGTCTGCAAGTAAACATGAATAACTGTTTAATAACTTCTGTGTCGGTGCCCTTTTTAACCGATTTCAAGGAGGCTATCAATTCGGTTGTATCTTTAAAAAAAAATGTTTCTTACATCAGAACTCTACCATTTATGGACCGATTTGAAACATTCTTTTTTATTTGAAAGGCACATACTTGCAGATTGGTCCCATTTTTATCAAAATCCTGTTCTGATGATGAGATCCATGAGGAATTAAGGGAACTCCTCAAATCTTATCATTCATATGATAGTTGAAAATGTACATGTTAATTCAAATCCGAAGACAATGAATTTTTTAATGGTAAGCATAACCTGATTCTACACCCTGGATTGGCTCCCGACGAGGGGACTCCTCAACGGTCAACAGCACAGACACGAAATTTTATATACTCATTCAGTTATGATAGCCCGTTCTAAGTTTCACCATAACATGGCTGCTGCACCCAGGGTTGACTCCCTAACGGTCAACAGCACAGACACGACATTTTGTATATGCATTTAATTACGACAGCCCGTTATAAGTTTCACCAAGACTGCGGCACCCAAGGATGGCTTCCAAGGAGAGAACTCCTCAACGATCAATACCACAGACACGAAATTAGGAAAATAAGGCAGAAGAACTTTCTAATAAGGATTCTTATTACATTGCTCTCAAAGTAATTTATCACATAGTATCGCAGTTGATTTCTAGACACCAATGTCAATATAAGAATTACAAATTACTTGATATAAAATCGAAGACTATCGCGGTTGTTTGACATTATAAATTCGTTTTCTATCCTATTTATAAAGTACTTGATGGTACAAAACGGCTCATGTCAAGGCCCTACTTGATATGAGCAAGAAGAACCTTAAAACCACAATCGGTCTCCTCACCGGACACACGACCCTTAAAGCACATATATTCAACCTTGCCTTGACCGAGAGCAAGGACTGCCTAATATGTGGCGAAGAACCTAAAGACAGCATACACATCGTTGGTCGCTGCCCAGGGCTCGCCGCAAAAAGACACAGTTTACTGGGACGAGCCTTTCTCGAACCTGGCGATCTGCCCAACTTGAAGGTCAGTGATCTGTATGGACTGGTAAACAATACCGGGCTACTAGTAGACCGCTGACCGAGCCACAAAGTGGGTAGTTACAAAAGATTTTATACATCCAGGTGACATAAAGAGCTGGAAACAAGCCCCCCACTTCGTTTACTACTACTATTACTAATGGTTCAAGGCACAACAGTATAATCTACAAATAAATGTGAAAAAGCACATGTGAAAGTGCCTTTCTGTCTGTTGTCTGTCAATTTCGCTCTTTATTTCTAATTTCTCATACGAAATAAAAAGAGATAATATGCGATAAAGACGGTGCGGGAGCTCGGAAAAAGAGGGTAACTTTCTGACATTGAAGAGGAAATAAGACAGGATTTTACTTTAGAAAAAATAAATATTTACAATGAGAGTGTATATTCGAAAGAAGAATGGATACAAGACACATCGCAACTAAAGAACAAGGCACGAAATATAATTACATGCTGTATATTCATGTATATATGTATTACATGTATAAACTTCAACGTAATGGACATGTACAGTTATAATTAAAAGCGATTTTGATGTGCTTCCAGAGGAATGACAGGACTGCGATCTAAACTTCAGAATCACAGACATGAGACTTGAAATCGATACTGACAACCGGGGATAAAAAGTAACACGACTTATATATAAACTACCAATGGACGCACTACCACCGACGTATCTAACTCTACGTTTCGAAGAGTGGTTGCAGTTGGCTTCTAAATAAATCTAGGAAAGAATGAGAGGAATTACTCAAGGCTCTTGTGTAAACGTAACCATACATATTGTGTAGTATATAATGATAAACTTCGGCTATAATGTTTACGTCGATTCATAATAACACTACTTTGTTATGTTTATAATATAAATTGTTATCAAGGTAATTGTTGTCATGGAAATATGTATTACCATATTAAAATATATTATTATATTATATGTAAGTACTTAATAATAATAGTATTTGACATGTTTTTATAATATAAATAAGTATAAAGTATACATCATATCTATATAAGTCTTGTGTAATATGTAATATTTCCCGGCCATGCAGGAATCGAGGGAAATGAAAAAGCCGACGAACTTGCTAGGACGGGAGCAAAGGGAACGTTATACGGCCCTGAACCTTGCTGTGGCGTACCAAAAAGCCTTGCAAACCTAATGCTCAAACAAATGTGTTTAGAACAATCCGTCAACCACTGGAACAACACGCCAGGGTTGAATCATTCCAAAGCGCTTATTAAGCCTTACGACCGTAAGACGGCCCGTGAGGCCCTATCGCTAAATAGGAACAATCTACGCATACTGGTAAGGGCGCTCACGGGGCATTGTGGCCTGAACAAACACATGTTCAACCTCAAGCTCAAAGACACAAAAATGTGCAGGTTCTGCCAAGGGGCAGAGGAAACTCCCCAGCACCTCATGTGCGAGTGTGGCCCGCTGATGCGTAAAAGATACAACCACCTGGGTGGTCACTACCTCCAACCTGAGGAGGTAAAACAATCTGGCGCCAAAAGCCTGCTGCGGTTCTTAAATGACACGAGGCTTAGCGCAGAACTATAGTAGGTGGCGAGCACAATAGATCAGCAATGGTCGCAGTGTTACAAGGCTCATTAAGACCTTAGAAAAGCCCCACTCAACAAATTAAAATTAAAATATGTAATAATATACATGTTTAAGTATAATTTGTCGCTCCCCCTTAAGTAGATATCATCGAAAAAATGGTAAAAATTGCAATGTTTCCTGAAAATCAACGTTTTTGACATGTTTCTCGGTTACGCAAAATGCTTAGATATATGCAATAAGTCAGGGCAGATGATGTGATAATGACTTCCGAAGTCCTTGACGATACGTATCGATACGAAATAGAGCCCATACAATTTATCTCAAATTACCAAATAACATTTGAATAATGGAGATTACCTACGAGTCATCCGCAGATATTGTTTTTTATCGTAGTCATTATCGTACAATTACACTTTTTATAGCGAATGTTGTGTCACTAAATAAAAACGAAATAGTGTGTATGTAATAATAATATAATAATATTCTGTGACGACAAAAAAGGGACAAAAATAATTAGATATAAATATATCGCAATGGAAATTATCTAGAAGAGTCATGTATATTTCAGTATTTTTAGCTAGTTTTATTGTCAGACATTATTGAGAATGCTGTAATCGAATTTAGAAAGTCAAAAGTATATTTATACACACCTATTTTAAGGGGCATTCCATTGTCATGGGTAGGATATTTGCTTAGTAAATTTATTTATTTATTTATTTATTTATTTATTTGCAGCTGTTATAAAAAACATACAAAAAAAACAAGAACACACAGATTAAAAATTAAAACTATAAATAGACAAAGAGTATGAAATAACGCTACAAACGCTGTAAATTAGGGGTATCCTCAGGATATCTCTTATCCTGGTTTTCAGGACACACCTATTCATTATTGATACATAGGTATATGATTTTTTAAATAAAATAACCAAATCAAATAAATCTTAAAACAAAAAATCCAAATAATCATAATCAAATAAATACACAAATCGAAATAATCAAAATCAAGATATTTAATATCAAACGATATTAAAAGAAAATAACGTAATTACATAAATTTAATAATCTACATATAATAAATCAAAAATAATCAAAATCAAAATATTTAAAATTAAATAATCAGGTTAAAAATTAATAAATAAACGAAGACAATAGTAATAATCCAATTAGCAATAGTTATTTTAAAATAAAATAAAATGATGACATCTAAATATCTTCCTTTAATAATAAACTTTTAAAGTGGTCCTTAAATACTGCAATTGATTTCGATCGCAAAGCCATTCCCAACCGATTCCATACAACCGCAGAATAATACGAAAAGCTGCTTTGGAAATGTGTAGTTTTGTGCTTGGGTATTATAGCAAGTTGTTCACGTGCCCGTGTTGAATGGACATGCCGGTTACGGGACCACGTAATTGTGTGTGTGTTAATAAAAATTGTGTCTTAGATGCCTTAAAAAGGCTACACAATATAAATTTTGTAAAATTTCTTTTTAAAGACAACGACTAATTCTATTTTAAATGAATAGTTAGCAACAGAACATTAACCCCATTTTATTTTATTTGACATCGAGGTTGACTTTCTTATAAATAAATTCTTATAAAATAAAAAGTTTTGAAATAAATTACCTTTCCCTTTCCCTTCCCATTCTCTTCCTTTTAAAACCTGTGCGTACTTATATGATTTAGTTTATTTTGGTGTGTCACATTCTGTGCCCACAAATAGTTTAATATTTTTTTTTACTTATTATATAACTTATTATATAGGTTAAGTTAGTAAGTATCCGCTAACAATGTTGGCAAATCAGTACAGGTTAGCTTTAGAATATTGCCTGTTTGCAATAAGCTCGCATTTTCTTTTGAATAGAGCGTTTTTTTATATTTTTCAGGCGATCGAACGCATCGATGTTTTCATTTGAATTCAGGTAGCAGACAACAGCATAATCTATAAGTTACCTCTGCAACAGAAAAGCTGTTATAAATTCATTGGCTGGCATATCACTCTTTTGCTTGCCAAGAAAGAAGTGGATCCGTAACTCATGACTATTACAAGATTTTTAGCCGCCTTGCGATGCATTGATTTATGGAATAGGTTTGGGAGAAAAATCTTTAATTGTGATAATAATAGGTTTTTATTCGATCCAGAAAGACATTTATAAATAAATTCCAATAAAAGAAAACAGCTGAGACGCCGATCAGTGATAGGCACTAATTTTCAACCCCTTTTTGAATACATTGTTGGCAGTATGTTATGTATGTTTCACGCAAATTATTATACGAGTAATTATCACAAATGGAAATAGAATTTCAAAATTACCCTGACAAGTAGTCTGATAATAAATAACATATATGTTTTAATTATAATATATTTTTATAGTGGCAGTATTTTAATTAAAAATGTATTTTTTAAAAAAGTGTTTAAAGTAAGTTTATTGTGCTTATTGTTTAAAATTAATATACTTACAAGTAGATGTAATCTTAAAAAATAAAATTGAAAGAGAGAGAGAGAGAGAGAGAGAGAGAGAGAGAGAGAGAGAGAGAGAGAGGGTTTCAAAATTAGATATAGTTTGGGACAACGAAAGCATAAAAAATATTGACAGAGATAAACGTTCAAAGAACACGGGTCACTGCTACGCTGAAACTACCTAAAGGTTAGGCCAATTTGATGATGAATCTTAAGGAAGGAACATTTAGGAAGGGTATTTTTTTTCTTTCAGACATGAATTCGTCATCATTGAGTTATCCGAAAATGACATCCTACTTACCCTAGTACCTATAGTCCGAGAGATATAGGGCTCAAAGTGACGCGCGGCGGAATCAAACTTCCACCCCCTCCCCCCGCCACCCGCGGGGTGGTTCCCGGTGGCTCCCGGTCTAAATCCACTCAGGACCACCTAAGGAACAATTGTGCCAAGTATGAGCCTTTAATCACAAAATGCAGGGTACATCGCACTAAATCCCCAGCTACAGTGACGAGCCGACCCAAATTAACGAAAGCAGGTCATCAGGCCCAAGCTGCACGGAACCGTTGATCACCAGATATCATTGGTGTACATGTGGAACCAGCTATCTAATAAATTGGATGTTCGAACTTTCGAGCTGCAATGAAAATTGAGGACTCACCTATAATCAACATCATCGCCATGCTTCGAAGATCCAGTGCTGCTGGCTGTATCGTCATTCTCGATCCAAGGCTTCATTGGGTGCACTAGAGACAATTCTGCGCCATACAAAACGACAGACTCCATCGCACACAGTCTGTTATAAAGACTACACCATTCACAGTCACCCACCGAACTAATTGACACCGAAAACCCGCGATCTCAAGTGTTTCTTCGATAACGAGGCTACATTATAAGCAGCAGCTAATTAATATCCTACTCGAGACCGGACGCTCTGTTGAATAAACCCGTTATCTCAGCCTCAAAATTTATGTCGTGAGATAAGCTAGAGCAGCGTGTTTCGGCTGAGACGCCAGTCGCCACTGTGTTGTTTCTTTTTGGATAATAAACCCGACAATGGATCCGGCGAGGAAAAATTAACCGCAAGCAATGAAAAAAATGACATGTGAATCAACGCAGCGTTATAAATTCCCGCGGTGATACACACGGAAATATGGCAATAAATTAACCGAGTTTAAATACCCTATCTAATTATGACAAGAACAATAATTTAAAATAATAAAAACGTGACTGGCGTTACAAAAAGTGAACTATTGTATTTACTATTGAGGAGTGCTGGAACAAAAAACGCTAAATACGTTTTTTACTTTCCTGACGACCTATCGGAAAGGAAAGTATTGTGATCGCGCTAAAAAAAAATTTGAGATGAAGATGGGAATATATATTTTGAGACTCCCTGAGACGATTGAGACTATTTCCAGACCGATCTCTGTCTGTATGTATGTCTGTATGTCTGTATGTCTGTATGTATGTATTCTTCCACGATAGCGCCCAGACGCTTAATCGGATTGAGCTGAAATTTGGTATATAAGCTTCTGTTAACCGTCGGAGGAACCCATTAGTTTTTGGAGTCCCTACGCCCTACGGTTGTGGTACCTCCCATACAAATTTGGGGTTCCCGGCGAAAAAATTGTTTCCGCGATAGCGCCCAGACGCTTAATCTGTCTAAGTTAAAATTTGGCATAGAAGCTTCTGTTAACCATCGGAAGAACCTATTAGTTTTTGGGGTACTTACGACCAACGTTTGGGGTACCTGCCATACAAATTTGGGGTACTAGAGTAAAAAATGTCGCTGTTTTTTCGCACCTCCCCGGATACTATAAAATATAGTCAGGAAAGTCTTGGGGTGACACAACCGATTTTTTTATTGGTGTTTTGTATAAGGTTAAACAGTAACGCTAACGATTCTCCTGTGAGATCTATTCAAGATCTGCTAAAAACGGGTGAAAAATGCGTCTGATTTCAATAGGTTCAATAAAACACCGATAAATACAGTTGGCCAGCTGAGCAAATAAATATGTTTTTCCATATCACATTAAACTTCGATAAATGCACAAGGTTTGCGGTTGTAATAATGGACAATACTAGTTTCTCTTGCAACACCGTTTGTAAACGCCAAAACTCAAATAAAAGCCAAAACGGATGATGGAAATTATTGACAAACAATTTGTAAAAGAATGGCAACATCAACATGAATTTCAGTGATAACTTCTAAAATTGATTAGCCAAAATTTTTAGCCTTTGAATCTCTAAAATTGATTAGCCAGACCATCAATCATAAAATCACCGCCGAGGACATTATATCTACATCCAGGACAACTACTACTAACTACTCCAAGCGAAATCCTCGCTCTGTCATCGTCAAATTTTCCACCCAACTACAACGCGATACTTTCCTCAATTCGGTCAAATCATTCAATAAAGCTTGTAAAAACAACTCAGAGAAACTGAACACATCACACCTTAAGCTTACTGACGAACATCAACCTATCTATATATCTGATCTACTAACACAAAAAGCAAAATATTTACTGATGATGTCAAAAAAGTTTGCCAAACAACACAATTTTACATTCTGTTGGACCAAACATGGTAAAATATTCCTAAAGCAGAGAGAAAATGCAAAAACGTATACTATTATTAACGAAGACTCATTCACCAAGATTTAGAGTTTTTTTCGTAGTAATAGCCAAAATTGTTAACCATTATCTTCTTACTGCAATACAAAAATATGGTCTAATTATCTTTTTTTCAATAAATCTACTTAGGTTATTTATTATAAGAAGAGCAACTTTTCATAGTATGTATTATTTAATATTACAGTTTCTATCATATATTTATGTATACTTTTATTATTTATATTCAACTTACTTAAATATATCCATTAATTTAGAAAATACTATTCGTTATCCGCCTTGTTTTATGATATCCTATAATTATATTTCTACATATAAACATGTCTATGATTTTATTTCGAGGAATTGCCTAATATTAATCTCCATAAATACTCAATTATTAAAAATGAAAATACCAATAATTAAGCTACAATTAGTGCAAATACTGCTCGATGGGTCGAAAATCAATTTATTCTATTTAAATATAAATGGCTGATTTCATCGATTGCTTAGGCGACTATGAAAGCAGCCCTTGTAAAGTCTTTGATTCAGTTAATAATTGTAAAAAATACATTAAATCCGAGAAACATCTTAAAATAATATCACTTAATATTCGTAGCATTAGGAAAAATTTCGATGATTTTCTTCTTTTACTGCACCAACTTAACAATAAAGTGGATATCCTGATTCTTACCGAATGTTGGATCAGTGATTTCTATGTACCCAAAATACTAAATGGATACAAATGTCACTACGCAAAAAATGTTATATTGCAAAATGACGGGGTTGTGGTCTACATAAAATCAGAAATTAGTGCTATAGTAACGGAAAAAATAATCGAGGACGCTAACTGCCTGCATATAATAATAAATAAAAACATTAATCTTTTTGCAATGTACAAGACGCCTAGCAAAACAAACATTTCTAACTTCTTAAAATCGCTAAACAATGTGCTGCAACAGTATTCCCATGATGGAAGCAGTGTAATAGTAGCCGGAGATACGAATATTAATATCATTAATAATCGGCATGCGCAGTCAGAGGATTATCTCAACATGCTGGCCAAAATTGGAATGACAGCTGCAATCAACAAAGCTACAAGAGTAGATCGTTATCAATCCAGTTGTATTGATCATTTCATGATCAGATCTAAACTACTAGTAAAATCATTTATCTTGACAACTTCAATCACAGACCATTACCTCACTGGACTCTGTATATCGGGAAACACAGTAAAATCTACCCATCCGATAGTCAGTAAGCCAGTCATAGATAACGTTAAGCTATTGGATTTAATTAAAAAATCAAACTGGTCTTCAGTACTAAATGCAAAAGAGGCAAACGTTGCAGCTAATAATCTCCTAAACATAATGACTCAATGTCTCAAAGACTCGTCTTCTAATAAGAAAGTCACAAAAAGGAAAGTACACACTAAACTCAAACCGTGAATTACGGAAGGCTTTCTATTTTGTATTAAAAAACGTGACAAGATTCATAAGCAAACAAAAGACAACCCAAATGATATACAACTTTACACATACTACAAAAAATATCGAAACATATGTACAAATATTATTAAAAAAACTAAGGAAATATAGCGATCAGATACGACAAGCTGGCGAAGATAAAAGAAAAATTTGGAAAAGCATTAACAATATGGCCTCAAGACAAAAAATTAAACCTACTTTTGAAAAAATATTAATAGGCAAGGATTTAAAACACATGGAAACTCATAAGAATGATATTGTAAATTATGTCAATGAATTCTTCACAACAGCAGGACAGAAGTTAGCAAAATCAATACTACGTGATTCCCAAACTACAGAAACAGTTTTGGCTAACTTAATTGATGTTACTCTAAAAAAAGATAAATGTTTTAAACTCCTACCTACAAACAAACTTGAAGTATCCAAGACAATCAATAAACTTAAAACGGGATGTTCACCGGGCATCGACGGTCTACCTGTAACTATTTTTAAGGAGGCATCTGATATTATTGCGGAGCCTCTGGCGCACGTAATAAACGCTAGTTTTGAATCAGGCCAGCTCCCCCGATGGCTTAAGTCTGCGAAAGTCATCCCAATCCATAAATCTGGCAATACCGAGGACATTGGGAATTACCGTCCAATCTCGCTGCTGAATATAGCTTCAAGGGTCATCGAAAAAATTGTTAAAAATAGGCTAACTGAATACCTTGAAGAAGTAGGATTTTTTTCACCAAACCAATTTGGCTTTAGACAAGGTCAGAGTACAAACGACGCCATAAATACCCTAAATCAATATATATCGGAAAATCTAGACAAATCAAAAAAGGTGACGGCGGTATTTCTGGACTTAGATAAAGCCTTTGACACTGTTTCTCACGCCATACTAGTAAAAAAACTAGAAATGATTGGAATTGAAGGACCTTCACCGTTGTGGTTCCAAAGTTACTTGGAGATGAGACCGCAAGTCATTTCCATAAATGGTCATCTAAGTACTGAACGCAGCACTGTTTATGGTGTACCCCAAGGCAGCGTACTGGGACCACTTCTATTCCTCATATATATCAATGACCTGTGCAATATTCGATTAGACGGCAGAATAATAACATTCGCCGATGACACAGTTTTATTAGCCGAGGCAGATACATGGCATCAAGTAATAAATAAATCACAAAACAACATAAATTTGGTTAAAAATTGGCTTGACAATAACCTCCTTACTCTTAATTCCTCTAAAACGAAATATATCAACTTCAGTCTACGACACATCGACACAAGTTTACACTTACTAACAATTCATAAACCCACATGTGTAAGGAGGGGGTGTGCCTTGCCTGTGCCCTAAACTTGAGAAAGTGAACGACATGAAGTATTTAGGAATCATTATTGATTCAAATCTAAATTGGTCAAATCAAGTAATGTCTATTACTGACAGAAGCAGGAAACTAGTTCACGTTTTTTGTGATCTCCGAAATATTTTACCAAAAAAATTTATTAGAATGGTATATATGGCCCTATGCCAAAGTTTGTGGTTTTACGGCATAACTGCCTGGGGAACATGCACCAAAAAACTACTTGACACAGTACAGAAGGTTCAAAAGCTTCTGCTTCGCATTATTCACAAGAAGCCCAGGCGATACAAATCGGAGCTACTGTTTACTGAAGCTAAAGTCCTAAATATCCAACAACTTTTTGTGAAGAATATACTGCTTAATTTCCATAGAAACAAACACCTAAAACCTAGAAGCCAGCAAACGCGCAATACAAGAAATGCAGAAAAACAAAACTATCTAATTCCACATGTTAAAACGACGTTTGCTCAACGACAAATTTATTTTCTGGGACCTAAAATTTATAATTGTATTGATGAAAAGATTAAAAACATAAACATAATAAGTACGTTTAAACAGAAAATCAATTCCTGGATATTAGAGTTGGGCCCATCAAAATTAAACGACGAATTACTGAACATTGCTGTTTGAAAGGTTATGTATGTTTGTATATATATATATATATATATATATATATATATATATATATATATATATATATATATATATATATATATATATATATATATATATATATATATATATAATTTGAGCCCATCAAAATTAAACGACGAATTACTGAACATTGCTGTTTGAAAGGTTATGTATGTTTGTATATATATATATATATATATATATATATATATATATATATATATATATATATATATATATATATATATATATATATATATATATATATATATATATATATATATATATATATATATATATATATATATATTTATTTATAAATATATATATATATATATATATATATATATATATATATATATATATATATATATATATATATATATATATATATATATATATATATATATATATATATATATATATATATATATATATATATATATATATATATATATATATATATATATATATATATATATATATATATATATATATATATATATATATATATATATATATATATTGCAAAATAAACTATGTATTCAGTTTTTTTATGTGATGAAAAAATTGATAAACTGTATTTAGCGGTTTTTGTTCCGGCACTCCTCAATTATTAGAAACGATTTGTTCGCGCATAAAAGCACGTTTTTTAGGAAATAAAGTTCTTCGCTGAAACAATGTTCAATTTACGGAAGATCCATTTTGACTCATGTTATCTCTTTAAACAAGACGATTGCGCATTCTTTGAGCCAGTTGACGGGCCGTGACGTCTTCCGCTGGGCGATTTTCCTTTAGCGGGGCTTCACGTGAGCTGGACCCATTAACTCGGACCTTTGAGTGTGGCGTCGCAAGCGATTATTGCCCTGCGGCAGGTATATCGTGACGATCGCACGCCACTTGTGACGTTTTATATATGCAATAAAGACTAGAGATTCTCGCTCAATCTTATTTATTTTCACTCATTGTAACATGTGTGTTGATTATGAAACTTCATTCGATTGACTATGATACATTATGATAATATTATACCCATCCAAAGCATTTACAAACATGTCAGTTTGTACAGTAGGTATGTTATCGCTTAAAAATACAGCCGGCAAACAGACTTACAGACAAACAATGAGAGTAAACTCCGCGAAATGACGTTTGATCTACGATGGTTGGTTCACATTTCACTTTCAGCAAAGACTTATTTTAGAGTTAGGTATGTGGCAGAGGAAAAAATATTTACGGAGATCATAATGCCCAGGTAAAGCGGTAAAGTGGTAAGGTGAACGGTGCGGTGCACGCTCACGTGTGGCAAGACATCTGTCCTAAACCTACCACAGCCGGTCGTTAGTCCGGAGCCGCTTATCTCCCAGAAGTGTAAAAATAGTATTACGATAGGCCCGATTCCGTTCAGTGAATTCCATGGTAGCTCCGTTACAAAGTTATAACCGTTTTTTTTACACTGGCCACTTTGAACTTGGATATTTTCGGCTCGAGTTGGAATTCAAATTCTTTTCCAATCCAGGCCACCCGTTTATGGAATCAGTTCCCATAAAAGATTCAAAGTGCTTAGTCACTTATCACTTTCAAAAAGTCTTTGGAACTACATTTTCTCTCAAATAAGATGTAAAGTATCAAGGGAATCCTTCGTCACGATGTAAGTGGCTTTTATAATTATTTACTTTATAATCATCTTATTGATCAATTCTAAAAAGAATATATACACAAAACTATCAAATATTTCAAAATATTGAATTTTTACATATTTTATGTTTCGTTCATTGTAAATAATCCATTTAGGTTAAAGGTAATCTTTCCAACTAATAGGAAAGAGCTGACTGCTTCCTTTCATTGATATGAGGGCATGTCACGCTTTTAGTTTTAAGTTTTCAGCTGAATATTGATCGCAGCTTCTTTATATCGCACCTTTAGAAAATAAAAAAACGAAATTCGAAATTTTAAATTCTTCCATCTGTCAAGTAGCTCGTCTTGTCTTGTTATTTCCCCTGAAATAATAGGAAATTGAGTGAGTTTACGTATAAAGAAGGATTGTAGCTTAATTTTTGAGATAATTGGATGAAGGGTGAGCGTTTACTAGTTGAAAAATGGGCCCAACTTAAACCTACTCCTCTTTCCGCAAGTGAGAGGCATTCATCATTCTCGTTAACACCTAAAGCATTCCCGAATCCGATCAAGGGAATCCTTCGTCACGATGTAAGTGGCTTTTATAATTATTTACTTTATAATCATCTTATTGATCAATTCTAAAAAGAATATATACACAAAACTATCAAATATTTCAAAATATTGAATTTTTACATATTTTATGTTTCGTTCATTGTAAATAATCCATTTAGGTTAAAGGTAATCTTTCCAACTAATAGGAAAGAGCTGACTGCTTCCTTTCATTGATATGAGGGCATGTCACGCTTTTAGTTTTAAGTTTTCAGCTGAATATTGATCGCAGCTTCTTTATATCGCACCTTTAGAAAATAAAAAAACGAAATTCGAAATTTTAAATTCTTCCATCTGTCAAGTAGCTCGTCTTGTCTTGTTATTTCCCCTGAAATAATAGGAAATTGAGTGAGTTTACGTATAAAGAAGGATTGTAGCTTAATTTTTGAGATAATTGGATGAAGGGTGAGCGTTTACTAGTTGAAAAATGGGCCCAACTTAAACCTACTCCTCTTTCCGCAAGTGAGAGGCATTCATCATTCTCGTTAACACCTAAAGCATTCCCGAATCCGATCAAGGGAATCCTTCGTCACGATGTAAGTGGCTTTTATAATTATTTACTTTATAATCATCTTATTGATCAATTCTAAAAAGAATATATACACAAAACTATCAAATATTTCAATATATATATATATATATATATATATATATATATATATATATATATATATATATATATATATATATATATATATATATATATATATATATGTATATGCTGCTGGATTGGAAGTCCAGCAGCAAATTTAGGAATAATTCAGAACCGGCAACCAACGAGACAAGTTTTAGAAAATAGCTTAATAATACCCAGAAGGAAAACATCATTTGGACAAAGACTCTTTCATTGCGCCGAGATTTTACAATCTGATCAATATGGAAATAAAAATGAATTTGACATTTAGGGAATTAAAAATAAATTAAAGAAATGGTTATCGAATCATGACAGACTAACCATACATCAAATGTTAGAAATAATAGTTTAATAAAACTTAGGTGCACGAATTATTAACATATTTTTAAACATGTATGTTGAGTATATTTTAACATTGAACTAACTACCAAAAAATTTTTGACTTTGACAATTAATTGTACTTTTTTGACTAGGTATTTTTATATTAAATCCTATATTACTTAACAAATATTAAATATAAATGACTGTTTCTTTCTTTTCTCACATATAACTTTATTGATATTATTTAATCGAATTTTATATTATATTTATTGCAGATTATATAATGGAAATGCATTTTATTTATTATATTATCTTTTAATATATTTTTATTTTATTCTGAAGACTTTAGGGGAATTTAGTGTTATTAGCTTTTTACTAAAACTTGTACATTTGTAAGCAATCAAGCAATCAAGCAAACTTGATTGTAATATTAGAGTCCTGTCCACCCTAGAACGGGCTAGTCCCAGTTGGGTGACAGAAACAAATAAGCAAAAGGTTAAGGTTTTTCCATTCGGATCCTGTTATTTTTGTAAGCTAATCAATGTTTTATAGTAATTAATTCTTAAATAAATAAATAAAAAACGACGAAAACGAGGATAGTAGGCCAAATTTCGTAAAAAAACGGACTATGAAAGCCCGAATGTCTCGAGCAAATAGCTAAATTCAGGAATATTTTCTAGTAGATTATCCCGATCTGAGATGGTTGGATCGTCGTCGCGTAAGTAAAGTGGCGTAAGTTAAATGTATTTATGATCTTTTCAACACTATTTAATATCAACAAGAATGCACAGATGGCATTGGGAAAATCACAACAGGCAATATTCACGTGTTTCTACATTTCGCCAGCGTCGACGCGCGTGCGGACGCGTCTATAAAACGTATATTTCCGCGTCGAGCGCCGGGCACACTGGCTGCGAATGCTTGGATAACGCGCGGATGCGGCCGAGCGATAATCGCCTCTACAAACACGGCTCAAATTGGCTTCATCTCGCTCCGGCAAACATTACAATAATTAATAAATTGTGATGCAGCGCGATGGGCGATGCTATCTGTTCCGCTAGGAAGATGGGAGGTCGGCCAAGCTGTCATTTGACCCTGCAGCAGTTGCACAACTGAGCAGTTTCAGCAGCCGTTCAAACTCCCACTCCCACTCTCAACCAAAAACTGTTTATGCGACGTTTATGCTTTTATGCTTATGTGTTCCAAGTTCTTCATTTAAAATTATTATAAAAACATTAATTGTCCGAATAATAACCTGCCCAGAGAGCAAACCACAATTCAAAAGCATTTTATTATAAAACAAGGTTGGATAAGCATTATTGTTATTCAGAAATAGAAAACATTCCACTAAATCATAATAAAAGATGCATAGCTAATTGATAAAAACTTCAACAATATCATTTTTATAAACCAAAAAAGTCCAATGGATCAGTAAAATGGATTTCGATCGAATCAATGGATTTCAAACGATTTCGAACGAATCACCGCTTATATACGTATATAGTACATACTAATTATAAATAGAAATACGTGTATATTGCCTTATATCTAGAGTTAGAGGAGTGGAATAATGAAAAACACTAAGAATTTTTTCAGAAAAATCTCTGAATCTACACATAAAGTTAAAATTGTTCTAACTTTTGAACAGTTGAAGATAACATGGTAAATTATTATGTACTTTTAAACATAATTTAATCTTCTACAACTTCTTACTTCGCGACTTATTCGTAAAGCGAAGGGCCGAAGAGTTAGGTAGTTAAATAAAGCAAAAAACGTCCGGCATTTAGCTTTTAAATTAGCCAATATTATTTTTTGAAATTACCGAATTTCGAGCGCGAATATCTTGGAAACTGAACAAGATAGCGAAAAAATATCTATTTTGTGGTATATTTCATAAGATTTAATTTTGTGTTACTTAAATTTATTACTTGAACGCATAATTTCCGAGATAAAATCGAAAAAGGCACCTTCTACGTGCCCCCTCTCCCCACTCACCACTTAGGAGTTGGGACTTTTAGTATGTTTACCTCCTAGCAGGTCCAAACACAGTCCCAAAATCAAAAAAAAAAATGTGTTCCTTCAATTTCCCTCTACAATCCCTTTGAGCATTCATTGACTGGACTAAATTTAGAATTGTAATTATTTTAAATCACTATAAATATTAGGAAGTGACTTACGACAAAGTTAGAGTTATTATTCGCAGGATTCTATTTATTTTATTTATTTATTTAAGAATTAATTACTATAAAACATTGATTAGCTTACAAAAATAACAGGAACCGAATGGCAAAACCTTAACCTTTTGCTTATTTGTTTCTGTCACCCAACTGGAACTAGCCCGTTCTAGGGTGGACAGGACTCCAATATTACAATCAAGTTTGCTTGATTGCTTGGTTGCCTACAAATGTACAAGTTTTAGTAAAAAGCTAATGACACTAAATTGCCCTAAAATGTGGTCTTCAGAATAAAATAAAAAATAATTCTAAGTGTATATATCCGTCTTCATCACGTTTTTTTCTTAACGCGTTCACAATAATTTATCTTCTTGACGGTTGGTAGGCCGGTATAGTAAAAAGGAAGGTACAAAGATAAAAAGCTCCGACTCGAAGCGTTTGTTTTCAGACGCTACGGTAGATTCAACTCATTACAGAAACTAGATAATATTTACCATAAATAATAGAAATAAATCTGACCTACACCTTAATCGACACCGGATTACCAAGGTGCGCAACAGTTTCCTTCATCAAAGCGTCTCCTTTTATATCAGATATTATATTAAGGCCTATCAGAAGTCTTGGAGAGAGCCAATTCAAAAAAATAGTAATCCATAGCTTAGTCATAAAACCAATATAACCATTAGAGAAATCGATAATGCTGAATCTATATTTCAAGAGTGTCTTGCTAAAAAATAATGACAAATATCCTGACATTTGCCAAAAACAGTATTTTTTATATTTATCGACGAAGGCTATATTACTGGATTTGACCATATTGTCAAATTTTGTCATTTTTAGTATACGATTATCAATTTTCACTATTTATTTATTTATTTATTTATTTCCCAAAACATAATTAACCTTACAGATGATTCCAAATCGTTAATTATTTTTCTAGGCTATTATTCTAGATTATAACTATTATTCTGCTATAGACTATTATTATAATTCTACTGTTAATAATATTATTATTACTCTACTCCATTACTATTACTATAATTTTTATTCTAATATATAAATCATTATTCTAGACTATAGCAAACGAGACGGAGACATCCGTTAGAGCGTAATATTAAACGATTATATTTACATAATAATATGTATATCTAATGTTTATCTAACCTTTTTTATTATACTTACTCCTTTTTAACAATTTTAATACTACATATTTATCTAATTATTTGATTGCTAAGAAATGCCATTACCATACTTTTCAGTTGTGCTAAGTTCACCGTCCAAATATCCAATTCTGGCTCAGTCGAACATAGTGCATTTAGGGTACGAAGCGTCCGCACTGTGAAGCAGTGTTGAACGATGTTAGTTCTAGCTCGCGGTAACGCGAACAATACATGAGTCCTAGCACGGTAGTAATTGGTGGGTACGAATAGACCGATTCTTCTAAGGATGGTCGGATTATCAACGAACCCCATAAGCAGTTTATATATGTGGCAGATTGACAGCCAATCTCTTCTTACACTTAGTGAGTTGTACCCAACCATCCCCAGAATAAATGCCGTAGGATATAGAAAGGGATAATATCCATGCTGTTTAAAGTATAGGAACCTCAGAAAGCGTTTCTGTATACTCTCTAGCCTGGATATGTAGCTATTTTCGTAAGGACTCCATATTGCCGCGTTGACTTCTAATCTGCTCCGAATTAGGGAATTGAATAGGAGGCGCATGACAAATGTGTTGTTGAACTGCCTCATGCTCCTCATTACAAAACCTAGCAATTTGTAAGAATTATCAACTAGGGTGTAGATGTGCTGTCTGTATGTCAACCGTGAGTCAAAGGTCACTCCAAGGTCCCTTGTGTGATTTACTCGTGATAGTGCCTTGCCATCAATGTCATAACTATGTACAAGCGGGGCGTCACCTCGCGAGTACGTCATGATAGAACATTTGCCGGTATTGAAGTATAGCTTGTGGTTTATGCTCCAAAGATACACGGCGTCTATGTCATCCTGCAGTAATGTACAGGATTCATTACTGCCCGTTCTTGTGAATAATTTTAGGTCATCCGCGAAAATCAGGCAGTTTGTTTTTGTAACTACGTCTGGCAATGTATTCACGAGCAAATTAAACAGTAATGGGCCCAGATTTGATCCCTGGCTCACCCCAGAGTGTGTAAAGTACAACTCTGATGTTGATGTCCCATATTTAACGAATTGCTGGCGGTCTCTCAGGTAACTGGCGAAGAACTGCAGGAGTGTATGTGAGCACCCCACTGTTGCCAGTTCCCTGAGCAATATGTCATTATCGACCCGGTCGAATGCTTTTCGAAAGTCAAAATAGGCTACGTCCACCTGACAACCTCTCTGGGAGTCAAATTGTTCCGCTACGTATTCAGTGAATACTGAGAGGTTTGTAGTGGTGGAACGTCCTGGCCGAAAACCATGCTGAGCGTCTGATAACTTGCCACTTACCTGCCTATACAGATATTTGTGGATAATAGTCTCAAACAATTTGGCCGCAGATGAAAGGATAGCCACTGGTCTGTAGTTCTCCACGTCAGATTTCGCCCCCGACTTATGTATTGGGATGACGCGGCTAATTTTCCATCTTGACGGATAGATCCCACTAGAGATACTTAAATTGAAAATGTGTCGTAAGGGTTCAACCAAAAAAGATTGACATGCCTTTAATATGTATGGAGGAATACCGTCCGGACCAACAGACTGTTTCGGCTTTAACTTTTTGAAGGCACAAGCGACATCCGCGACACTGAGTTCCTGGATGTCGACGCTATCGTTCCAACTCTTAGCCGATATACCGGCCTCGGCTTGGGACACTTCCAAGGTGGGGGGTTTATCTATATATACGGACGAAAAATATATGGCGAAAGCTTTTGCTATATCGCTACCGTCGTAAGAAGTGCCTTCATACGTTATAGTCTGCCGAAAAGCCTGACTATTACGCTGATTTCTGATATAGGACCAGAAATTTGTGCTGTCTCTCAATATTGACATTTGAATTGTGTTGATATAATTTATATGGGCTTCTTGAATTTTTCGTTTGAGTATTGCTCTGAGGGAGCTGAACTCATTGTAGTAAATTCGCTACTATCGCGTTATTACTAGGATAATTAAGTTACTAGACTTTGTTCTCTTTATTTAATCAGCAATTTTCATTATTACATTATTTTTTAATTATTCACGATTCTCATATCGATTACAAATTACTTAAATTTATTTATAGTCACAACTATCACGATAGCTAATTTTTCATAATTATTTACATTAAACGCAATGACGTATCCAAGTATAAGAATGCCTACCTACTGGAGTAGAATGGATTGTATTGTATTGTATTGTACATTTTTAAGTTTCGCGTTCTTTTAAAGTTCAGAATATTCAGGACATTACACTAAATGCAATATTACGTTTGCGTGTCAGTTATGTTCTATTGCAGTATTTGTAAAATATACCTACACGCATATTATAGTGGGGGGAAGGGCATAGGAAGGCCGCCATAGGATAATAACAAACAATGATAGTATTAATAAAAGGATAAGTACATAGTTATCTATATTATTAAGAACTCATGAAAAACAATTAGTCAAGCAGATATTTTAATAAAAAAACGCTTTTTTTCTTGAAGGTTACGCAGGTTTACCATTTCCTAACGACATTCTTAATCTATCATTAAAATGTTAATCTAAAAGGAACCAAAAATTACAATCAAAATATTCAACATGTTGCCCAGTTTCATCGTCCTCCCAAATTTTACAATAGCCTACCGTTGAAAATTAATGATATTAAAATGTCATACGGGGTGTTATTATTGCACAGGCTCTTTTTTGTGGGTGAATCAGTACAACGAAGTAAGCAACTTTTAATAAATACATTTGGAAAAACTAAAAAACAAACTTTTTTTTACAAAAAAAAATTTTTTTTTTCAAATTTGTGTTTTTTTTTATTATGAAAAGCTATGATCACGATGCGCTATCTAGCGGTTGGTAAAGTGTCGCTGATATTGTTTATTTACGATTTATTGCCTACCGCTAGATGGCGCAGCGCGCTCAAACGCTTCTCAAACCTTTATTTAACAGTCAACTTCTTCAAAATTTTAAATTAAAATAAAAAAACAAAAAAAAAAATTTTTCAAAAAAAAAATTTTTTTTTTGGATTTTTCAAAAAAAAAAAAATTAACAAAAGTTGCCTACTACGTTGTACCATTGATTTTATAGTCTATAAAATCAATGGTTGTACTGATTAACCCACAGAAAAAAAAGCCCGTGGAGTAATAACACCCCGTATATATTTAAAATTTGATTGAGCTCATACCTTCTAAATTGTACGACTGCAGACATTGAATATCCTATTAGATAATTAAATATTTAAAATAAAGTCATAGGTATAAGTAGGTATAGAAAAAATAATAATTATAAATAAGAACAATTTTTGAGACACGAAATAATGAAGTAACTGTATTATAAATTATTAGTGTTATTCTCGCGTGTATTTTTTAATATTGTTTTACATTATTATTACCATTTATTACTTTGTTTATTTTCTAGACTATCTTTGTCGATTAGATTAATTTTATATTTTTTACTATAAATTGACACAGGTGGCGTAATGGTTAGGTTGTAAGGTTCGGGGCCCGATTCCCGGCTGGATCACCATTTTCCGTTGGGATAAAATTAAAGGAATTGAATTTCAATTCCATCGATCAAATACACACATGTTACATGCACCTATACATATAAACACTTCATATGTAGTAGGACTGGTTGTAAGAGATTGTCTAATTGTGAAATTTTGCCCGTTGTCAAATTTTTCAATAAGGAAAAGAAACAAACAAACATACTATTATTGATGTTTTTTTCCATGTTTTATAAAAAAATATATAGTTTAAATTACTTGCAAATGTATACTGATAATTTTAATACCATATTATTTTGAATTTTGTGTAGGTCATTAAGGTAATTTTATTGCTATTAAGTTAGATAGAGATTCTTTATTGCACATTAACCAAAATCATACAAAAGGCGGACTTATTGCCTAAAATACAATCTCTTACAGCCAACCTTCGTGGAAGTGTAAACATTTAGGTGCCAAAAGATAAATTAAAAATTAACAAAAAAGAAGAAAAACTTATTACATAACAAAAATTAACCAAGTAACAAAAATGCCATTTTTTAAATAAAATTAGGATTTGGAATAATTCGCAAGGAGCGAAGGATAGGAGAGGATGGGATGAGCCCTAGGATAACTAGGAATTTAGGGACATGAAATGCTTTTTCAGAGACACTTGAAAAGTAGAAACCGTTGGTGCGTTTCTGATCTCTGGCGGGAGCTGGTTCCATAGTCTAGCTGCATGAACGGTGAAGGAATAAGTAAAAAAAGAAGAATTATGAGTGGGAATCGCAATTTTACTATCCTACCTGGAACGGAGTAAAAGACCATGACTTCCTAAGTGATTCAATTTTTCGGTTAGGTAGGAGGGAGCGGTAGGATTGTTGAGGATGTTATAAAGAAGGAGAAGAATATGCATGTTTCTACGTTCACGTATTCGAAGCCAATGAAGTCTGCTTCTATACTCAGAGACGTGATCAAATTTTTTCGCATTGAGGATATACCTAATGCATACATTTTGCAACCGCTCTAATTTGTCAAGGATGGCTTCAGTGACGTCAAGGTAGCAGACATCAGCATAGTCTAGTATAGGCAATAGCAGTAATTGAGCTATGGTCTTCTTAACCTCCTAAGTACAATAATTAAGTACAATAATGTTTAATATATTTCTAAAGATGATAATACTTAAAATAATTTTGTCTACCTTAGATCAGTCGGCAGTCTACTTAGGTTTTGACTATTGTAAATAAACCTTTTTTATAAATTTTAAATTGAAAAAATTAATTTGTTCTTAAATATAATCGTATGTTTCACAGAAAAAATCTACTGAACCATAATTTACCTAGATAGATTTTAAGCTACATGGCCAAAAATATTAGACATCCTTATATTTTTTATAAAATATCGGCATATTCTTGGTAACATAACTTTTGAATCATTTTGTTACTATCTTTAGAGGACAATTTATAATACGGGTTATAATAAGATTTTATTGAGCTGTAAAACACTTGGCCCAATTTGGTTATCTGCTCCTAGTGGACAAACGCGCTTCTCATTCATTTGAGGTTTATCGTATTTGCTATGAATATGCCGAAAGAAATTAACTTAGTATGTATTTATTTTTTTTGGTTATGAACATAATTTTCAACAAGCGTAACACAAATCATAGTTAATATCTACACTCAAACAAGAAATACAATTTAACTTAAAATTAATAAACACACAGCAAGCTATGTCACGATTATAATATGTGATGATAATCCTATGCCGCCCAACTAAGTAAGAACGTGTTCCAGGGCAAGCATTTTAAACATGGGCCAAATATCAAATAAGGCCAAAATAAGGCCAAATATCATATATGTTTGTTTAAAAGAAGAAAAACTAATATATAAAAATGTTAAAAAAGAAAGAATATAATCAGAATATCACATAATATAAATTAAAGTTGTAAACTTTGTAATAATTAAAAATAGTCACAGGGAAAAAATATAATATTAAAATAAACAATAAAATAATAATAATAATAAAAAATATTATTCACAAAAAGGTTGTCCAGAGAAGTATGCATTAACACTTTCGAATCTAGTTGTTAAACGAGCAGGGCAAGTCGCAAGTCGAATGTGCCAAAATTGTAAAATGTTTGCTCTGTGCTCTCTAAGTAATCTGCCTTCAAAGGCTGGTAGCCTCAAACGAAATCTCATGTCAACAGTGTTTATTGACATGAGATTTTGTCTGCTGGAAGCGTTTGGTGATAGATTACGCAGCACGGTCTGTTGACTTATCACCTGTACCTTGTCAAAGACAGGTCGGAAAAGGATTACCTGGGACCAAAAAGGACCGGAAATAAATTCGAGAATCTTCGAAAAAATTGGAATTAACTTTTTCGAGCTGGCTGCTGCTTTGCCTGAGACAATTTGAAAGACGAGGTTTAGAGACTAATCGAGGTTTAAAATCGTAGAACTAGAGCAATAGGCAGTGTCGGATTAACCTATGTAGAGGCCATTAGACCGTCGAAATGTTACGTCCCCTTTGCACTTTTCGGGCCTCCTTCGGGCTGTCAAACAATTTGACGACGACATAGATCAGAACAGAAGTGTATCAAGTGAACAAAACACGATCGCACCGGCTAAGTGGGCCGTTAAACATTTCTGAATGACGCTTATGTGTGGCGTAGCAAAGACGCGCATATAAACACAAGTTAAAAAGAAAAAAAACAAGACCGCCGTTACAGAAAGTGAAGTATCGTATTTATAATTATTTTTATTACGGGTTTTTATGAAATATTTGTGGTTTATTTATTTAACCATATACATACGTGTATATTTCTGGAATGTACTGAATGAGACCTTTCATTTGACACCAAACACGATATATTTATGTTAATTTATTGAAATTCGGACATTCGAACATTTAGACAACTACGTGCTTAGTATTTGGACAGTACCCTATGACACTCAGGATGACATAACGATTCTAACAATACTACACGGTCAGTAATTTAGAAGTTAAGGTGGAATAAAGAAACGAAAAACATAGATGAACCCTGAACACATTCCAATCCTTTTCTGTGGGCCAGTCGTGTAAAAATACGATCCCACGGGCTGGCAGCGGCCAATTTTCGATAATATATATCAATTATACTATTAGTCAGATCAAAATGTTTATTCAGAATTTTCTCCTTAGAATCTCTCAAGGCAATGATTTTTTAACACGCTTTTATTAGGTCGACCTGTATGTAACTATGTAATGGAATCTAAGGTAACTAATTTAACATCTTCCAAGGATCGTAGCGTCATGAAAATTGGCGGCTGTATGTAGTTCTGATGACAATACAATAATATGGTACTGTCGAACTGATCTGATGATGGAGTCGGAAGATATGAACTGGAACTTCATGATGGAACATCGCATCATAGCTGTGTTTGGACTTGTCAGAAAAGTCTTGGAATGAACTTTGACCACGATTAGGTTTCAAGGTCTGATGATGAAGCTGGAAGATAGGCACTGGCATTCCATGATGGAATATCGTATCATAGCCGTGTTTGGACTTGTTAGAAAGGTCTTGTAATGAACTTTGACCACGATTTAGTTTCAAGATCTGATGATGAAGCCGGAAGACAGGAACTGGCATTCCATAATGGAATATCGTATCATAGTCGTGTTTGCATTTATAAAAGCGTGTTTTTAGTGTTTTTTTTAAACTATTAATTTATTTTATCTATTGGAAACAATTTTTAAAAAATATGATTGACGTGGGGCTCGTAGACCGGTGCCTACTTGGCCTATTGGATAATCGGGCACTGGCAATAAGTGAGTGCTTAGGTACCCGATTGCAGACAACTCAATCACTAGCCTATCAAATATGCAGGTGGCAATTTCTTGGAAGTCATCTGATAGTAATTGATACTAGATTAGGTACGATGGGCAATCAGAGAGAAAAACATTATTATCTTCGTGTTTTCTGATTAATGTATAAGTGATTATAAATACTGGGTAAGAGCTAGAGCTGTGCAACTACATCAACAGCTAATGGGCGCTATTAGAGTTGGGCACGAAGACTATTCGTACAGGGTCGGTCATACTCATAGATCAACACCTATCCGGCGGCCTGCAAGCAGTAGGAAGAGCCAGGGTAGGACGCTGGCCTGCGGGCCAGTCTTCCCTAGGAGTCACCATCGGGCGCTCCTGGACGGTTTGCGCACCGTGGTGTCAGCCAATCGATTATGCACTCCGATTAATAGCCGGGGGAGTCTGGGAACAGCAATGTTTCCTATAGAGCGGGGGTGGTTGTTAACCATATGGCAACTGCTCTTGAAACCACCATTCGGCCACTCGATCCCGGGTGAATTAGCCTGGCAAAGGATGCCGTGGTCCGCGATAGATTCGGTAGTCAATGTAGGACGATGGCACATGGAGAAGACTAACAAACAAAGAACTATATAGGGTTAGTATTTTTTGGTGAGCACCAGACAAGTGGGTGATACTACACATAAATATAACAGCCCGTTCACACGATGCGGTTTACCAAACGTTTTTCTTGTGCGTTTTACAGTGGCGCAATAATGCGTGTGTTCGTTTAATATTGCGCACTAATGTTTAAGCGTATGCAAACTAATGCGTTTGTTCTCACTACACGGTAAAACAGAATGCGGTAAAAATATCCGATTCATTAATTTTTTATTATTTATTTACAGTTTCTAGTCAATGAAAACTGTAACGGGTTTTTGTGCCGAGCGCTGTACACGGAAGCATTATAGTGGGTGGTGGGACGAGGAATATTTTTTCTTTAGGGCTAATACTTTCTTTCATTACCGTATATTTTCATATCTTCTTAAAAACGAATTTACCACGTAAAATTTGTAGCACCCGACGTTTCGGTGACGTTGCAGCCGCCGTTGTCCAGGGTAGACTGAAGAGCTGTCAATCCGTTGTTTTGCGGGTTGGACATTATTGATGTCACTATCATCAATAATGTTAGGTTATCGGCGTTCAGCTAAGTTGGTATCGTGGATTTCCTGTCGATCTCGACTTCTTGTACGGTGACCTTGTGACTAGTTTTAAAAGTTTTTTGGCATACGTGCGCAAAACATAGCAACGCCACGTGACGCCACGCCATTTTTGTTTACGCGTTTGTTTGTTTGTTTATTGCGCTACGTATTGCGGCCTTTCGCTAATCCGAACACCGCGAATCCTCGCGTGTCGGAATCCAAAACTAGCGATCAATCAATCACGCCGTCCGACGACCTTGGCTGGAAATTTAAATTGTTTATACTTTATCATAACGCGGCCGACCGAGTCGAATTCGACAATTTTAGCGATATCGATATTGAACTACTGGCTCCTAGGTTTTAATAATGCTTTAATTTTTACTAACTTTCCGACGTCTAAATGATTTGAAATTTTGCACACGTGTTAAGGACCGACGACAAAGCAATGATTTAATAAAGTTTATTTAAAAAAAGCGTAGGGTGCTTGATATCAATTGTTATAAATATTTATTTGGTAGCTAAGTGTGAATATAGAGTTACTATAAAAAAAGTAGAAAGCACGTTACCCATTTTTAAAATTAAATTTATTTTGTTGTAAATCACTTTATTCTCATTTTAAACTTATTAAAAATCATTTAACTATATTAATTTTGGGTACTTTTTATCGCCATTGAACAATATCTCTATATTTCAAAACTATTTTTACTTTTAAGTTCACATTGATAATAGCCTCCTGGGTAAGAAAAAAATAATTCTGAGGTCTGCGTTTAAAATGGCAACACTGAAATATGAAATACCAGATTTTCCAGTGCATGTTTCTTTTCAATTTTTCTCATAATAAGTCATTATTAATGATTGAACTGCAGGTTTCAAAAAGATATTCCAAAAAAGGGTGTCTGGAAATCAGGAGGTCAAAGCGTTTTTTGTTTTTAATAAACTGTATATTTTTTTCCTTTCTTGATACTCAATGTATTACTTCATTTGATATTCAAAGCGAAATCTTGATAAGATACGCTAATTAGGTAGATATTTAGTTATTGATTATATAGCATATTAGATTGCTCAACGCCGTCTGCGATTTGGCAGCTAGGATTTTTGTACGAAACGCTACATGTAGATGGTACTCATAGTCCCAAAAAAAGATGAATATTCTCTTATTCTGTTAAATATGGCTAGGTTCGTGGTATAACAGTATGGCGGCGCATTTTGGATGGCGCTCTAGACACGCCTGTCTATATATACTCGTATATATAAAAATGGATGTTGGTATATCTGTCTGTATTTATTTATTTACATATACATATACATTCAAATGCATGAGCACAACAGAAAATGAAATGACAATTTAGACAATGCCGTTGTATGCTTTCAAAGTTATATACACATCTGTCTGAGCCCAGGTTACATAGCGCATACATTAAACGCAAATGATTACCATTCAATTGTGCTAAGAAAAGAGCAGCCGAGCCCACCTTGCTAGGCACCCTGTGTTAAGGCGAGCTCACTTTGGGAGTCACACTAGAGTGCCACAGTTGTGTCAAGGAAAGATCTAAGTTATATATTTTTTTAAATATTTTAATTTTAATTTATAATCGTTATTATTATTATTATAGTCCGTGTATAATAGACTTCGTCCGAGTATGTCCGAGTATAATAGACTTCGTCAAAGTTTGACCGATTACTGTGAAAGTTGGCACATGAATGTATTTTTCATGGAGAAGGTTTTTATGATATTGGTTGTCGCTGCAGCACATCAACTTCTATACCGTTCAACCGATCGACATGAAAATTGGTATAAATGGGTATTTGAGCACGGATAATACTTTCGCGCTATCGGCTTTGTTGTAACTCGCCACTAGATGGCGCTGCAGCACATCAACTTCTATACCGTTCAATTGATCGCCATTAAAATTGATATACGTAGATATTTCAGCACGGATATAACACGGGTAAAACCGGGTAATACCACTAGTACGGTATAAAATAATAATATGATAACACTCAAATTTTAAATTATAGCATTTATTATTTTAATACTATTTAAAAAAAGATTTTAATTTGGTATACAGATTTCTATATGTAATAATATTTACGCACTTTAAGTTCAGATAGACTGATAAATAGCATTCTATCTCTTCGTATTCATTCTGTGGTGTATTCAGACTATTATTCGCACGTATTATCTCGGCTATTATTTAAATGAAATTATAGAAGTGATTCATCTAATAAACAAATAAACCGTTTAAAGCCGACTTTAGTCAACGCTACTGTCAAATGAATATTTCTGTTTGATTAGTTTTATATCTATATCAATATATTACTAGCAACTGACGAATTCTTATATGCGATAACTAGCTTTAATTGATTATTCATGCTTTTATTGTATATTCTGAATGAATAAATTGAATAGTCAATACTGAATAAACTAACGTATTATTTCATTTAGTAATCAACGATTACAACAGTTCCACTCCATGCCATTTTCTATATGCTTTTGTAATTGGTTAACTTTCGATAACATGTCATTAGTTTTGAATTATTATTCAAAGGCATCTGCAAATATTAAGCATTCGCTTGAGGTTAAAACACATGATAAATAATAAGGGTGCTAAGTAGATCCTTGAGGAACTCCAGATAGGGTAGTGACTTTTTTGGATGCGTAGAATTGCAATATCATTAATATGAAATCGAAGTCTATGGCGATTGTTTGACGTAATAAGTAAGATAAAAACGAAATCACCGCGTGAAGTTTGCAATATCCGACGTCTCGGCGATGTCGCAACCACAGTTTTCCAGGGTAGACAGTGTACCATGGATAACGACGGTTGCAACATCGCCGAAAATCGGTTATTACAAACTTTACACGGTAAATTCGTTTTTGTATTATTTATAATGTCATTAATAGTCTTATTTGGCCATGGACCATTGAATACAATTTATCAAAGTATCATATCAATTGGCTTACAAGATGTTGAATAACATATTTTTTCTTTCCATCTGATTTAAAACTGTGGCATCGTTGCCAACACTAGCCTAAATTAGCAATGAACTTGTCTTATGCATCTGGCAAGATGCCCGACATGCCTCAGATATCTGACGTGCAAGTAAAATAATTGCAATTGCATAATAGTCAATTTACAATTACAGCATGTCCCAAAAGTCAATCCAAATTACAGTAATTATTCAATATTAAGTTATTTATAAGCTGTAACCAGTGCAGGATTTATGTACGTATTAGCTATACAAGCTGTTTTTTATTTATTTATTTAATAACAAAAACATATTTGGGAATTATTTTTACAGAATGATTTTGCGTCACTCCTATCTAAGCCGTGCCTGTTCCAAGAAAAACGCCAATTTTATATAATATTATTTGAAATTTGAAATTTTAAAGTTTAGTTTTATGACGATGTTAAGAAATTGTTAATGTTAATTTAAAAAAATAAAAATAGAATAAAATAAACAAAATAATCATTTAAAATCAGAATAATCATTAAATAATAATAGCAGTAGAAAACAATCTATATATATATATATATATATATATATATATATATATATATATATATATATATATATATATATATGTATGTATATATATATATATATATATATATATATATATATATATATATATATATATATATATATATATATATATATATATATATATATATATATATATATATATATATATATATATATATATATATATATATATATATATATATATATATATATATATATATATATATATATATATATATATATATATATATATATATATATATATATATATATATATATATATATATATATATATATATATATATATATATATATATATATATATATATATATATATATATATATATATATATATATATATATATATATATATATATATATATATATATATATATATATATATATATATATATATATATATATATATATATATATATATATATATATATATATATATATATATATATATATATATATATATATATATATATATATATATATATATATATATATATATATATATATATATATATATATATATATAATATATATATATATATATATATATATATATATATATATATATATATATATATATATATATATATATATATATATATATATATATATATATATATATTTATATATATATATATATATAAATTAATATATATATATAATATTTATATATATATATATATATATATAAATAATTATATATATATATAAAATTAGATTCATGAAAAGTTACTTATCTGGGGTCCTGGTGGACCAGAAATGTTTAAACGATAGTTAATGTCCTCTTTAAATACTTAGGGCAGCGGCACCTGTTTCCGCAATTGATAACCTATGATGTTCTTAGTTATTGCAGCCGAATTACTGTATGCCCTTGGATGTAATAAGTATAGGAGGATGGTTTCTGTAACAGAAATGTAAAATAAATTTTAGCAGATTTATTCCCTATTATAGCTAACGACCCATCAACCAAAGGTTTATTAGATATACCACCAATTTTATCATTTCGAAAACCTCCTAATTTAAAATCAATACTTAATAAAAATAATCGAAATTATCTTAGTACTAACAAAAATTTGGGCCTACAGCCTTGCGGTCGATCACGTTGTAAAACATGTCCTTTATTAGATCGAAGCATTTATTTTACTAGTCCTAACACTCCCAACAGTTACAGAGTTCCTTTTAATAGTAGTTGCATTTCAAAAAATATTGTATATCAATTACTTTGCCAGACCTGCAATGCATTTTATATTGGGGAAACAACTACACCTCTTAGCATTAGGTTAAATAATCACAGGGCCAGCGTAGGCAATGAAAGTCAACTTCCAATAGCATTGCATGCTAAGGCACACAATTTAACTTTTGATAATTGTTTTAAAGTAAAAATTATTAAGTGCCTTGGCGATAACGCTAAAGAAAGAGACGTTAAATCTTGGGAGTTGGCTTTTATAAATATTTTAGGCGCTTGCAAGGGTCCCGGTCTGAATAGGCAAAATTAATACAGTAATTATATTTGTTCAGACATATTCATTAAAAGCTTATTAATATTTTTCATTTAAAAATCATTATTAATAATGTTTTTCAAGGTCGGTTATAGTGCATTTATAACGATATTGCAAAATATTATTAACCCATTTCTCTATGTTCAGTTTTTTTAAAATTTAAATTTTGAAAAAATTGTTCTATCAGAAATGTCATAGAGATGAATACGACTAGTGTCGAAATATTCTCAATCATATAATTTCTTCTAAAATAAGTTACTAACATCCATTTCTGTTACAGAAACCATCCTCCTATACTTATTACATCCAAGGGCATACAGTAATTCGGCTGCAATAACTAAGAACATCATAGGTTATCAATTGCGGAAACAGGTGCCGCTGCCCTAAGTATTTAAAGAGGACATTAACTATCGTTTAAATGTTTCTGGTCCACCAGGACCCCAGATAAGTAACTTTTCATGAATCTAATTTTATATATTATTGAAAATAATTTTAAAAAATTTACACACTTAAAATATCAATATATATATATATATATATATATATATATATATATATATATATATATATATATATATATATATATATATATATATATATATATATATATATATATATATATATATATATATATATATATATATATATATATATATATAGATTGTTTTCTACTGCTATTATTATTTAATGATTATTAAATATAAAAAAGTCGGGTTTCTTCGACCACTTATAACTCGAGAACGGCTGGACCGATTTTCATGGTTTTTGATTTGTAGTATTTGTAGTATTTGATTTGTAGCAGAATAACTTTTAAAATCAAAAATTGGAAAATTGGCGAAAAATTAAAATAAAAGAAAAAACATTTCCCATACAAAATGTAAATCCGTTTTTTTCTCATGGCCGTGGCATGTTCACGTGTCGGCAAATCATCCGCTTTATTTGTTCTTTCGCCTGATTAAAAAACCAAAAATGTCATATATCACAAGGTGATTCAATGAACAGAATTAAACCGAGTGCATCCCAAGCTAACAATAGTTTCATTTAATTCTGCTGAAAGTCTTGCTGAAACGCGATTGATATACTTAATTTTTCTACTTTTATATTTCTTTTTGTGTTATTATCTTAATAAAATAGTGAGCTTAATATTTAGTTTGTATTCATTGTATTACTTTTATAAAATCATAAATTAAGTTCAGATAATCTGCAACACGACATTCATTGACTGTTAGGCGGTACGAAGTTCGCTGGGTCAGCTAGTTATAAAATAAATTTAAGTACACAATATTAGTTTTAAAAATAAATAGCTAAATTCACTCTTGTTTACATACGGGCAGTTGATATTGTTACAGATGTGAGGGTGTGTGAATTGTGTGTGTGTAAGTATGTTGCTATTATTTAAATGTCACGAGGATACTTTCAGTTTCCGTTCTTCCTTTTATAATTAACCACTGAATGAGACTTTTTTTAGGAACCGCCTGTATCAATCCTGAAATATCGAAGTGTTTTCCTAAAATATTTGATAATCTCGGAGCAAGTAGCTATAGCTTAGGTCTTCAACTTTCTTGGGGCCCCCAAAATTGTCCGTGTGAGCAATTGTCGTGTATACTTAAATATACTGCAGCAATAGCTCAAATAGCTTAGGGCCTTGTCAGGTCCAAGTCCGGCACTGGCTTTAGGGCTTTCTTTATTATTTGTAATAATCAACGTAAAAAACACATAATTTCTAAAAAGTAAAAAATCCTCATAGCCTTGTTAAATTGTGTAGTAAATTTATTATTTTTTAAAGAGCATGGAAACATAATATAATATTTTATTCCTGCATAGTCTGAGCTTTGCATATATACATTGCGTTTTGAAAATAGTAGAATAAATATTTTAATATATTGACAAAACGAAAAAGGAATGGAAAAAAAGTGGCACAGAACAAAGCCATCGTGGGATAAGGAATGCAGGTGTATATAAAATGGATGAAACGGATACGAAAACTAGCGAAAAGAGAAATAGACAAGGGGATCAACGATACAGGATTACATCAAACAAAAGGCAAGACATAACGATTTAGAATATAATAAACAATATGGACGACAGGGATGAGAAAGGTAGACACAAAGGTCTTACATACTATTTTCTGCCCACAAAATCCTAGATCCTACTTTCCTATATCGGATAAGTTGGTAGTACAGAGTGACTGACGGCAGATTTATGTTTTTAAATCCTATTATTTCAAAAAGTAATAAACGGTGCGGGGATGGGGGGGGGGGGGGGGGGGGAGTGGTGTCATTCGAACCACCAATCATGCGGATCGTCAGTCACAATGCCGCAGTGGTCGAGTGAGCATCGCGCGTTCGCTGTCGAGGCGTTCTTTAAAGGCGGCGATTCTTACCTTATCGCTCGTCGTCAGTTTTGTGCCAAGTTCAATATCCGACGGTTAAGTGATGGACCAAGCGTGAATTTAATTCGTTCTTGGGTGGAGAGATTCCGTGCAACTGTTTCCGCTATGAACAGTCCACGTCCGGGGCCTAGCCGCACTACATGGACCGCCACAAACATTGAACTCGTTGAAAGAAGTTTGGGTGAAAATCCCCAACTTTCCATACGGAAAAGGGCAGCCTCATTGGGACTTGCCAGAGCAGCTGTCCATGAAATGTTAAAAAAAGACTTATAGTTCCATCCATTTAAAATCCAAATCATCCAAGAATTGAAGGAGAATGACTTTGTGTTACGCAAACTGTTCAGTGAAACAATGTTGCAGAGGTTTCGCACTGTGAATTCAATTTTTTGGAGTGACGAGGCTCATTTCCATTTAAACGGCCATGTTAATAAACAGAACTGTCGTTACTGGGCTCCAAGAACCCTAAATCCAAGAAATAAACACCAGAAACCGCTGCATTGCCCGAGAGTCACCGTTTGTTGTGCTTTGTCCACGAATGGGATTATCGGCCCATTTTTCTTTGAGAATGCTCGAGGACAAGCGACGAAATGTCAACAGTGAAAATTATGGAAGAATGATAACGGATTTCTTCTTTCCGAATCTGCGAGCTCATCCATCGTTCTCGTCGCACACGTGGTTTCAGCAGGATGGAGCGGCCCCGCATACGGCTAGAGCTTCAATGGATTTTCTGCAAGAAGCTATGCCTTAAAAACTGATTAGTCGCTTTGGGGACATCTCATGGCCACCAAGGTCACCTGATTTGGCCCCGATGGTTTGTTTTAAATGGAGATATCTCAAAGAAAGGGTTTACAACAACAATCCGCGTACTGTCGAGGCCCTAAAAGATAACATTCGTCACGAAAATCGAAGCATTCAACCGGGATTGCTGCAGAACGTTGCACGAAACGCGAGGCTTCGTTTCGAACAATGTGTGCATCTCAGTGGAAGACATTTGGATGGAATTATTTAAAAAAAATGAAATCCGCATGATTTGTGTAACTGATTATATAATTAATAAAAACATATATTGAAAGGCGGGTGTTCCCGAACCTTAAAAGGTGTTTGGTGGTGTTCAAATACACCAATGGTGTCCACCATTGGTGTATTCGGTTTGCCGACTAAGGACCACTCCTTGCTCGGTGGCACAATTCATTCATTCATTTATGCATAATAGTAAAATCGTATACATCTTTCCTTTGTTTGATGTGATCTTTCTTTGAATGAAAATATACGGCCTAATGAGCATATTGGTTAGGTCGCATGTTTTTATATTGTAAGGCTCCCGATTCAATTCCTGGCTGGATCATTATTTTCCGTTGGGATAAAATTACCGAAATTTCCTTTTATTTCTGTTCATCGAATGCAATAACAAGTAACACACACACATATTACACGTACACATACATATAAACACTTCATAGTAGGGTTGGTTGTAAGGAATTGACGTAAGATAATAAACCTGTCCATTGTGAAACTTCGCATATAAAGAGTAGAAACAAACAAACCAATATATCAACAGTTTTTGTAAATATAATGAAGTCACGGTCTACAGGATTAAGACGCATTTTCCTCTATAATTTTCTATTAATTATTCTAATGGCCTATGTATGTAAAGGAAAAATGTTTATTTTACGGCAATCATAACTACTTCCCCAGCATATTAATCCATACCCTTATGTTGACTGAAAATAGCTGAAATATAATACCATTTTTGTTTGTGTATTTTGTGGAAATCATAACCTTTTCCCAAAATATTAATCCATAACCTTACGATGACTCAAAATAGCTGAAATATACCATTTTTGGCTGTTTTCCATTTAAAATACCTCTTACCACCCTGAGAGCAAAATAACCACTAATAGCAATTGTCAGTGTTTCACATAGATATGTCGATTTTAAATTATTACCTAGAATCATACCTCACAATATAGTAGTGGTAACTTGACTTATTATATAATCTGCTATTTTTATAATTTCTTTAAAACTGTCTAGTTCGAAGGTGGCAAAATGACATATAAACAGTCTTATTTGGATTTAACACGAGATTTTTGCCATCGAACCAAGATTTAAGTAACATTAGAGCAGCAATGGCTTCCTTGGTGACAGCCTTGTGTGTATTGCCAGTAATAACTATATTAGTGTCATCAGCAAATATTGTTATAATGAAATGTTCCATATAATTAGGTTTTATCATATTTATTTATTTCATAAACAAACATTACAGTCATGAACAAGCTGTTGAGATTTAATATAAACATAAACATGTATGGAAAGAAACTATAAATTAATAAAAGTAAATACATACACAATAAGTGATGGGCTTTAACTTCAGGGTCCTCACTGTTAATTTACTGTTCTTTAAGGTTGCGATACACTAACGAAACTGCTAATGCAGCTTATTTATGCGGTCACACCTGCGACGTAATTAAAAACAGAAAAGTTGCTTGATGGAAGGTTTAATAAAGACTGTTCGTCGCGAGCCATTCTCGCGCCGATTATACATTTTTGCAAATGGCAACGATTACTGTTTTAATTACTTCGTCTACTTTATGCGTATGTCAACATTGATTGCCGCTGTGCAAGAGCGGGCTTTTTGAATCTGACCCTTACATTTTATTAAATCCGACCCTAAAAATAATTGACTGTAAGATATCGCTATAGCGATAAGTCCGCCGTTTGTGCATAAATTGTCTTTTTCTATAAAACCAGCGTAATATTCATTAAGTAATGTTTTTATAGCGCAATAAAGTTATTCTATTTTATTCTATTCTACTGAGGCATACTCGTTGCAAGGCCTTAAATATGCAAGTACATGTATGCACTTAAAGAATAAAACATACGATCTCTTTTATGAATAAGTAACGCAACGCCCGACCCTTGAAGAGACGTATTCAGTATTCAGTATTCAATTTATTTATTCAGAATATACAATAAAAGCATGAATTATGAATTAAAGCTAATTATCGCATATTAGAATTCGTCAGTTTAAATGTAGATATAAAACGATTAAAGCATAAATATTAATTCGACAATAGCGTTGACTAAAGTCGGCTTTACACGGCAGACAAATAAAATTTTAAAAAAATTAGAGCTGAATCCATGTACATGAGTATACATTACATATAAAATAGATAATTATTATAAGAATATTAATAGTCATCAAGCACTTTATACAAAAAATAATCACACAATAGTTAGTATCAAAACAAAATTGGAAAAAACAACGTATGTATATGATCAGGTATGTTACATTACACATTGTAGTCTACATATTAAATATTAAATTCATAATATTATTATTAAACAATAAGAACTAAAATGAGGTACCTGAAAGTTACATATTAATGTTATTCCCATTTGAAGGAATTGGCATGCTCAAAAAAATCACCCAGCTTATAGAAAGCACGTGTGGATTGTAGCTTTTGTTTAATAAATCTTTTAAACACCTTTGTTTCCATCTTTCTTGTGGAGAGTGGTAGCTGGTTAAAGAGCTTTTAGCTCAAATATCCAAAGGACTTTTGTGTCTGCGTAAGGCGTACTTTAGGCAGGATAACGTCATCACGTCTGGGTGTATTGTGGGAGTGCATATTCCCGTTTACCTCTTGTTCGTTAATATTTGATTTAGCATATAGTAGACATTGTAAAATATATTGAGACGTAAAAGTCAGTATTTTGTACTTAAGAAAATATGGTTCGCAGTGCGTGTCACGGGATACTCCTGCAATTGCTCTTAGTGCACTTTTCTGTAAAATGAAAACCCTAGAACTGTCTGTGGCATTCCCCCATATCAGTATACCATAAGTCATTTTAGAATGGAAACAGGCATGATACGCAGTTAATGCAGCGATTTCACCAGCTAAGAATTTAATCTTTTTTATCGCATATATTGCCGAAGAAAGCGCACTACACAGTTCATTAATATGGATGTTCCAGCTAAGATGATGATCGATCATGATACCTAGGAACTTTGTCGATTTGCTTAATTCTAGAGTACTGTTGTCTAGAGTTATATTAAATGGTATAGCAGACGATTAATATTTTGAGGAGAAGTGCATAGTTACGGTTTTTTTTTGCATTAAGCAAGAGATTATTCTCTGTGAACCATGAACTTGCTAGGTTTAACGCATGATTGGCATTGGTCATTAGGTCGTTAAGATTGTTATCGTGAAACAGGAAACTTGTATCATCCGCATAGAGTAAGGTTTTGGTGTAGGTTGGCAAGCAATTGCCTATATCATTAATAAAAAATAAAAATAATAACAACGTGGGCTCGCTGTAAAAATATCCAGATCTGACGCTGTCGAACAAAGCGCATATATGTGCCGTAGGTCACGCGTAGCAGATTCTACCGACTTAGGTTGGTTCGCGAGGACGGCTTCGCAAGTAGATTACATGACCGAGCTTGATTACAATTATTTGGAACAAAGAGACAACCTTCGCTAGCATGGTAGGATTATCAACTCTGCCCCGGATCAGCCTAAAAATGTAGACCATGACGAGCATTTCTATGTGTAATTTAATTGCATTATAGCCCAATATGCATAGTAAAAAACTAGTAGGGTATAAATATAGTATCCGTATTGCTTAAAATATACGAACCGTAAAAAACCGAACCTTGGGGTACGCAATTTATATAAAAATCTTAAGGGGGGAGCCTGGTTTAGACGAAAAAAAAACATGTTTTTCTTGTTTTTTTTAAAACCTAAAGTTAAAATCTGTCCATGAATCTTTTACCTCTAGAATCGCTGATAGTTGCAGATTGCAGTAAATGTAAAAAGCTTACTACTCTTCTTTCAATAAAACCTTAAACGCGTATTTCTCAAAACCATATTTTCTGTTACTGCGCCGGTGATAAAATAAAACTACTCGACGGATCGAGTTTTTTCCGAAAAAAAAGAAAGATTATTTGATTCTCTTCAATATGAATAAAAAAAAACAGAAAAAGATATTTTAATATATTTTTTTACTAGCTAAACACAAAATTTTGGGGCGAAAATCTATTTCTTTAAATCCCTGAAAAATATAACAACAATAAGTTTTTATTACTTTTCTTAGTTCAGCTAGAAAATACACATGTAAAAATTAATATCCTAGTTCACTTTTTTTTCAGGCAAAATTATGCTCGCTATTACAGGCGCAGAAGGATGCCGTAATTCCTGCAGCGGTAGAATTTGCAATTCAATACCTCAAGAATAGTTTTTATTATTATTGCAAAAAATATTTCTATTTTTCAAATGTTATTCAAACTGATATAAAATATTCATGATTAGATTTCAACTTTAGGTTGAAAAAAACATGTTTTTTGGCCTTCTAAATCAAGCTCCTCCCTTAAATAATTAAACGTACGATATGAGAAAGAGAAGAATGATGCAATGCGGGAATAATAAATACATATTTAACAATTGCTACCTACTTACGCGGAAGTAGAGTTACTGAATGTCGTAATGCAGTCATCGTTCCCATTACCGCATTGTTTGCAAACAACTGCCTCCTCCGCGATTACGCTTGCTCTGGGTCAGAGGTGAACGAGGACTGTGATTAGTATTACAAATGCTGATGACATGAACCAGGGTTGGCGCCGTTGCGCGTTGCGTATCTTGCGTACATGAACCAGTTTTCTTTAAACTCAGATAATACAGTACGCTACAACTAGAGCTGTCGGGGATGGGACAAGTGGGCGCGGCCAACTGGGCGCGGCCGACTGGGCGCTGCTAACTGGGCGCCGACGATTGGGCGCTAGGCCAACTGGGCGCAGGGACAAGTGGGCGCGAGGCAAGTGGGCGCGGGACAGGTGGGCGCCAAAATTATATTATGCAATATATTTATATATTTATTTATTGTGACTGACGAGAAATATTTTTATTACTACATTATTTAAAAAATGACTAATGGTGAAACATTACCTTCGTAGCGATACTGTAATACACTCGTTTCAGAGCGTCTTTAAACTTACGTGTAGGTTGGCTGTAAAATAAATATAAAAATAAAACGATCAATTTTATACCAACAGAGCCCTATTTCCAGTCTTGTAAATTATTTGAGTAAATGTATTTAAAAGCTTTCATAGTATATAGAATACTTTCATTTATATATTAGGACAGTATTTGAAATGCTAGTAATGATAATAGAAATATATACGTTACCATAAATATAAAGCTGTGCATTTTACGATATTTTGCACTAAATTTATTAAGTATTTATTATGTAAATGTTAAATTCGATGTAAACGCTAGCTCTGAAACAGGTGTATTGCAGTATAACTACGAAGTTAATATTTCACCATTAGTTAATTTTTATATAATGTAGCAATAAAAATATTTTTCGTCAGTCACAATAAAAAAATATGTAAATATATTGCATAATATAATTTTGGCGCCCACCTGTCCCGCGCCCACTTGGATCGCGCTCAGTTGTCCCTGCGCCCAGTTAGCAGCGCCCAGTTGGCCGCGCCCAGTTGGCCGCGCCCACTTGTCCTAGACCGAGAGCTGTCGACTACAACGGGCGAACCCGTCACCTCAGGAAGTTTATACAATAAAAGATCGTTCTGCCTCATGTGAGGTGAGCGCAGAAGACGGTGGACGAAAAAAGTCCACCGTCTAGTTACGCCACACATCCGTAAGAAGACACTCGCGCCCTTACTACCAGTTGCAACCAGATTACTCCGGTCTCCCGACTGGTCACAGGTTCAAGGTTGCTTGCGCGGTCCTTACGTAGCGGTGATACGGTGTCTACCGAATCTATCGCGGACCACAGGCATCCATTTGCCCGGCTCTTCACCCGGTATCGGGTAGTCGATTGGTCGTTTCAAGAGCAGTTGCCGTAAGGTTAACAACCACCCCCGCTCTATATGAAACAAAGCGGTTTCCAGACACACCCGCTCTATAGGAAACAGTACTGTTTCCAGACTCCCACTCTCCACAGTACGTACAGTGCGTCCATACTCTCCACAGCACGCTTCACTATATTATAATCATTCCGTAACATTTCTCTTTAAATACCTGATATTATGTATAGTCGTTGATTATATAGAGTATTAGATTGTTTAACGCCGTACTATGATTTGGCAGATAGGATTTTTACTTAGAAATAATATAATAACAAAGGAATTTTGAAATCATGTATGATTTCAACCTCTTATTATTTTGAAAAATACAACCACATTCTATGTGGTTGTATTTTTCTGTGATGTATTCAACCTATATATATAAATGCGATAGATGGCACTAATAGATGAATGTTACTATTGTTATCATTGGTTACAATATTGGGTTAAATAATTAATCAGTCCTTCATAAACAATAGTTAATTATTAATGTTATTATAGATGGCCAAATAATTGGTATTAGTTATCGGCGCTACCTGCTTGTCGCTGGCGCAGAAGGGTTGATAAAGCGTACTATGACGTTGAGTAATTATTGGTATACGTTAGTACGGGGGATCCCAAGGTGTGTGCCGCGGCACCCTGGAGTGTCACGTCGAGATTAGGGGTACCGCGAGGCGGTCGTGATATCTAATCCAATCCGTTGCAAAGCAAACGAAAAAAGTTCCAAGGCCACTCATCAAAAACTGCTTGACTTCCCAAATATTGCGGCCCGCACGCAAACTAATAGCCGTAACACACGCTCGGATTTGGTACGGCCGGACCGCGAATTTGGTCCGATCCGAACCATATCTGTTCGTCTGTAGAGTAGTCCGGCGACAATAATAATTATTATTTGTTTGCGCGGCGGTCCGATGCGGATATGGTCCGCTCCGTACCAAATCCGTGCCTGTGGATGGCCGGCACATCGGATATGTGCCGCTCCGTACAAAATCTGTGCTCGGGACCGTCAGGGCCGGCTGCCCATTGGCTAGTCGCGTTCGAAACGCCTCGAAGTCGCGTTCGAAAAGTCGCTCCGAAAAGTCGCGTTCGAAAAGCCGGGCTTGCGCTCATTAACACGCTTTTATTAGGTCGACCTGTATGTAACTATGTAATGGAATCTAAGGTAACTAATTTAACCATCTTTCATAGATCGTAGCGTCATGAAAATTGGCAGCTGTATGTAGTTCTGATGACAATACAATAATATGGTACTGTCGAACTGATCTGATGATGGAGTCGGAAGATATGAACTGGAACTTCATGATGGAACATCGTATCATAGCTGTGTTTGGACTTGTTAGAAAAGTCTCGGAATGAACTTTGACCACGATTAGGTTTCAAGGTCTGATGATGAAGCCGGAAGATAGGCACTGGCATTCCATGATGGAATATCGTATCATAGCCGTGTGTATGTGAATATCGTATCATAGCCCAAAAGCGTGTTTTTAGTGTTTTTTTTAAACACTCTTATTTTTTTATTATGGATTAAGTAATCATCGAACGGGATATAAATGAAATTCTCCAATTGTATAAAGATTTCCCATGTTTGTGGGATACATCTCAAAAGCTTTATTGCAACAGAGATGCTCGAAACTCTTCGGCAGAAAGTGCTTTTACCATAACAGTATCGTTTTTTTTTTGTGACAAGAGGCTTAATAAGCGTAATAATTCCTCAAATGTTTCGCGGTTCAATCGCGGGTATATATGAATTTAATCGTCACCTAAAATTGTGATCAACTTCATGTAAAAAAACGTCGAGTTCGCTTAAATATAATTTTGCCCATTTCTTAGTTTTCCGGGTTTTTCGTAGAGGCTGTGACGTTGCCGCTACCAATATAATGCTTGCGTGCCTGGACGACGGCCGCTTGATGATCGTGTACACTTCACGACTTACGCTGTACTTTGAGCAACTGTCCGGTCAGGTCGTCTGTTGCGAGAACAGATTTGGCTCAGGATCTCAAAGATCAATTGATAGAAAATATGAAAAGAAATAGATTTGTACTTCAATCGGATGAGGGGCCACCACATCAACAAATACAACAACAAGGATGCACATCTTATCTGCTATATACGTTTCTTTGATGGCAGTACTATCGTTGAAGATAGATATTATATGACAGATAAATATTATATGAATGGGGTACCGAAAGAAAATTCTTTACGTCCATAATGCAATTAAAATTGCTTCGTGTAGGATTTCCAATTTTTATTGTAGATATATTGCTGTATGATGAATCGGGGAGCTAATGGGCCCATGATGGGTTGGCCACTAAGACCCATGTGTTCAGGGTCGGTCACACTCACGGGTCAACACCCATCCGACGGCCTCCACGCACGGGGTGCGAACCTGGGTAGAACTCTGGCCTTGGTCAGTTTCCCCTGGGTATCAAACCTCTGGCGCTCCTGGACGGTCTGCGCACCGTGCGGCGCAAGCCAATCGATTGTGCACTCTGACTAACATATTGAGTTGTCAACTACAACGGGCGAGCCCGTCACCACAGGACGTTTTAACGATTAGTCGTTCTATCGACCTGCAGTGAGCGTAGAAGACTTTGGACATAACAATCCGACGTCTAGCTACGCCACAACCCGTAAGAGTCCAACGCCTTACCGCGAGTTAGCCAGGAATAAACACGGCGGCTCGAGATACTCGCGCCCTTACTTCCAATTGTGACCAGATTTCTCCGGTCTCTCGATTGGTTCCGAGTTCGAGGTCGCTTGCTCCTCTCCCTTATGAAGCGGTGAAACGGAGTAAACCGAATCTATCCCGGACCAAGGCGTCCTTTGCCCGGCTGTTCACCCAGGATCGGATGGCCAATGGTCAATTCAAGAGCAGTCGCCATAAGGTACACAACCACCCCCGCTCTATAGGAAACAATACAGTTCCCAGACTCCCCCGACTGTTAGTCGGAGAGCACAATCGATTGGCTTGCGCCGCTCGGTGCGCAGACCGGCCAGGAGCGCCAGAGGTTTGATTCCCAGGGGAGACTGGTTGACCCAGTGTCCTACCCAGGATTCGCACCCCATGCGTGGAGGCCATCGGATGGGTGTTGACCCGTGAGTGTGACCGACCCTGAACACATGGGTCATCGTGGCCATGGGTCATCGTGGCCACCTCATCATGGGCCCGTTAGCTCCCGACTGACTAACAGTCGGGGGAGTCTGGAAGCTGTATTGTTTCCTATAGAGCGGGGGTGGTTGCGTACCTTACGGCGTCTGCTCTTGAAATGACCATCAGCCATCCGATCCTGGGTAAGAGGCGGGCAAAGGACGCCATGGTCCGCGATATATTCGGTATACACCGTTTCACCGCTTCGTAAGGGAGAGGATTGCGCAAGCGACCTCGAACTCGGAACCAATCGAGAGACCGGAGAAATCTGGTCACAATTGGAAGTTAGGGCGCGAGTGTCGGGCCCGCCAGGTAACATAACTGGCTATCTCGCGGTAAGGCGTTGGTCTCTAACGGGTTGTGGCGTAGCTAGCGGTGGATTGTTTTTGTCCTAAGTCTTCTACGCTCACTCCAGGGAGATAGAACGACTAATCGTTAAAACTCCCTGTGGTGACGGGCTCGCCCGATGTAGTCGACAACCCAAGTTGTATGATGAATCGATAATATCATATAAAAAATGACGTTTTCCTTGGAAAAGGCACTGCCTAGTTAAGAGTGACGCAAAATCATTGCGTAAAAATAATTCCAATATATATTTTTTTCAATAAATAGATAAATTAATGATTCAAATAATTGATCGATTCAGTAGGTATTTCCCAACAAGGGAGAATTTATCGACAAGCATGGCAATTATATTACATGAATAACCGGGGGGGGGGGGGGGGGGGTTATTCGCCGGAGTGCACAATCGTTATACTTACCTGATTGACTGACGCCGCACGATGCGCAAACCGCTCCAACAGCGCCCGAATGACACTCCCCAGAGGAAACCGATTCACCATGCCGTAAAAGGAAAAATACGGAGTCCTATCCAGGTTCGACCCTCTTCGAGGAGGCTACCGGATAGGAATTAACCCGCGAGTTGGACCGACCCAGGAAAACGAGTGGCCCAACTGCACGAGAACTATCAGATGTTAACGTTTATCAGTTGAGTTACCGCAATATCTCTTACTTCTTCATAATCGCACTGCAAATTAAATGTACGTGCTCGCGACGGTCAAACTCAACAAAGGCCGAATTTATGCTTTCCTGAGGGGCATTCGATCGTGAACACTGCAGCGGGAGCAAAAAGCAACGCGGCATTGTCGGAAGTGTCCGGGTTTGGGCAGCGAGCCAGCGCGATGTTGGCGGCGAACGGGCCGTCCGAGACAATGACAAATTTCACAAACGTTCCCCACACCTTTCTAGAGATATAGCATATTGGCAGCCACATGCAGAACAGAAGACGACAGCGGCGTGGTTGAACTCCAGCTCCTCAACGGAAAATGGTGTCCCAGCCGAGAATCGAACCAGGAACTTAACGTTATGAGATCAGGCGACTTAACCACTATACCGCCAGGCCCGCGTAATTAGTATGTAAATGAACCTAATTATGAACGCAGCTTTTATGCCATTTATTAACGGGCCTGAAGTCTTGTTAAGTATAAACAGTCATCTATCGGCTGACTTTTTAACAAAAGGAAATTTCGCCCTTAATCAGTTATTTGGCGCGTGGCTATAAAGCAATTGATGTCAACACTCGCTGATTGGATTGCAGACACAGTTGTAGTTAATTTAACTAATTAAACGACAGAGCGGCTTTGTTTGGACAAAAGGACAATCTGATTTGTCTTTAAGTGATCGAAATTCTTACCAATTATAGCATGTCTGGGCAGTGTTCTGCTTAATGCAAAGAATTATCTTATACCTAACTTTCACTCCCGTCTAGTGTATGATGCTCATCTAATGTATGATTACTCCATCGCTGGGTGTGTGTTTTCTAAAATGACTAAAGTTAAGGACTTAGGAGTTTTTTCGATCCACTTTTAAATTTCATTAGTCAACTATACGTAATTTCTATCAAGTTTCCGGGTAATAACATACCCTAATACAAACATAAATGGCTAAATACATATTCAGATTAAATTACAAAATTTACAGGATCCCATTTTAAAAGATGTGGGATGTCTATGAAGAAAAGAAACAATCGAGATCTGATGCTGCACGCCCCTGTATGTTTTTAAAACAGTTTATTAATTTATTGTACAATATCAATAGGTACATAACACCAATAAGTACATAATGTGAATTACTCAACTTATTTTACTTATTTACCTGTCGAATAACCGTAATGTCGAAAGCTCGGTAGACGACATGGCACCAGAAGAAGAAGAAACTGACCTTGCTAGAGACGACTTTTGAAACTTGGAGACTTTACTTAGCAGCCATGCGATATCCATATATTTCGATCCGTCCTTCATCGTACTGTTTTAAGTTCGATAAGCAGAACACAACACTAGAGACGCACAACACTATACACTACATGAAAACACAAAACAGAGGTGCGATAAATCCGCGAGGTGGCTCGAAATTGGCGGACTTAAAATCGATCATGGCGGCTTGACTCGGTCAATCGACTGAGATTAGATAAAAAGACAAGGAATGTTGACATACAAACGTCGAAAATGATACGATAGATGAGACAACATTGACAAATGTTTTGTAGGTAAGACATGAGTGATTGTTGCGTTGAAGGTCGATCGCATTTGCAATTCGGAAAAGGGTAATTTCACTAGGCGGGTCCCAAATGTAAAGTCTACATGTTCCTAGCACCGGAAAGAACGTATTTTTCTTAAGTTAGAAACATAATAGAATAATAAATAGAATAGAATAACTTTATTGTGCTATAAAAAAATTACTTAATGAATTACACCGGCTTTACAAAAAAAGACAATTTATGCACAAATGGCGAACTTTTCGCTATAGCGATATCTTACAGTAAACCATTTGATAAAGTAACTCCTAATTGTCACTGTACAATACTCACAGAAGTAGTTAAGTTAAATTTAAAATAAACTTATACACATATTATTATATGTCAATAGCTTATGCTTAGGTTGCCCAGGGAAGGATAAAGCATGGTGAGGTATTTGGTTAGCGGCTGTGTAAAAATAGATGTTTCTTTAACAACTTTTTGAAAGTATCCAACGAAGGTGCATGCCTGATAGAGTGAGGGAGCTGATTCCATAAACGAGGAGAATGGACCGTAAAAGAGTGCGTGTAAACAGAAGAATGATCGGAATGGCGAGTGTGTTATCCCGGCTTGATCGAATTGGAAGACCGTGGACTCCCAAAGGGTGGAAATTCTCCTTGAGATAGGAGGGGGAAGTGGGGTTATTGAGTATGTTGTAGAGTAGCGACAATGTATGCAAATTTCTTCGATCGCGAATATGAAGCCAATGAAGTTGCTCACGAAAGCAGCTAACGTGGTCGAACTTTCCCAAGTTTACAACATACCTGAGGAAGATATTTGGCTGACGCTCCAGCTTATTCAAAATAACCTCACTGGCATCTATGTATATAACAAACATCATCGTAGTCAAGTGTTGGCGTTAAGAGTGTGGATACAATCATTTCTTTATGTGATATGGGGAGAAATCGCTGAAGCCGCCGGAGACTATAAAAACCATGGAAAATGCGACGACTTACTTGGTTTACTTGATCTATTAGAATTCCAAGGTTCTTAACAGTTTTGGTATATTCGTCAATTTTTCCACTTACACCATTTGGCGGTAATGATAAAGTATCTATTTTTGACAATGTTTTTTTGCCGCCTATCACAATTGCTTGCGATTTATATGGATTTATAATAATACCATGTTTTATAGTCCAATCAGATATTTCATCTAAATCGGAGTTCATTATAGCTACGGCTGTGCAAAGGTCATCTGGTCTGGCATAATAATAGATTTGAAGGTCGTCAGCGTAAAGATGGTATGATGATGTTAGGCCCTAAGCAATAGGGTTGATAAAAATTGAGAAAAGTAACGGCGATAAAACTCCTCCCTGCGGAACGCGGCCGTAAGCTCAACCAGGTCCGATTTAATATCGGCAGTTTTGCCACAAAGGAGGATTCCACGTTAGTAGGAGTCGAACCATGTAATAACATTTAGAGCACTGTTGTATATGGTAGCTCCTCCCTTTCCAAACAAGAGATCGCCTGACTCGGTCAGATATTTAGTTTGCGTGTGATATGCGTTCAGGATGGATGCTTCTACGTCAGCTACCGCCACTTCACTAAAGTGATGCAGTCTGCTCGAAAAATCATGGCCACTGTTCTGGTCAGAAAAGGGATTCTTCTGATTGAGTTTATGCCATGTAGGACAGCCATCAATGCAGATTCATATTGTGAGACGTTGAGAACACTTGGCCGAGCCATCCAAAATAGAAGAATAGGCACGCTGACGAAGGGGTTTGTCTCCTTTATGACAATGCTCGGCCCCACGTTGCCTGTAACACAAAAGCCCTTTTGGACCAGTTTGGGTGGGACGTGATCTTGCCCCATCTGACTGCTTGTTCTTGAGACTAAAGAAGCATTTCGGAGGAAAACAAATGGAGACAGACGAATAACTGAAGTAACGCAATATCTGGAAAAGGAGATGGCGGCAAGTTTATATGAGGCTAGCATACTCAAACTCCCAGTAAGCATCGAAAAGTGCATCCAAGTGAATGGCGATTATGTTGAAAAGTAAATCATATATACAGTATAATATACCCACATATTAAAAATATATATATAGCATCTTTCGATTATTACGTATAATAACAGAGACCTTACTTTTGGAACACACCTACTCGTATGTTACAGCTGATCTTCAAAAATTTTAATGAGTGGCTCACGAGTACAAGAAAGCTTATCGCGAAGGTTTTGTTTGTCTATAAACATATTTCTCTTTAGTGGGATATAATAAAAACTGTCGCGATATTCGTAGCTACCGTAAGATACGAGATCCAAGAAAATAATAGTAAATGCCAAAAAATATTGACGATCTCCACACCTATAGTTCGGGTGATGAAACAATATCAAACAATATCTATTGCGCAATATCTAGTCGCCACACCTATTAATAGCAACGATAAGGACGCCACAGACGACAGCACATCAAGCAATTTGAAAATAGATAATATAATAGGCATATGTAACACCCCATGGAGCGATACATGGAATTTTTAACAATGGAGGAATTGGAAGAATCGGCAAATACAAGATAAAAAAATAAAGTAAGCTGGTAACACAAGATAAGATGGTAAACCTGCAAGAAATAGAAATATGTATTTTTTGTGGGGCTTTTCTAAGGAATTTATGAGTCTTTTAACACTGCGACCGTTGCTGATCTATTGTGTTCGCCACATACTATAGTACTGCGCTAAGCCTCGTGTCATTTAAGAACCGCAACAAGCTTTTCGCGCCAGTTTGTTTTACCTCCTCAGGTTGGAGGTATTGACCCATCAAGTGGGTGTATCTTTTACGCATCAGCGGGCCACACTCGCACATGAGGTGCAGGGGAGTTTCCTCTGCCCCTTGGCAGAACCTGCACATTTTCATGTCCCGGAGCTTGAGGTTGTGCATATGTTTGATCAGGCCACGATGCCCTGTGAGCGCCCTCGCCAGTATGCGTAGATTGTTCCTATTTAGCGATAAGGCCTCACGGGCAGTCTTACGGTCGTAAGTCTTGATTAGCGCTTTGGAATGATTCAACCTTGGCGTGTTGTTCCAGTGGTTGACGGATTGTTCTAAACATATTTTTTTGAGCATTAGGTTTGCAAGGCTTTTTGGTGGTACGCCACAGCAAGGTTCAGGGCCATATAACGTTCCCTTTGCTCCCGTCTTAGCAAGTTTGTCGGCTTTTTAATTTCCCTCGATTCCTGCATGGCCGCGAACCCGTAGCAATATGTAGCAAAGGAAAGGAAAACCATTACTCTGTCCTCCCTTACTATATTTCCTAACTCATCCTTACTTCCACAATTTAGGTTTCAGTAGTACTCCTGGCTGGTGTGCTACTGAAACCTTAACTACATACCAATTTCAGTACTTAGTGTGCTATCATTTTTTTTTGAAAAGCTCATAAACAACCAGCTCTGCTCTCATTTAGAAAAAAACTTGTTGTTATCGGACAGTCAGTTTTTGTTTAGCAGAAATAAAGGAACCCATGATGCCATATTAAGCATTACGGAATGCATTACAAACCACATAGAAAAAAGCAGAAAGTGTCTTGCAATATTTTTAGATCTTGCGAAGACATTTGATACTATCTCTCATGAAATTCTATCTAAGAAATTAATAAAGATAGGTATCAAAGACAGAGAACATCAGTGATTTCGCAACATCTTTCCGAGAGAACACAACGAGTTCGGGTTGGTGACACTCTGAGTGAAAACTGCTCTAATAATTATGGCGTTCTGCAAGGTAACACTCTAGGACCTATTCTATTTCTAATTTATATAAACGACTTATGTAAACTGGATACTGGTGGAGGGGGAGGGGGGGGCGTGACATACGCCGATGATACTGCCATCATACTTGCTTCAACCAGTTGGAAAAGTGTTTACAATATGGCTACAAATGCGTTGAAAAAAGTAAAAAATTGGTTAGATAACAACCTGCTAACCCTAAACGTCGGTAAAACAAAATACATAGCCTACAGCATGGACTCCCGACAGCAATCAGCGCCCACCTTTAAATTAAATTTGGAAGAAGGCAATGTCCATAATACAATAGAACGCGTCAATGTTATCAAATTCGGTTGACGGATGTAAATTCGGTTGACGGTTAAAAAAGACGGTTGCAACCTCGCCGAACGTCGGGTGCTATAAACTCCAAGCGATGAATTCGTTTTTATCCTATTCACAATTACCTCCAAAGAAAATCTAATGGACGAAAGAGGTGTGTAATTATATGTCATATATATGTAAATCACAAATAAAAAAAAAGATAATCCCAGCAAATTCTACGACCAAAACACAGTAAACACAGCCATAAAAATTTGACTAACGTTGTCATAAAAGACGTCAGAAACGTAAAATTTAAAATAACTCGAATAGCGAGGCGTTAATCAAACGTGTTAAATTTGACAGAAACGAATTGATTTGGAAGTTAAGAAAAAGGTTAAGCTAATTGCCATAATGTTATTAAAGTAAAGGCGTTAACCTTGAATGTGCTAAAAATAATGATCTACGTAGTCGCTCTCAAAAGAAAAAGAGTTGCGTCGATGTTCAAATCCCCTTCGAAGATTAATCTAACAACGCTTCCGTAATATATTTATTTATTTAGTAATTTTTTAAATATTTACCAGAAACAATGGCGCAACTCTATCTACTAATTATATACTAATAGTCTATTATGCATAATGCGATTAATAATGAAATTGCGGTAAAAACCGCTATTTACGGTAGCGTACAAAGGAAAAAGAACAGTTGACATGAAGAAACGTTGAATATACATAGATGTGATAGTATTAGCGAGAATTTCTGAATCTCGAGATTTTTCTGGGTTTGATATCGGTGACAGTCTTTTTTAACACGCTTTTATTAGGTCGACCTGTATGTAACTAACTATGTAATGGAATCTAAGGTAACTAATTTAACCATCTTCCAAGGATCGTAGCGTCAAAAAAATTGGCAGCTGTATGTAGTTCTGATGACAATACAATAATATGGTAGTGTCGAACTGATCTGATGATGGAGTCGGAAGGTCTCTGTGAACCCTGCCATGGCTGTGTCGTGGACAGGTGATCAGTTGCTTCAATCCGGCGAATAGCTTGGGGGGTCTGGAAACGTACGTTTTCTAAAAAGCGGGGGTAGTTGTATACCTGATATCAGTGGCTTTTGAAACAACCCGTTGGCCACCCGATCTCGTGTGAGTTTGACGGACAAATGGTGCCAAGGTCCGCGAACTGCTACTGCTAACTGACTTAGAATCCATGATCAGACTGGAGGACAGAGAAATGCGGCCAAATATGGGATTGAGGGCGTACGATCGGCCCGCTGGGTTCAGTTTCCAGTGCCTCGTGATAAAGCGTTGGAGTTTCACGGGCTCGTCGGTGGTGCTAGACAGTGGACTGTCATTGTTCACTCTATGGGAGATAAAACAACCTGATGTTAAAACTCTCTGGGATGACTGTTCGCTCATTATGGGAGTTAATGGGTCCTTGCTGAGTTGGCCACGAAGACTCATTCTGTTCAATGTTGGTCACACTTACGGGTCAACATCCATCCGACGGCCTCCACGAATGATGTGTGAGCCTGGTTAGGACTCTGGCCTTAGGGTTAGTTTCCCCTATGAATCAAACTTCTGGCGCTCCTGGACGGTCTGCGTACCGTGCGGCATAAGCCAATCGATTGCGCACTCTGACTAACAGGCGGTACTGTTTCCTATAGAGCGGGGGTGGTTGCGGACCTTTTTTTTTTTATCTGTTAAGTGGGGTTTTTCTAAGGTCTCTATGAGCCTTGTAACACTGCGACCATTGCTGATCTATTGTGTTCGCCACCTACTATAGTTCTGCGCTAAGCCTTGTGTCATTTAAGAAACGCAGCAGGCTTTTGGCGCCAGATTGTTTTACCTCCTCAGGTTGGAGGTAATGACTACCCAAGTGGGTGTATCTTTTACGCATCAGCGGGCCACACTCACACATGAGGTGCAGGGGAGTTTCCTCTGCTCCTTGGCAGAACCTGCACATTTTTGTGTCTCTGAGCTTGAGGTTGAACAAGTGTTTGTAAGGTGTTTGTTAAGCTCGCCCGCTGTAGTCGACAACCCTAGTTGGTTCGCTCATTATGTTAACACCCCGATGACCATGGAATAAATAATGGACTGAAAATGCGACGTGCACTTTATTTGAGAGCCGACCAATATTCAATGGTTTATGGGAGAACTATGTAGAGCTTGGAACCAACAAAAATAAGCACTGCCTATGCGTCCGATTACCTGGAATGTTTTGCTTCTGTAGTATTAGGTGCTAACCTATAAAGTTGCCGGCCTACAAATGAAATTTAACAGTAAAACTTTCGTATTAAAAATAGTCAATTAAATAATCCAAATAACAATATTATTTACTTAGTTTCGCCATTTTAAGAGGCCGTGGCGGCCGTGGCGGCCAAAAGCTCTATGGAGCATATTTTTGTGGCCTGGTTGTGAGAACACGAAAAAGAATTTTAATACAATTATGCCGGATTTTAAAAACCCGGTCCTTTCGCGAAAACGAAATTGGTAAATTAAATCCATAATAATTGTAAATTATCTTTATTCAGTTACTGGTTTCAAAAAAAAAAAACGAGCGTGATTTGTCTTCAGTTTTTGAAAAACCTAGAGATGATTCTCAATATAAAAAAAAATACTATTTACACCAGCGTATGATCTATTTGCATAGTACCAAGACAGTTTTTGGAACTTACATACAAAAAATATAAGAAAACAATGTTTGAAATTACGTAATTTCCAGAAATGTTATGGCCAAACATTATTTTTTTTCTATTTATTAAAGATACTTTTGAGTGATATAAAAAACAGTAATCTTAAGTTATTTTATTATTGTAATCTAATTTTTACTTTATAAAAAACTATTCATTTGATAATTTATTACATTATAATTGAAAAGCCAAATCAATTATATTAGACGACGCGCGAAGCCGAAATCGTCATCGTAATTGGCCACTGCCAACGGTGGGACGTATTCCCTTGTCGCCGCGGTATACCTATACATCTTTATGTGTATATCGAAAGCGCGCGGGCGGGTGGCATTGAAAAAATATCTAAATTTTTAGTCGCGTCAACTCGGAAGGAAGCCTGCCTAATGCCCCTGCTGTGGAACTCTCGCGGACATAAATCAATGAATGATTTAACCCCTCACGTTGCGAGGTAAAAACTCACCGCGCCCAAAAACATCACTTTTGCGCGCGACATATTCGCGCAAAAAATCGACGCGAGTCAACGGCCTTGAGAAAAACGATCATAACTTATAAACCACTAATCGGATTAAAAAAATATTAATAGAAAAATGATCGCATTGAAATTTGACATATAAAACATTATAACCTTATCTCGTAAAACAATTAAGATAATAATGAATAAATATTACAAAATTGGCAAACTGAAAAAACTCGCCTATAAAATCATTTCGATTTTTTTGTAAATACAGTTTTTGTAAATATCAAAAATTGTAAATACAGTTATGTTCTTTATTAAATGCTTTACCAAAACGATATTTTTTTTTTACTTATTTGCATACAAAAATACGGAAAAAATATTTATTTATTCAGCCAAGAAAAATTGTATGTATTCTCGTAAAAAAAAATTTTTTTAATTTTTAATTTGTGACTACTTATGGTATTTTTTTATATGAAATTCTTTCAAAATAACTTTATTACTACATCACTTCTTCTTAGAAATCACACCAGAACTTTGAGCTTTGTCTGATATTATAGAAAAATCTAAAGTTTTGAGAGTTTCCGACTTCCGAACCTAATAATAAACTTTGAATGCCCATAATATAAAATTCGTTAGATTTTTTCAATTATATTGTCTTATCATAGACTTATTATATGTCTAATAACTAATTACTATACTCCAAAGAGTCACATTTCATCGAAAAACTACGGAAAATCGCACTTTTTTCTCTCATAGTAATTATCAAAACAAGTTTCATTTTCGCGAGCCATATTAGAAAACAACATATAATGTTCAAAATACGCCTAATTATGTGATAACTTAGGATGTAAATGAAGCAATACCTATTTTATTAGTAAATTAAAGCGACATTACGTCATGTTTCGCGATATAACGGAATATTTCACAAACATTACAAAATAAATACGGCCATATTTCGCTCGCCGTTTGGTTTTGCCAATGTGTTTTCTTCGAAAATTCGTGAAAAACAGCAAATGGGCTGTGTAAATTGTTTAATCCTAAGGCCTAAACTACTTAAAAATGGAAATTACTTACTTTTATCCGGTATGCACTGCACTTATATACACAAAACAATTCACAACACAACACGTCGCGGAATTATACGCCGCGGCGAATGGGCAGTTCGCGACTGTCGTCAGAAATGAGGTCATCGATTTTGTAAGGGATGTAGTAATTCATATTTCTAACATCGCATGCGGCAATCGAGCAATTTCATAGTGTTGCATATTTGGCTATATTATGGCATCATTCGATAGAATATACAATCGCATTTCGAAATTTAAACGACATTTTCGTAAGAGCCGAGCGCTATATCCAAAATCGGATGTTTCGGATTGTAGGCGGCCGCCATACATGTCCCCAAATGGATGTTACGTGCTCAGCGGGTTAAGGCGTTTACGTTGCCTTTTGGTGTTGTATTTTCCTCAGTAAAAAATATCCCTTAAGTAATTGTAATAACAAGTCATAGAAACATGAGCTAGGGAGTGGCTTTATCGGCGTGCGCTGCCAAAACGGTTTGATATATGTGAAAACAATATAATATAAAAACATCGGCCTCAGAGAGATCTATACAAAAGTGGGCAACAGCATATATTCAACTTTTATATTATCCAAAAACATATATCCAGCTTTTATAACGCCTTCACTTTCACTCTTTATAACGCCTACGTTCGCAGTATAGTGGAGTTTGCGTCACCTATATGATCACCGCAGTACAATGTACACATTGACCGTATAGAGCGTATTCAGAAAACCTTCGTAAGGCACTTGTGTCATCGAACCCTCGCTGAATATACCACATATTCTGACGGCTTGGCAAGGTTCGAAATGCTGAGTCTTCAGCAGCGACGTAAAGTGACTGATATGACGTTCTTCCACAACATACTTTCGCATCATATCGACAGCCCACAAATTCTAAGCAGAATAGCCTTAAATGTCCCATCGCGCCGAACTCGTCACCCAAGAGTATTCAATGTACCCAGACTCCATACAAATCAGCCTACGATGAATCGTTTCAGGAACTAGACATATTCTCAATGAGCAAAAACGAGTTTATCAGAGCGGTAATAGACCAGACCATTAAAGCTTGAACAGATATATACCTGTGCAGAATCACACACTCTCATATATACACAACTATGACACATACACGTAGGTGTACTTACACACACCCATTAAACACACATCACAATCAAAGATATAAACACACTCATCCTACTCTATCATACATGATTATATAACACAATATGATTATATAACACAATATATAAATATTATTACTCAACATCACGCACATAAACCGTATATTATCAGGAGACTAGGTATTTTGGCCGTAATATTGTTATTATTATTTATTAACTTAAGACCCGAGCGCTGTTTTTCTCTTTTGTTGGAAAAAAATAAAATAAAAATAAATAAAAAATAAGCTTCAATAACTGCTTTTATGTGTCAAAAAATAAGAAACATACGTAGGCGTGTTTTTTCAAGACATTAGCAATAAATTAAGGACTCTTTTCAAAATGAATTAATCCATTTACTTTACTATTAATTAAGCCAATTACTATAAATTTTAGGTGGTGTAGTTATAGATATATAAGGGCTATAAGTAAGCGGACTAAGGTCAGGCTGGTTCGAGCTCTGGTTTTCTCGATCTTTCTCTATGCATCGGAGACATGGACCCTGAAGGCTCGTATCTATACGCACCAAAATCGATGCACTGGAGATGTGGTGTTGGCGTGAAATGATAGGAATCCCATGGACAGCACGCCGCACCAACAAATCTGCCCTGGAAGAACTGAGCATCCAAGTGAGGCTCTCCACCGTATGCATAAGAAGGGTACTGCAGTTCTTCGGTCATTTTGCCAGGAGAAACCCAGAGAATCTGGAGAAAATACTTTCCGGGGGTTAAGTGAAGGGAAGAACAAGCAGAGGCAGATCACCGGCCAGATGGAACGACCTCATCAAAGAAGTTACAAAAGGGTCAATACAATCTACGACCCGCCATGCAGAAGACAGGTCGAAGTGGAGGAGCCTCGTAGGTAGGCAAACTGTTGTCTAGTGGCCACGATCCTCAGTAATGAGGGAACGACAAAGAAGAAGAAGTTATAGAGATATCATAAAATTATTAACGCCTGCAAGCACCTCGAAATACCTAGCAGGCGGCGGCGGTTGCTGTCCCAGCAAGGTCAGCGTTCAGCGGAAGGCGTCGCCGGTGGCGAGGAACAATACGCGTACGTCTATGGTATAGATAGCGTGCATATGGCTTGCACTATATGTTAAAAAAGGCAAATAAACGCCAACCTTTTAAATTAACAAATCGATTCGAAACTTTACGCGAAGCAAAACCGCGGGCAATGGCTAGTGATAAAATCAAGTAATGAGTTGAGAAATGTCATGATACACGTGAAATGTCATGAAACATAAAACGTCATTGATGTGAAATTTCATTATAATGACCTAATATTTGCTCTATGATTCTACCGATATGTGAAGATACTCCTTCAGCTACAATCCGGTCAAGGAATAACATAATATTTTGACACTGACCTCTCGTGCTTGTGTCCGCTGTGATGGCGGTGTGGGCTAGCCTGAATGGGCGCAGGGTGCTGGTTCGGATGAGCAGGAGGCTGGCTTCCCGGCGGATCTTGATGCGGTGGATCTTGGAGCGGTGTATTGGGAGCAGAACGGGCGGTTCCCAAGCCGCTGCCGCTGTGCGGCAGCGATGCGAAGTTGCCGCTGGATCTGAGGACAAAGTAGAGAAGAGAACGTTAGAAAGAGAAGTATTTTTAAAGAAATATATCTGCCACTGACGCTAGCATGGTGGACAAAATATAGGCTGTTTAATGAGTGATATTATGGTATGGTCACCAACAAAAACGTATATGTATATATATATATATATATATATATATATATATATATATATATATATATATATATATATATATATATATATATATATATATATATATATATATATATATATATATATATATATATATATATATATATATATATATATATATATATATATATATATATATATATATATATATATATATATATATATATCTCGGAAATATCTCGGAAAATAAGCGTTCTAGCTTATTCAGTAATTTCTATAATAATAATGAATATGGAGCGTTTGTTACAAATTTTTATGAGAGAACAGAAACAAAATCAACAATTAAATATATTAAAAAGAATGAAAAATACTACTGCTCTTACAGAAAGTGACCTATTGTAACTACAATTACTTTTATTACGGATTTTTTATGTCATATTTGTGGTTTATGTATTTATCAGTATATATATATATATACATGTATATTTCAGGAATGTACTCTATCATACCTTTCATTTGACACTAAACACGATATATTTAGGTAAATTTATTGACATTTGGACATTTAGACAACTACATACTTGGCATTTGGACCCTATGACACTCGGGATAACATAAAGATTCTAACAATACCACACACTACTAAATTGGTTCAAGCGTTTAGAAGTTATGGTAAAATAAAGAATCGGAAAACATACATATGTAGATGAACGCTGTACACATTACACTACTTTTTTGTTGGGCAGTCGTGTAAAAATAAATGCAGTGAATTTGAAGATAGATTTTTAAAAAAAATATTTATTTTCTTTTAGTCTTTTTGATGACATTACTTTATGCAGCATATAAGGGTATACTTTTATATAAACTAAGGTTTTTTTAATATCGTTTGAGTAGTACTAAATTGTATACAAATGTGTTTCATTTGAATAAGCTAGCATTCTTAGTTTCAGAGATATATAGTGCCCCGATCCATTGCTTTTGAGTGTATATGTGCGCCAGTTTTGGGTCAATCGATTGAATATTTAAATCGACTAAGCAATTTTGATGCTCTTTTGATGCCACTCGGCAATTCGTTCTCGTCGGTCGGTCGGTCGGCTGACCGGCCAACCGGCCGACGACCAGGCTGACCGACCGAACGGCTGACTGACCGACTGAACGGCCGACCGACTGACCGGCCGACTGATTGACCGACCGACCGACCGACCGCCCGGCTGACCGACCGACTGACCGACCGGCCGACCGGCCGACCAGCCGATTGACCGACCGACCGACCAGCCAACCGAATGACCAACCGACCGACTGAACGACCTACCGACCGTCCGATCGACCGGCCGGCCGACTGACCGACCGACCAACCGACGCGACGGACTGAACCTCCGACCTTAATAATTTAAGCTTGGAGCCCTTCTACGTTGCTTGTATTACGCTATATATGGATCTTAGTAACGATCTCTGGCCTATTTAGGCATATTCTCAATGAAAATCATTTAAATATAATTTGTTGAATGAATACATTATTATTTTTGTTGTTTTTTCGCTTCAACCGGTTGTGGGATTGTTTTTGGGATGGGTATTGTCCTTCACAATCGAATACCTGCAGGTTTTTCCTTCTCCAGTTGTACAAAGGTTAGTGACCGTTTCAGACATTTGAAGCTTGTATGACCTTCTACCTCGAATTTTTGCCTTGAATATGAGTGAAGCAGATGGATTAAATGTATGAAAAACTCGTTTTGTCTGTATATTAGAATGCTTATTGCGCGGAAGGTGAAGGAAAACCACCAAACTTTTTCCTTGCTACACCTCGGTTGCCAGATATCCGGTCTTTGGCCGGACAGTCCGGTTTTTTTCTGTCCGGTCAAGAAAATCTTGGTAACCCGGACAATAAATAACCGTGTGGTATCTGGCGCTTGGACGTGGGCCGACCACAGACAAGTAGGAATTAAGACTCCTTATATGTGGTGCATTTTTTTAAACAATGAAGCAGCACCAAATTTGTTGAAAATCATGCAGTATGTGTGTAATATTTCTATATCTAATGCTATTATAAAACAAATCTTTAGCGTCGTGGTAAATATATGGACCGACGAAAAAATTGTCTCGCAATGTAACAACAGAATTGTACGTTTTTTAAAAAAAAAAGTGCTAGTTGCAATGCTTTACTAAAAGCATTGGCATCGATTGAAAAAAATATAAAAAAAATAAATTAACTGTTAGTTTAGCATTCGACGCCACTTAGTAGGAAATTAGTAACTAACTTTACGCTCTTATAAAATCGGTTGTGTCACCCCAATACTTTACCAGCAAGCAGACAAGCCTCTCCGACAACCCCCCTCTCCTTCCCTATTTTATTAAATATGGCGGAGTTTAAATATTATTTGCGTCGCTTATATATATACGAGATATACCAACCGAGGTTCACAACGTGATTTCGGTTCAACAAGGCGTCTGTGTACTGAAATTCAAGTCTTGAACTGCAATATTTCGAAATTTAGGTATAACTAGCGCGCCATCTGGTGGATTGATTTTAATCATAATCTTTTCAACTTCTGCCATGACCAAATGATGCCTGCATGCTAAATTTCGACGAAGCCTTTGGGCGGCATCGTGGAGGAATACACACACACACACACACACACACACGCGCAGCCTCACAGACGAACATCAGTCTGGAAATTGTCTTAATCGTCTCGAGGAGTATGGGGCGGTGGGGGGGGGGGGGGATTTGCGCGAGAATACTTTCCCGGATAAATTTGCCCGGTTTTTTTAAAGACATCTGGCAACCCTAGTGAATCGCTGTCATGTAATGAGTCAATAACGACGAAAATGTAATGTAATGGAATGATAGCCTACATCTGGTATCGGACACGGCACTCGCAGTAGAAGAAGAGTGCTCGTCAGCAGTGATTTTGTTTGAAGCAATAGCATAGAATATTTTTGAGTCGGTTGGCCAATTTATAATACGTCTATCTTTTTACCGATGTTCTCTCTCTGACCACATCTAGATTTATATACGTTGTTTATATCATAATGGCGCTCCTATTGACCCCGCGCCCTTGATTTCTCTCTTTCGTTTTCATCTGTTTGTTTACTGCGAAATATCCAATATTATTTTACTCGTAAACAACCAGAATATACCAGTGGAATCGCTCGTTATGGCGAAACGTGATCAGTTTATGTGTCTACACGTGCTATGCCCACTGAATGAAGTTTTATTGCCACTTTCCATAATGATGTTGTCGTTGTGATCGGTGATCTATCAACTTTAGGTGACCCTGATGACGTCACTAACAATTAATTTTATTTAATTAATTTAATTATTTCTTATCTTATATTTCAGATAAGATAACACTGGGAAAACATAATGACTTTCAAATTAAAACAATTAAATACATTAAAAAGAATAAAAAAACACGACTGCCGTTACAGAAACTGAATTATTGTATTTATAATTATTTTTTTTATGGATTTTTATGAAATATTTGTAGTTTCTGAATATATCCGCAAAGATACATATATATTTTCGGAATGTACTCAATTAGACCTTTCATTTTACACTAAACACGATATATTTATGTTAATTTATTGACATTTAGAAATTTGGACATTTAGATTTACTAATATTTTGAGAGTTAAGGTACCCTATGACACTCGCGATGACATAGCGGTCCTAACAAACAATAGTACATACTTTAGTTATAAGTTATTGTGGAATAAAGAAACGGAAAATATACATAAATTAACCCTGACCATATTACACTCATTTTTTGATAGCAGTAGTGTAAAAAACACGACTACCGTTACAGAAAGTGAAATTTTTGTATTTATAATTATTTTTATATAGAAATATTTGTGGTTTATGTATCCATATATTATAGATACATGTATATTTCCGGAATGTACTCAATACGACCTTTAATTTGAAACGATATATTTATGGTAATCTATTGACAATTGGACAATTAGCCTTTTTACACTTGATTTTTGGACAGTTAAGGTACCATATGACACTCGGGATAACATAACGATTCTAACAATACCACACACCTCTAACTCGGTTCAAGCGTTTAAAAGTTATGGTGGAATAAATAAACGGACAACATACATAGATGAACTCTGAACACATAACACTCCTTTTTATTGGGTAGTCGTGTAATTAGCGACAAACTATCCATCACAATCCCATGCAACACGAGACACGTCACACATCTAACTAGGCTTGCCGCTGTATCTAGATGTGCGTTTTACGACCTATTTTAGATTGCGAGCTGACATATTAAGAACAAAGTTTATTAGTAGATACTAATAATGTAGAAGTATTTATTTATTAATTTTAATTTTATTTTATTGGAATTATCAAATTAACCATTTACAATAAGTATAATATTAAAACGAATGGCAAAAACTTTCCTCTTTCATTCACTGGCTATGCTGCCCAACTGGGATATACCCGTTCCAGAGCAAGCAATTTATATTTTTACATTTAAAACGAGGGTCGATGAACCAACCAAACACAATACTAATAATAATAATAATAAAAATATATAATAATAATATATATATATGTAATAATAAAAAAATAATAAAAATTAAAATATGATGTGGGAAATCAAAATACTAAATACATTAGAATACACATATACACACATACATACATATAAACACAATATATGTTAAGTCAACTTCAACTTATTCTACTACATCGATCATGGCATGGATAGATAAACGCTTCTCTTGCAGCAGCCATTTATTTATTTTGCTTTTAAGCAAATGACAATTGGGGCTGGTTTTTATGTCACTGCTTAATTTATTATAAAGTCTTGTAGCTATGAAAGAGTAGTGTCGCTGTCCGAAAGTCGTCTTCACCCTAGGTACATTCAAATTATCACTCAGGAGTCGTCTAGTGGGTTTCGTGTGCGTATTAATAAAAGATTTATTTTGTTTGGCCACGAAAACCCAACGTAGTGCAGTTTTAATAAATAATAACCTAGCATCCAAAACTTGAGCCTCTTTAAAGAGTTCATTAGAAAAATATAGATATGGTTTGCGATGCATGATTTTTAAAATACATTTTTGCGCTGTTAGAAGTGGCGTCAGAAGGGTTTTGCAGCACCCACCCCACCCAATTATACCATAGTTAATAAGGGTTTCACATAATGCAAATTACACTATGTAGACATTATGTACATTTTAAAATAAACAATATCGTTACTATCCATTAAAGATTAAACGTTATTAATTATGATAACAATACATATATTCACATTTTTCGTAGATATAATAGTTTAAACAAAAACTACAATTTTCAGTTCTTGGTTCTAGAACGCCCAAACTCCAATAGCAATTTATTAATTATAGTTTTAAAACTATCGATATTATCTAATATTGCGTCCTTACATATGAAATTGTCGTTTTATATGAAAAAAGTTTTTTGAAAAAGCATTTTTTGCTACATTTTACACTTTGACGCTTTCAAATTTAGCTCACGAATGGAACGTTGCGCTCCGTAACACAAACGACAACGTCGTGAAGAGTGCAGCGAACGCAGCATAAAAGTGTACTCGCAGATCTTAAAAAGTAGCAAGTATAAAATACTCCTGCTGCAGAGAATTAATTATTTTGTAATTATCCATTTAAATAACGCGAAACAAAAGAGGAAAACTGGCAACAATTCGCAGACCGCTATTTTTTGGTAGCGGACAGGCTGTTATAATTCACCGGTTGCTACATTTTAGACTGACTGACCCGCTGAGGATTAAATTGCTACATTTTATACTGAATGACCCGCGATGTCATTTTTCAATATTTTAACTTAGGATAACTCAGTCTAAAAGCTCATTTGCTCTAAAATTATTCTCACTGCATTTTAGACTGACCCGATAAAGATTTTAGAGCGAGTGAACTTTAGACTGAGTGAGTCGGCCCGGTGTATACCAATGTTATCTATGCACTTTCGCCATTTTATAGGTAGTTCATTAATTCCATTTCTGAAAAATATGTGGGAGCGAGAATCATTAATATCTTCGAAGGCGGTTTGGACCGACTCATCGAAATTGTTTTTTTAACACGCTTTTATTAGGTCGACCTGTATGTAACTATGTAATGGAATCTAAGGTAACTAATTTAACCATCTTCCAAGGATCGTAGCGTCATGAAAATTGGCAGCTGTATGTAGTTCTGATGACAACACAATAATATGGTACTGTCGAACTGATCTGATGATGGAGTCAGAAGATATGAACTGGAACTTCGTGATGGAACATCGTATCATAGCTGTGTTTGGACTTGTTAGAAAAGTCTTGGAATGAACTTTGGTTGGTGCGAAGTAATGGTGCGCATACCAAGTAATGTAGATATAATGGTGCGTGGAAAGTACTACAAGTAATGGTGTCGTATAGTTTGCCGCGAAAGTCGTGGAAAGTACTACAAGTAATGGTGACGTATAGTTGGCCGCGTCGTCGTATAGTTGGCCGCAAAGTGTGCTTTTAGGGTTTTTTTTAAACTATTAATTATTTTCCTTGCAAGAAATGGTCGAAATTCCGGAAAAAGTGGTAATCTGTTAGAGCAAGGTCCGAGGAGTATGGTCGATGTCGGAGATATTCCAATCGCAGCTCCTCTAATTTAGCGACCGTCTTTAGTGCAGTGTGTGATCTAGTGTTGTCCTGAAGCAGCAGTGGGCTAGAAAAATTGACCAGTCTCGGTTGTTTAACGACTAGCTTTCCATCATGGTTTGCAATTACATTACATTACATTACATTTACGCCGTGTCCAATTGGCGGCTAAAAACCGCTCTTGGACGTGTCAAAATATTTGTGTTTTAAGTAGTAAGTATCATTACTACTTTAATCTTTACTTAACATACATATATAATTTAAAAATATATATATAGTATCTAAGAAACTTTGGAACCGACTAAAAGTTATTCGTCGTAGAATCGTATTACAAAACAAATTAAAGGCTTATCTAATAAAATAGTCAATAATTCTAATGGCTACCTACTAAACACACAATAATTAAAATAGTCAGTTAAAAAGTTGAATAATCAAAGCAGAAGCTTAACAATTGAAATAGTCAATAAATCGAATATATACGTACTGAAAACTGTACATAGTAACATTCAAAGTAGTAAGTAAATAGTTAAATAATCAAACTAAAGCTAAATCTTACTTTTAAATACTAAAAGTACATACATATATAATTATCATTCAAATTGGTACAATATTTGCAAAGTCATGGCCCTCAATTGTTGACAATACAGATCTGCCGTAATCGTCTGGCCAGATTTTAAGAAGCTGTGGTAGATGACACCGGCACTAGTCCACCAGACACTCACCAGTACCCTTTTCTGAATCAAATTTCGTTTGGGACAGGATTTGGCCGGTTCTCCTAGGTTTAACAATTGCGATAGGCGTTTCTGATTATTGTATACAGGATTCATTTTCATCTTAAGTAACGATACGATTTATTGTGACGTTTAAGTAATGTAGCGCATCACTCGACGCGTGTTTGTTCGTCTGCTTCACTCAATTCATGCGGAACTCATTTTTCGAGCTTTTTCACTTTTCCAAGTGAATTAAAATTGTTTTATCAGTCACACCTACCGCTAACTCTGACATGTTTGCAAAAGATCCGCTTCCACGATAACTTTTAATTCTTTATTGTCAACCAGAGTCTCCGGCCGCCCATGGCTTGTTCTGTATGTCAACATTTCCAGAACGAAGACGTTAGAACCAAAAACGTAGTCAAATTAAATTAATCCATTATCATGGGTGGTTAATAACAATAAAATCAGCTATTTACTGTAAGTTTTTAGGTGGTATAGTTATGAAGATATCATGAAATTAGTAACGCGTGCAATAACCCCGAAATACTTAGCAGGCAACGGCGGCGGCTGATGACCCATCAAGGTCAGCGTTCAGCGGAAGGCGGCGCTGGGGGCGAGGAACAAGAAGCGTACGTCTGCGATATAGGTGGCGTGCCACCTGAGGGGGGATGTCTTGCACTATATATCTAAAGCTATTGTCTAAAAAAGGCAAATAAACGCCACCCTATTTGAATGAACGAATCGATTAAAAACTTTACGCGAAGCGAAGCCGTAGGCAATACCTAGTCTATACTAATATTATAAAGAGGTAAAGTTTGTGACGTTGTAGGAAGTAATCTCTGGATCTACTGAACCGATTTTGAAAATTCTTTTACCAATAGAAAGCAACGTTATTTGTGATTGTCATAGGCTTTATATTAATCCGAAAAATGAAAAGACTTTTTCGTGGTAGTCGGATTTCCAAAGTAAGTCGGAAAAACGGTCGAACGAAAACGTTTCTAACTAACGCTGCCTTAACGATGAGAGATATATTATTAAGTTTTAGGGAAAAGTTGTAGAGCTTGATAATGCCTACAAAAAAGTCAGGGACAGCATATGTCTAACTTTTATATTTAAGTCACAAAAAGTAGATTTTCAAATTAAAAAAATAATTTAAATCGTTAGGTCCTGTTTATTGGTCATATTATCAACAATTATGAATTATTATCAAAAAAAGTAAATTTATCGTCTCAAGTGTTTAAAACAAAAGACTTTTCCCTTTTACTGCATAAATAGTTAAAGAGATAATGCGACATAGGTATGGAACCGCGACCGTGTCGTCTATCTATAAATATTATAAAGAGGTAAAGTTTGTGATGTTGTAGGAAGTAATCTCTGGATGTACTGAACCGATTTTCAAAATTATTTTACCTATAGAAAGCCACGTTATTTGCGAGTGTCATAGGCTATATATTAATCCGAAAAATGAAAAGACTTTTTCGTGGTAGTCGGATTTCCAAAGTAAGTCGCAAAAGACTTTTCCCTTTTACTGCATATAATTTCACTTTTACTACATTAATGGTTAAAGAGATAAGACACTCACAAATAAGACACTCACAAGAAGATACTCACAAATAACGGTAATATAGTCAAATTGGCACGCAAATTCATACATACATATGCAGTAAAAATATAACCCTTTTTTTGGCAGTCAGGAAATAAATCATAGCACTCAGTACTAACCAAACCCCACACTCATAATTTCATCACAAGTAAAAAGTTTTACCGCCCAACGAAGTGGGCACGGGTCAGCTAGTATTATTATAAAGAAGTAAAGTTTGTAAGTTTGCAAGTTTGTATGTAGGAGGTAATCTCAGAAGCTACTCATCCGATTTCGAAAATTGGTTTACTAATGGAAAGCTACACTTCGACAAATGGTATACGCTATATTTTATTGTGATAAATATTGGTATTTAATACGAAACCAGAATATTTGTAAATTAAGTCGCAGAAAAATGAGCTGGTGAGTTGCTTTATCGGCGTGCGGTGCCGAAACGATATATGTATGATTGATATATGTAAAAACAATATATGGCATAATCGTCGACCTTAAAAAGATCTATTAAAAAGTCCAAAAAACATATATCCAACTTTTATATTTAGGGTACAATAACTGCTTTTATGTTTTTAAAAAAAAATTAAAAATAATTAGGCAATGTTAAGTTGAAGACATTAACAATAAAATATGAATATTTATTCCATAATCACGACTGTTAAATGGAGATACAATTAGCCATATACAGTAAGTTATTAGGTGGTATAGTTTAGGAGATATCGTGAATTTAGTAAAGCGCGCAAGCACCTCGAAATATCTAGCGCGGCGCGGCGGTGGCTGGCCAGCGGGTGGCGAGGGTCAAGACACGTACCTACGTCTGGCGATATAAGTAGCGTACTTATGAGAGGGACGCTTTAAATGATTGCACTATATACCTAAAGGTAGCGTCTCAAAAGGCAATGTTCCAATGAACGAAACAGGTCTCTAGAGTACGTCTCAACATGATCAATACAAGAGTGTTTCGGATGTGAGAGTTAAGGTAAGTCGCTAAAGTGCAAAACATACGCGACCAGACTTGTCACATAGATTGCTTGTCAAGACGGCACTGCAACTTCAGCTAATTGTCAGACCATTGTAGCGTTTGATCGATTGTTAGTCCTATACATTTTGTGGAAATGACCATTATACTTACACTATAAAATTATGTAATACTTACACTATAAAATCAATGAAGGAATTATATGCTACAATAAGCTACCCTCTAGTTTAAAAAAAATATGCCGCGAAGGAAAAATGCTCCAATTTAAAAATAAACTCAAATTATATCTCATTGAAAGGGAATTGTACGACATTAACGATCTCTAAAAACTGTATGCATCTCGACTATATCTCTTTCTGTAATAGGTTTTTAATCGATTTTCAATTTGACTAAAATGCATTGACTATTTCTATTATTAAGTATTTTATTTTATTTTATTTTTATTTTTCAGAAAACTTACAGCGTTTTATACTTAATACTAACACATAATATATACATCTAAGGCCAATTAAAAGTTTTCACAATTAAATTAAATCTATTGTTACAGCGCAATGAGCAATAAAACAAATGCAGGTTTAATTAAGGGGAAAGGGATAGGGAAGCCATATTATGAGTTATGTAGATGTATGATATATGATGATTTATAACGTACATACATATATACATACATACACGTGCACAAACAATGAATTAATATAAATAATACGATACGGTAATAATAAAATGTTAAAATATAGTTAATATAAATATATATACTTGGTAGGGATTTTTACCCGGTTTGCATAAACCCACTTAACTTGTGAATTTACGCGACCCCTTTTGTGCTGGGTAATTACCCCTTCGATTATCTTCAACGGTTTTCACCTTGGACTGTATTCAAATGGTAATCACTCACCAGCTAGGTTGGTTTTTCTCTCAGGGGTGGTTGTCTCGAACGAGTGGTGGATTCCAACCTCACAAGGAAATTAGTTCAGCTAGAGGCTTCCGTGATAGAACCTCACTTTCCTCAGGTCACGCAGGATAGGCTTCCGTCGAAAATAAACACTTTTTATTCGCGAGACTTTCTTTTATTCGGTCACTTATCTTTACTTTTACATTGAGTTCCGAGTACTTATAATTTACTACTAAGTCCCGGTGCTTGGATCGCGGCGCGTTCACGCTGACCCTTTGCCAAATTACCACTGAAGCTTTCGCTCCTTTCTGTCGCGATCGCCTTACATTTTTTTTAAGATAGCGACCGCCCTTACCAGTCATTGGTCTAGCTGCTTCCAGAAATTTCTAAACACACCCCCATAATTACACCGCACACGTATTATCCAATCACGAAACAGGGCGCATAAACAGATGCAACCCCGTTTGAAAGAGACATCGCAATCATGCTTCCTCGCTTGCACGCTAAGCGAGAAGCGAATACACTAGTTGTCTCTGTCTTACATTTAAACATTTTATAGACATATTATTTGCTTAATTTAAAAGAAAAGAATCTACCCTAGTACAGGCATTAACCTAGTTGGGTAGTTTTTAAGACATAATTTTTGTACTACTTTCTCTTAAATAAAACAATATTATTATTATTGTTATTACAGATTCTCGTCGCAAACGCCACCTTTCCCGAGTACACATTGTCTTAAACATAGGTTAGTTTCAGATCAATAGTAACAAGTTAATATTAGTGTTAGATCGTTAATTAGGCTAATTAAGTTGTCTCTCCTAGCGCTTTACTTTACATTAAACGAAATACTATATGCTATGCTTAAATTAATTAATCATGCAATTTTCTTTACATTTTAAGCTATATTATTTCTAGGGTTAATTGTGGGATTTGGAGTATGTATGATTTTTTGTAACGTCCACGGTTTTTATTTCGTAGTCTTTTGCCCGTCGCCTTGCTCGTAATTTATCGTTACCATGTGCTGCTAAGGAGTCTTTCTGACGATTTATTTTGAATGGAAACGGTGGTCGGTCGCCAAAGTTTCGCGTTTCAGGGTCGGCAGCGCGTTTATTTTATAGCCCACTCGTCCTGTCCTTTGAGTTATCAGCTATTTTTCAAGGAATCTCATATCCTCGGCGTCCGTGACTAATTATGTTTCCTACCCTTTGTAAGAGGGTCTCGCCTTTTGGGAAGATTTATCGACGTAGGCGTCCGCTCTGTCGAATATTCTGAACCATTCCCCCCCCCCAATGGGCTCTGAGCCTCATTGGCTCCTGTCTCCATCTATTTGGTTTACCTAATTTACATTTTATTTACATAATCCAGTCTTATTTTTTACTCATCCACCTATGGGATTCTACTTAGCTAAATGTTATGTTCAATTTTTCTTATTGGTCTAGTGAGGTGACAGATCGTTTCTCATTCAACCTATGAGAATTTCTCATTATTCTACTTAGGATACGTACCGCTTTCCGTTAACTTTCGTTTTTCATTTCTTACGAGACAAACGTCAACTTGCGTTTTCACTTTTAAATTCTAGCTAGACTATTTTTATTTTCTACTGTGTCGAATAGACTTTCGCTTTTTCCACTTAGACATTAGTGGCAGCTGTTTCTGCCTGGTCAGCTGTTGTATGTATTTTTACAAGTTTACTGACAGGGCGCTTATATATTTTCCCGTCCACTAATAGGTCTACTATTCGCACTTGGCCTGTTTTGTCAGGGAAAACTTGAGTCACCCGACCCCTGGCCCACCTTCCTCGTTCTAGGGAAGGATCTAACAGGACTACTAAGTCTCCGATTTTTAACGGAGTTCCCTTTGTCGCCCACTTAGGTCTTTTAACCAACAATGGAAGTACTTCTTTAGACCAGCGGTACCAGAAAGCATCAGCAAGTATTTGCGATTGTTTCCAGTGATTTTTGTTAGATAACTCAGTTGTATTATTCTGACCTACCGCTGTACTATCATCTGCATGGCCTAATAGGAAATCCGCAGGTGTGAGTGGTCTCTCATCCCGAGTATCTAGAGATATATACGTGAGCGGCCTGTGGTTCATCATCGCTGAGACTTCGCATAATAATGTTCTCAGCACATCTTCGTTTGGTGCTCGCTCCTTTAATATGGCATATAACGATTTTTTTGCCGTTTTTATCTGACTCTCCCAAACTCCACCGAAATGGGGTCCTGAAGGAGGGGAGAAACTCCATTTTATCTCGTCGGCACTTAGACGATCCCTTATTTCATGGTTGTCGATAGCTGACAAAACTTTTCTTAATTCAGCGTCCGCACCGCGGAACCCAGTGGCATTGTCGCTCATAATTTCCCGCGGCTTCCCCCTGGCTGCTATAAAACGTCTTATAGCTAACAGGGCCGAGCTGGTTGACAAATCTCCAGCTAGTTCGATATGGGTCGCTCTCGTGTTAAAACAAGTGAAAAGTAAACCATATCGTTTTTCCACTTTCTTTCGATTAGTGACGAAAAACGGCCCAAAGGCGTCCAAACCTACAGTGTGGAAACAGCGCCTTCGGGTGGTTATTCGCCCGGATGGGAGTTGGCCCATTTGCGCGGTCATAGGCTTCGCGCGCCGGATAGTGCAATAGACACATTCTCGTGAGATCTTTTTCACCGTTTGTCGCGCTCCAATGACCCAAAACTGTTCTCTTAGCACTGATAAAATTAATTCAGCGCCGCCGTGAGCATTAACCTCGTGTAAATGTTTCACGAGTAACACCGTGAATCTATCCTTACCGTGTAATATATATGGCCTTTTTGTGTCGAAAGGTGTGTCTTTAGCATTTTCGATCCGACCTCCTAGCCGTATTAACCCTTCCGCGTCGATATACGCGTTCAATCCGAACAGACGGCTGTCTTTCGGCAATATTTTCTGATGACGTATCAGGTCTATCTCGTGTGCGAAAATTCGATGTTGTGATTCCTTGATCAGAATTTTTTTTCCGGTTGCGATATCGTCGCTTTCGAGTACTCTTGACGTGTTTTTTTTTCTACACAGATCTATAAATTTTGTCACATATGCCATGGTTCGACTCGCCCGCATGTACTGGGAAAATCTACCTATGTCAATTACGCTTTCATTTTTTCCTGTCGTTGTTAGTACAAGTTTTGTCTTAAATTCTAACAATGCTCTCTCTTCCGGTTTCGGATCGGTTGGCTCCTGGAGCGGCCAGTGTTCTCTACTGCCATGCAAGAAAGCAGGTCCCGCGAACCATCTACCTTCCGGGCTTAAATCTATCTTGGTGGTATTCCGTGTGCCATCATCAGCGGGGTTGTCGCTCCCCGCTAACCAATGCCACTGTCTTGGAGACGTGAGCTCATCGATCACACCTAGTCTATTGGCTACAAACTGGAGGTGACATTCCTTTTGTGACAAAATCCACCACCACACATTTATAGAGTCTGTCCACATAAAGACGTCATCGAAACTTAATGCGCTTTCTTGTTTTATTTTTGAGGCCAGTTCAGCACCTAGCAGCGCCGCGGTTAGTTCTAACCTGGGGATTGTCAGTTTGCCTTTCAAAGGTGCCACTCGAGTTTTGCTAGCCATAAAGGATACCTTGTGCTCGCCGCTACAGCCTGTAATCCTAACATATGCAACAGCGCACATCGCCTTTTCGGACGAATCGCAGAATACGTGCAATTGCCTTTTTTCACCTGCTTGTTTGGTAGCCCCATTGTAACGTGCGATTCGCACACCTTGCGCTAATCTCAGTTCTTGCAACCACCGGAGCCAATATTTAACTACCTCGCCCGGGATCTCGTCGTCCCAGGCCACTCGGCTACTCCATACCTGCTGCATGATCAGTTTCGCTCTTATAGTGAGCGGTGAAAGCGCACCCATTGGGTCCCATAGCTTCATTATTAATTTTAGCGCTTCCCGCTTCGACGGAATCTTATTTCCCGTCGTCAGATCTTCGCTGAGGCGGTCCATGCTCACATTAAATGCTAACTGATCAGAGCAGGTAACCACGTCAAGCCTAATATACGTTGTGACGTCAACTCACCCTTTTCCAGAGATACTTGCGCGAGCGCGCGGTTTTCTTCTGGTATCCCGGTTAAAGCCTCGTTTTTATTTGAAGCCCAACCGGACATAGTGAAATTCCCAGCTTTATGAATCAAATTAATTTCCCTGATGACTTGTTTTGCTTCCTCTAACGTGTCTACTCCCGACAGCAAATCATCAACGTACGAATCGCGCTCTATTATTTTTACAGCCGCTGGGTACTGGTCCTTAAACCGAGCAGCGTTTTTATTTTTTACGTAGATCGCGGAGGCCGGGGAGCTACAACTACCGAATATTAGACAGTCCATTTTTAATATTTTTGGAGGACTTTCACGCTGGAAACCTCGCCAGAGAAACAGCTGACTGAAGCTATCTTCCTCTCTCACTTTTATCCGAAGATACATATCTCGTATGTCGGCCGTGAAAGCGATTGCATTTTCACGGAATCGTAATAAAATTCCTAATATGCTATTTAAATAGTCCGGTCCACCTAACAACATGCTATTCAGTGATCCGCCTGCGCCTGAGGACGCAGCGTCGTGAACGACACGAATTTTGTCTTTCTTCGCGGGGTGAATAACCCCCAGGTGCGGAAGAAATAACACTCGAGGGCGGTTTTTTAATTGTTTTTCCTCGACTTCCGAAGCATACCCCTCAGCTAGATATCTCTCTATCTGCTGGCAGTATTTTTCTCCATAAAGACGGTCGGAGTCCATTTTCCGTTCCACTGACCTCAGCCGAGTCATTGCCATGTCTCGGTTATCTGGTACGGAAAAGTTAACCTCTTTCCATAACAGACCTGTTTCCCAGACTCCATTTTTTAAAGAAGTAGTATCTTCTAAGATTTTTTCAGCCCTAACATCGGCCTGAAGCTTTCGCTTTTTCTGTGGCCAATCGTACTCTAGCTTCAGATTTTCTTCAAGTAATTTATCTAAAGAAGGTTCATTTTCCTGATTTAAGCATAGCGCCGGGTACCTAATTTCTCGTTCGAGAGTGTTATTGCCGCCGATAGCCACCCACCCCAGGAGTGTTTTAGATACCGATAGGCCCCCGTCTACCATTTTTAATCCTCTAGAGACTATCAGTTCCCAACAATTAGCTCCCAGGAGCAGGTCAGGTTTTACGGTCGTCGCCTGAGTCGAACGCACCATCCCTCCGATCGGCCTCTGCGCACTTATCACGCTTTTGACCTCCGGTAGATTTAGCGAGGCTACGCTGTAAGCTCGTACTACGTACTCCTTCTTACCTAAATCTCCCCTTACTTTGAAGGACACCGCTTCGGCACTGCTATTACTCTCTCTCATATTCCCGATTCCAGAGAGCTGTAATCCCTGCGTCGGGCCTCGAATCCCTAGTTCTATTGCCACGCCCTGATCGATGAGTGAAACAGTCGCGCCTGCGTCTAACAACGCATATAATGTTTTTCTACCCCTGGTTCCAACCACGGTTATCGGTAATACTTGCAGAATGACCTGATTTCCAGATACTGCGTTCGCCACTACCTCGGAGCTCGCGCGCGGCGCCGCCGCGATGTCCGCCTCGTTCGCAGGCGGCGGGGCGGTCAGCAAATAATGGTATTTGCCCTTTGGAAACCGTTTATATGCCGAACACGATTTTCGGCCGTGGTTGTGCCCTAATCATTTGAAACACCTACGCATTTTCTTTATCTCATCCCAGCGGCTTGCTAAAGTTAGATTTTTAAATTCTTCACATTTATTTAAATAATGGGATTTCTCACACCGAGGGCACTTAGGTTCCTCCTTGCCCTGGGTATGTAAAATATATTTTTTAGAGCCCGTTTCTTTCTGTCTCTTGTCTCGCGGGTTATCATAACTTTTCCTAGGAAGCTCGGCGGTACATAGACCGGCGTCTTGTGCGCTGATCGCTAATTTCTCTAACCATAATGCGAAATAAACTAATACCGGATCGTTTAAACCAACCCTTCCCCTATCAGCTAGCCACAGAGTCAATAAGTTCTTTGGCAATTTTGCCACAAGTGAAGCCAATAAGTCTGGATTATAAAGATGTTCTAATTTATTTACCGATTTTACGGTCGCGACCAGATTTTTTATCTGGCACGCAAATCGCATTAAACCGTCTGCATCTAGACTATCAGATAACCCTTTTTCTCTCCTCAAATCCGCTATCGTTCTCTGAATAATTAAATTCGTATTACCGAATAGCGCCTCTAACGTGGTCATGATATTTGTCACGTTGTCAGGACTTAAAAGCAAGCCTGTCACTGCCTCGCGGGCTCTACCCTTTAATGCTGTCTGCAAACGCAATAAGTTTTGTGCATCATTTAAATGCATTACGTCTGTCGACTGTTTGAAGATAGCTTTGAAGGCTACGAATTCTAAAGGATTCCCGTGAAATGAAGGTAACTCTTTTGCAAAATGCGGTTTTGTGGACGCTACAGAAAAAATCCTACATACCTCTTTTATCATTTTTTCGCTCGAGCTGCTAATTCCATCGCTGCTCGTACCCAGGTCCGTATCAGCGGCGGCCTTTACCGCCGCCGCCGACACCGCCTTGGTCTCTGCCCTCGCCCTGGCGTTGTCCGCAGCTGCCGCGCGGCCCGCATTCGCCGCGCCGCCCGCATTCGCCGCGCCGTCCGCCACCGTCGCGCCGCCCGCCACCGTCGCGCCGTAATCTTCTGCGGTGCCCCGCGCAGCGCTGCGCGCCGCCGCGTTGCCCGGTTCCGATCGCCCGCCGTCTTCACGCCGCCGTGCCGCTTCTGATGCCGCATCTCCATTTTCTTCTGCGAATGTTCCCCCCCAGGGTTCTGGTGAAGTCTCAGCAGCTGGAGTTTGATACTCGGCCCATCTCGACACTCTGCTAGCTGCCGTGTTGTCCCCCGCGACGTCGCGATCATTTTCCTGACTGCTCGTTTCTGTCCCGAAGGTTTCGGAGACAATTTCCAGCATCCTCATAGCATGCCGCGAGTCTTCTTCCGCTGCATCCAGTTCTTCCTGAATCGCCGCTCGTTGAAGGCTCATGTCAGCTTCTTCTTCGATTTCTTCAGCCGCTCTGCGCGCCGTGCGCCGCGCAGCCACTTTTTTCAGTTCTGCATCCAATTTATTCTTATCCGCCTTTTTCTTGGCTTTCTGGAGGTTCACTCTTCGAAGTTCTTCAGATGCTGCTCGCAGTTCCTGAACGTGCTCGCTTCTTCTGCTGCTCTCTGACCAGGCGCGCGATGAAGGTCTTGGATTTTCGGATTGCGTGCTTTTCGAATCCATATTTTTATTTTTCTTTTCTCGTTCTTGATCCAAAGTCGCTTTTCTTTCCGATTTTCTTTATTTGGCTTGACGGAGGACCACGATGGTTGGGATTTTTACCCGGTTTGCATAAACCCACTTAACTTGTGAATTTACGCGACCCCCTTTGTGCTGGGTAATTACCCCTTCGATTATCTTCAACGGTTTTCACCTTGGACTGTATTCAAATGGTAATCACTCACCAGCTAGGTTGGTTTTCCTCTCAGGGGTGGTTGTCTCGAACGAGTGGTGGATTCCAACCTCACAAGGAAATTAGTTCAGCTAGAGGCTTCCGTGATAGAACCTCACTTTCCTCAGGTCACGCAGGATAAGCTTCCGTCGAAAATAAACACTTTTTATTCGCGAGACTTTCTTTTATTCGGTCACTTATCTTTACTTTTACATTGAGTTCCGAGTACTTATAATTTACTACTAAGTCCCGGTGCTTGGATCGCGGCGCGTTCACGCTGACCCTTTGCCAATTTACAACTGAAGCTTTCGCTCTTTTCTGCCCTCGATCGCCTTACATTTTTTTAAGATGGCGACCGCCCTTACCTTTCATTGGTCTA